>CM036549.1:8329098-8951598 GCA_020745685.1 Tautogolabrus adspersus | reverse complement strand
CCATAGAGTCTATTAGCATAGCTTCCAAGCAATATGGCGGACGTTAAGTTTCGATTCTGGCAGTGAGGTCCCGCCCACTGATCTGTAATAGGTCTGTAGCTTCAGTGGTCGAAAACAAGAGGAACTAGCGATGTAGTTTCACCCCTGCTAACCAAAACAGCCTGTGATTACGCAAAATGATGATTTTCGCGTCATCGGAGGCTCCTTTTCAGAAAAGAAATAAGGACCTTTCCTGTCTCAGGGGAAAAAGAGGGCCAGATGCACGACCATTCAAAAATACTACCAGGTTTCTAATGATACAAAGCTTATTGCAAGTGGGTGAAGTATCCCTTTAAACTTAAAGGCTTTAATGTTGGATTTCAGTTCGTGATTTTGACCCCTAGTTTACCAGTGGCATTACTTTTCTGGGGTTGCACAGTGGTTCAGTGGTTAGCGCTGTTGCCTCACAGCTGGTTTGAATCCCAGTCGGACAGGGCCTTTCTGTATAGAGTTTGCATGTTCTCCCCGTGCATGCCTGGGTTCTCTCTCCTCCTGCTTCCTCCCACAGTCCAAATACATGCTCGTTAATTGGTTAATTGGTGGCTTTAAATTGCCCGTAGGTGTGGCAGGTTGTCAGCCCTGTGATTGACTTGCGGCCAGTCCAGGGTGTACCCTGCCTCTCGCCCAATGACAGTTGTGATCGGGTCCAGCCCCCCCCCCCCCGACTTTTTAAAGAGTAAAGGCATTGTAATAGTGTATGGAGTAACTTTTGTGCTGCACTTACACAACAATAACAGTTTTACAGCACTATTCACAATTTGTGTTAAATTATTGAGATTTCAGTACAAGATAGAAATGCTATACTTCTTTTTAGTGTTTTGTGTTCTTTCTTGTTACAATCCCATTAATGTGAATGGGGATATGGTTTATTCTCCAGTGGTCTAGTGAAAGCTGCAGCATTTCTGATATCTGAATTTTATCATGAGGTCACACCTGGATGCATTTAGGGAAATTACTACATAACACAAAATAATGGTTTTACAAAATCTGTAATCAGATGTTCATAGTAGCATTACAGCATACATTGGTACATTGGATTCTTGATGAAGATATAGTCTTTTCCGGTATTTTCTACTTGACTGCATGCTTTCTGCAAAGTCCTTATCCACAAGGAAAGACTTTAAAGGTCTTCTTCCCTCATAGCAAGAAAGATTAGCCACTCTCCCTCCCAAATGATTGTTCCATTCTCAGCAGACGGTGCATATAATACTGTTGCAAGTACTTGTTTGAAAGATTAGACTTTTATGTTTCATACATCTTTTCACTTGCATCACCTGCAAAGAGTGAGAATGGGCTGGAGTGACTGTTGCAACATGGGACTAAAAGGAAGAAAGAGGAACAGTAATGTGGATGCAAATTTGATTTAGCAGAGCTGTGGGAGGCATGACAAACACACTAATGCCAAGCATGGGCAAACACATCAACCCGATGTCTTAAAAGTATGCCTTTATGAACCAGAGACTTTTCTTCTTCTTTTTGTAGCCAACCATATGCTGTTATTATCTTTTCACATTTTCCCCCACATTAAGAATTTTCGGGGGTGTTTTTAGAACTCAGCCGTGTTGACCAATTGTTTGCAGTGCAACCAAAGACTGCAAAAACAGCATGCTGCTTCAAACACAAGTAAGTAAAAGGGCACGTCTGTTGTGTTAGCTTCATGTACCATCTCTGGTGAGATAAACTGATGAGGGATGAAAAACTACTTTCTTTCTTGGGAAAGACTCAATGTTGATTGCCAGATTGTGAAATTGCAATTGCGAGGGCTTTCATTGGTGGGCAATAGGCTCTATCCCTATTGTGATATCTCATTCAACAATAGATTGTGACTTGACAGACATTTTTAAATTATTCTTGGGGATGTATACCTAACTAAGAATGGATTGCAGCCACTAATAGCTCCAAAAATTGCGTGTCATTTGCTCTGGCTATCTGCTTTGCTTAAAGGCAGGCATTCCCAAGCATGGAATTTAAATGGGGTCGACCTAAAAGGTCTAATTATTGATCAATAAAAAAAAATATTGTAGCATTATGCCTCAATGAAGCTACAAGACTTTAGTCCAGTTTAGCATGGGTTTTATTGTCAAACAGAACACAGGCTACTTTGGGCTGTAGCCAATGTCTCTGTCTGTCTCTCATCTATGTGCTCAGCGCATGCTCATGCACACAGAGTCACACATGCTGTATGCACCAGCACACAACCAACCTCTCTCACACTCTCATCCAATCACAGGCATTATCACGCACAGAACATTGCCCATTGTAGTACAGCTGTCAATCTGACACATTTACTTATGTTAACATTACAGTAATCACAAACATGTAACCAAGTCCCTTACAATATATTTTTTTTCATAAAGATAAAGCACCACACAGAATGTAAATCAGCTGTATCCTTCAGTTTTCTCTTGTCCCAACATGAATATCAAATTCAAATAAAATGCAGAATATTTTTAATTTATCTTGGCAAATCTGAAACAAAACTTATCTTATTCAAATGACCCAAGGATGCATCAATTTCTCTAAACACCAAATGGGACGGCTACACAACCCCTCCTCAAATGTAAAAGCTCAAGTGTAAATGCAAGAATACTAACGAGACAGAAATAACTTGTAGTCTAGAGCAAAAGTAGATTTCTTTGTCCCCCTGCACCCCACACCCTCAAGAAATACTGAGAAATGGACAAACTAAAAGACAGAGAAAATACGATAATTGTTATTTTACTACTTAGCTCTCTTTTTATAACTACGTTTTTGATTCATAGAAGTTTTAATTTTTTTGCAGCATTACTTTTCAGCCTTAACAAGCCCACCCTGTCGTACATATCCTACACTGAGAAAAATAAAATACTCACTTTGAGCAGAAATCTCAGCCTGCCATTTCTGCCTCTGTCCACAATAATCTACATGAAATAGCCTGAATGTGCTTTAAAATAAATGTTAACTTGCAACACATTATAAAAAATATTATATATGATTGGAAACAAATTAAGTTTAGCAAAAAGCTGTATGTGTTTTGGATGTATGTACGTCGCTTTGGATAAAAGCGTCTGCTAAGTGAATTGTAGAATGTATGGGGTCGCCAGAGTTTTGTGAAATCAAAGTTGGGTCATGAACCAAAAAAAGTTGGGAAACCACTGTCTTAAGGTCTACAGTAATTCACAAAGCATATAGCGCTAATGACATTAAGGCGCAAACACCCCCATAAAGTTGTGCTGCTCCATGCAGTTTTCTCTTGTTTTGCAAATGATTGTGGAGAAAAAACGTATGCACCTCTACTCTGCACATGGTGAGCTCTCATGCCAACGTAGCTGTTTTGTCCACATAAAGATGATGAGCTAGGAGGGGACGGGGAACTTTTTCAGGGTTTCTTTTGATGCCAGACTTGAAAAATGTCAAACCAGTTTCACTGTTTAGAAGAAAGCTTCCTCTGTGAATGGAGCAGGCAAGGACATTTCGAAAAAGAGAAACAACTCACAACCTTGTGCGTAACTGCTGCAAACCTCTCCAAAGATGTGGATAAAGTTCTGAGTTGCTGACAGCCCGAGACTTATTTAACCCCTAGACATATTAAAAATAGTAATGTCAAACTCATATTTATACACTTTAACAGATCATTTATTTTAAAGTAATACAAAGTCAGAATTTTTTAACCTGAAGTTTGTGTGTGACATCTCTTAGAAATACTGTGCTACAGTTACCACCAGGCAAAGTGCCCACCTTTTGAGTTTAATTGAAGCGGAGAGAGAGAGAGAGAGAGAGAGAGAGAGAGAGAGAGAGAGAGAGAGAGAGAGAGAGAGAGAGGGAGAGAGAATGTGCCTATTTATTACATGAGTCTCAATGACGTTTGCGTGCATTTCACCCTCTGCGTGTACTTTGTGGATTGCATGCTATTTTTTTCTCACATTTGCACAAGTTTAGCGCAATCCTTTTGTGAATCAGGCCCTACGTTTTTATGCCCTTGATCTGTTCCTGGACAGTTCTGCACGTTAGCATAATTTTATTTCCTTGAAATCTGTTTTTGGTCTGCTAAGGAAGAGACCCCTATAGTCTCATTGGATTTTAAACTCCTCGGTTAGAAGAAAATCGTCTCTTTCTTTCCACTTTAGTATTACGAGCAGTGCTTGGTCAGGCTCCAGGTGCCCCCCGCAGGTCATCAAAAGAAGAATGTGTTCATTACTCATGCAACACAAAGCTAATACTCAAGTGATATGAATACTTTAAAAGCCATTGAGACACCCAACCCATACAGATTTCTTTCTGTTTTATTCCGTGCTTGCACGTTTCCCTCTGTTATTCACTGTCGGACAAAGAGGATGCGGACAAAGATGAGAAATTCTGAACTGTGGTCTCCTCTGACTTTGGTTTCACACTGTCTTTATGCTCTTTTCTGTTCTCTCTATCCGTTGTCCTTTCCGTTCTTCTTAGATTAACTTGAAGAAGGTCACAATGAGTTAACATCTCTTTCTCAAGGGAGAAAGCTGTCTGTGTGCTTTTATCTGTGTTATCTTTGTCATCTTTCTTTTATATTTAGAATCATTTATTCTATGAAGGTCACACTGAGAGAGATCTCTGTTGCTTCTTCCTGTGTCTGTGTGCCTGTGTGCTGTCTGTTGACATGCCTTGTACTTGTGTTGCTTTTGAACTGAGATGATTTCGCCATCTGGTACTACATCTGTGTGTATTTTATCAGACATTAAGATTATAATTGCTGCTATCCATTTCCTATTGTAATGTTATGTGTGTATCTGCTTTGGATACCTAAAGTGGCAGGACAGTGTGTTCCCTGGTGGGGAAGATCTTACAAAAGCTGGGTCATTCAATATGTCCTGAAAAGCACCGAATTGTACTCTCAAGCTCTATGTCTGTCTACCTCAATGGACATGTATTCAGACACACACCATTTACACACGCCTTTCATGAGGGACTGATAATCTTTCATATTTAAATATGGCACAACTGTCTCTAATGTCTGTCTTTGTCCTCATTTCCTAATTTTGCTGTCAATTAACAAATGTTCCCCTCATTCCACCTCTATATAATGGTTTCCATTAGTAAACGGGATAGCCTTAACAAAAGATAACCTAAGAAAATACTTATAAAGAATGGTTAAAACCATTGTATTAGAGGCTAGGATATGCTGACTTTTAGTAGTGTGATTCAAGCTAACCCAGGAGTGTGCTGAATAGCATCTTTCATGAGACAGTTTTTTTGTTCTTTCAATGTTTTTTGTTAAATATTTGAATTTTCAAACCTTAAGGCGTATTCTCATTTGGATGGGAGAAAAGCCTGTCTGTGCTCCATTATTATGTATGAGCTGTGTTGAGGTGGCTCAGTTGGATATCCAAGGCTGCGGCAAAAGTTCAAATGTGTTGAACTTTGATCAATTGCTTGAACTAAGAGTGAACAAATAACGAGGACTTGTGTTTTTTGCCTGAATACGCCTTAAATCCTTAGGTCTTAAATAATTGTGACACTGTCACGGTTATTTTTTTCAGAACTCCCCCTCCAGAGCCACAGAAGACATTAGGCATTTCTTTAACTGTCTGAGTAGTACTCTTCATGACAAGTGTGATGACCTTTATGTGTTAAATCTATGTGATGCCCCTTTAACTTGTTTTTTTTTTTGTCACCCAACAGTCAAACCAGACCCTCCAGAGCGTGTGACGGCGACTCCGATCCGTTTCAACGCTCGGAGGCTGGAGGTTTCCTGGCACAGCCCTGCCACGTGGCCTGACATCGACAACTTTCCCCTGAAATACTTCCTTCGATACCGGCCACTCATCAAGGAACAGTGGCAGCATGTGAGTAATGCTGCTGCTGTGTATGTGCGAGGCATTTATCTTTGAGGTCATGATTCAGAACATTGAGTGCAGATGGGACATATTAAGCTCCATTAGTATTTCATGCAAAGAAAAATCACTTATTATTATTATTATCTGTATGATTTACAATCAGTTAAGAAGGAGTAAAAGTCTGAGTCAGAAAAAACAAGATTTTATCCAATGGGGCCAATAAAATCATATGTCTGAGCCTACTAATTAACTCCTGTGAAAACTGAACACACGCACATTAATCACACCTTATTTAAAGGAGCTCAGTGAATTGGAATTAGCTTCTTACTAATGAGTACCATAGCTAGTTCTGGAAAAAAAATCTGGCTGACATTTGTAATAAGTGTTTCATAAGCCAAAAATAGAGACAGTTATAAATGGTCATGAACATTTGTCCAGATACATCTCCATTACCAAAAGCTGTAAGTCAACATTGCAAAACCCCTGTTATAGTATCATTCATTATCTAGTATTTCCTAACCTCAAGTGAGTATATCTGATTTCTTTCCCGAAAGTGGTGTTGGCCTTAATCCATCCATATTTTCCAAGTTTCCCCTGTAGCACTTTTTTATTTAAAAGGAAATGGCACATTTTCTACAAGCAGATTTGTTTTTCTTATCATATTTTGTTGTTCTCCTTTTGGATTTTTTTTTAAGTAAATCTAGATTGATCATAAGATTTTCCCCTGTGTTTTCTGAAATAAATTCAAGGATTTAAACAATATCTCGGGAGATGCCATTGAGAAGCAGTTATAAGTAAATGGGTCCAACCTGTAGACGTTTCAGTTTGATCCCCTCAGAGACAGACATAATCGCTCAGCTTCTTTGGTATATGTTACTGTATCTGACTACTTCTTGTGGGTTCAGTACCCTCGGGGGCTTCCTATAGTAAAAACATATGTGTCCACTATAGGATTCCTGGGATGAAAGCTGCGAGGTTTAACATTGCATCATTATTATCATCCACGTCAATGGTCTGTAAAGGTGTTGTTTTAGGAACTGGAATGGAAACACATGCACTGACATGAATTATCAACTGATCCCCTTTTCTTTTTTGTCTTTCTCACTGTTCTCTTAAGTCCATCCCTCTATATATACCTCAAATGTGCCTCTGTCATATTCATCAACTCACAGCAATTTTTTATTTCCTTTTTACTCTCTTTTTTTTTCATTCTAATTTCCCATCTTCACCTTTTTTCTTTAGTTTAGGAGGTGTTTTTTTCCCAACTGGTTCGTTATATTCATAGTAATATATCAGTGCAGACCATCATTTTCAGAGAAGTCTGTTTAATTATTTTGGCATCACTTTTCTTTTTTATTACCCTAGTTCAAACAAAGTTGGAATTCATTATGTACAGATATTAAAATGATTAATTGAATTACTCAAGTGCCTAATCAGGTATAAGGATTAACTGGCTCCTGCTTGTCAAATCTGTAGATTTGCTCTTCAGATTTTATATGCTTTTGGGTTGTTGACTCTTTTGACATAATGATCAAAGTGAATGCTATTTTGTCCTCTGTAGACGTGTGATAGTGATGTTTTAAAGGCCGAACATGTGCAACCTTTATGTACGTACATATACTTAAGCCACAATCACACATGTAAAGACGTACTTGTTTTAATAATACATGCATATTTTGCTCTCTCTTGGCTTCCCCTCCCTTCCTCTCCCACACACACACACGCACACGCACTCGCACACACACACACACACACACACGCACACGCACTCGCATACACACACACACACACACACACACGCACTTGCATACACACACACACACACACACACATACACACACACATACACACACACACACACACACACACACACAGAGCAACACACGAACAGTGGGAATGACGGTTGTTATAATAACACCTTAGATCTTTGCGATATAAGTCAATTATTCAATGATTAACTCTGACACACCCTCTCAGGTTCCCTTCTTGCCCTCGCCACTAATCAATCAATATGTGAACTGGTGCATTAAATGAAAGGTGGGAAACCTTAAGTCAATATTTGGATTGGGTAAGAACACATAATTAGCAAATTCCATAAATACAGCTGATGACAGCTGAAATCGGTACATTTTTCTATTTTTGCAGTGTTCTTTGATGAATGCCTCCATGTTATGCATGGTTTAAGTTTTTGTAGCAGTAGTGTGGTTCAGAGTAGGGCAAAATCTGTGTTTGTCAGTCTCCATACTTGAATAACAGGTTAGGAGTGATAAATAGCTACATTGCTCATAATTAATAATGACATTTGTACGTTTAATTGGTCTGAATTTTACACTTTCAAGTTTATGCAAACTATTTATGAATATAATTGCAACAAGTTTGTTAGAAATATATATTAGCAGCAACTGACAAAGTTAATTTTCTTATTACTTGTAGATTAATCAATCTAATCATATGGACTGGTGTTGTGATTACTGACAGCCTTTTCCCCAGTTGGTGAAATACCAGAGTCAATAGGAGCTAATAAGGACACTGTAGGCGTGATTTAAGTAAAAACTACACAGATGTCCACATCTGCATGGCCCCTTCCACAACATAAATTTCTGCATCTGCCTATGTCAGTGGGGGACCAACATTCATTGAAGACTCCACAGGCCAACCTATTTAAAGTTTAATTGATGGCTCGCCTGCCATTGAGCTAACCCTACTGTATATGTACACCTGAGTCATATAAGGCTTTTGAAATAAGCATATTTATGTGCCTTAAAGGCACTTTGCTACTACTGCAGCCTCTGTGTCAACTTAAATTATGTCAAATATACAGATACGACCTTATCGCCAATTAAGTCAAAATCAGCCAACACAATGACAGTTGAACATGAATACACAAAATTATAAACATATACAGCATTAAACTAAATGGGAATTTAGACAGTAGCCATTACTTTTGATCTCATGCATTCCGTGGAATAGACTTTGTGCTGCAAAGGACATGAACTATCTCTAGATATCCTTTTTATTATGAACCAGCCTTCCCTTTTCAAATACCTGTGAAGACATCAAGCGTGCCTGTGACTGCCTTATGTGCACATGTGCACTGCTTTGAGAGGGCAACATAAACAATGTAAACAGAGTCATTTAAGCTAGTTATGGCAGCTTGTCAGTGCATGCTATTGGAGTTCATCATAGCTGAATATACAGTTAACCGCATGGTATATACTTGACTACAGTTGCTGCTTGGGAAAAAAAAAAAAAAAAAAACTTTTCGGCTTAACACTTTCAAGCCGTGACATAAATCATTAAGTGGAGTTTAATGAGGTTGCCAAAATAAGATACACTGTTTATTGGCTCCATATATACTTCATTAATTATAGCCTCAGAGGTTGAATGCTAATTGAAGTGGTTTGTACTGCTGAGGAATTCAGCTTTAATGTGGTTAGATGCAACAGAGCTGGGTGAGAATGGCTTTCACATGTAACATTTTGAAATATGTTTTGAGTCAGAAATGAAAGCAGTGGTGTGATCAGACTGATCTTTAGAGGAAACCATCCATCCTCGTGAGGAATGAAGGGATGACTGGCACAGATACTTAGAGTGATGGAGAGTCAGACAGAAGGAGAAAATATGGGAAAGTTTGAAGCTGAGATGGATGGAGTGCATCACATAAGGAGAAAAATGTTAATGGATAGCAGACTCTGGTAGATGAAGTAAAGAGAGAGAAGCAGTATAATGACATAGACATTAGATACCTGAGAGCATTTGGACTTAAGCTATGGAGTGTCAAAGGTGATTGATGCAGAATAGGATTGAGGGAAGGAAGGTGCTTATTGCATTCAAAATAGATGTAATGTTTAATAATCTATATAAGCCTGAGACACATTCTTTGATCATAAAAAACTGCGGAATAGATGGCAGATGAGAGGTATGGAGGAAAAAAGAAATGGATGAAAGCAAGAGTAACGACAAAAAAGCACTAAGGAGGCAACATTGAGATTTAATCTTTTACAAGGGAAACAAGGCCAAGGCCATATAAAATCACAAACACATGAAAAACCACATTAACGACACAACACTGGAAATTCAGCACAATTTTAAAAACCACAACCGCAAATCATATCATCGTGATGCTGCTCAATTTTGTCAACTGATATTGGTGTTTCACGTTAAAGGAAGATGAATGAATTGTTCAAGAGAAGAATAGATAAAGAAATGACAGAACATCTGGAATCAGCATGAAATAGTGGATGGTGGAAAAATAGATATTATAACTGACATGACCACAAAGTCTTTAGCCATGTCACGCAGCTTTACTTAAACAATACAATTTAACAATGTTATTGAATGTGAATTGTGATTTTGTGTCCCTTAAGCCCAGCTGGAATGGTATTTGGTTTCAACATGCTCAGTTTCAGTACTATGGTTTTCTTCCTCCAGTGTGTAATGCCTTAGAAACATGGGGAGGTTTCATCATATTTAATCCCAAGACAAGCACAGCTGCCATACTTTGATTTCTTCTGAAACACTACCTGCCACCAAGTGAGTAATAAAAAAGGGTAACTTGGTAAAGATGATGATGCCTTTTCTTCAGGCCTTATCTTGAATATAATATAATAAAGACAGACAGCCAGTCTCCCGACATTCAGTAGGAAACATGTTTTTCTGTGCCTGCATGACTTTGCACTTCTCATTATGTCTGTGCCATGAACTGTTATTGAGTAATGGAGAGTTAATTACAAAGAAGCAAAAGAATGACCACTTGAGAATAAATCTGCATCCTTGTAAAGGTTCAGTCAATTGTTTTGTTTCCCATAGTCATGTGCTGTGACGTTTCCATCTCACCCTCACATTCCCTTTACTGAGCGAGAATTCAACCGCTTACTGCAATTAAAGCAATGGTCCAGTAACTGTGATAAGAACAATTTCAGATTGCTCAACATTCTCTGCGTGGTATGAAACTGCATCTGCTATGCTGTAATTGCCCTTTGGGGATGATGCTGAACTCCAGCCCACTGAAAACACACACATTTCTTTGCAGATTTTCACACGCACAGAAATACACACGGACAGAAATGAACACAGGCCCATACAGATGTTTATACACTCAAAAATAATCATATGCATAGAGACAAAGACGCATGTACATAGAAAACAATCTCGTTCTTCTAATTATAAAGATTAATATACATGGAAATGCTTCCAAGTGCTCTTACATGCATATGCATGAGTGTACATGTGAAAACAATGAATGCACAGTCACAGATTATCCATATTATGTAAACAGTCATTCTATGTATGCAAAAAAAAGCACCCATCCAAAAAACCTTCATCTCATTAAGTCATTACAGAGTCCCAAGCGTCCACCATAAATCTGTATGTGCATGGATGATTTAAACATTTTTTTTTTCCAATGCCAGGGATTTTTTAAAAGTTATGCCATCAATCTGAATTTACTAAATTTTTAAGCGGTGATCAACTTTTTTGTCTTGTCTTTTAAAGTTTCTTGCTCTTGATTTTTAAAGTGATTGAAACAAATGATTTGTGTTGAAAATATTCTAAAATAATGATACAGAGCTGGAGAATATTTCTTCTGTTTAGAGAGTACAACAGTTTTAGGCGATTACTTTAATTGAGAAATTGTTTTTAATGCGGTTTATGCACAGACCCACACAGAATATCTGCATATAATTGCCCTCCTACAGGCTGCCCATAGATGTCAAACCCATACATACAGTGTATATGCGCAATAGAAGGTAGAAATGTACGAAGATGACTGTTTATGATGTAAGACCTACAAAAACTCAGACAGACAGAGAGACACTATTAATCAGTCGGAGCAGGGAAGGGAGGTTGGCTCGGGATTCTTCTCTAATCTTGGTCTGCTTGGCCAACACAACATAGCCCTCCATTCATTTTTTCTATCCCACATTTTCTCTCTGTTGTCCTTCTGTCTGACATGCTGCATCCTCCCTCAGCCATCAATCTCCCTTACCCTCCCACCCCCACCTCCCTGTCTTTGTCCCTTTTTCTCCCTCTATCATTTTCCTTCACTCTTGTTTTGTACGTATCTCCCTCATCACCCACTCTCCCCATGTCTTCCTTTCTTTGTCATTATTGCTTCACTTTCCTATCGCTCTTTTCTTTTCCCTCCAACACATGGTGTATCTCTCTCTCCTTCCATGCCATAATGGTCTTTTTATGTTTGCCAAAATTCATTTTCATCCTGCAAGCACTTAGATGAATCAATACTGAGCTGAAGCTGTGTGTGTGTGTGTGTGTGTGTGTGTGTGTGTGTGTGTGTGTGTGTGTGTGTGTGTGTGTGTGTGTGTGTGTGTGTGTGTGTGTGTGTGCGTGTGTGTGTGTGTGTGTGTGTGTGTGTGTGTGTGTGTGAGTGTTTGTAATGGTAAGTAGATTTTCAGCCAAAAACGGTATGTAAATGATTGTGCAAGTGTGTCCCTATGTAATTCTTTCTGCGTGCTTTTGGATTCTGTTCATTTTTGGTGGTCGTGTATGCTGTGT
This sequence comes from Tautogolabrus adspersus, assembly GCA_020745685.1. NCBI lineage: Eukaryota > Metazoa > Chordata > Actinopteri > Labriformes > Labridae > Tautogolabrus > Tautogolabrus adspersus. The sequence continues at coordinate 8,939,254 of CM036549.1, read as the reverse complement.
GCATATGTATTGTGCAATGTTTTAAAATTTAAAATTGTTATCATGGCAGAGTAAAAGCAGAGATTGACCCTGAATATGAGGCTTTTCAACTCACTCTGACATTGACATTCATGAAAGTAAAACAGTGCCTATGATTCTCTCCTCTTTCATCTTTTTATCTCCCATTCTCACTTCATCTCTTCACATCCTTGTTTCCTTTTCACTTCCATATGCTTCTCTACCAGTACCTACAACTTTTCCATCTATCAGCAAGTTATGGCTTAAATCCATCCATCCATCCATCCAACCATGCATCCATCCATCTGTCCTTCCATCCATCCATCCATCCATCCATCCATCCATCCAACCATGCATCCATCTGTCCTTCCATCCATGCATCACGCTAGTTATCTAACCATCCGTCTCTCAAGCCATCCATTTGTATCTATGGGCGAACATGATAAATGCTAAGACCTTGTTTGGGGAAAAACATCCCATCTAAAGGAAACTGCTACCGACAGATCATTTATCATAGCCCATTTTTTTAACACACGCACACACACACACACACACACACACACACACACACACACACACACACACACACACACACACACACACACACACACACACACACACACACACACACACACACACACACTTCAAATCCAATCCTGTCACATATGAAAGCCGCTATCATTTAGTGCTGCTGTCAAAATAGATCAAAGTTGAATTGTGTCTTTTACATTTACATAATCACATAGAGATGCATACTGTGATCAGCATCTAATACAATATATAAAGTAAATCCTTTAATGTCAAACCAATTTTTGTTACAATTTAGCCACAAGGAAAGAATAATAATAACAAATAATCGCTATAGGAGTTTAAGAGAAGGGAGCCAAAGTAGAAGAAAATATTAAAAGGCAGAAATCAAGAACAACATGGAGGGAGTAGTTCTTTCTGTTAGACATTTTTATATAAAAAGCTGTCCTGTGTGTTTCCTCAATGATGCAGTTGGGATATGTCATTGTTTACTTTTTATGGTGCTTCAGAGGTCTGGTTCTGTAAGGGTGAATGAAGATGAATTGAGGCACTGCCCTCTCCTTTGCCTCTATCGATTCCTATATCATCATGTCAATCCTTGGGGCTGTCACACACACTCTTTTATCCACTGTCAGGACACACACATGCACTGCTTGGATATCACTGTCTGAGCTTGTGTCTCATGGCCAATAAATTTTTGATAGAATGAACATCGCAGACACCACAGGAAAGACAAAAACACTTGTTAAGATTTGACATACAAGGCTGGCTTCTTCCAAGAAAAGCACTTGAGGATATTTTAAACAGTTCCTGTAATGCAGCATTTATTTAATGTTTTTAGGTGGCTGAAGAGAGTTTCAATCATCTTTATCATTTTGTCCCATAGCTGAACAAAAAGAAACCAGTGTGAATGGGGAAAATGCATCTAGCTTATCCTGAAAAAATTCAGCAAGGAAACATTGTCAGTAAAAGTTGCCTTTAAAATGCTGAAAGTGCAAAGAATGACCTACTTTTTTAAGACATATTTAAAAAAATGAAGGAACGTTTTTTTGCCCAAAGGCAACAATTTGTGATGAGCAGTGCCAGCTGCCATTGGGCAGCACAGCTTTCTTTGGAGAACTGCGGTTCAGCTGGCTTACAGCAGTTTCACAGCCCATCATGGTCTGTTAGCTCCATCTTTATCTTTATCATGCAGAGTTCTGTAGGAAACAACAAGGGGATGGGAAGGTATTTTAGAACATGTCTATCTGGTGATTTGGGAAAGAGATTAATGATTGTGTTAGAGTCTTCCTCACAAATGATTGAAATGAGGGCACTGCCTTGGAGACCGTTGAGTAGAATTACCACTGTGAGCCTGTTCAGCCCCAGTACGATATTGCACAGTGCTCACTGTGCTGTAGCCAGCTGTTTTCATTGGATTCAATCTTCTTTCATTTAATTTATGTTTTTTCTCCAGCTTTTAGAGCTTATCAAACTGACATCCTATTACACAGCGCAATCTATTACAATTAATGTTCTTTGTCATTTGTCTTATGGGATTGATTATCTGCCTAAAACAGCAATTAATTAGACAGCCACTTAGAAGTCCTGGATGTCAGACTTTCTTTCCAGCACTTGAACACCCCATAATAATAGAATCTTTGAAAAAGACTTGTTGGCAAAGATCCAAGTAACTATCAGCTTGAGTCAACTTTATGTCTTTTTTACATCGTTTTCTTTTTAATTCTTTATTTACTTAATGAAAATAGAGGACCGTCTGCATAAAAACATCAGATAAAATGGTTATGTTACATAATTTAAGTCATTTTTCGAATTACATTCTCCTCAAACCAGCTAGTTAAACATGTACAATAAGTTCAAAAGGGCTTGCATATCCCCCTCCAAGGAACTGTCATCAGAGGAAAAATAATTTTTGTAACTTTGCTGGAGTATGTTAAATTTGTTATGGAAGAGGAAGATGGAAGTATGTGTTGAATCCTGATTTGATTCTTATCCCTCGCGACGCTTTCATGTCTGACATTCTGGACATGTCTGCATGACAGCATAAACCAGAGCTAATGTAGAGACACCTACACTTCGGTGTTGTTGAAAGCTACCACATGCGTTTTAAGGGTGCGAGGTCTAGTTCAGGACTTTGGATTGGCTGGGGGTTTAGCTTCCTTTTACAGTAATTGCTGCTATGGCAATTGGGGCTTCACAGAGGGAAATACTGTCTGAGAAATTACCCCTGGATTTGCCGTTTCTGTGTGCGCATATATATGTGTGTGTGCGCACAGCGGAAAAATGGGAGCTGTCAGTCAACCTAATGAGACCAACCTTCTCAGTGCGCGCACATACACACACTTACACACAGAGCGCCATCAGGCCAGTGGAAGTGCCATATAATTGGGTTTCCTTTCCAGGACAACAGACATGCTCACTGGATTAGATCTGACCACCGACGCCAATTCTCTCCATGTCTAACTGTCTCTGCTTTTTCTTCTTTCTTTGGCTTGCTCCTTTTTGCATCTCTGTTTCTGTATTTTGTCTGCCTTTTATTTCCCCCCATATTTCCAGTCGTTCTTTTTGTTTTACATCAATCCTTACTGGTTTGCTGATCTCATTGTCCCCTTCCACTCTCAACCAAGAATGTGTTTTTCAATAATACTGGAAGGAAAATATAAAGCAAAAATAATTAAAACAAGTTCTATGCGCCTGATAAAAATCATGATTAAAATATTTAATCTCATTACATTGGTGTTGAACCCTTGGTGAGACCAGCCATTGGTAATCCTTCCTTTCTTATATATTATCTACAAAATCACAGCAAATGCTTATTTTTTGGAGATAAGATTTGAAGACTCTTCACTGGTCTTAAGGGGAAAGTTATTTCAGAATTTTGCAACAGTAAACACTTCAAGAAAGAAGGTTATGGAGGCATGAGATAAAATAGAGATAGAGTGAGAAAGAGAAAGAGAAAATGGAAGGATGGCAGGGGAGGGAAAAAAAGGATGTGTGAAAAGTAAAGGGTCACTTCCTTTTCTCAAAGTTCCTTATGCAATCCCTGAGGAATGCTCACATCTCCTCTCTCTGCCCCTCGCATTGTCTGGATTTGTGTGTAAGGGCTCTTGGGGAGTGTGTACAAGTGAGTGTGTGTGTATTATAGCAGTAGGCTCTGTGTGGCTTGTTAGTGTGGAGTGAATTTCTAAGCTTCTCATCCTTATCTTCCTCACTCCCAGTCTTTTTTTTTTTTTGCCTGTGTGTGTTTGGAGCAGTGTTGTGTCTTGGCCTTGTACCAAAATATTTGGAAATAACACAGTTACCAAAATATACTGTCCATATATTTTCTACCTTTTATCACAAATGCTGTTTCCAGTATCCCAGTTATCTATGAACAGTCTTAAACTACTTACAGCAGAATGAGATCTAGGTTGATAAGAATTACTTTGGCAGTTTTGTTGCAATAGCTAAGGGAGCTAACTAAATTTGATAGCAGCTGTTGAGTGTAGAGCTGAGAAGAATCTTTATCCAAGTACAGTTTTAAGACTCCTTTGCAGCATCTTGGGTATGAGTTGTTTGTTTTTAAGTTATTGAATTCAGACCTTGGAATGAATGAACAATATTTTTTATTTTTCTTGCATGTTCTAAGATCTAGGTGTGCTACTTCTGTGGACCTCTGCAATTAGACCAGCTAAATATATTGTGTTCTCCAGTTTATTGTCAAATATTCATGCTCACATATGGTGTTTAAAGCCTACAGACATATGGTGTTTATGTATTATCTGAGAAGTTTCTCATGGGTGGAGAGATTTAAAGATCATTACTTTCAAAATAGGCAAATTGCAGTCATTCCATATTGGTTTAATCTTTGTTATTGTCATTATACAGTACCTTGGGTTTAGTAAACACAATATATTTACTCCGAGGTAATGGGATGATATTATGGCAATGTAAATATTTGTGATTGAAGAGTGGCAATGTGTTTGAGAGTGTTTGCCTGCTCTTCTTTGTGTATGTGCATATGCGGATGAGTCAAACATACAAATGCATAATCACAATTCTTCAGATAAAAGGGAATTTTTTGCATCAGCTTAGGTTTCAATACATCCGAACTGCAGACACATATGAAAAATACACACACATACACAAGCAGTGCAACAAGTTAATATACATCATCTCAACACCGATGCAATAACACACATGCTTGGTCTTGCAGTGTGAAAGTTCTCACTTTTTTTTTTGTTGGCAGCTGTCTATATATCTCCCCCCCCGCCCTCACCTCGACTCCCACTCCCCTCTAGTACGTGATATTAAGTGCCGCTTTCACTGCTCCCTGTTTAGCCACTTGGCAACGTAGCGGCACATCCATCTCTCTGGAAATGTTTATCTACAAGCTGTTTACTCCATATACTCCGCCTTATATACTCACATACATGTGCAAGCACACAATAGCCAGTTCAAGTTGAGCCATGCAGACAAAAAAAACACTGCAGCGGACTTGTATTGACATGAGTGTAAACATGTGCACACAAAGAATCACAAACACAAGTGTGAGGAGGAATATTTCCCTAATTGGTGTACGTGGATCTTTTTTTACATTCATATCAAATGCAAGAACAAACACAGACACACACACGCACGCACGCACACACACGCACGCACGCACGCACGCACACACACACACATACACACACACACACACTCAAAGGTACATTCACAGATTAAGGTGAACAAACAGAATCATGATGAACGTGTTTGTCTTAACTTTCACAACCTTCAACACTACATTCATTGGTATGCCAACACACACATCACACACACACACACACACACACACACACACACACACATCACATACACATATACATTAGAGCAGGAAGGAATGCTGATAGAAGCTATGGGTGGATACGCTGACTGGACTACACATAAACAGCGGAAGATTTAGCCTCAAAGGCTGCAACCTCGCTTGTTAACACACTTTTACACACACTATATATACTATAGTGCATCCAGATATACACACTGTGCTCAACAACAACATGCAAAACACACATGCTCGTATGACATTGTTATTGCATTCCACTAATGAAATTAAGCCTGTTAATGTAGCGCTCCGTTAGGCAGATAAAGCTTGAACTTTCTTCCAAGAATAGGGAGAGAGGGTGAGAGACATGAATTACAGCAGATCGAGGGAGGCTGCAGAGATCAAGGCAAAGTTGAAAAAAGAACGGTCAACTTTACTGAGCGGGTGAGCGATGAGACAGAGATTACAGGAAGACAGAGGAAGCACAGATGCTGGGGATGTACGAAGGGCTTATTTGTCAGATCTACTCCAGATTTGCACATTTTGAAGAGCTGAAAGGGAAACTCCAGTTGGAGGCTACGGTTACAGCGGGTAGTTGGAAAAAATCAGATGGTGGTGTGAGGGTTTTTTGATCAAATCACATACTGTTCTTTAAAGGCGTCATTTATGTTATTTTTTGTAGTTTTGCCCTTAATTTCCATCAATATTACATTACTTACATTACATCACTCTTTTTGCATTACATCCCTCTTTTGACCAAAACTGTCAGTTGTAAAAGTCCACCGTCTGCTGTTTTGACTCTTTTGTATTGTATTTACTACAGGTACTGTGCAGGTGCAATTTATCCGTACAACAAGGTATAATTAGGGACATTAATGGGCTCTCAGTTTCAATTTACTAACAAACGATGCAGGTAGGATAATCTGGTTGAACTGTTTGCTTTTTTACGACCTGTAGGGCACCATTTTATTATAACCAATAAAAATGGTGTCCAGGGGCCCCACAAAGTCTGGAGTTATGGGAAGGTTTAAAAAAGAAACAACTTCATCCAATAAACTGCTGGATGCCATTATACAGTGAGAAATGTTTTTCTAGTAAAAGGAGGGTCATATTTTCTTAAGAATAAAGAAAAAGTTACCATTTGAGCACCATCTCTGTTTGTTCCCTGATAAAGTGCGCTTGGCCCAAATGATGCCCTTTATATGACTTCAAAATACAGCTATAACTCGTGTTTCTTTGTTCACAGTCCATCAATGTGGATAACACATGTGTGCAGAGTAATATATGAAGTATCTTAGATCAGTTGATGACTGAAAGGCATATCAATATAACATTAAGCAGCGTAATCTAAGATAATTTGAAAAAGTGATTCACCCACATTTACACCTTGAAATGATCAGGATGACCATGATCAATCACCACCTTACTGTGTAGAGGATCTTAACTGTGCTGCAGTTTTCAAGCAAATTAAACTGCTGTTCAGTAAAATGTTTAAGCATTTATTAAATGTTGTAAATACTTTTTTTGTTTTCGAAATTTGAGTGTTTGTACACATTTCATTTTGTCCAGCTGACACAATAAACAAACATCTTCCTAAGTTAACACAGTAAATTATTACATATAACTCCAGGCTCTTGAATCAGCTCAAATACCCAAGACGTCTGTGTGAGTGTGTGTTTGAATGTGTGTGTGTGCGCTTCCGGCTGTGGGAGACTGCAGAAGGCAACAGGCATGTCACTAAATCATTAAATACAACTTCTGGAGTTGAAAAGCAGCACCGTCGTTCTCCATCTTTTCCCTCCAGTCAATCAGACATGGGCCTAAGGCAAACAAACACACACACACACACACACACGCACACACTAACAAATACACACACAACACTAACCGTAAATTACAGGGAGGAAGCAAATCATTCTCCCATGCTCTTCTCGATGACTCAACATTTAGTTCATTCTATGTTGCGCTCTGCAAATTAAAGTGTGCACAAAAGGCTTTTAAATGTTGGCATGCATTGTATTGTGTTACAAAATTATGTAGCATTGATGCCAAGGCTTTCTGGTATAATCATCAATTATGCCACTGGTATGTTGTACGTGTGCCTGAGTGGTGGTACTGTATGTGTGGAGGCTGCAAGGCCATGGATGTTTAATCAATTTAACAGTAAGATGTAAAACACTGCAAGGATAAAGTAACAAACTTGAACTATGCACGGGTAATGATAAAAGGTGTGTGGTAAATAAATGACCACTGAATAAAATCATATCCTTCACGGCACAGCTGCATCCACCACCCATAAAACATTAAAGTCTCAGGCTAGGAATGCTATACTGAGCACATCATTTATGGTTAGACCTCTATGGGTTGAGGGTTGGACTTCCAGGCTGAATTGCCTTTTATAGCCAACAACTTTTATAATTGATCATGTTGGAACATTTGATATCCTTAAAGAACCATGGATCCCATATAGGAGTCGGTCTGTAGATTCATTCAAGAATAGCTTAAATTTGCTACTGTAACTCAAACTTTAAAGTGTCCTTCTTCCTGATTGAAACTTACCACACAATCTCTTTTCATCTGTTGTTTAGGTGGAGTTATCTGACAGCACCTTCCACACCATAACCGATGCCTATGCTGGGAAGGAGTACATCATCCAGGTGAAAAAAGTTTGGTTCTAAATTAGCATGTCAAAATATGTTACATGGAGGGATAAAACAGGGATGAATGTTACATTTTAACCCACCTGTCTTAATCACCAATGAATTCAATCTAAAATAGATTTTTAATTTCATAGATTGAATCTGGTATCAATTAACTTTGTTTCAAAGGTGGCTGCAAAGGACACAGAGATTGGAACCTGGAGTGACTGGAGTGTGGCTGTCCACGCTACACCCTGGATTGAAGATCCTCTGCCAATCACTTCAACAACTGAAGTGGACTTTCCTACTGGTAGGTCAAAGCCTCAATTAAAGTCTGTACTTTTTATTTTTGCCTAAGGGTTGCTTCTAAAGTTGGTGAGTTAGCCCAGCTACATATTTTTAGAGCCTAAAATAAATGCAAAGAAAATTATTACCCTTGGAACCAGAACTGTCAGAGCTGAACATTCAGATTTCTGGAAACAGCATTCAATCCTCACTGCCAATGTTACAAAGGACTTTTTTTTTTTTTTTTTTCTAGTTGAGCTCTGGGATAAAGTTTTTTTTTAATGGATATGAGATACTGTATCTACTTACAAAATCACCCTGCTTCAGTCAAAAAATATTGGGAAAAAAAGTCAGACTGACAGAAATGCCTTCCGTTCACATTGCAAAATTATAATAAAAATGAAAATACAACGAGATATGGTGAAACAAAAACATGAGGCAACAGCCTTTTTTACAGATCTGCTGTGCTGTATTTTCAGAACAGCGATGCCTTTAGCTAAGTGCTAGCATTCTGAAAAATTACAATGCTAACATGCTAATGCTAAGCAGGTAATATTTTAAACTGGTTGACCATATTACTTTTGTGGGCTTAAATGTAAAAAACTAAATTGCAAATGAGTGCTAAAGACAAAATCTTTTACAGGTTGTTGGTCAACAACTTGTGACATTAGAGGGAAATACATCAACAGAGTCAGCAGAATTGATCATTTTGCTTTATACACATCTGTACAAATGACCCTGTCGAATGGATGACCCTGATTAAGGCCACACGCCGAAACGCGTCGGTCTAACTTGTTAATAAAGTTGATCTTCATACTACAAGTGTTGCTGAAGCAATTTGACCTGGTACAAATGTATCAAAAGGTCTTGAGACAATTGAATGTTGACCAAGTGAACATTTTTTTTCCATCCCAGGAGCTAAACTTGATGCTGAAAAGTTGAAGTTAGAACAATAGAAAAAAATGCTTTATGCAAATATAAGTAACCTATCATTTTTGATGTGTATTTAATGACACTCTGCTTATTTCCCCAAACCTGCAAGTTTACCAGTTCAATGAGGTAAAGATTAAGCTGGATTGACAAAAAGCTGTAATAGTGGGACTTTATGTAGACAGAAATATATAAATTCTTTAATGCTGGTTGGTTTTTGTCAGTCCCGTTGTCCATCAGCTGGAAAAATCACTGTGATGATAATATAGTATTCCTATAATGTTTCTACCATTGTTCATTGTGCCTGCGGCTGTCACACAGTAAATTTCCTGAACCACTTAGGTATGAAATTAAGTTTAGTTAATAACTTTCTTTATCATTAAATTGAGTACACTTTAAGCGTTTGATAGCCGTGAACTTTTATCACAGCTTGAGCAATAAGATCCAGCAGCCTCAAGACAAATCGGCTCACATCAACCTGAGCTCCTGAACATAGCCTCAGGGAAAAACATCTTTTTAAAAATGCTCACGTCTCTCCTACAAGCTCAGATTGGCTCACTTACACTGCAACAACACCACATTTTCTATCATTTTGTATGCATGAGAAATGGTAATCCTACTTAAATTCATTGTAGATTGTTATATCTTCAGTGTTTCCTAAGACACACCACACTCACACACACACGCACACACGCACACACACACACACACTCATGCACATGCATACACTCACAACCACACAAACACAAAAGCTATCTCTGGGAGTTATCTAGTTGGCACCCCTTCAGCATGTGGCAGAGATCAAGGGCGGCTCGCTTGTCAAATCGAAATCTCTCAACGCACTGATGATCTCTGAAAAATAAGACATCCATTCCAAGCCTGAACACTCTTCTGTGCATGTCTCTCTGACCACTCTGGAATAGTAACCCCCGAACGGAAGGACATCATTTGAATAAATAAACACTGAAAATAGATTGACAGTTTTTAAAGTGAATTTGACTCATTTGCACTTTCCAAATTGCAATCCTGCTGTGATCTTGCAAATATGGGAGTGTTCATGCACAGCGTCAGCAGCTTCATATCAGGCTGGTGAATACTTACGGATAATATTTGAAACAGCAAGAAGTATCTTAATGAAAAATACTGTTTATGAAGATGTTTTCAGTTCATGGACAACATTGGATTTAACTTGAAGGTCTGTGTTTTTGGTTTTATAATGATCTAAGGATTGCTGTTCGCTCTACTCTTCCATGAGCCAATCTAACAGTGATTTAATTGTGACCACCCCCCTAAGTGCACTTCTTCGTCAAAAAGCTGCAAGTAGTGGAAGTTAGAAAAATAGATTGCTCTCTCCATTTTCTAAAGAAAAAGAAAAGAAAATCTGAATCTTAAAATGTCTCACACGTTCTCACTGGGCTTGATGCAGCTCTTGTCTGTAATGTGTATTTTGCTAGAGAAAAGAGATTTTTAAATCATATGTGGAGAAATAAATCTTAGGTCAAATATCTGTTTGACCACTTCTAGTTAAATATGTCCGACATTAAGATCTGTCAGAATGTCAAAAATAAATCCCTTCTGGCTTTCTATTGCCCTAGTACAGCCCACATCTAACACATCACAGTTTTTTATCTTTTCATACAGATTGGATCTTCTTCCCTAAAGATTTACATCTTGTCTCTTCTGTTGCCCATCTTAATGTTACTATTAAAAACCCATATTGTATGACTGTGTTCTGCAGACTGTGCCACAGTATTCTTGTAGCCCAACTCATGGAACACTTTGTTACTCAGGCATCCAAGTGGATCTGGTGTCCAAATTGTCAATTCATTAATGAAAAGGAAGCCTTAAAATCTATCTAAACATTGTGTTGGTGAATGTTGTGGTTTAACATGTAATAATTGGCCATATACACAATAGCAAATTAACAAAAAAAAAGTTGCCCTTTGAAAATGCAGACTTTACAAACTTCAGACTTTTGGCCTTTTTTTGTTTGTTTTGTTGTTCTGGGTCTTGCTAAATGGTTGTGTTGTTGTACTTGTACACTGATGAGAGACGAAAAAACATCTAGCCTTGCCTCTATTTATTTCTACATTCCTGTGTTTTTAGAATACTCTCCTAACATCAGACCTCTATCTAAGTGTGAAATGTGATCATTGCATGTCCACATATTGAAAGTAACTTGAGTATGGGCTGTTTTTTTATCAACTATGCAACACCATTTCACATCAAATAGCTTGATAGGAGGCAAAGATGGAAAAACTAACTCAAAATCATAACTTACTTAAAATGTGAACCTAATTTGAAATCCCCTGTAGACCTGTCCTCCTTTGTCTTTTTACCTGATCATCGACGTGTCTTAACTGTTTTAAGGTACAACAGTGACTCCTATTTGTCATAAGGAGTACTGCACACATGATAAGCACTCAGTGAAACAGCTCATGCATGCTGAGAAACATACAACACACACGCTAAACAGCTCACACAGAACATGAAGCCTGCTTTAACATTGCCTGACACACAAACACATTTGGGTTATATCACATACACACACACAATCAAGTGATCGCACACACGCTATCACTGAGTCAGTACCCAGTGTATCTTTCTTGTTCTCAGGAAAAGAACAGGAGGTTATTGGGATTCTCCTCATGCATCCTCTCGATCCAGCTGCGGCTTCTCTGCTTCCCTTCCCTCTCTGCTTGTCCTGTTCTGTCGTTCCATCTCATTCTCTCTTTAACCTGCAGGTCTCTCTTTCACCTTTTCAGTCTTTGTCCTTTCCATTTCCTCTGACTTCTCTCTCTATTGATCCATCACTCTTTCTCTTAGTCTAACTTTGTCACCTCGTCCTTTGTATCTATCTCTTTTTCTAGGCCTATACAGATGTACAACTATTTTTTAAAATATCACTTTTAACATGTACATTTTAACTAGACACTCATGTCATAGTTGACAAGGCATCCTTGTTGTATACAAATGTTGCTTGCAATCTCTTTACCAGGAAGTCTAATCATTACGGATAACTAGAGCTGCGATATCAGGGGATAACTAGCTTTAACATTATTTGTTCATGGCCAAACATTTGCCCTAGTTCTTTGTTTGAGTTTCTGGTGCTCAATTAACATTTTAATGATCTGCCCCTTAAATATGTTTTGCTTAAAAGCTAGTTGATTGAAACATACAGGCTTTCAAATTAGATGGAAAAATAAAAATCAGTGAAGATATATTTTAGTTTGCACTCAACAAATAAAACAATTATATGTGAGGCAGAATCACGTCAGCAGAGAATCAGTGAAAATAACAGATTTTCTGTCCAATAAACACAAACAGTCCAGTCAGGACCAACTTGTTTCACCTGAACAGCTTGTTAACATCACCACACTGACCAATATTCCCTGATCACTCAGCCAAATAGGAAATGAACAGACTTCCTGTGACTTATTGATTGTGTGGCTTACTGTCCAAAAACACAGGTACACATTCTCTATTTTCTCCTTGTCGTTCTCCTGTCAAGCCTGCCACATCGCCTCTTCCTCATCTTTTCTGTTAATATGTTTTTTCTGTTCATATATCAGTAACAGCAGTTCGCCTATACCCAAAGGAGATGAACAAAAATAGTAGCTGTTTGTAGTTAAATGTCTGTTCTGTGTCCTGGCATCAACAACCTCATTTCACATCAAGCACAGTGACAGACGGACGACTGTTCGAAATCCCATCCTCAGTTATAGGACTATTGCTTAGCAACCACATTCCAGGAAGTAAAAAGCAGATCAGTTGAGGCTTTAAAAAGTTGCAGCCACCCCAAATGTTGCAATCATCAAAGATATAAGTATCAGCCTCACCCACTTTGTGAGACAGAAAGTGGATACTGTCTAGCACCTAACTAGATATCACTTCTTATATTCTCCATGTCTACAACTATTTATAAGTGCTTAGTTGCTCGTTCAAGTCACCTTCTCTGCTGAGCTGTGTTAAGGTCCTGCCTCTGCTGTATGCTGGATCTAATCCATCGGGGGGAAAAAATGTCTTATTTTTTCATGAAGACATGGAGTGTTGAATTGGAGGTGATATTTCAGACATTTAGGGTTCTAAAAGTTTGAGGTGTGGGGCGCAGATAGACTAGCAGTTAGGTCGTGTCCCATTTACGGAGTCCTCCGAGCAGGCGGCTCAGGTTCAATTCAGACTCTTGGCTCCTTTCCTGCATATTATTCCCCGCTCTCTCCTCGATTTCCTACTCTATCCAGGGTCCCTTCAAATAAAGGCAATTAAAACCCCAAAAAAATACAAAAAGGTGCTTATAATTGTTTGAGCACTTCAAAGTACTTGACATGCATGAAATGGGCCTGCAGAATCATAGATAGGAGTATTTTGTTATATCTGATTAGAAATTACTTTTTTTAAAGAAAATGTAAAACCCAGCTCTTTGTACATAACAGTGCAAGGACAGAATATGGCAATGACTCTAAAAATCAGCCATCTATTTTGAATTTAGTTAGCAAGCACTATCAGCTGCACACTGAATCTAAGTTCTACATTTTATAGACATTCTTAAATGCATCCATTACGTTTAATCCGCTTGTGTTTTTGATTCTTTGGGTACATTACGATAAATATTGGCATCCTTAGCTCTGTGCGTTTTTTCATATTTCTTGACCAGTGAGCTTCTGCTCTATGTCCTGTCATTTGATGCATGTTGATAAAAAGCTTTTTGCCCAGAAAAAATAAATACACCTAGAGTATATTTCATTTATTCAACAGACTAATGTTTATCTGTGCTTTGAAACTTGAAAATAAAATTAGTAGTGTAGTAGCTCCTCTAGCTTTCCTGTGCTTTTGAGATGTCATCTTTGAATGACAATGATGGCAACATCAAGTCTTGAATCTCAACTTCGAAACTTACATTCATTTAAAATATCATAAAGCATCCAAAAGAAGAACAAATGAACAGGCAGGGTAGTTGAAGTTCAAGTCAGTTCAGTGGATTGAATCAAATTACTTCCCCTACCCCTTGTGCATATTTTTTCCATCCATCAAAATGTTTTAGATTTCCCCTGCACTTCTCCCCCTGCATGCTCTTCTCCTTTCCTGCTCCTTTACATGTTTTTCTTCTCAGCTATTGTTTCTATCAATCCTCTTTCCTCCTGACATCATTGTCTTGTCGCCCTGTCTTTACTCGTCCCCAACTAGCTTGTAACATGAACATGGCATCCAATAACTGTCTCTTGTCATCACAATCACATTATTCGTGCATCATTTTTATTTTCTCCACCTCTCCAAAGCAAAATGTTTTTTTCTCTGCAGGAGGGAAGTCTTGCACTTGAGATGCTGATCAAGTTAAACGTGTTGTAGTTCTCACTCTCTCTCTCTCTCTCTCTCTTTCTCTCTCTCTCACTCTAGCTATTTCACACCTGGCTGCTTTCTCCTAATATCTCCCCACTCCCAACGACTGTGCTGCAGTGCAGTCATTAATTGAAAGGAGAGGGAAATCATATTCTCACTCCAGTTATAGAAAAAAAATACAGTTGGTTGTCGACTAAGCTGAATACAGTGTGCACAAGTTAATATCTACTGCGCTGCCTGCAGCTGTAGCAATAGCCCCATTTTATAAAACATTAAACTGTGATATTTTTATTTGTCAGGCAATGTTAAACCACACTGAAGTACTAGAAACAGCATAAGGAAAGCACATTGTAATTTTCAGCATATTTATGTTAGCCGCAAGCTTTGTGGAGCCAACCTCATAAACTTGAACATGATTGTATCCACAGAATATGAATGAGAGTAGAACTTTTTTACTGTGTCTTTACTTGTATCCACACTTGAAAAGCAGTTTTATCCAAAAGTCTCACATTCAAATATAAATTACGGAAATATTTAATTTATTTTGGGGAGCATTTAAGGATAAAGTTTCAGGTCTTATTGGGGTTTGCACGAAGTCAAGTTTCAGGACATAAGAGTGTTAGCTAGACCCCAACTCCTCCTTATTTTCTTTAATGATAAATGTTTTTATATGTTTACTGTTCTAACAAGTCAAAATTCTAGAATGAATGTTTTTGCTTCAAGGGTCAGTTTTTGTGAGGTCTTAATTGTGCCAAGTTTTCGTGCAGTGCAAAAATCTGTCTAAAGTAATGATTGTGACTTACATGAGACTATGACAATCCTAAAAAATAATATTTTAAGTTTTTTATTCTCTGTCAAAAATTATTGGTATATTTTAAAATTTCATGGAATTTTATGGACTGTCACAATTTATATTTTGACACTATCCATATGGTTTCTGGATCTTTACCTCCTCTTCACTCTCCTTTTTTGAATCTCCATATTTGAAAAGTCTTTTTTGCTCAGTCTCTTCCCTCCTGTCTGCCTACGTTTCCCTGCGGCTCCAGAATAAAGAGATTTCTTTGTCCAGTTCACTTCATAACTGCCTTGATAAGTCCTGTATTGATTGTGCTTGCTGATTAGAATTGATTCCACTCTGCACTGTGTTTTTCTTTCTGCTGGATTCCTCCTTGTATGATGAGCACTTTTCGGCGGCCATTCATCAGAGCGACATTTTGGATGCTCCATCATCCCTTAGGGACAAACGATTGTGCAACACAGCAAGAAAAAAAGAAAAAGATGTAAAATTTGATGCTAGGGTTCTATAAAAAAAATGCTCAGTAAGGTTTATTGTGTTTTGTGATTGTTTTCCAGAAACAAAGACCTCCCCCATACCATCCTCCAACGCACCACAAAAAGCTGAACCTCCAGTCGGCAGAGCTGCAAGACTCCTCACATTTTTCTCCCCTTTGCTGTTAGGAATGCTGCTGCTGTTCATGTGGTGAGCAAACACACACACACACACACACACTCTCTCACACACACACACACACACACACACACACACACACACACACACACACACACACACACACACACACACACCCACACACACCCACCCCACACACACACACACACACACACACACACACACGCACACACACACACACACACACACACACACACCCACACACACACACACCCACCCACCCACACACACACACACACACACACACACACACACACACACACACGCACACACACATGCACTCTCACACAACACTTATAATGAGTCTACAAACCCTCATCTTTGAATTGATTATGAGCTCAGCCATTCAGTCACATATTGGCAAGTCCATGCATGTCTATTGATGTCAAGAGCAGGTTTAATATTAACAAGAGCAACAACGATTGGGTGAGTTTGTTTTATGACCCAGCGGGGAGTCTTTCTTCATATTTCTCTGCAGAACCCCTGAAGGGTTTGGGGTAAAATCCAATTCAAAGCTGTCCCATCCCATTAATTTTATAGTTCTACAGTGTAAATCATGTTGTAAAAGTACGAAGTAGATGTCTAACAATGAATACTGAAAAGCTGAATGTCAAAGCAAATCTGACTGTAACGTGTGAAAACGGGGATTGGTTTTTGCACCTTTCTCAAGCAAAGAAGAAACAATGACAAACAACACACACTATAAAAGCTCTTAAGCCAAATGACATTAAATACTAATGCATATCCAACTAAACACCTGCTGCTCATTTTAACCACTGGAAACTGAGTGTAGTTCCTTCCTTTAGTCTGTTTTACTTTAATAGTCAGCATCATATCTCCAGATTATGAAAGACATTTTTGGTAATATAGATATTTTTAAATAGTAACATTTAAATGTGAATACACCAACAGACAGTACTGCATTCAAGTGCCCTTTTGTTGCTCCTTAATTGGAGAATTCCCATTCAATGCTATTTAACTTTAAGGATTAAGTCATTTTAAGAATTACAAAAAAAAACACGATAAGGTAATAAAATACCATGCAAGCTTAAACTAATGCCACAAAAAAAGATGAATCTCTCTTAACTTCTGAAAAAGTTCAAATCAATTTGCTGCTTGGGAAATATACATTGGTGTAGTTGAACATGGTCCTGTCATCTTAAAATGACCCAGCCTTCAGGACAGGATTTTAAGAAAGTTGATAATAGTTTCCCATTATATGTAAGTGCCTCTAAAGTGTCCGTAGTTGTAAATGTGAGTGTGGCTGGTTGTCTGTCTCTATATGTCAGCCCTGGGAATGACCGGGGAACAGTCCTGGGTGTACCCCCCCTTTCACCCAATGGGAACTGGGATCGGCTCAAGGACCCTGCCACCCCAAACGAGAAAAAGCATTGATGTTGGATTGATGGATGGATAGATAATATATAGGTTATAGGGGACATTTTTGCAGAATAAGTACATTCTATTTAAACGTTGGGACTTTTGCAACATTAAAAGACAGAAATAATTGGGGCATCGGATGGCCTGTGCAGAGCTGTGGTTCTCATCGCAGCTGCCATGGGTTCGGGTCCGACCTCGGCCCTTTGCTGCATGTCATCTCCAACTCTCTCCTCCTAGTGATTCCTGGTTCTCTTCAGCTGTCCTATCCATTAAAGGCAGCCCAAAAATTAAAAAAAAATTGATTGTTTGATGCAATGCCTAATTTTTGCTTCTGTCTCCTTCTCCAGATGTGAATGTCGTATTCCTGAAGGGAGCAGGAGGAAGAGGAGGAGGGGGAGAGGCTATTCTTTCTATTTTGCACATACAGTGCATTGATCATATCTGTCCATCACACCGTTACTCACCAAGATTACTTAGACATGAAATCAGACGATGATAATGCCATCGAGCAGTTTTTGATTTTGGTGACAAAGAAATTCTTCAGAGGAACTTTTGGAAACGCCATCATCATGAACATCATGATCATCATCCGGAACTACAAACACAGCAGCAACAGGAGCAACAACAACAACAACCGTAACAACAGTAGTGTGCAGTAAAGGCAGACTTAGAATACCCCCTGGTGGTTTTGATGGGCCACAGCAGACTTTGTTTGGCAGACAACAGTTTGGGAATCTCCTCTTCAGAACAACAAAATCAACTCCTGAGACGACGGAAAAAAATCTCTTCATGACCTTTGTATTCTTTTTTTATGATTAATTGCTAGTCTTAATTTTTGCTTTCTTCTGAAACTTTAGCACTGTACAGACAAACACACACACACACATATTACAAGCATTTGCATGTGTGTTTGTGTGTATAGTTACCGTAGCAGTCCCCATACAGCTAAATCATCATGCCAAAGACTCAACTTCACCCCCAACAAAGATTCCCAAACATTTCACTGAGCTTACTGAACCTGAAGCCTGTGTCTGCCTTCATCATGGGTTAAAAAAACCCAGAAAGTTGTGTGAGTGAGTGCGTATAAAGTGTGTATGTGTGTGTGTGTTTGTGTGTTTGACACCTGATTGCCACCAACTCACAAGGGATACAAAAGAAACTTGGGATGGACCTGAGGAACTCTGCAGCTCCTGTTTGTGTAAAAGATTAAACAAAGAGGCCACAGAAATACTCAATCTGACTGAATCTGTCAACTTGGATGACTGAATGAAACAGATGGAGCGAGTCATTTTTTTGGGGATATGAGGACTAACACTTTGAAGAATTCAGTAACCATAGTCTGGCTTATTTAGACAGTTAGCTTTACACTCTGCTTTCAGCAACTGGCAAGGAAGACCTGGATTGTACAAATAATAATAATAATAATAAAGTGGAATTGAGACTGAACAATTCTTTTCCCACACATTCTTTTTGGTTCCGCTTTGTAATAAGGATGACAAAGTTGGTTAATCGGAAAATTGATACAAGCTTGGTTGGATTTTTCATTCTGCTCTGTGCTGTAAAATACAATAACACAAACAGTTTGCTTTCTAAAGCCTTTAAGAAACATTTAAAAAAGTCTTTTTGCAGTTTACATTTCAATAGCCAATATCACTCGTTAATATTATGTTATTCAAAGGAATTTTGATGTGTCTTATTGTTTTTTATTTTATTTTATGGACAAGTAATAAAAACACATAGAGGATTTTAGTTTTTTTTCAGACATTCATAATGGCTTAATTCTCCTTGATCCTATTTTGTAAACTATGATATGTAACTTTAACATTGAACAAAAGGTTTATTATTTAATAATAATAATAATGTATGTATTAGCAGTAGAATGTCGTAACCTGTACCTGGGGTCTTTTTTATAGATGTATATACAATGACAGGTTTCAACCATTAAATGTGACCATTTCACAATGAATGATGACATGCTGGCCTCTTACTCATTTTGCCTTCCTCACTTCTCTTCACCAAGAACACAACATATCTGTTCTTGCTGCTCTAAAACTGGTCATCTAAATCAGTTTCTCTCCTCAAACATGAAACACTACATGGAGGCAGAGTGGCTTTAGATTGGGTAAAGGACATTCATTTTTTAAACAGACAAGGAGTCACAGGTGCAATTACTTCCCAGTGTAATAACAGTGATGACACATTGATTACTTCTCTGGTTCTGCCCTACAACAAATCAGCTTCTTTTCTAATTAGGAAAATCAATACTTGTAAGCTTGAAGGAAAGGTTATCTTGTTTTTTCTTGGTGAGAATGTATATTTACAGATCAAAATGAGCAATATTGGCATTCCAAGGGTTACCAGAAGGGCTGATTCTATCTTTTGGGCTAAAGTGCTGTGTAAGCATGATGCATCATTCTCTCTTTACTTCTTTGTTTCACTGTGACACCTAAGATATATCTCCAATGGTTATAACTACACATCATTTTTTGTGTTGGTTCTTTTCAACTCATTTCATTATTCCTCAAACAATTATCATTATATATGTGAGCTGTATAATGTAAACATGAGCTTACTGTGGAAGACTGTTCTGACTGACCTTTAGGGAGAACTGATGCTGTTCTTAGGCCCAGCTGTGCTTTGAAATGTTTTAGCAGTGTGATGGCATGCTTATAATTAGTGAAAATGTTACGCAGGTAGAATCAATACCATGTCTCAGGTTAAGCATGCTCAGTTGGCATATAAGCACAACACACACAAACACATGGGTATATCAATAGTTTTGTAAGTACGAGGTTGTATATCAAAAAGACAGTTTTGATCTGATGATGGGTCAAAGACATCAGACTTTTTATTTAGATGAACATGAATGTCTATCATAATTAACTTAATGCATAAAACAGTTGTTGCGATATTTCTGTGACAACATTTTTAGTTGCAGCTGTGGCTCAGTGGTAGAGTTGGTCAACCAGAAGGTTAGGGATTCGATCCCCATCGTCTGCAGCCATATGTTCAAGTGTCCTTGGGCAAGGCACACATTTCTCCTACTGCTGAGTCAGCTGGCATGTGGTGTGAAAACATTTTGAGTAGTAAGAAGAATAGAAAACATTATACAAGCTCAAGTCCATTTTTATTTTATACGCTTTATTAATCCCAAGGGAAATTACAAGTTTCACTCTGTTTGTGAGACGTGCTGTGCACACACAGGCCTGAAAGCACAAACTGGACCTATAGACATGACTTATAGGCGTGCAATAATGGAGAGATGTCTGGGTAAGTTGGCTGCACGGGAATTGGCGCCCCAAGCAGTTGGGGGTTCAGTGCCTTTCGCAAGGGCACTTCGGGGCAGCTGTGGCTCAGTTGGTAGAGTCGTCGTCTCTCAACCGGAAGGTCGAGGGTTCGATACCCAGCTCCTACAGCAACATGTCCGATGCGTCCTTGGGCAAGACACTTAACCCCAAATTGCTCCCGCTGCTTCGTCTACGGCGTATGAATGGATTAGTTACTACTGATGGTCTCACTACATAGCAATCTGCCATCAGTGTGTGAATGGGTGTGAATGGGTAGGTGTGACATGCAATGTAAAAAAAGCGCTTTGAGTTGTCAGAAGACTAGAAAAATGTTATACAAGCTCAAGTCCATTCACTGTTTACCAAGTCCATTCGGCAGCACTCGGGAAGTAAACTGGCCCAAACCCAATAAGTCCAAAATTCCACATGTGGTACCAGCTAGGACTTAAACCTGCAACCCTCTGGGTCCCAACCCAATTCTATTCAGAGTGAGCTGCTGCTGCCCCCTAAACTGTTCCTGTCTGCAACCAGATTATTCCCAAAGTCTTGCAGTTAGCTAAAAAAATAACTTGCTTGAGAAGTAAGTTCAATAAAGAAAACAGGAGTCAGCTCCATAGCTTACAGTAGTAATACATCTCCATACTGTTCATGAATACATCAACAACTCTGAGCTTTTAAAAAACACAAGAATCTCTCCCTACTGCTCCCATCGAGAAAAAAAACAACGTATATTCTGCAGCTTTTTAACTTGGTTCTCAGTATTCAGGTTCATAGTTCTCCACAGAGAGTGCGCTACAAGAGATTCTTCCGCTGATGAAGACAGACTTTGACCAAACCTTGTCAGTCACGCTCACTTAATACAAAAGGAGGATGTGACAGCAGCATGAAGTCATTCTTTCTTTTTTATAGTCTTCCTGCTTGTTACCCAACACCTGCAAAACACATGGACATGCGTGTGCCTCTTGGAATTTTAATGGCCTTTGCCTAACCTGAAAGGATAATTGTGCTTTATTGGGACTTTGGTCATCGTTTATACTGCTTTGGCCATAATTTCTGAATAGCTTTGGTCTTAGATCTCTAATTGAGCCAGACACATATATTCACATTATCTAACAGGTTTAAAACAAGCCAAATGTTGACCTTTAAACTGTGAATACTTTCAACAGAACGTTTTGGAAATTTTTACTGTTTATTTTCTCTAACAAATAAGTTTGGTATTTAAAGCTGTGTTTAAAATCTCAAGGTCTAAGCAGTAAACTTGATGAGTATGATGTCATTAAGCCTCGTGGAAATGAGGTCTGTCTTAGGCAAAAACAAAATTCAAGCTGTGGTTAACCACTATACTCCTCTCTCTAAACCCACAGATACTGCAGGGTCAGGCAACAGACATGTGTTGCCATCTAACATGTCACAATTAAATACGATATTAATATTCATTATCATACACTCAATAAGGAAACATGACTTAATTACATATGGTCAAGATTCCCTATTTGACCTTTAGCTCTCTCTCTCTCTTAAATCTGTCTCACTGTCTCACACTCCTTCTCAAGCTCTCTTTCCTTCAATATTCTGACAAGTTCTGGCAGGCCGGTCTGTAGAGCGAGGACAAATCAATACACCATCTAACAGCTGTCAGCTGGAGTCTTCTGTGTGTGTGTGTGTGTGTGTGTGTGTGTGTGTGTGTGTGTGTGTGTGTGTGTGTGTGTGTGTGCGTGTGTGCGTGTGTGTGCGTGTGTGTGTGTGTGTGCGCGCGTGTGTGCGTGTGTGTGTGTGTGTGTGTGTGTGTGTAGGTTTGCTGACTAGAGTGTAGCTGCTGCTTAAGGTATTGCATTCATTAGTCTTTCCTTCCTCCCTCCTTCTCTTGCTTACATTAGCTCATCCTTTCTTTTTTAAATGGGCCTGTCGATAAGAATCCGATTAATATTAACAATGACAGGGTATGACATGAACAAGGAGGGTAAAAAGACAACAACAGGATGCTGATCTCATTTCCATTCTTTTTGTGTGAAAAAGAAAAACAACAATTAATACATAGAATTGTAACCTTTTACTGTTATGGCAAGCACATTTCATTTAATAGCAACTGAAAGGTTAAGCCATGCTTTGGCTTCAACCACATGTGTGATACACTATAACCTCAAATATAGGAAAGTGTGTCTGTCAGTCTCTCTCTCTATCTGTGTGTGTGTGTGTGTGTGTGTGTGTGTGTGTGTGTGTGTGTGTGTGTGTGTGTGTGTGTGTGTGTGTGTGTGTGTGTGTGTGTGTGTGTGTGTCCATCTGGACCTGTCAGTTCCAGCAGCCCTGCTCTGCTCTAATGACCAGTTTGACCTTTCGTTGATAACTGGATGAGTGACACGATCTCTCCTCCACTCTCACTTCTGCCCTGGCGGCTGGCTCTCGCCTTTTTAAACACTCAACTTGCTGCCTCTCTATCTTTGTGCTAGGACTTCCTTTATCTCTATTTTACAATTGCAATGCCTTTCTTTTCCTCACACATTTAATCTTACTTTTCTTTGTACCTTACAGTACCTCGGCATTGGCCTTGTGTTCTCTTTGGCAAACTTTAGCTTCTTATCATTTCGCTTTTTAAAGGCATTATGTCACCTGATTTTTTCCCCACAGTTTTAAACCGACAGATACATTAAAGCTGGGGAAGCTAGTAAGAGTGAGCTAGATTAAGAAGTTACCCTATTGAAAAATGTCAAAGCCAGTCCCTCAAACCACATAAACGTGCACTGCACTAACTGTGCAGGACAGGTCAAGAGTAAAGTACTGAGGAAAGGAGCACAGTGCATCATGGTCAATGCTCACCGTATCAGCAACCTCCCTTCGCTGTTCCTGTGTGACTAGCTTGCTGATTTTGAGCTTGTGGGAGACTCTGTTCTGCGCATTGATTGCACAGGCAGAGTGAGCATAGAGGTGAATTGGAATGTAAGCCGCCAAATCATTTACCCCAGACTGAATGAAGTGATTGCATTGGCTTATTATAAGCCTGCAACATCATGCTATATTTTTTATTGTTGTTAGATTTAAAAGTAATTTGAATACACAACAACATTTGTCTTTAAGAAAATTGCTCACCATAGTTTTAGATATGTGAAAATATGCAGCTTTTTGAGAACTTGTGTTTTGGATTTCTTGTTTACCCTGCACAACATGTGCTTTATATAGTGTTTCAACACCATACACACTTACTTGTGTTCTGATCTTTGAATAGGTTGGCTCTACTTTAATTGGTGGAACTGGTAAAGTGTAATATGATCCCATACAGCAACTCATCCATTAATTAATTGGCTCACACTATCAGATAGATATTGTTGAACTATGGTTTTAATTTTGGGGTTGTAGTTTGAAGGTGTGTTGAACTGCACTTGATTTAAGAACAATCAAATCTATAGAGGTTTTTTTTTTATCTAACCAAAACTGACAATCTTCGACTTTATAAACCTAAATAACATGGCTGTGCTGTTGTACTAGATTGGATTGCTTTATGTAACAAAATGTTCGAATAAAAGTAAGAGTTAGTAAGCATGTAAGCATAATATACTTGCTTAGATAAAATTATAATTTTGGATGAGTAGCATAAGCCAGCAACTTTATTTTTCAAAACTTAAACGGGCCATATAAGACATATTTTTTGTTTCATTGTACAGTGTTTTGGGGAATTATACAAAAACATTGTTACGCCACTAGAGGGCAGCAGAGACAACCCTCTTGTACCCTTCTTGTGCACTGTCTCTGGTGCTGAAACATTTAAACGCAGTCTCTATCTTTGTCCTGTTTCACGGAGCTAAATATTATAGCTATCATTATAGCTCCTATAAGCTTTTTCTATTAGCATCAGTGTGATGACCAAGATCTCTGTCAAATGCAGAAATTATACTTATTGCAGGATCCAACTCAATTCTTTTTATCAAAGTACTCTTGTTTGCATTGATGTTGTTCAAGTGTTCCAGAAAGATTTAGATTGTGGACTTACATCAAGTAATAGTAAGAGTAAAATATTACTAAATCATTTCTAATATAAAGACACAAAGGCTGCTGACGGTTTCAGTTGTATCTGAATTTTATACAGTAACAGTATCTCGTTAATGGGCCTACTTTGTTAAGTGCAGTAATTTTCTTTTTATTTTATGGACTATTCTGCTATCTAGTGATGTTAAGAGCATATACAACAGTTCTGACTATTCAGTTTAGTCGTCAGGTTTCATATACTTTTTGTTCCTGTCCTTTTAAGGGGTCCCTGTTTAGGAGAGATACGTCATGCTAAACTCTGTACTTAACTGCTGGTGAACAAAACTATGCCTTTTTTTACTGGCAACAAATAAATCATTGGAAAAAAGGCATATTCTTTTATTAAAAGCATGTCGTTCCACATATGACCTGTAGGTGGAACCACACTGCCGCCGACTGTCAATGCTACCGCAATACACAACCGAAGAAGTGGCAAACCTAGCGTATGGATAACTAATGCAGGGCAATGGGGTATGTATCTTGGTATGTATTAACCGGTTGTTAAAATATCAACTAATGATATTGTATTAGCCTGTATATAATTGAGTTACATATTTTAATTGCCAAGCATGTTTCATGTTTTGTCATTTACTTCAGCTTTAGCAACGCTTTTCGAGACAACTGCCGTCCGCCTACACAAAGCAGCATCTTTCACTGTCACTGTTAGCCACTTAGCTCATAGCTAGCTGTCATTGTCACTGAAAAGACAAAAGATTTTTTGATAAGGTGTATTTCTTTTTTCAACAGTCTAAAGTGAACACGTAGATGTCAAACAAATAAAATGTCGTTAGCCATAGTTAGCTTAGCTCACCGGGAGCTGCCAGCAGTTGCCAAAAATAACGTAAATCTAATTAATATTTAAAACATGGAAGAGTAACGTCCCCGAAAATGACAGACTGCTGTTACATCAGCCACTAGAAACGATGATTCACATAGACTGACAGTTTCGTCTGTCCTACATTTCACCCAGTTGCATGAAAGACAGAGACCTAATTTTATGTCACCCTTGGGCTCAAATGACTCCGTGGTATCTCAAGTGAACACACTTTGTTTGGAAGGCAAGTGAGGAGAACGAGTAGAGATTTATTTTTAGGATGTTTGTTCTTGTTGCTAATGTAGAAATGCTCTTCAAACAAGGTCTTTATCAGAACGAAGGGTACACCTTCAGACCAGGACTGTTGTTAATATGAAATGTTTTTAAACAAGCGGGGAATCTTTTTCTTTTTTCTTTTTGCAAATTATGGTGCTGCAAATGTTTGTAAATGTATTTCTGATCAGTACCTCACTGTCAAGTCTCTGACTTAGTGATTTTTCTCTGGCCAATTATTGACAACTGTTTTTTAAATAAGTTATTTAAATTCGTACAGTTTTTATATGAACTAGGGGGGGTATTTATAATAGAGTGAAATGTGAACATAAGTAGTTTTACCAGCAGTAGTAGTCGTAGTAACTGTAGGTATATCTTCAGAGTTTTTGTATGTATTATAAAGAACTGTTAGTTTTTAATTTTCTACTGTATTCATTCTTGTTCTGTGCATATGCAAGATACATCCGCCTTAAAAGATTCAGCCAGGTGACTTGATAGAAGAGACTCATGTATGATGCATGTCTTAGCTGTAGTATCTGATCTATCTGAAGCTTTAATCTCACTCCAACCCAGCCTTACCCCCCTCTTCTTCTCCTCTTTTCCTCCTTTCCTTCCTTTTATTTACAGTCTACCTGACTCTTGCTGACCTTCAGTGCTGATTGGCCCTCACAGCCATCTGTCAACATGCAAGGGTTCTACTCCAAGCTTGACTCCTCCCCCTCCTCATCTCCTTTATTGGGGGTGGGCCTTGGGAGAGAAGGTGCTCCTGTTCCTCTCAGTCTGGCTGTGGAGACGGAGAAAGCTCAGGCCCTTCTACAGACGTTTAGCTCCGCCTCTCTGCTGGCGTCAGCAGGACTTGGTGTGTTCTGTGTGGTGGCAGACCACGCTCTCCAGCTGTCAGTCATTCAGCACCACCTTTGGCTGCGTGCTGCCTTGGACAACGCTACGCATGGGTTAATAGGGCTGTGGTCATGGGCAGTTGTTATTGGACTAAGGAAAAAGAGTGATCTGTATGAGGTGCTGCTGGCTGGTCTTCTGGCATCAATCATAGACCTGGACCACTTCTATATGGCTGGATCCCTGTCACTCAAGGTAAGACCAACCTTACTGAAGGTTCCACTGGATAACTGAGAGTTTGTATCTAGTGTGGAAATGTACACACAGGAAACAGACTGGTTACCTTAAGTGTAAGGTCTTATTTGATTTCCAACTTGTTAAAGTCAAATGAAGTTTAAAAATGACAGAACAAAAGAACATAATTGAATAAGAAAAAGTATTATAAACGTGTCAATTCTTTGCAGTGTATGTTTGGAATGATTAGAAAGACAGTCAGGGTTTTGTCTGTTTCGTACTTGTATATTAGAGCATGCTGGTGTTTGTCACCTACATTGTTCAAACACCATTCTTCAACGGATTCAGGATGTTTGTGAATAGAATTTCAAATAAAAGTAGCTGATCTTGAACATTTCAAAAAACCAGAGAATCGAAAAAGTCCAAGTACTTTGAGTTGTCTGTTGTATCTTTCATCACGAGAAGTACACTGATTTACACAAGAGAGCGTGAGATAGTGTAGATGAATCATGGACTTTTTTCCCCAAGAATGTAAGATGCCAATCTGTAATACCTGTCTTAAGTGTTGAAGGAGTGACTCTTTGAAATATAATATCGCAGAGGCTTGTCTACAGTCTATTCAGAAGAAGGGTTTCTTCTGCAAGACCCGAGACTTGACCTTCACCAATCCCAAAAATGTTGAAATATTTGATCTGAAGTACCACTATGAGATACTAGTTTATGTAAACTTGTCTCCATCTTTCAAAACACATCCCATAATATCCTCTCCTGCTTTCCTTCTAGGCTGCTGTCTCGCTCCCCCAGCGTCCTCCTCTCCACTGCTCCTCTCTCATTCCCGTGCTCTGTCTCTCCCTCCGTTTCCTAATGTGGATCGGGCGCCTCAAAGATGCTTGGTGCTCCCTGCCCTGGATGCTTTTCATTTCCATGGTAACACACCACGTCCGGGATGCAGTGCGCCACGGTCTATGGGTGTGCCCGTTTGGCAACACGGCACCGCTCCCTTACTGGCTGTACGTGAGCACCACAGCGACGCTTCCTCACTTATGCTCAGTGCTCATGTATCTGACAGGAACCAGGGATGTGATCTCCACCAAACACGGGGTGGCCATCGATGTTTAGGTGTCACTAACTTACCAGCAATGCCTGATGCTGATCTGAAATGGATCATCTATGGAGAAGAAAAAAGTTTTTTCTGAAAAACTTTTCAAGACAACATTTGAAGGCTTAGAAAACGGTCATATGACACACAAATGTACACACTTAAATGTGGGTTTCCATTTATGGAGACATATTGTGAAACAAAAAGAATATTGGATTCAGAAGAGGAACATTCCAGTCTGAGTGCCAATCATGGACTTTTTTCTGATATTATACAAATGAGTCATTTTCAGCTCTCTGGAGAGGGATTCTTATCTCTTCTGTCCGTTTAAAGAGTCATGCTTTTAAAGATCAGACATAACATGTTGCTAAGGCTTGTTATTCCTCTCTGAACCATCACCACACATCCCCGTCCCAAGAACACTCAAGGAAAAGTCAACCAAAGGTCATCAGGCTGCATGGCACTGGCATAGTGTCATAGGTGCCCTTTCACTCAGTGTGTACAGCAGTATGTTACCACTTTGATTTCATCATGCATTTAAATGTGTTATCAGCCATGGTGGTGAAATTAAAAAAATAT
Organism: Tautogolabrus adspersus; assembly: GCA_020745685.1. Taxonomy (NCBI): domain Eukaryota; kingdom Metazoa; phylum Chordata; class Actinopteri; order Labriformes; family Labridae; genus Tautogolabrus; species Tautogolabrus adspersus. The sequence continues at coordinate 8,910,767 of CM036549.1, read as the reverse complement.
TGTATCTTGTACTTTAGAGTGAGCTTAAAATCACTACCACATTCCAGTAAAAGATCAACTTGTAATCACTTAGAAAAAGAAATGGATCTTTAATATCCAGCCGTCAGCTCTCTGCTTTAGCCTTTTTCTCCAGTCACCATACATTTTCCCATAGAAGCCAGTTTTTCAGTGCAGACCAAGTCAATCGTGGTTTTGAATCTGAAACGGTTTTGGAATTTTGGATCAGCTGATCACGTTTTTAGCCAAGACACCAGTCCTGCTGGTTGTACTTGTTATATCAGCCTTTGTACTGTGTGCTAGAATCATCTGGGAAAGTGAAAGGTGTTCCACTTTGGAGAGAAGCTTTGCTGCAGTACAATTTATATTGCTGGCTTCCTACTGTTGTACAATGGACATACCACTGCTTTTGTTATTTCTGTTTTTAACAGGAAGGTTCACTCAGAGTGACATGTACAGCTTATGTTTGATTTTTACAGCAAAAGAAGCGAATGAAAGGATTTTGTACTTTTTTTCAGTTCAAAGGGACACCGGTGTCCTCAGTGACTTTTATTTAATACACCAAACATCGGAAAGATAAGGGAACTTGAGAAATGCTGGATATTTATTTTTAGTTGAATAGTGTTTCCATTACCAGTAATATCTTCTTATCACTTGTTGATACTTACAGATATATACAATCATTCAAACAATGTAATAGCTGCATTAACTTGCTGTATATTGTTCACTGCAGTTTCTTTTGCCTTTGTAAATGACTGATGCTGTCCAGTTTACATGCTGACATTCTCAGTCGGCTTTTCAGTGTTGAAATGTCAACATGGACTATTTATTTCAATAGGAAAGAGGAAGCCCTCACACTGTTAATAGAAGTAGACAGAACACACACATTGATTCCTCAGCAGTATTTCTACTAGATTTTAAAGGATACATTATATGTTGTCATAGAGTGGATAGTGGATTTAATATGTTTAAGGGACTTACTATTGGTGTTTGGATGTAAGTGACATGCTCTGGGTTTAAATGGGATTGTGGGCTAAAACAAAAGGATTAGAATGATCATTATGTTCTTGAGCTGGGTCAGATTTGTAATCACTGTATTACAAAAGATCTGCAACAACAAATGCGTTTATTCTCTGTTTTTGTTTTTTTTAAGAGCGGCATAACTGCTGATCAAGGTTTTAGTTCTGTTTGTTGCCCACTAGGTTGCAGCAGTGAGCTGCAGTGGTTCACTATGTTTGGTTGTAATTGGCCCCAAAGGTTCTATTACAAAACGTGTCGTAAGACATGATTCCAGGTACATATGTTTTCATTTATGTCTCACAAGTAGTTTGAGGTGTTAAAGTCTTTGGTCTGCTGCTATTGCTTTATCATTCCTCTATGTGTCAAGTTATTTAAAATACATTGATCTTTTATCTATTGGGAAAAAAAGAAAGAATGGATTGGATTTAATTTATGAATGAAAAGGATACACAATGTCTGCACATTGTAGTGGTCATTTTCAGTAAAAACATCTCTGCTACTGCTGCTTAAGTTATCAATGTGACCTTTACTTATGCAATATTTTGTTGGATTTTGCACTTTTTTTTTGTATTTTAAGTTATGTTTATATGTACAATATATTATTACTTCAATAGTAATTAAGTATTGAAAGTAAAATGATTTAATGTAGTGTTCTTTTTATCTCAATAAAATTCATCCTGTGTATATATTTATTGTGTTTGAGCCTATGTTAATCCCGATTAAAATGTACAGAATTTAGGGGCGCTGGTGGCGCAGAGGGAAGTGCACGCGCCCCATGTATGGAGGTTGTAGTCCTCCGAGCGGGCGGCCCAGGCTCAAATCCAACCTGTGGCTCCTTTCCCTCATGTCAATCCCCTCTCTCTCTCTCTCTCCCTGATTTCCATCTCTATCCACTCCCCTATCCTTCCAATCAAGGCACAAAAGACCAAAAATAATTCTTTAAAAAAATTAAATGTACAGAATTTCCCAGGTATAACGTATTTAAATAGAGCGCAGTGACAGATTTAATATTGGGGGAAGAGAGAGTTACTTGTGGTTGCCTGCAATTTGTAAATACTGCATTTTAATGCTCATGGGGGGGGCAGTAGCTCAGTATGTAGGGACCTGGGTTGGAAACCGGAAGGTCGCCGGTTCAAATCCCCGTACGGATCAAATCTAGAAATTGGTCTGGTAGCTGGAGAGGTGCCAGTTCACTTTCTGAGCACTGCTGAGATGCCCTTGAGCAAGGCGGCAGCACAGGAGCGCTCGCTGCGGGAAGCCCCCCTCACTCTGACATCCCCTCTATTAGTGTATGTCCATAGGATCTTGTTTGTGCATGTGTGTGTATTTCAGCCTATGTGTGTGTAGCATGATCAATAACAGAGTATACAATTGAATTTCCCCTCTCGGGATTAATAAAGGAAATCTTCTTCTTCAAACTATAATCTTTTATAGAAAAGAAAGGGCAGAGTTTTTACTCAGTTCCTTGCTAATTGAACTAAATTGTACTAATGTCTTAAGGTTATTGCAGCATTAACGCCCCCCATATGTTTTACACGTCACTAACAAATGATAGGCTGAATTTATATCCAAAAAAATAAGTCTGAGTTGTTGGATCTGTTGCATGGGAAACTGAACTGAATACACATTTCAAACAGCTATTACCACATGCAAACAGTTACTGTTAGTTATTGAAAGTTTAACAGCCAAAGTTTTTTGGAATGTATTTGAATGAAAAACATTTTGGAGCAAGTGGTGCTTCTTCTGAACTTGTGCTGAGCTGTTGCAGCTATTTGGAAATATCCTATTGGGAAAACACAGCAGGGCTTCACTGTGGTGCTTGTTAGCCTCACAGCAAGACTGTCCCTGGTTCAAGATCTGTTTGGACTGTTTTGTATGTTCTCCTCGTGCATAGATCAGTTCCCTCCAAGTACTCAAGCTTCCTCCCCAAGTCCAAAGACATGCTTGTTAGGTTAATTGGTGACTATTGCTGAGCCCTCTAGCCCCCTGCGACCCTGACTAGTGGTAAAGACAACAGATGAATGGATGGGAAAGGAAAAGAAGCAGTTTGCTTGAATCAGAGTAGCCATTATGTTGCGTGAAATAACATGAACAAATGACTTTTTTAAATGCCATCACGCTTGTTATAGGCCCAAAACTTACACTCTCCACTTTGTTTACAGGATGCTGAGTGTATTCCTCACAGCAACGCCACAACAGGAAATATGATAGGTGTGCACAGACGGATGATGAATGTTTCAGAAAAAACAGAATACAACATTTCCAGTACAGCAAGAATACCAAGGAAATGTCCTTCTAGTGGAATATCTTAAAAGAACGAAAGACCACAATGCCAGCTATGATATAACAAGAATTCATTGAACTCTGTCACAATCAGAATGTGGAAACTTTGGGAAATAAGGTCGATTTTGGGAGGACCACGAACAAACAAAAAAACATCCTGAGAAACAAACCACTGTTCCCTTCCACAACTGGCTCATTTACTCAGAGTTATTTCATTTCATTGCTCAACATTTGAAATGTTTTGAACATTAGACAGTTGGCATTTATCACCTTACTTAACAAAAGACTAAATTGCCACAGAAAAGGCCCCCAGAAAAACAACAGAAATGCAGTTTTAGGGGGAACAGTGATATGGAGGGAAAGCTCGCTGTTTTAGTAAAGTAAAGAAAACCCCAGAGGCTACTTATGTGATAAAATAGTATTTATTTCACAGACACATACAAGGACAGAAACAAAAACAGCTTATGGTGATATCTGTGGTACATACAAAGCAAAAAAAAAAGACAAAGACTATTTACAACTGAGAATGGATGCCTGAGTGTTATTTGAGTAATAATAACTGAATCAACAGGCTCCACCTGCTATCACATACTGCAGAGGAACATTGAAACATCGACACTGAAGTGTCAACAAAACCGAGGAAACACCGCTAGAGTGAAACATCAAGGTGGCAATAGATAAATACACACAAACAGAAAGAAAATAGACCACCTTAAATATGGAGTACAGGATGGAGAGGGTGAAAAACTGGTACCAATTCCAGAAGGGGCCGACACAACATTCAATCTGTAGGGTTGTTTATAAAACTATCTGGCAATGTGTCTTTGAAAATGTAATTATAAAACCACTTTCAACTGAGTGTTTGTTTTATTTATCTGCTTTTCAGACTGGTTACCCGTTAAACCAGCATTAACAAGAACTGTCAGTCAAAGCAATCTGAGATTTCCTATTTCCTAAATATTTAAAATAACTGTTAGTATCTGTACAGCTCAGCTGTATTAAAAAGCATGTTCAGCACATTTCTACGTTAGAATGAAGGAGCAAGTAACAGATTTGCTGTCCTGATTAAAGTAAATTAAATACTTAAAGTCCTGAAGAGCAAATGTATTTGTCCATCTCCAGACATTAAGAGAAGTGACAGACTTTGACAGAAATGTTTGGCAATTTAAAACTCGAAGGTAATACTTGGATTAAAAACAACATGCTTACATTCATTAACTCCAAAGTGTATCCACATCCTGAAAAAATGTCAAATGTATCATGAAGAAGAGTAAAGTCTAGAAGACCATTTGCTGCATGTATTGTTCCTTAGTTCAATGCTTCTGTTTTGTAGCTCACTTCGTCTGACATCTATCGACACACATTTTTCTCCAATTTCTCCAAAACAGGACGTAAAAGTTCAACTCCACCAAATCAAATCTGAAAAATAAAGTGTTTTCCTTTCTTTGTGTTATGTTGTGGAGGTGAACAAGACAACGTATTTGTCATCCGAAGAAGAATCGGACAGAAAAATCAAACTGGATGAAGATGATCTCAGTAAACACAATGTCCATACAGTAATCGTACATTAACACAGCTTCATATAACTGGGTGGAAAGACACGCATACACAATGAGGGGAAGGTTCTCCAGACATGGATTATCCTTTGACTGAATATTTCAATGCCATTGGGTCTGCATAGATTTCTTGTAGGAAAAACTGAACTGTTTTCCATTTGAGTTAAATGCATGTACTGTTGGAGAATTTACCTTTATATCATAAAATAAGCCAAAAATGAATCGTAAATGCTAATTTGTCCATTACAATGGAACACACAACAGAGTTAATCCATGTCTGTAAAATCCAATCCAAATAATATATATTTTATCTCTACATATAAACATCACATTTAATAATGTACATGAAATGTATCTTTTTCAAAGTGTGATACACAATTATAAACAGAAAAAGCTTCAACTGGATCCATGCATAACATGTGGAGCTCGCTCAAGAGAACATCCACTGGTCAAACTGGCAACAAGTTTGACTCAGATGCACCTTGTGTTTCATCGTCGTTGGTCAATCAATAAATCAATTGGTTAATAACTACACAGCTTTGAAACAACACCAGATGAACCACCAGACCAGCAGAAAGAAAGAAAAGAAATATACATATTTTTTTCCTAACTGGCAAGCAACACACTCAGGCTGTAGTCTTTTATCAGCTGGATAGTTAGCCAGGACCCAGGTTTAAAAGTTACTGATGTAAAAAGCACGAGTAAACCAGAGTAACTGTGATAAAGGTTTGTGGGGCTTTTCATTGGTTAGCACTGGCCGCCAGATATCATTCATCTTCCTTTCTTCATGAGTCAGTGTGACAGGAGACATGAGTACAGTGAGCGAGGGTCACTCTTGTCAATTAATTGTGTTTGTGCTCGGGATGCAGGATATGAATTGTATTGAACTGATACTGATAACTGATCATTTCCTGCTCCTGATAGGATTACCTGTTTTTACCTTTTGACTTAAATCCTTTTCTATCAGAATTTTATTTTTTTCTGTGTGTGTTGCTAATTTCTGTGTAATAAAGTGTACTAAAATTGGCAAACTTTAAAGGTGCACTGTGGAGTTTTGGTAGAGAAATGTGAAAGTTGGAGAAGTGTACAGATTCTGTGGTATATGTTCTTAACTCTAAACACAAACTGTCAAATGAAAATGTGGTCCCTGGAACACTGTTTGAAGATAAAATGCTAGGTGACAAGTTACGGTGGAGGGCCCCCCAACAGTGAAACACTAACTCTCCTGGTCGCTTTTTACCTCCTAACAGTGTTCCAGGGAGCATTTTTTCCTTTGAATAAAGTTTGTGTATTCAGTTCAGAAAAAATAGCATAGAATTGTTTCACTTCTCCAACTTTTAAATTTCACTACTAGATCTACATAGTGCACATTTAATGTTGGGTTTATTAGACACACCAAAGATTAACCCGACCATCTGACCCTACAATTGGATTAACAACATTTTATTATAATTGAATACATTTGTCATGAGCGTGCCAAATAAAATATTTTGAGTTTACAGCTCCTTAGATGCAAAGGCTGTTTCTTTGTCGTTGGCTTCGTCAGAGAAACTAGATTCTATAAACAGGCCATCTAAAGAATTTTGAAATGTTGTTAGGAAATGACATCATGCCTAAAAAAAATGAACAGATACATCAACGTCCGTAATGACTAGTAGTGTTAGTCCTGCAATGGACGCCGTTTTTAATTGAAAGTACTTATTATGACAACATACTCCGTATCAGAGGGGATTGTAAAACCTCTTTGGTTTCCTGATAGAACGGCTGAGTATCAATGATTTCAAATCCTCTTGGTGATTGAGTTTCTATATATCATAATGCTGGTGGTTTGTGAAAGGCCAGTATCTCTCTTCTTATCACTCTTTTTTATTCTTTTCTGCCATTGTGTGTCTTTCAATCACACATATTTTGGATTAGTGTATGGATGGAGAGCAAGAGAGGTATAAAAAAAGAAACAAAAGTACACCTGTACTAAAGACATTACACAACAAAACAAGCATATCATGCAACAAGAAATGACTTGACGTAAGTGAAATTAAGTCTACATAACCTAAACTGCCCACTCTTGACTTAATTTTCCATGTCCCCACCCTCAGGTCAGGGGTCCTCAGCTGAGACAATAATGCCCATAGTTGCTGCTTTGGCATCAGATGCACACAGAGACACTGGCAGAAGTTATGTTTCCTTCACAGCATTGAGTCAGTCGGTCAGTCAATGGACGCACCATGTGGTACTTTCAGTGAAACTCAACAAAATACAAGAACTCGTGTTTGGGAGAAGATACTCAAGTTGTCCAAGAAAAAAAAAAGTTCCCCTTTGCACCAACAAAAGCCTATGTTCTCTTGTTTGGCAGCTGCACTTCCTTGTTGCTTAAAGTTCAAACGAAAAACAATCTCTCTCAAAAGACGAGTCAGTCTGTCTGAAGCAGCATTGGTTGTGAGTGAGCTCGAACGTCTTGAAGCAGTGACTCTCCATACTGTCCCCTAAGGAGTCCCATAGCACTGAAGTTGCTACAGTGAATTTAAAAAAACAGGATTGGACTGATTTACCACCCAATGGGCAGTTGGCTGATGCATTATTGGTAGTGTTGTTCAGTACGACCTCTGAATATGTCCAGCGAAATCTTTCAAACTCTACCCTTCGGTCAACTTTAATGGACTCGGTTAACTATCTTGACTCCACAAAGTCCCTTGTATAGGTTCCTCCCAGTTGTCGTAGATCCTGGAGTGACTTTGACTGATGCATTCTGGTTAATGTAGTTGTATATGGACGGCCAGTTTGCTACAGTGGTAAATCCAAAGAATGACTTACGGGAGTAGCCCTACAACGGGCTGACGAGAAAACGTTGCTTCAAATTCACCTAAGAGAAGAAGAGAGAAGAGAAGAAGAGAATCAGCAGGTACGATAGGTTAGATTGGAGAAGAGGGAGCATGAGGGAGAGTAAAGTGGAGGAGAAAGGAGAAAAAAGAAAACTTTAAAAAGCATGTATAAATCAATGTAATCAAGCACTGCCTTGAAAGCAAGGCTTTAAATACCAGAGTTGAATGACAAATATGCAGACATACTTACTGAGTTATAATCTCTGTGTGTGTGTGTGTGTGTGTGTGTGGTTGTGTGTGTGTGCATGTGCGTGGTTGTGTGTGTGTGTGTGGTTGTGTGTGTGCGCGTGTGTGTGTGTGTGTGTGTGTGCGTGTTTAAGGCTTTTAATCACAGCTTTGGCTGACTATCTGAAGGGTTGTCTGAATGTTGTTTAAAGCAGCACTTTGAACCATCCTAGTTCTAACTAAAGCAGAGATTTTTTTTTTCTCTGGCTTGACTCCCATCTGGAGGCTTTTTTGAGGTTGTTTTATAAATCTGAAATAAGTGACACTTAATTAGGATTTTAATTAGCTTCCCCACAAAGGCTGTTTACCGTCCAGAGGTCGAAAACGATCTGCCAAATTTGACATAAACAACCACGTGTGGCCAACAATGAGATCTCTGCATATTCACAACATGTGCAACAAGACAGATGTAAGAATGAACGTTAGCTGACATGAAAGAACACACGCCTGTGCCTGTTTGTGTGTGTGTGTGTGTGTCTCACTTTAAATTGGCATGGACTTCATCTTGACCATTGAGGTAAGTTCCTGTTTGGTCACATGATCGCGCCGCCTTTGCCTCACCCTGAAAATCCAGAAAATAAGTAAACACACACACAAAAAAAGGAAAATACCAGGCTTTCGCAAAAGATAAATAAAACAAAGGAGTGATGAAGAGAGACATTACACACAGCTGTGGCCTGGGGATGTGGGAAATGTGTGTGTTTAAGTGTGTGTCTTACCACACAACAAAGATGAGGGAAAGGACGGTGGTGAGGATGACCACGGAGAACAAAACCAGTAGAATCACCAAACCCAAATTACCTTCATCCTCAAATTCAGGATCTGGACGTTAAGAGAGAGGCAGAAAACAACAGGGGTGGTCAACAAAACCAACATGGTGGGAGAAACAGAGAGCTAGAGCGGCAGAAACAGAGAGCTGAGCGAGGAGGAGACATCGGATAGAATATTGTGGTTAAAAAACAAAAACATATTAAAGCGGGAAAATTAAACAGTGCACACATGTCTTTGTTGTTATTTTGTCATGACGCATAAACGAAGGCAAAAACCGTGAAAATGTGTGTTTCATAATTTTGCAAACTTGTTTCATCTTTGGTGTTTGCGTCTGTTTCTCAGAACTACACTGTGTTTGTTCCCTGGTTTAATTACTCTCTGGTGGGGAGTTAATTTTATATCTGACATTAAAGCTTTCACACAAACATGCATTTATCATTCCAAGAGGAGTACACACGTCCCTTAACACACAAAAAACAAGAACAAATTTCGTTTAGAAGTGTGAGACAAAGCAACGAAGTCAAGCAAAAGACAACCCCGTCACTAACAATAAAATGTGCAGAAGAAACGCTTAGTATGCAAATGATTTAAAATATGATTTATGAGCACATCTGCAAATAACAGGACACACACATAGACACACACACGGGAAAGAACAAACACTCATCTGGTTTACATCAGAGCATCTAAAAGAAATGTGACAGTGTCAGTCAAAGCGACTTTCAGCCTCTATTCTAGGGCCAAAAGAGTGTGCTATCTTCTTGCGTTTACTATATATTGGTGTGTGTGTATGTAGACAAGTGTATACTTGTGTTAGCTTCATTTTTTTTTACCTGTGAATATGTGAGCTTTTCCATTAGGGACATGCTTCAGAAAACATTGAACCCTGCAGGTATAATTTACTGCAGTTCCATGTAATTTGCTGATGAAGCCAGGCACAAGGTACCTGCCCTCATCTATGTGACTATAATAACTGTAAAATGCCTTTTAGCCACACTAATGACTCGCATGGCCTCTGATTGCTGCTAAAAAAAGGGGGTCAAAAATATTCTCATCCTGATGTCTGATTAGCTGTAATTCACTCAGTTCACCTTTCTAGGCAATAAACAACAACAACAACTATGGGCACAAATATTGGCACATGGTAAACAAGCAAGTACCTGCCTTTCTAAAAACAGATCCAAGCTAGTACTGTTCAGCCTCAACATAAACACATGTAGTACCACTTTGCACTCCTCATTTGCATGGACAGTTATTTGATTATACTTCTAGATTCTTACTGTGTGACTTTGCAGTCGAGGTTTCAGGTTTTGTGATGAAGGGGATGATATTGTCTGGATTTGTTTCGCCTTCATCAGGATTAGTGGTGGGGTAAACTGTAATACAAACACACATCACAGACTTCAGACACTTGTTCAAATAAGTGATAATCAATAAACACAGATACAGGTATGTAGTTAAATGCTTGATATAGTTATTCTCTATACTGTCTTACTCTATACTGCTGCATAAGCCCGGGGAAGTAGTGCTAATTTGTTTTAGCTCTTAGTCAAATTGAATGTTACTTTGATTATTATTATAAAGACTCAACTTTTACTCATACTCATCTTACATTATTCTTCACTACTCCTTGGTATATAAAAGATTTGTAAAGCATAATAAAATGGATTGAATTGGGGATCAACTCTCTGTTATTTTATGTCCATGTGTTGTTCAGAATGTTCTCCAAATAGACTTTGCTAATCATTTGCAAAACAACGATTTTGTGAGTGTTCCCTCTGACCTTCCCAGGGTTTGCAGAGAAACAGGGGAGACCATTCGCTCCACTGGCTCTCGAGGTTCACTTCATCGTGGGCTCGGACCTGGACTTGGTGGAGGTGGCCAGCCAGGGCGTCAAATATGATGGCTGGACTCTCTAAAGAGAAAATCTGATTGTTGGGGGAAAGAAACAGGATGAGGAATGAACGCATGAGAAAGTAGCAAGGAAAAAGATCATGGTGGCATTATAGAACGAAGTAAAGAAAGTTCCAGTTAGGAAACAGCTCAGTGTAACTGCAGTGTCATCAAATTAGAGGTATCGACCTTTAAAAGTGTGATCTGATTGACGGACCAAGATCAAACCTGGGCGAACCTGAGGAAGCTACAGGTAAATTGTGTTTCTCGCTCTCAGTAAAGTGGCACGAAAGTGATTTTCATTTTGCCACGATTTATTTAGATTTTCATTTAAAACAGATTAGGGTTGAAAATGAAATGGAAATTGTTAAATATCCCACTTTTTGTTGTTTTAAAATTCCTTGTTGGGTATTTGATCTGTAGCTTTAGATGACTCCCTCATCTTATAACAATCTATTCCTCATAACTTAAAGGCAGGGTTGCTACACCCATCCTCACCTCTCTGTGCTCCCTCAAAAGCCACGCCCCTCACTTACATGCACGAGCGCCATTGCTCCAGCTCATCGAACACTGTGTAGAAACTTCATCGTCTCATGTCTCATTCAGCGGTAAGTAAACTCACAGTATATACTGTCATCGGTGACGTGCTTTGAGTGTGGGCTCGTGCATGCAAGGGGTAGAGAACGAACAGGGAGGCCTGATTGGTTCATCAAATTGATACTTCGTGGCAGACATTGGTCGAAGTTTTTACAGGCTTACAACTGCTACAGATGACGGATTTTCTTCCTTCCTTTTTCAGAGAACATGAGTTATTAATTTCTGTCAGGACCTAAAGAGATTTTCAACCAAAATCTTAAAAAAGTGGATCTGGAGGAAATTACCTACCCTGCCTTTAATTAATAAAAAAACGCATAGAACAAGTAAAATTTGATTTGATCAACTAACAGCATCAAATATAAATATACCTATTTAACACAACAGAATATATTTTGAAGGACTTCACAATCTTTAAGAGGCATGATCTCTAATGGACTTAAATATCCTTCTATACTTTAAGAAAGGAATCATTGAAACAAATAATCTTCTTCCCAAGCCCGCCATTTTCAGAAATATTTTATGTGATTAAATAAAGCTACAAATAAAAAGTGTACCTTGGTTGTTAATGTTTGTATCCAATCACAGTAAAGTAAATCCCAAATACCCAAATCAGTTTATCAAGTTACTTGAAACAAAGGTTTGGAGTTACTAACCTCAGACCAGTATATCGAGCCATGTGGCCTGTATCTGATATGAAATAGAAGAGGGAAAGCAACATGGAGCGGCCAGGAAGAGGGAAAGCTCCATGAGACGATAAGCCTCTTCGGATAGCCTTCTAGCTCCTTCACCAACAAGGACTCTGGAGGGTCTGGTTTCACTGCAAAGAATGAAAGAAAGAAAGTCAGACTTACCCACGACTGTTTAGACTATTCCGTATAAAGACTGTTACTAAACCAGTGGTTATCAACTGGTGGGTCAGGACCCATAAGTGGGTCGTGGAGCCTTTTTCAGTGGGTCGCGTTTGTGTGCCTGGAAAAAAATTTGTGTCAAAAACTTTGTGAAGTGTTTTTTTAAACATGTTAATTTTGTTCTGTTTCTTTGTTTTGTCACTTTTTGTACCGTCTGAGGTCCAAACTGCACCATTCTTCATTCAATAAATCTGAATTGGTTGAAAAATATCAGAAATTCGGGTCGCAATATTAATGAAGGTGTTGGTAGTGTGTCCTGAGGCTAACCCTGTTGAGAACCACTCGTGTTAACAATTAAAAGCCAATATGACAAACACAAGAATTGGATGAAGCATTTGTCTGAATAAAAATGTTCAACTCTCTTTTAGTAGAACCCCAATTCTTGACTATAAAACAAATACAACTTCTATGTCTTCTGCTACGTCACCTGCCTCTTAATAGACCCATCTATTACTTCCCTGAATTTGTCCCTTAAGACTCTGATCTCTTTAGTTATGCTTTTAAGCACTTTTCAAACCACGGTGATAAAAGTGAAGAGAGGTCGAGAATATGGTGAGGAAAATCCAACAGGCACACCAGCCGCAATGAAAACTGTCTCAAGGACGCTTTTAGCGGCTCTGAGCCTCAAAACATGATTCAGAAAGAGGAGCAGCATGAGGAGATAATTGAGGTCATTTTATGCGGAGCAAAGAGAGAAGGTCACAGCAGTAGTCAGGAAAAATGATGCGTGTCAACAGGAGTCTTGACACTTAGAATTGGATTGTGTGTGTTTAGTTGTTGTATTAATATATTGATGCATCTATGTTGCAAATGTTTGCCTTTTCGTTACAGCTGCATGTTTGAGCTTCTATTATTGTGAGCATCAGGGCATGTGCCAAGCAATGCTTGTGTAGTTAACATTTATCCGTCTAATAGATGGGAATATATCTGAAAATGTGTGTAAATGTGCACATTTTGAGAATAGAGTGAACTTGCGTTTCTGTTTATCTCTATTGGTTTTAGGAAACGGAAGGCGATTTGGCAGGAAGGACTACTGAAGCATGCAGCTCATTATCTTGTAGGGCAACATTGGATTCTAAATGACTATGATATATGACATCTGCAAAAGATAATACAAGGAAGCCAATCACAATGGTTGTTTTTCAATGATGTGTCAGTCTGGTTTATTAAAGCTAGTTGTGGTGCACTGAAGACAGTAGAATGGTGAACGTTATCAATCTATGGAGGAACAAATTAACGTGCTTTCAAGACATACAATCCTAAAACAAATAAACCCTTTGAATCAGAAAAATCTATTGAAATCACCCCTTTTTTAAGTCTGTGTTTTAAGTGATCTTACATAGCTCATGTAGCTTAAACCGGCCATATGTTGTCTTAGATCCCAGGGCATTGGTCTCAGTCACTCCCAGGGTATGGATGGTCTGCCATAAGGCAGGATGAACTATATCACAGTGCTTGTGGGTGTTGTCCACAACGCATTGCTTCCACTCCTGACTGTTCCCCCTTGAAAGACAAGACAGAGCATGGTCAGTTTGATAACTGACAAATCAGTGTTCAGGAAACCGCAGAAATACCACGGTTGATTTCTGTAGCCAATGCTTAAATGTATCTTATCCCCTCTTGCTTCCATAGGGATCCAACAAAGATAAAGTTTAGAAACAACTGCTGTAATAAAGGGCTTAATGCCAAATGAAGGAAGTAAGTCTACAATTTCGTTGTACACTGTGAAATGTGCAATGTATACTTGTACACTGGACTTATTTACTTATTTATTTAATGTGCAATCTGTCTTTTAACCGGTCAACTGTGCAATATATTTATAATTGTATATACAAGCAATATGTCTATACGTGCAATTATCTACACACTAATACATACACCGTGCACTACCTGTTCAACACCTGTAAATTCATCATGTAAATACTGTTTATCTCTACCTTGTACATATGTTATTATAGTGTTTACTGAGTACTTACTTCTTGCTTATTTTTATTGCTATTATTATCTCTATTCCTACTGTGTATTGAAGAGCTACGCTGGCACCCGAATTTCCCCCCGGGGATTAATAAAGTATTTCTGATTCTGATTCTGATCTGATAAAAGGATTCTGATTCTGATTCTGAAGTAGAGAATGATAGACATGTTTAGACTCACTCTCACCAAATGTAACTCTGAGGGAAATGTTCTGAATTTAGTCCTAACTTTCCCATTCTAAATGTGACCTTGGGCCTTGCTGTTAAACTTGCAGTTAGTCAGTCTTACCTGAAGGAGGCATTGTACTTGGCCGGCAGAAATGTCCTGACAGATTCCACCCAGGAGCAGCGAACATGTGTGTGATTGGGCACTTGACAGGAAATGCTCAGTAGCCCAGGGGGACCTACAGTAGGAAACAGGAGTCAAACAGAGCTCATTTTCATGATGGAGGGAGAGTCCTTTCTTTCCACTGTTAGTCACAATATTTCGCAATTTATATGTCTTCTAAAATAGTCTAAAAATGAACAGCAATGTGCCAAGTTGTCCCTCTCATGACCGGGTATATAAAAGGAGAAGCTTGGCCACTTCCATTGAAAACTTCCTGTCCCTCGAAAGGAAGCTCACTTAGGGAGATGTTTCCTGTTTGAGACATGTACGGAAGCGGGGGGCTTTGTCTATGTCACGGCTGATAAGACCCGTTTCCCCTGGAGACCAGTAAGCCTTTTCTGATCACAAAATTACTTGTTATAGGCACAGAGCAAGGTTATTAATCAGAAACGGACTGATCAAAAAGAGGGGAGACACAGAATCAGATATAGGGACAGAAAAAAGCAATGTATATTTTGAGACAAACTCAAGAGAAAAGGAAATGTCTGAGTAGGAGGAATAGAAACTGTTTGATGGTTCTAGGATGAATTATCCAAAGGATGTACTTAACTAAGAGAGAAAGGGCTGTCTCTTTATGGAAGGGTAAAACACAAGGGACACGGACATGTTCCCGCTGCAAAGGTCGTTTTTTTCCCCCGAAGATACAGTCCCATGGCAAAAGCCAAAAGTATGGAAGAGCTGTTAAAGTGTTATAAATCCTAAATTTGGCGCTGTGAAGCTGGACAAGTCACAAAAACACTTACGCCCCAGCCTGAGGTTGACAGAGTGGAGGAGGAGCCCCCTGTTGTCATAGCAGCTGTAGTTGCCCTGCGTGGAGTGGTTGACATGCAGCAGTACTAAGGTTCCATCTGAAGTCACCGTGTGCCATGGTAACACTGAGCTTTGGTTGTGATGCCATACCACAGGTATCCTGGACAGGAACACATTAGAGTTAGATTATTGAGCTTGTGAAGACTTCTGTCATTAACAATTAAACCAGAGCTAAACTCTTTTATGGATTTCATCATAGGATGCTATGAGTCCCAGATTCTGCACATCACATCGCACAAAACTCACAAAGAGATTGCCACACTGTTTTTTCTTTCCATTCATTGGCTTTCTCTTTGATGATTTGTCTCCTGAATGTACTAATCATAGTTTTAGATCACTGACAAAAAAAAGAATCCAACTCCTGTGCTGGAAATATCTTGTCATTATATTACAAAAAAAGATATCCAGTTCATTCACACTCAGGCAATCATTTTCATTCCTTACCTGATTTGAGACTTCCCGCATGCCAGTTTCACATTTGACTCCAAGTGCTCAAACTGTATACCCGACACTGCAAACACAGACATCAAATCAAATATTAAAGCACATCCTTGTCTGGCCTGAAGGATCCACACACTTCACAATCCAACATACCATGTGTCCACATTGTCTGTAATAAAGTGATTTAAGCACCATCTTTCACAGTGGAGTCAACGGCATTACAATAACATGACCATACAAGGTTACAGGTCCTGCAGTCACTAGGCGGAAAAAGCTTTGGCACAAAGTATCGAGCTACTTCAGCGTTTTGTATTTCTCAGAAAGTGTATCCACATATTATGTAATATTACTCTATATCAGCAAATACACATCAAGACACATTTGATAATAGACAATAAACAGAAAAGACGATACCATGAACAAGGCTCAGATTAAGACTTCTTCAGTACTTCAAATAACTGATTTTAAAAGCATTTTTAATTTCAACAATCAAACAATGGCCTTTTGTTATGTGAAAATGACGAGAAATGTGTTTCCCAGTAAGACTCAACACCCACATACGTTCATTTAAACAGCCAGGGCCTGCTTTCTGCTCTCTGTATTAATTTGCCTGTCCATAAGATTGATTCACTGACTGCAAAAGATTAAACATCGTCCTGTGCTTCTAAGACCCAGAAGTAAACAAGTTGCTGGCATGCTATGGATTTTGGAACACTGAGGACTAAAGAAAATACACAGACAAAAACAGTGTACCTTGAGCAATCCTCTGTGTTTCCGTAAAAATCAATAATCAGGCAGGACACATTCTCATCCGTATATGGAGGGACGGCTTCACAAAGTAGATTAAAAAGGAAGTGCGCCTAAAACGAGACACTTTTTTTTCTATCCAGTATGATACTGGATAGAAAAAAAAGTGTCCAGCTGAACTGAAGGTCACACCTACACATTCACACCCATTCACACACACTGACGGCAGTGGTTGTTATGTAGTAAGACCATAAGATGTAACTAATCCCATTCATATGCATTCATACACCGAACTCTTGCTGACGAAGTAGCGGGAGCAATTCGGGGTTAAGTGTCTTGCCCAAGGACACATCGGACATGTTGCTGCAGCAGCTGGGGATCGAACTCCCAACCTTCCGGTTGAGAGACGACTCTACCACTGAGCCACAGTCGCCCATGATGTCCGCAACAATTCATGAGAGTCTTTAGTCTAACCATGGAGGAAAAAGCTGAAAGGCCAAATGCAGTCGTTTAGTTCATTGAACGCTTTGTTAAAAAGAAGCATTTGTATCAATAACCACATTGATGAGACAGAGCTGTTATAATCTTACTTGCCAACACTAAATTGAAAGCTTGTGTACATTTAAAGCAAAACTAAATGCAGTGTAAGCAAACACTTGTGGTGACTGTAATAATTTGCAGAGTCGATACTCTATCTCCAGTTAGTGGGTGCATGTGTGTGCGCATGTTTAGCTTGGCTCTATAATATCAAAACTTGCAGATCTGGAGTGGAAAAACATCACTTTGACTGCCAGTGTGCCACGCACACACCTTCATTAATTCTCCACCTCAATCACTCAGGCATGCACACTCCCTGCTGGCCTCCCCTCCGCTCCTTGGTTACCAACAATTTGTCCCAGGTCTTTGGTCTGTCTTTCTTCCTTATTTTGAATACAAACCTCTCTTTATCCCATATACTCTTCTTTTACACGTTTCGTCAGTTGTGGCCTGAGGCGAGGGGGCCAGAGGGGTTGGAGGTAGGATGCATTTTAAGGATCTTATAATTTGATTTTTCTTTATTTGTATATTTATATCATTTTTCCCTGCAGCAGAAACCTCATATGCCCTTCAGGGATCAACTGAGGTAATTCTGAATTAAATTGTACACATACTCAATTGAAGGCTTTACTGAGGGCTTATTCAATACTTGGTTTTCAATGATACCTTAAAGTTGGCTTTTCTGGCCAAACTGCTGTTGTTTTAGTGGTTGTGCAAAATGAAACAGCAGTGGGAAAGAGCAGCAAAGTTCTCCTTAGTGATTCTGTGGTTGCATTTATGTTTTTGAGAGGAGGAGACAAATGCACATAGAGAGAAGGACAATGAAACCTATTGAGATGTTTCAAAAAAGCAAATAGAAGCCTGTTCAGGAAACAAAATGATCATATAAAACACAAGACATGGTGAATTCATTTCAGCTACACGGCCAGCTGTGGTATAGTTTTCTAGGAAAGCT
Source organism: Tautogolabrus adspersus (assembly GCA_020745685.1). NCBI lineage: Eukaryota > Metazoa > Chordata > Actinopteri > Labriformes > Labridae > Tautogolabrus > Tautogolabrus adspersus. Next base: position 8,892,787 of record CM036549.1, on the reverse strand, counting down.
GTGTGACAGTAAAAGGCTCATAGTATCTTCAAGTATAACAGCTAGAGAGGAAAAACACTTTTTTTTTTGTTATTATACATGACCTAAATACCTTTTTTCTCTTCTTTTCATTACTCTGTCCTCTGCAACTTTCAGTTAAAATGCCATCTAATCACTAAGTACACAGCACAGGTAAATAGTGCAACAGCACCAGGACTAGGCACAAGAGTCAGAGACAGCTAATAACACAGGTTGTAATACAAAACTCCAGCCGAGTCAAATTGTCTAACCCACATTTGGCTGAAACCGAAAGTGAGAGCCACAGATACGATTCCTTATAATTACCTAACATAACTCGATTCCCCCCCCCACCTCTATTCAAAAGTGCCATTTTCTCTGTTGGCACCAGCTGCTTTCTTGGCTGGTTACATTAGGGTTAGGGTAAGGGTTAGGGTTAGGGGTTAGGGTTAGGGTTAGGGTTAGGGTAGGGTTAGGGTTAGGGTTAGGGTTAGGGTTACATTTCTAATGACAAACTGCAGGGGAGTCTCATCTCAGTATGTTTTGATATTTAGCTGTGAAGAAGGAATGACTAACTTTATAACTCCATTAAATGACTGGACAAGCAGTTTCCAAGACCCACAATCTGGAGGACATAAGACTTAGAGTTGCCAGGTTCCAAACTATAGGTTATCATTATTCTTTAAATGATTAAGTGGGAAAAATCTCAACCGTTTTTTTATGATGCTAGTTGACGGCTGAGCTCCTAGCTAGCTTAGGATCAGAAACTGACTTGAGGAGATTACGTAGCTTGTTATGCAAAGTCAAAAACTCAAAGCCCATTTCCTGACATAACTTATGAAAAACTTTCCCCATCTTCATTTATATTCAAAGAGCAGTTAAACAGCTATTTCATTTTTGTTGTTACTTTTTGAAAACTTGCCTTTAAATTGCTATACGAATTTAAATCTAAACCAGCAAATCATTCAGACATACACTCAACACATACAGCCATGCAGCTCTACGGAGAATCAAAGTTCTAAACATAATACTCAACAATAATCGTGTTATTCACCAGCTTTTCTTTTTCCTTTTAAAAGGACAAAGTAACACACACACACAAACACACGCACGCACACCCCTCCCTCTTTATGTGTGTCTGTGTGTGTGTGTGTGTGTGTGTGTGTGTGTGTGCGTGTGTGTGCGTGTGTGTGTGTGTGTGTGTGTGTGTGTGTGTGTGTGTTACCTGGGGCCCTGGTGCTGTGCAAAGATTTGGCTGGTCTGAATGTGTGTATTCATGTTTTATTGGCAGTGAAGTACATTATTCCCCAAACCCGCAGCGTTCCACTCATATCTGATTCTGCCTTTGGCAAGAGGGCCCAGAAATGTGCATACACACCAACATACATAAAGCCACACACACACACACACTTACATTAAAGTACAAATATACACACACACACACACACACACACACACACACACACACACACACACACACACACACACACACACACACTTACATTAAAGTACAAATATACACACACACACACACACACACACACACACACACACACACTTACATTAAAGTACAAATACACACACACACACACACACACACACACACACACACACACACACACACACACATGCATACAGGAAGGGTGCAAGTTTCTCTCAACATTAAAATCAGATGGCAGGCTGGACACAGAAACTGCAAACTGGATGAAACTCAGTACTTTCCAAACAAAGAAAAAAACCTGGAACGGCTGTTTGGTAAATGAATGTGAAATTAAATCTTTGACAATTTCACCTGAAGGGCTGTGGGCAAGTTTTCTTATTTTTAGAGTTATTAACTGGGCTTACTTTTGAAGGGATTCAGTACTAGAGACAAGACAGAAACAAAAACAGTCTTTTAAAGAAAAGGAAAGATGGGGAGCTTGTTTAGCTCAGTCACTAGAGCAGTTCCCCCGAGTACAGAGGCTACAGTCCTCATTGCAATGGTCTCTAGTTGACTCTCGATCAGCAACCATTTGGCGCATGTCATACCCATTCTCTCTCCCTCACATTTCCTTTCACTCTTTAAATGTCCTATCTAATAGGGCAAAATATTAAAAAAGGAAAATCTTAAACAAAGACAGGAAGGAAAGAGGACTCAATTTCTTGCTGCCAGACAGATCTCTTTAGTAATGTGTGAGGCATCAATAAAAGTACCAATCAAAAGAAAGAAAAAAGGAAAACATAAATTCAAAATCAACTGTTAAAACAATGAGTTTCGGGTTGCCGGTGGTCTAGTGGCCGAATGCCCTGTACAGAGACAATAGTCCTCGACCATGCGGTTAGGTTCAAATTCTCCAACCCTAGACTAATTTCTGGCATGTTATTCTCAACTCTTTCTCGCCCCAATTCCGAACTCTATCCACTGTCCTGTCTCTCCAATAAGGCACAAAAGGACCAAAAAGAATTTCTCAAAAAAAAAAAGTTTCGATAAAAAAAAGGAAATTCTCTGATCAAGATTTTACTCATAAAAACATGCAGGTGGTTGATTGTGTTGAACTGTATTCCCATTGTTTCTTCATTTGGGATGTGTTACCTCCCTCCTTTCTTCTGCAGTAGTTTCAGATCCCATAAGTACTTTGATCCAAGATAAGTCAAGAGTGCCCAAAATAGTTCACAAAAGAATCCATGCCTGATCCTTAACAGAAGGTGTGTTTGAGTGTGTGTATTTGTATGCTGATGTGTGTTAAATACAAGTGGTGTGCAGGCAGAAGTGTGTGCATGTGTTACCTTCATCAGACTGAATCTGAGCGCAACTGGGACGCAGCGACCAAGATAAAAACCAGATGACTGTCAGACACACAGGACTGGACAAAAGGCCTGGCATCTGGATAGACATAGAGAGGGAGAGAGCGTGGGGAGGAAAGGATATGTAAGAATCAGGAGTTCATCATCATCATCATCATCATCATCATCATCATCATCATCATCGTCATCATTCTGAGTTTGCTTTATAGAACATATGAAAATTGTGTTGTTCTTACTCTCTGATGTACGTTGCTTTGGATAAAAGCATCTGCTAAGTGAATTGTAGAATTGTAGAATGAAAAGAAAAATGTTTTGGAAAACATCCTGAATATCTAATTTCTTGTTCAATTTCCTGGTGAGAAAATGTCCTTAAAAATAGCTTCGGTAACAACATAATGCAGAAAATAACTTCACAAATACAGCACTGTCTGTTTTTCTTTGATCATTTCCCCCCAAAAAGTTTTAAAATTCAGACAATAGCCAAGACAGCCTAAAGGCTTGATCTCTCAGTGGATTGTCCCATATGTAGGGGGAAATATTTTTTAAAGTGTCCGTGTGTTTTTTCTTTATGTTTCCAATTACTTGACTCGTCATAGAAACTCTTGGTAATGTCAAGTTTTAGTTCCACTTGTGCTGGAGAACCGATCCATCTTCTTTACCATTTCAATCAACTGAGCACTTTTTCCTTTATAATCAAAACAAGCTGTTGGGATGATTCTATGTTTGGTGTGGTTGTGGTACTATGGTAGACTCTTGCTTATGCCATACATAGAGCAGGCTTCATTTAATTTAACTTCAGTACAAATCTTTCTTAAAGGTCACATGCCATACTCCTTTTCAACAAGTTTTAATAAGTATCAGAGAATCCCAAAACTGTGAAGTTTCTTACTCAGAATCTACTCTGATCCTGTATTGTATCATGCCCTCTATTTCAGCCGTGCTCAGAACAGTCTGTTTCTGTGTCTATAGCTTTAAATGCAAGTGAGCTGTATTCAATCACGCCCCTTTCTGGAAGTGGGTGTGGCTTAGGCTTTCTTGGACCATGCCCAATTGTTTATGCAGACTCGGAAGGCAGAACAAACACCTTGCTGTGGGGGTATCATCCAGCTGGGGGAGGGGTTACTGTCCTTTGTGATGTCATGAAGGGGAAATCTCCAAACGGCCTGTTTGAGCACACATTTTCTAAAAGGTGGAGCAGGCAAAAGAGAGAGGGGATGGACTTTTCTCATAATTGGGGGGTTTGTAGACAGGCTAAGGACGCATGTTAATGTTAAAAAAACATGGTGAAGTATATTTTGCATGTGACCTTAAATAAAGCTACACTTGCATGAGTCTAAAGCACTGTTAAATTTAGCATGCTAACACTGTTAAATTGGTGTTATGTTTACGGTCTCAGTTCAAAATGCAAGCAGGAGAGTTTGAGTATTAGTGTGCGTATGCATGTGAGTGTGTGTGTGTGTGTGTGTGTGTGCGTGTGTGTGTGTGTGTGTGTGTGTGTGTGTGTGTGTGTGTGTGTGTGTGTGTGATAAAGAGACTAAAAAAGAATCCTTGAATGTGATAAGGGGTGAAAAATAATTTGCTGTATGCGTTTGTGAGCCACTAAGCTCAAAGTCACACAGCTAATGCCGAACCCACTTATCTTACCTCTGGTGCCACTTCAGGTTGGAGATAGCTGCATGTGAAATATTGTCATGGCAACACATAAGTGAACCTCCATAGTGAGGGAGGCAGATTGAGGGCCCATAAAGACTGATTGTGTTACTTCCTTACTGTGATGCTTTTCCTATTTAAATAGGATTTTGTTGTTCCTAGAGTCATATCTGAGTGACTGATCAAAAGGAAATTCTAACTCCATCAAATGCTGGACAAAAAACCAACAATGAAATTTGAAAACTCTTGATGTGTTCACTTGTCCTGCAGGTTAAAATGTAAGTTTTATGTTTTGTGCATTCTTCATGCTTAAAGTTAAATGAGGAGAACTGAAATCACATCATCACAGTGAAACAGAACATGCTCCAGAGTTTCAAAACACTCTGATCAATAATGTGCAATATTGAGAAAATGCAAAGAAGATTGGTTCAACAAGGGAAGTAAAGAAAGACAGAGACAAATAGGAATGATTGGATGACGAGAAAGTTAGTCGAATATAAAGGAAGAGAGAAGCAAGTAAAAAGAAAAGAATGACACAAGTGACACATAGTTCACACTTCTCCAAACGTGTATTAAAGTATTAATGAGTCTGTGTTATGTCAATCCCCAGAGTCCAAACGAAGTTGGTGGATATGTTAAAAATCAAGCCTGAAAAGTTTAATCCCAGTTTCCTTTTTTTTCCATCGACAGCAATCATGCAGCATGTCAAAGAAGATAGTGTTAGTGCTTTGAAATGTATTCCTCTGACACCTTTTATCATCCTTCCTCACCTTTTCAACTCTTCAATGCCATGTTTCTAGTCCAGAATTTCTACAGGTTGACTAATAGTTCTAAGAGGATGGTACAAAGCAGTTTGAGCTCACTGCTGTCACCTGTGCAGACAGAGGATTTCTTTCAATGTCATGATGTCTCATACTCAACAGGCTGAATGAGATGAGCTGGCAGGCATAGAATCATAGTGATGGTACCTTAGCTTATGTAACCATTTTATGAAGGTTCAAGGGCTTTCTGTCTGGAGTGTCAAAGCAAAGACATGAATGAGGAGAATGTTGCATTGATTCATCTCTAACGGTAAAGTGGAGTTTAAAAAAAAAAAAAAAAAATTCTATGTGTAACACACTAAGCCACACTCAAATAGAGAAGACAAGGTTAGGGCAAAAGTGTTGAAGCATCATCTCCTGACAAAATGCACGTGCACAGCTTGGAACTCGTCTGACAGTTTTCTGTGGACCACCTACATTACCAACGCTATATGGAGCAGCACAGAATAAAAAGCTGATTCCAAAGATTGACAGCAAGTCATGCAGCTCTTTACTGCACTTTGAGTTGTGTCTTCTTCTCTGGTGGTCAAAGAGGGCTGGATCATGGTAACAGAGAGATACAAAGGATGGAATCCAGGTGTTTTGTAACACGATAAAGAGTAAGTTAGACTTTTTTTAAAAGAAGAAAATACGTTTTTAGAATTTCCACTTTAACCGCTCTTTGACTTTCTACATACCGGGGAAAACACCTGTGAAAATGTAACAGTTGCTCCCCAAAGCTTCAGTTTTGAAAACTTGATTACAGATCCCTTCCTTGACCTTGTGGGCTGAACAAATAAAATGGACCTTCAAGATTGGCTAGATTCACTTGAATACATCCACTGTGTCTGTGAGATTAAACCTGTAAACACTCATTATTGGCTTCTCTGTAAGCCTCGGGCTTTGCTGCCAAAACCGATCATCTGTTTGTTTAAAGCACAAAATAAATATCATCAACTATTCATCAGGAGAACAAGGTGTTATGTTTGGCTTGTACAAATATTGAAGGCTGCCAGGGTCTAAACAATGGGGACAATGTGTTTGGTGCTATTTAGACAGAGATTTACAGTGCTGTGGGTACAGATGAGATTCTGATTTATAGTGTCCTTGGGAGGGAAATGATGAGGGTGATGATTTGAAATAAATTGAGTTGTTTAAGTCAAAATTGCAGATGAGTTTGGACTTCGGTAAATTATCGTGAAACAAGAGGAGTCAATCAACATCTGAATTTAGGATTTCTGATGTTGGGCCACACACACACAAATGGTGCATTTTCATTGTATCAACAACTAAGAAAAGTGCAGTATTGATCACATTCACTCAACATATAAGCATATCCTGCCTTGTGTACCATCACTACCGCTGTCTGTTTAGGACAGCTATATGTCAGTAAACTGGTTGAACTTAAAATATTGGTTTGTACTTTTAAGAGGCAGATTCATAATTGTACTTAAAATGCGTGTAAGCACTGAAAAAAACATATAGTGAAAGTACAAACTTGGTGTCAAAAAGTGGGTAATTTAAAAGCCGATTATAATTAATGCCGGCGCAAAACGTTTGTAAGCCCATCCCTCTTTGTGTATTTTCAAAGAGGCACTTTAGTTTTCATGCTAGCTTGGCTAAAGTTAAACAGTTTTATTCTCGTAAATTAAACACATAAAGAACCATTCAATCTTAAGCGCTAGGACAAGTATCATGGCCCTTTAATCATCACCCCATTAGTCAAGATTTCATCCAAATGACCTTGGCCTTGCTCTGAGAACATGTTTCATAAATTAAAGAGCAAAATACACAAGCAGGACATCACTAGAAATTGATGAATGGACAAAGGGTTTCATCGCCCTGCTTTTCCAGAGAAGTGGCTCATGCACCTCGGCCAAAACACAGATGAGGAAAAGTCTGCAGTTGAGACAAAGACACCCACTGTGGCTTACAAAATCAAATCCCTAAAACACAAACCATACACTGAGTTTTTGAACACTTTATAAGGCAGCAGAGGTAACCTTTATTTCCACTTCTGTCCTATGATGTATCATGATGGTGTTACATTCACCACTACAGCACTGTAACTTCACACAGCTCACTCAGCAAATTCAAATCTCACTGACTTCTTTCTCCCTCACTTGCTTACATTCCTCTTCCTCTGTCAATCCCTGTCTTCATGCTTCTTTCAGCCGTTTTACATCCAGTACATTCTGTACCTGCCGCCAATGCTAGTACACTGGTCCAACGATCTATTTAGACAGACACAGGACTTTCAACAATGCCCAAGTGAGGTCCAAGTATGATTATGAATCCCAACTGGGTCCCAACAGTTACAACGGACTCCATTGACATTCAAAAGACAAGGAAAAATCAAGCATAATGTTTATTTTAAACAGACTATGAAGCAACATCAATTTGGAGCAACACATAAGAAAACTATGAGTGGTTTTCTCGGACGTATGAATCAAAAGCACAGAAGAAGATAAAGGGTGGCTGTGGCTCAGTGGGTAGAGGTCTTCTCTTGGAAGGTCGGGGGTTTGATCCCCAGCTCCTGCAGCTACATGTCCGATCTGTCCTTGGGCAAGACACTTAACCTCAAGTTGCTCCCACTGCTTCGTCGGTGGCGTATGAATATGTGTGAAGGGATTAGTTAATACTGATGGACACTTCTGCCATTAGTGTGAGAATGGGTGTGAATGGGTAGGGCTCAAGTCCATTTACCCTTCATCATTTTACCATAAAGATACAGGGATGGCATGATATGTCAGTCATTTTAGCATGTTCTGGTGTGATGTCATATAATAAATACTTAACTACAGTTGTCAATGTAGCTACAAGCTTGTCCCCTCTTAAAGCTCCTGCGAGGACTTTTGGGGTTGTGCTGATTTTGGCGACCCCTGTGGACAAAGGTGGGCGATTTATCTGTTTGCTGATATTGCCCTGTGCAGGTTTCAGAATGTTTTCTGACCAAAAATCACACCCATCCTTATAATAATGTGTAAGGTCCAACTCTTATTAAATCTTTGGCATTCAAAAATTAAGAGAGGCAGTTTGTGTGTAGTGAGTGTTAACTGTCTTATGTCACACCTACACCACAGCATGGATGAAAGTCAAATAGCTATATAACTATAATTCTCTCTGTTAGTCTCATTTGCTTTTGTAGGTTATATAGTGGCATCAGTATTGATTTCAGTCAGTTTAATAACCAGCTAAAATCTCCTCACAGGAGCTTTAAGACTACAGGTGTTTTGGATGGATATTTCTTTTAATTTAATAATGCAATAGTAATTACTATGGAAAGGAAATGACCCTTGCATGTATGAAAAGACATAAATAAATAAGAGATTATTTAACCCCTCTTTCTCCCTCCTGATAAGCAGTAGTATTAGTTTGTTAAATGTAGAAAACAGCCTCCATAAAGTTAGGAAATGATGATTTGGATGTTTGTCTGCAAAGTCAACCCTGATGATAAATCCAACTGATTTTTTCCCCCACTGTCCACCATGTTTGTTTACTCTTTAAGACCTTGACACACACTTTCTTTCCCCCCACTCTCCTCTGCAGTCAGTCCTTGGCTCTGGTTTCCATCCCTCTAATGACAGAATGTTCAAGGTTCAATAAACATATCCATGTCATATTTTTGGCAGGCTCTATCTCTCTGTGGCTTCCTGCACCATTTTTTTCCCAATCCCAGGTAATTTTTCATTTTATCCTTTCACATTTGCTTTCTCTTATCTCTACGTCCCCCTGACTTTACATGCACTCTTTATTTTCCATCTCCATGTCAGAGAGAGAGTACAAGGTCTAGTAAACATATTTACACAACGGGTTCCTAACTCTCCTTCCCCTAAAGCTAGAGAACAATGCTGCTTCCTGCCAGCAAAGTGCTGATCTGTCCTCTCACCCTTAACCCTTAAACAGGAAGGGGTGGAAAATTAATTTAAAAAAAACAGTTTATGGGACATATATAAAACATTGCCATACTTCTTTTTAAATATCTTGTATATTTTGGATTTTATGAGTTGTATCCCCCAGGATACGTTGCCCTATTAAAGGCAGGGTTGGTAATTTTCGAAAAAACTAGCATGATTTTGAAAGTAGCATTCCCTCCGTGCTCCGTCTTCAGCCACCCCCTCCCCTCTGTGCTCCCTCAAAAGCCACGCCCCTCACTTACATGCACTAGCGCCATTGGTCCAGAAGCGGATTTCAGCTCATACTTTGAGTGTGGGCTCGTGCATGCATGGGGTAGAGAACAAGCAGGGAGACAGGGAGGCATGATTGGTCCATAAAACTTGTACCGAGTGCAGACATTGGTCGTAGTTTTTACGTGCTTACAACTGCTACAGATGACGGATTTTCTTTGTTTCTTTTTCACTGCACATGAATTATTAATTTCTGTCAGGAACTCCAATTTCAACTAAAATCTTAAAAAGTTTATCTGGAGAAAATTACCAACCCTAGAGAGTCAAAAGTATTGTTGTTTTCCCTGCTCATTTACATTCAACATTTTAAATAGATTTGATTCTGTTTTACTAATCCAGCTGTGCCTAGTGAATAACAATCGCATAAAAAAGGAACACAAAAAAAGGAACAAGGCAAATTCATTTTCTCTCTATAGATTCATTTTTTGTGGATTCTTTTATGAGATTGTTGTCTGTCTATCTAGGCAGAGTGTGCTTGTTCCTTTGTAAATAACCAGAGAGCCTTCCCTTCTTCTTTCCACTGTTAAAATGCATCTGTAACCTGATCACATGAACTTTTTGTGCAGAAAAAGAATATTGCAATGCCATTTTTCAACTGATCCAAAATACCAACATAGCGCCATTGACCTTGGGTAACAATACTACTACATAGATTCTCTTTGGGGTTCGAGTCAGAAGTCCAGTGAAACATTTGCACAGTCATGTCATCTGCTGGTGTTGGTACACTGTGTTTCATCAGTTCCAGAGTCAACACAGCTGTCTACCAGGAGATTTTAGAGCACTTCATGCCTCCCTCCGCTGACCACGGTATTGCGGTAATGTGCTTGATTGACCAGCCAACTCGCTTGACCTGAACCCCAAAGAGAATCTATGGAGTATTGTGAAGAGGAAGATGAGAGACACCAGACCCAACAATACAGACGAGCTGAAGGCCGCTATCGAAGTAACCTGGGTTTCCAAAACACCTCAGCAGTGCCACAGGCTGCTTGTCTTCATGTCGCGTCACATTGATGCAGTCATTTTGTTGAAAAGAAGCCCCAACCAGGTATTGAGTGCATAAGTCCACATATTTATCAGAAGGGTCAACATTTCTGTATTAGAAATCCTTTTCTGTGATTGGTCTTATTTTATATTCTAATATTTTGAGATCCTGGATTTTTGATTTTCTGAAAAGTTTTAATAATATACACTAACCAGATTTCTACCTTTTCTACCCCTAATCTGGAAATGTATCTAGGGTAATACATACATTTCAAAGGTTGCTTAATAACACTACAATCATAGTTAGAACTTCTTTTCCTCATCGGAAAAGTAAGACAAAAGTCTTCATTTGTTTTATGAGTTTGAATTGTTGTTTTTTTGAAAATAAATACGATTAAAATGTAATTACTGGTACTTGCCCTCTGTGAAGCACATCCTGCACCATTGGCCATGATGGATTCTGATCAGGCTGACTTAACAATGACACATAACCTGAACCAAGTCATGACCTTGATGCTAATACCAGACAAGACTTAGAGATAAATGATATGTGAACACGTTCCATAATGCCCTCTACAGGATGTTAAAGAGTCTCCTGGTGCACGTTCCCTCTCATACTTCATTGTCAGTTGACCTGTTGCATGTTTTATTTTCAATAGCTTTGCTGTGTCTGCATGGTGAGTCTGTTTTAAGTGTACGTGTGTGTTTAATAAATGCAGCAGAGGCATGTCTAGATTGACTTTCTCAGGTGCCACCCCTGAAACTTTGAGCTATTACTGGCAGACAGCCATGTGTACGAGAACCATCACACCAGCATATTTGATCTAAAATCATGCTTGCTCTGCCATAGAAAATATGAAACCAGTGATCTGAGGTTAGATAGAGTAGATGCTATCTCTCTATTTGGCTTTTCTGACTTGAGAAAATTGTATTCGTCTACAGTTGTGTTTTTGGGAAAACAAGCCATCCTTTATTCTAACTGTAAACACATAAATCAAAAGTCTGACTGTTGGCCCAGCATGCTGCAGGACAGCTAGCTGTCAGATGGAGTCCGTTTGGGGAACACAACTGGCAAATAAAAAACAAGACCAAAGAAAATCTTTCTTTAATCTTTGCTGTGTTCATTTGATCTTGTTACTTGGAATGCACTTGACTTTCACTCTGATGAAAAGAAAGAACCCTACGACAGTTAAGCTCAGCTCATTCCTTAACCTATCAATGTTACACCGAAACTCCCCCTGGCACCCATAACGCTCTCTGCAAGCCTGATATTACCACAAACGACTGTCTTCAGCAGTTGGAGAAGATCTTTCTGAAACTAATAGGGGAAAAAAACACACTTACCCCCTGTGTAAACATCCCCATAGTGGGCTATGATACCCTAAGGTACACGTGTACCAGCAAGCGGGCTAAAATGTATTCCTCCTATGCTAGTCTGCTAGACTCCAAAAAAAGTAAATAGCCCCCACATTTAGTACTTTAACTGTCAATTTATAGACTAACAATGTCAAGGACCATAAGGAGCTTCTCCAATTTCAACACACTTTCTATAGATGGCCTGTGAATGTCTGCTTGTGTGTGTGTGTGTGTGTGTGTGTGTGTGTGTGTGTGTGTGTGTGTGTGTGTGTGTGTGTTATCGCAGTCCTTTTCTGTGACTCATCACAACCAGTCACATTTCAACTATACCGCTTCCAGCAAGAACCAGAATAGACAGGGTAATGTAGCCATGGATATTGTCACCAGGATATACGCATAATGCAAGTATTCCCACATGCAGGGAGATGCAAAACATCAGCCAAGACCCAAATGCACAGTTTGCTCTTGAGAATAAAATTGCCTCTAATTTTGTTGCCCTACCAAATCCACAAAAGAGCCAGAACAGGAGCAATTAAAAATAGTTGCAGGAGCAGAACATTCTGAAATTCATTGGAGAAAAAACATCCCTTCAAAGCCGAAAGACATAATAAGGTCAAAGGTGAAAGCAAAGGCATCCTGCCAAAAGTCGGACGAAAGGAACAGGAATGTGATGAAAGATGGATAGAGAAAGGACTTATTTTTTAAGAACAGATTTGAAGTCGATGATGAAAAAGACTTCATGATTATATGAAGGGTGCACACACTGACTAAGTAATCCAATCTAAGAGGGCTCTCTTTTAGCCAGTCCTCTCTGTGGCAGCACAATCCCACATGGTGACTCACTCACACTCTGGCATGCCACTGCACATTCAGTCAGCTTTACAAGAGAAGAGAAAGACAGTGTGAGAGAAGAAAGACAGAGAAAAGGAAAAAAAGGGAGGGGGGGAGGGAGAACAAGCAGAGGGCGCTGAGCTAAAAAACAAAAAGAAGAGATGCGCAGAGCTGTAGAAGTGAAGTGTTAATGTAACAGACTAACACAGATGCACACATATATATCTAAAGTCAGATCAAAGCTTATTCAGTCAGATCAGTCTTAAGAGGTATTTGCACACACACACACACACACACACACACACACACACACACACACACACACACACACACACACACACACACACACACACACACACACACACACACACACGCACACACACACACACACACACACACACACACACACACAATTACTCACTGTCACTGTATTTATTGCTCAGAGACATAACAAATGATCACAGGATGTCCTGTTCATGAGCCATTAGCGTTTATGTCATAAATTAAAAATTAACAAAGACTGATGTTTAATTTAGACTCCTGTCTTCCCACCAGTGTGTATCTCGGAGTGTGTGGATGTGTCTACCTGTGCTCAAGACTAAAGGAAATGAATACAAGTTGAGGGATTACCTAACCTAATTGAAGAGCATGTGTATGTGTGAGCACAGTGTGTCCGTGTGTGATAGTCGGCTCACTATCTGTGTGTGCGCGTGTGTGTACTGTATGTGCATAAATACAGACACAAACATGCACTAAACCAACATCACAAAGAGGTCATGCCAAGAGGGTGGGGGCGGACTACAATGGCTCTGGTGTTTACCAAGGTCGCTATGGTAACCACTGCACAGCTTGTCCATTTGACCTTTTCAGGCGATAACAAAACCGCTGACTGACATGTCTGGGTGCTCTCGTGTGTGTGTGTGTGTTTTGTATTTCCATATGTGAAGCTCTTTGGTAAAAGCCTGGCTCCTTGACACTGGTTTTTGATTAGTCAATTTTTTTTCAACTGTTGTCATGCTGTTTCTCCTGCATTTCTCACACGCACAACGTTTCTGCTGATAAATTATATAGGAAAGAAGAATGGCGTTATGCATATTTTGGCTATCAATTCCTCAAGATGTAGTTTTAGGAAAGTACGATATTAAAAATTAAAATATTCATGGTGATGGTTAGAAAACTGCTTTTGGCACCGGTGTTATAACAAGTTGTCAGAAGGGCCAATGTGTCCATGTTGAGCCTGTTCACGCTGAATGATAATCTGATGAGCTGTCAAGCTGAGGGGAAACACTTTGGCCTAATGGCTGGATAGACTACAGTATCTGGCAGTCTGTCAATCAACGAGAGCCAGCCAGCCTAGAAATTATTTATTTGGTTGGTCTTTGATGGACTAGCATATGTAGTGTAAGCCAACATCAAATTGACCAGGACCAATCCATTAGAGATCCTGGCAACAAAAAAAAAAGTCAAAGAGGAAGAAAGCGGCACAAGGAAGAGATATACTGTACAAAGAGAAAGAGAAATGTAATTACTAACCAGTAAGACAAAATGAGAGAAAAAGCTTCAACCTGGGTCTGAAATCAAAATCATCTAATGCAGACAGGGCATGAGAGCACGAGATAAGGAAACAGTTGAAGTAGAAAAATGAGCCATTGTGCTCATGGGGAAGATTAGAAAAGATAGGCAATCTGTTACCAAGGAAGCAAAAGCAGGACTGGAGATATCTGTCCAGCCAGCCAGGAGACACAGACACAGGTCAGACAAACAGAAAAGAGGCATGTGAACACTCGCAGGACTTTTGATGTAGAAATACTACAGGTGCCTAACTGAGTCTTTAAACTAAAATGTATCCACCTGTTTCAGGCATGCTATGAAATGCATAGAGTCAGCCTTGTTGTCAACGCTCCAGTATTCTTGTCACCTGCGTTATGTCTGCTGTTATGTTGTTGTTTTTATTAGAGCTGGGTATTGGCAAGGACTTCACCATACATGGGTCAAGATACAATCATGTGTGTATGCAATACTCTACATAATTTACTAAAAAAATAAAATTGGAGCAGAGTGAGAATACAGTTTGCTGTGTTGTTGAGTGAAAACTATTCGATTTAGAAATCAGTATGTTACTATTAAAAGTCAGACAATACGGGGCGCTGGTGGCGCAGTGGTTAGTGCGCGCGTCCCATATATGAAGGCTATAGTCCTCAACACAGGCGGCCCAGGTTCGAATCCAACCTGTGGCTCCTTTCCCGCATGTCCATACCCACTCTCTCTGATTTCCATCTCTATCCACTGTCCTATCTCTCCAATAAAGGCACAAAAAGCCCCAAAAAAAATCTTAAAAAAAAAATAAAAATCAGACAATATCAGTACCTGTTTCAATACCATGGCATAACCCAGAACAGATGCATCATACGTGACTAAGACATTGGCCACCAAGAAAAGCATTGCTCAGATAAAGTTCAACAACCATCTTAAACGGAAGATGAATGGGACTATTAAAATACCCTGCTCTGGTAATACCAAACAGACTCCACATCTAGGCCATGCCAGTCCTATCTAGAGATTGAGTTGCTGGTCGAGTTAGTGGGCTAAACTCCAACTTTGGCCCAAGCCTAAACATACAAAGAGTAACAGCTGCCATGTGTGTACAGAGATAGCCAGGCCAACCAAGTTGTGAGTGTGCATTTGTGAGTTTTCCCCTTAGGAAGACAGTGAGTAATTTAGAAATAAGATTGGTTAACCAGCAGAAAAAGAAAACATGGAATGCAAAAGCTTTTGGGTTGTTATTGAAAGCTGAAACTTCCAATAATTTTTTATTTTTTTTTAAGTTAAAATATTACTTTAAGTGTATGTGTGTTTGCCCAGGTATCACTACACTACTTTTCGTGTGTGTGTGTGTGTGCGTGTGTGTGTGTGTGTGTGGGTGTGTGTGCGGCAACAGTATCTTGGCCTTAGCACTACATCGCTGGAATTTCCTCCGGCTTTGCCGCCAGGGCAAGATGGCTCCCATATGCCAGCTATTAACACACATAGGCAAGCACACACACACAGTTGGAGACCGCACTCTGGCTAGCGTACAAGTTTGTTATACTGAAGCCAAACTCACAAATAAACAAACACAAGCTGAAATGCATAAAGGGGGTCAAGCTAAACTAAAATCAAATATATTGCACTTACAGATGTGTGTTACACTAACATGGATGTGCACATGCACATCTTTGTGATCCTGTGCATGTGTGTAAAACAAAAGGAGAGGCATAGCACACTACACAGAGCAGTCTTTGCCATACAAACACGAGAATAGAGCACACGGTTGTGCATGTAGCTCAACTAAGAGAAACATCATGTCATGACAGTTCCTTTAACATAGCATAACAAATCAACCACAGACCAAATCGACTAAGACTGAGTCAAAAGTACACTATGCATTTGGCAATTAACATAAATCTCCATGATTTGTTTCTCAAGATTTTGATAAACATTTGGTCCGAATTACAATAAAACATTTTAATGACTAATCAGAAACTAGCAGTCCCCCTTAACACATTTTCTCCTTCATTAGGTCATAGTCATGGATTTATAGAAAATGAGTAAATCAACCTTGTGGAATGCTGGTTTGATTGAAAACACTTCTCTGTATAATAGGAAGACATTCAAGTCATTTAAAATGTATTTCTTGGCCGACTTTCACACAGAAACGGGTCATAAAGCGTTAATATTTCAAGCGCTGCTTTGTCTTTGTCTCTGTTCACTCTCACCCTGTCTGCTATCGAGCAGTTAGCTCGCTGGTGGCTGCGTGTAACAAAACTCATTAACTTCATGTTAGTAACATTACAGCCTGCTGTAATCTGTTGCTGTAAACATAGCTTAAACTCTGTAACAGCTTCTTTTTTTTTTGCAAACTGCAAAATAGTTTTTTGCAGAATAAATAACTACAGAATTGTTTTGGTTACAAACACAATGTAGAGCTTATCATCAGGATGTATCTTTTATTAAAGAAAGTAACTTTGATGCAACATTAGTTTCACACAGAAATCCACCTAGTACTAGCCAGGCTGAGCATCTGTGACAAGGAAGCAAGTCAGTATGTATCTGTGCGGCTCAGCCAACTCTGCAGATCAGCAGCATGTATCTGATTGTTCCTCTGTACTCTGTTAGAAATGTTCTGATAGGTGACCTATTATTTTTCGCAGAGTTAAAGTGTAGCATCCTGATTAAATAAACATAAAGGATGAGAATTGACAAAAAGAGCGAGCTGTGCCGTGCTAGATGAGAGGGGCTTAAAACCCAACCACGGACAAATAATCTTCAATCTCCTGCATGCAGCCAGGTGTCTTGTGTTTATATTACATTGTGTAAGGGAGACATTTGGGGAAAAATGTGGAACACTACTGTAAGACAGCTAGTGAGTAAAAACACCATGTGCTAATGCTCAGTTAGGGTATGCATCATATTCTGTCTCCTGTACACAGAACCACAGTGGTACTAAAAAAAGCCGATCTGAAGAAGCTGTGGAAGCTCAAGAGCGCTGCTAACCACACAGCATCTGTAGCTGAATCTAATAGCAAACTGTTTGCAATAGGAGAATAAACATATTACTTACTCAAAGAATTTACTGTTGTTTGGACAACACATCATCATGTCAAATGATTACTGTTCACCGGCACCAAAACCAACTCAGCATCTACATTTTCAAAGACTATTAAATCTTCAAGTGACCTCTTAATTCAAGTCTATGTTTTCAACTGAACAAACCATGTCACTACATAAATAATCTGCAGGAGCGTGTCAAGATAAAGAGAAGAGTAGGTTGTAAGAACAAGTCACAGAATGAGCATGACTCATCAGTCACCTTTCTATTTTCATTCAAGTAAGTAGGACAGATTTTCTTTTTCTTTTTCATATTGCAAAGAGGGTCTGGTCACCAGTGCTGATGTCATTTCTGTGACCTAAAGAGAAGGTTTTAAACTTTCCATTTGGTTAGTCCAGCTTTTCTTTTTGCGAGGTAAACAGCTTTATAATCACTTATATAAGCTAAGACATTTTGTTCCAGCTTTAGTGGCTCCCAAGCACTCCTGCAAGGGAACTAAAGGACCACAGTGGCCAAACAGATGTTCTCCACGACAACTCCTTGGCATGTTGACATGAGCCATGGCAAACCGTTCTTTAATGGTGGAACAGTGTGCAAACAGTTCAGTAGATATCAAAGTTCAGGGTTAGGCCTTGCGCCACACCGAACGTTTAAAGATGAATGATGTGCACTAACATGTGTCATACCAAACAAACAGGACATAATGTGGAGCCAGGCTAATACTTTTGAGTATTTTTCTGATTATGTAATGAAGTAACTGTTACAAGATCATTATAATGCTTGTGCATAAAAAATGATTTGTTATCCTATGTTCCATTTTGTAAAAAAAAAAAAACATGCCAATGCTTATCTGGTGTCTTACTTTCGGTTTACTTTTTCTGATTAACTACACCTTATTGTAGGTAATGTGTTTTACCCATGAAGTGTTTAAATATTCCCACTTAATTGGGCTGTGGCTCAGTGACAGATTTGAATGCTTTAAACCGAAAGTTCGGGGTTTCAATCCCCAGCTCCTGCAGCCACATGTCGAAGTGTCCTTGTGTAAAATACTGAACCCTGAATTACTCCCAAGTGGCATAGCAAGGATAAGATATACCGATTGGCACATCACGAAGCAGTCTCTGCCATCAGTGTGTAAAGGTAAATGGAGTTGAGCTTGTATAGCGCTTTTCTAGTCTTCTGACTACTCAGAAGCTTTTTTAGACCGCATGTCACACCTACCCATTCACACACTGAGGGCAGTGGTTGCTATGTAGTGAGACCATCAGAAGTAACTAATCCCATTCATACCCTGCCACGGGAGCAATTCAGGGTTAAGTGTCTTGCCCAAGGACACATCGGAGCTGGGTATCGAACCCTCTACCTTCCGGTTGAGAGACGACGACTCGACCAACTGAGCCACAGCCACAGCCGTGTGAATGTTGTGTGAATGGATACATACTATACTATTTGAGTATCCGCTGTACAACACTATAAACAGCTTTGAGTAGTTGAGAAGAGCGAAATATAAGTCCAAGTCCATTTACAAAAGTCGGTAGTAGTCAGTCAAAATAAATATCAGAAACCCTCGACCCACTGCACAATTCCATACCAACACTCTCTGTTTGAATTTTTTAAAAGCTCTCCTTTATTGTTTGTGTTGCCTAATTATTATGGCATTTTTGTGTGTACAACCAAGTGCAACCCTTCTACTGCCACCAAAGAGAAACTTTCAGTAAAATGCACTCCATATTATTACATAAAATACTGTTATTTTACTTTGGCGAACCATAATGCTTCCATATTAACCAAACACGAGATGCTAGCTGCACAAACATGCTTTCAGTTTGCTAACTGCTAGTTATGCTCTTCCAGAAAGAATGAGGTGCAGTTAATTAGTATAAAGGATGTTAACAAAACCAGCTCTAGAAAAGCAAAAGTCCCGATGACATTTGTTTACAAGCTCTGGTTTTCTTGTAAACTTATAGAGTGAATCTAAATGAGCCAAGTACAAAAAGGTGACAAAGGAAACTTTTACACAAACAAAATCAACTGTGGATGTGATCTCATCGCTCAACATGTTTGGCTGTGTTTTACTATGCTTAACTGTTTGGACTACGTTCAACTAGAGTCAGCTGGCAGGACCAGAATATTACCGTAAACCACAGCACTTTATAACTGTGGTTTGGAAAATTCCATAGACATAGTGTCCTAGTTAAGACTCCTAGTCATCTGTGTAGTGACCTAAACATCTGTCAATGCATTCAGCTCTGCGCCCTGACAAATCACACAGCCGTAGAGAATGTGAATGCATTCATGTGCTTTAATGCGATCTTTTATGGGGAGCGTAATTTATACTGTTAAGCTCAGTACCTGAAATGTAGCAAAACAGTTGGAACCATTACTGCTGGTAGCAAGAGGACAATGATGTCCCAACAAACATTTGCTCTCTATGAGCCAATGACAGGCTCTTTAAACATACACCCACCTACCCACCCACATCTGCTCTATGTTATCCAACAAGGCCTTACACACAGACAGACACAGCTACAGGCACATTCACAGACACACACACACAGTTGGCTTTGTGATCAATTACTAATCCTATAAAGCGGACTCATCATCAGAAACTGAGTAAACAAAAATATAATCCTGGATTCACACAAACAGTCAGAATGAAAGATGAAGACGAGGAAAAATCAAAAGATGGTGTATCGTTTTACTAAAATAAAATTCTTAACATTTTGGTAAGTGGATCTTTTACCAAAACAGCAGCCTTTGTGTTCTGTGCTAAACAAAGAAATAGCTTAATTCTCACCACGATCAGCCATGTGTAGTTAATGGCTTATTTTCAAGGACTGAAAGAAATAAGAAATGTCAAATCGCATGAATCCACAGACAAACACTCACACACATATGCTGCCGATGATAGCTTTACCAAACTCCGTCCAAGTCAATAAGCCAGCAGATTGGCTGGCCAACAAACTCTGCCCAGTTCTGCTCTGGTGAACTCCTATTATGAGCTGCTGTGTGTGTGTGT
Organism: Tautogolabrus adspersus; assembly: GCA_020745685.1. NCBI lineage: Eukaryota > Metazoa > Chordata > Actinopteri > Labriformes > Labridae > Tautogolabrus > Tautogolabrus adspersus. The sequence goes on along the minus strand of CM036549.1, from coordinate 8,872,594 downwards.
GTGTGTGTGTGTGTGTGTGTGTGTGTGTGTGTGTGTGTGTGTGTGTGTGTGTGTGTGTGTGTGTGTGTGTGTGTGTGGGTGTGTGCGTTTCTATGTGTGTGTGCAAATGCGCGTCCATGTACATTTGACTGGCGCCATGCTACTGCTGGGAGCAATTATAAAGACATGAAGCAGAGAGTCGAAGATTGCAGTCTTATGCAACAATGTGACACACATATGCATGAATATATACAAATATGATAAACAGCTTGTCTTTAGGAATACTTATATTTGTTTACACTTACAAATTGTCATTATTTAGACACAATGCGTTCTGGAGTAAAAGGTATTGGTTTCTATGCTCCAACAAATCTATCCATTAACAAACAAAACACTTCCACATCGATACTTTTCAATATCATGTGTTTAAAAATGATATTTTTTTAGTTATTTTAATGATCCATAGTATGAAAAACTACGGTTCTTCAGTCATATTTTAACCAAATGTTGCCACAACCTCCATCTACACTAAATTAACCGCCTCCGCCCGTCCCCCACGCCCCAAAGTATTCGCCATTCTCCTTAACAGCCTGGTCACGTCCCGCAATGATTACAGAAAACATTAAAACGTTCTTCTATCTTCTTGTTAAACTATCAACCTTCAACTGAAATCTGTCAACTGAAAATAACATAAATATATTAATCTTGGAAAAATAAGACAAAGATTTCTCTCTCTCGTGTCTGCAAAGATGATCAGCAAAATGCTGACTTTGAACACGAAACTGCAAAGAACTCCCGTGTTTTTACTGGATTTGTTCACTAGTTGTTTGTGCACATATACTTCTGCGAATGACAAAGGTGTTCTAACCTAAAAGTAAGCTCAGCACTGGGATACAAATAAAGCTCACGTCAGTACCAACTTTACTTGCAGCCACATATGCCTGTTGAAGACCTTCTTAGAAACACACTTAACAGTGATTCCCCTAGGTTTACAGCTTTTTTTGGGGGGGGGGGGGGGCACCGACACAAACACTTAAAGGAATCTGTTCTCTGTTCTATCGGAAAGGTATCCTTAAATGACTTCTGTTGGGATCTGGCGCTAAAATGAACTTGGGGCGCAGTGGTTAGTGTATGGAGGCTGTAGTCCTCCAAGCGGGCGGCCTGGGTCCGAATCTGACCTGTGGCTCCTTTCCTGCACGCCATTCCCCACTCTCTTTCCCTGATTTCTGACTCTATCGACTATCCTACAGTAAAGGCACAAAAAGCCCCCCCCCCAAAAAAAAAAAAAAAAATTATTAACTTGACCTTCATGGGGCTTCGAATAATCTCCTGACCTGGCTGTTCACATCTGCACCTCACAGCAGGAGACTATCCCTGTCAGACAGGAAGGGGGGCGGGCGGTATCCTGAGGTAAGATGTGACGTAAAAAAACGACACAGAAGTAGCAGACAAAGCAACTGAGTCCGCTATACGATGCTATAATGAGAATATTTGCATCATGCAGCAGTTTAATTACGTGCACAGAGATCATAGAGGTCGTCTGCATACAGCCTATGCACTAACTTCAGTCACAGGATATGAACGTCAGCACCCTCTTATACTGGCTCAAAGTGAATTCTCCAGATAATATCCTGCTGAGTTCCCACATCAGCTCACAGAGTTGCAGCGGAAAAAATAGTAGGGGGCTGGCAGGAGAAACTCTGCGTAAAGTCTGAGTGAAAAATTCAGCCTTTTGTGTTCACACACAGCTCCTCATGGAAATTTCAGGAGTTTCCTTCAAGGGTGAAAGCCCTATTATAATGTCAAACTTATTATACTGAATTAGTTGATTTCCATCCGAGCTAGTTTATTCTTTTTTGTTTTTTGGGGGGAGGGCAATTATTAAAGTACATATGAATGTTGTTGCAAAGACTGGCATACTCACTGATACCCAATCCAGTACTTAGGACTGTATCTGAGGCTTTTTCAATATGTGTACATGTATCAGAACAACTTTACAATACAAAACATACAATTGCCTTAAAGGGATACTTCACCCACTGAAACATGAATCTGTATTGACATTGGGTCATATATGTAGTAGAAATGTGAAATACATTTTTAAGTTGGTGCCTTCTTGACCAAGAAAAGGCAGAAAGTGTCTTTTTGCCTTATGTAGATTAGAGACAACAACACCCAGAATGCACAGCACCGCAGGACACTCCCGCTGAAGGAGAGGTGCATTCACGTGGTATCGGAAAAATTTGATTTCGAGTTGTAAAATGCACATGAAACACCTGATCAAGTCGGTTTTGTGTTTTGTTAACATACTTTTTATTCATGCACGTATTGCACATCAACTTTTTGCTCAAATATAACTTTTGACAATAAGATTTCTCTAAGAAACTTGGACCACCCGAGCAGCACCTGAATGCAGCATTACTCGAGGACATTTACTAGAATAAAACGGCAGTTTCCTCAACTGAATCCGAGATTTCTTTCAGAAGGAAATGGCATCTTGGAAATTCCTGGCAGAAAACAGACTCTATGTCTGTGTCCATAGGCAAACAGTCACAGCACCGACAACACAAGTCTGCCCCGGCTCCTTCTTCCTTGTCACAGCCGCGGACCTAGCAAGCTAGGCTAGCTAGCCTGCCTGTCGGCACCAGCAGCTGGCTCGTAGAAAGAGCATGAACATCCGATTCGAGCACAAAACCTTTAAAATACCGTTCATCCATATCAGTTTGAAGTTGAAACATACTTTTTTCGCCATTCTCGGTCCTTCAGCTTTAGCCATAGAGACACCCAGCTTGAGCCGGCTCAGGCTCCCTGTCTCACAGCCGCTGTCTGTCTGCAGAAGGCAGCAATATTGCGGGCGGCTCGTAGAAAGAGCCACGAACATCCGTTTCGAGCACAAAACCTTCAAAATCCCCTTCATCCATATCAGTTTGTAGTCGGTTTTACTCAGCTTTCTCCACAGAGCCTGTTAGCACAGCTTCCAACTAAGCAATATGGCGGATGTTAAGTTTCGTTTTTGGGAATGAGGTCCCGCCCACTGATCTTTGATAGGTCTGTAGCTTCAGTGGTTGAAAACATGAGGAACTAGCAATGTAGTTTCACCCCTGCTAACCACAACAGCCGCCAGTGACGCAATGTGACGATTTTTGCATCACTGGAGGCTGCTTGTCAGAAAATAAATTACAGATATTTCTCATCTTAGGGGGAAATGAGGGCTGGATGCAAGACCATTCGATAAAACCACAAGTTTACTACTGATACAAAGCTTAATGCAAATGGGTGAAGTATCCCTTTAATAAGAACCGTATGATTTTTTATAAAGGTAACACTATGTGTGTGTGTTTAACTACGACATGTGGAGGCTGTGCTATTCATAGAGCCTCTCAATAAAAACTCCTGACAATTAAAAACAGATCAGCGTCCCATGATAGTGAACGTAACATTACAATCCGTAGTAAAGGATCATATATTTTATCGTGGCACCATGTTGGGTATAAGTGTATTTGTCTAGGCAGAAGTTTATAGGTGTTTGTCTTTCACCGACAGATGACCTTTAACATAGACTTTAAAAGCTTTCACCATGTGTTCAGCAGGAAGGAAACATAAGACACGTATGCAAACATGTTGGAGCACATACACACAACATAGAACCTCCCCCAACACCCTTTGACCATCCTACACCCACACACACACACACACACACGACCCCAGAGCAATGAGTCACTCTGCTGGGAACTCCATGCTTTCCCCATTACTACTAACTGACTGACTTTCCAAACATGCTAAATAGAGAGGTAGACTTTAGTAGGTATAACAAAGAGGAGAGAAAAAGATGAAGAAGAAAAATAACAGAAACTGTTTTAAACTTATTACTGAATAAATTCAGTAGATAGCTACAGGCTCAAATCTGTTGTGTTTAACGCACCACAGTGCTTCTCAAACGATTCACAGGGGCACAGTAAAACAGTAAGTTAAACCTCCATTCACAGTGCATGCCAAACCAAAGACAGTCTTAGGAGAGCGTTACAGTGAGAAAGCCTTGCATTCTTGATTACTACTGTCTGACTGTCTGTTCAAAAATGCTGCTGGAAACGAGACAAACAAGACAGAAAGAGAAACGGACCAATCGTGATGCATCTATATTTCATACAGGCTGGTAAATGACTGTCTCCTACTGGCTGAAAACATATGTATACACAACAATGATTAAAGGGTTATACAGTTCATATGAGAATTAACATAAGGGTGTCTAAAGTAACCATATTCAGCATTTAACATCAGACAGGAAGTGATTCATTTGATACGTCACTCATTTTGAACTCCTCGATTTTAGCAAAAATCATGTTTACAATAAGTTTGATATTGAGATCACGATCATTAAACACGATAACTCATTGATTTTACAACATCTGGATCCATGTGCATTTATCAAACTTTAACTTTAACCTTCAGAACACTTTGAAAAACAAGCAATACATGAAAATAATATTTAATAGTAAGTAAAGTAAATAAATAAAAATACATTAACTGTGTTTTTGAGGTAGTGGTGATTTACTCTTGTGGCCAAAATCAAACAACACAAACACTGAAACATTTACCAAACATGACTAAACCTGTGATCGAAACTAGCGAGACGCGGCATGCGGAACAGCAATCGTATATTCTTGATTATCTTCATTATCATGGGAAGACAAAATTGTAAATGAAAAGGAATTGATTAATTTCCCTTTGTAATATTTTACAATAATGAACAATTATTCAGTTTTAAGGGGATAAAAAATGTCCCTAGCCTAAATAAAAGTGACAAAATGGGTAAGATAGTTCAAACCACATTTTTTTTACGACTTGTTTTTGACATTTTGTGTTTTATAGTGTTTTTGATTTGCAGCAGCAGGGACAATAACTGATGGGTAAGCGTGTCCGAAAAATATCCTTAACGATTGTCTTTTACACCAACAACGGAAAAACAACTAAACTAATGGGCTCCAACACGAAGAAAAAATATTTATGACCAAAAGCAAAATAACGAGAAAAAGAAACAATCCTGTGGATTACCTCCTTCAGTACACTTTGTGCTGTTATGTTTAATGTTTGGGCAGGTTTTCCCTTATTGTCTGTGTAAATGCAAAAATAAGCTCTAATTATTATGAACTTGCATTATTTGACCTCAGGGAGTAATTTCTTCCAGCTGACGTGCACTTTCTTAATTCTACACTCATCATTTGGTATTTGCTTGCATTTGATTCATAACAGATTGAGCTGTGGTATTGACGCTTCAAGACAGCGAGAAAGAAAGAATGATACAAAAGAGGACGTGAACTAGGAAAGCTATCACAAGCACAAGAAGGAAGGACAAAGAGTTGTTAGAGCTGAGAGAGGGGAAAAGAGAAAATGGAACAACTGAACTCTATCAAGTGAAATTGTCTAAATCCAAAAAGCTACAAACATTTGGGGAAATAGATTCTGGTCTTTCAAATGCGTGATGAATCTAATTAAAGTGGTGGTATTTTACCTGGAACATTAAAGCAAATAACATAACCCCTCTCTCTGACAGGCTGAGTACACTTTGGTGTAGATGTCAAATGATTCAGGCTGTTCAGTGTTGTTTGTTTAGTCATCTTCCCAATTTGGAACCAAACTCTCGACAGCTAGATCATGATAAGATCACAGCCCTCATACAGTACACCAGACCTAGGCAAAACACACAAACACACACATAAAGTTGGGCTGTGCTGACTATTGGATCTAGTCAGTAAGAGGAGACGGCGTGGCAAGAAGACCCGACAAACAGTGTAACGGCCTGATGCACAAACTCATGGAGCTCATCTACACTGATCACTGTAGAATCTAAATAAGTTTAAGTGTTCAGACAAAACCAGACAGTAGAGCAAACAGATTTTATGTGAACCAATAAAGCTTGCTAAGTAGGTTGAATTTCAAGCGACGGAAAGCCTTCAGCTTGAAAAAGTCAACAACATCCTCATTATGGTCTGAATATTTTGCTGGAAGCAGGAAGCAACACAAATTATAACAGAGTTTCTTTCAGAGTAAATGAGTGACACAGAAAGAGAAAGCCCTCATCACACTGTTTGGCTGCTGCACAATGCACAGACCTGGAGCGCCAACAGGCCACTATCCAGCCAGAATGCTGGAGATAGTAAAGCAGATAGGGGACTGATTTACAGCGCACCACCATGATACGGTTTCAAAGTTTGTTGATTTTTGAGAAAACTCTGTGTATGGGTATTTTATGTGTGTGTCTGTGTGTGTCTCTTGAGTGATCCAGGAGACAGATTAAAAAGCTGGTTCAAGATCAAAGGCAGTCTCTGAGGGAGGGAGGTTTTCATAGTTAAGATGTGTCAAAAGAGTGTAGAAAAAGCCCTTCATGGACTTACTGCATTAGTTCTCGTCCACTACTGACAACTTCTACTTCACACACTCGTACTGAAATTCGAATTGCGTTAACAACTTTACAATTCCTGTGACGTGTGGCCTTTATATTTAAGGTACATGTATGCAAGGGGTTTATTTAGGCTGCAATATCAACACAATGTACACCCAGCATGAGATTCTGATGTTTATCTTGTGATGAGAATGAAAGATCTGATTGCAAATAGACACCAAACTATTCCAAATTTTGCCAAATTTTGGTTTTAAAACATTTTGACGGTTACAGTCTCAACAGCCAACAAAGATCGGAGGTCCCATTTATAAATGTTGTTGGATACAAACAGAACAGGGCCTGAAAGTGGCCAGTGATAATGGACTGGAGCTTGTAGCACTTTTCTAGTCGTCTGGCTACTCAAAGCACTTTTTATATCGCAGGTCACAGTTGAAGATTGAAAGATAATATTCCAATGAACTAACATTTACTTTTTTTTCTTTCTTTTTTTTAAACACACAGTATGTAAATTCCGCTGCCAGGGGGCTCTCAATCAATACAACAACAAAAGAGGACGTGGAGGCTGGCAGGGAATCATGGGAGTGATTCTCTCTGCTACTCCCCCTCAATGAAAACAAACATGCGTTGACCGTAGTCAAAATGAACGGGTGAAACACACCTAAGAATATGTTTACCGTTGATGTATCCAAGTATAATTTACATGACGTTTTTATCACAGCGGCACCTACTGTACAGCAACAGTAAGGCCGCTTTCAGTAGCAGTTCCCGCCTCCTTATGCAGCGCAGTCTTTGATGTATCATCAGGTGTTTCCTTGGCAACGATAAACATGTAGCGTCTGTCATGGCAGCCGCCACGACAAGACACGTCACGTTACAACTATAAAGTGAAGGATTTCTCTGGCTTTGATAACTGTTGGAAATATTTGAGGTAATGTAAGTACTCTACTCAACGACAGGTTTAGTCCATTTTTAATTAATTTATTCTACTCAAAAGCCTTTTAATATCAAATACTAAAAAGTAATATAAAAGTAATAACAGTAATATATTTACATCTTAAGATATAATAAAACTAGAAAGCAGCAGCTTTGAGATACTCAATGATACATTGAGCAAATAAATTATGTAGAATACGAGGTATAAAATATAGTACACTGAAAGTCCTGGACCTGCGCTGATAACAAGAAAGACACTGCATATGAGCAGCCGTATAAACATGCGCTCAGTTAAGAAACCTTGTTAGTGTACACTTGGCTACATTTCTCATTTGTTTCTGTCACCTGCCTGCCAAATCAGATATGATCACCATGCTCGATAAAACCCATTTATCCTCCTTTAAGGCTGCTAACACTCCATGAAGACAACAAACACAGCAGACGCTGGAGGAGGAGCACACAGACTGAGTGAGACTGAGACCTCCTTATATAATAAAAAGGCAAAGGTTGAAAACAAAGAGGAACAGGCAGAGAAAGGTTAGACTGCCCGTTCAAAGTGCAATATCTACGTCCCTGTGACATCTCGCCTTATAAATGTTACAGGGGCGTAATGCGGGGACGAAGGGTTCCCCACTCTGTACCGCCCTTGGAGGTAGTGACAGAGGCGTTACATGGGAAAGACGTGATTGGCAGAGCTAGATTGGGAGAACAGTGCTGTTTGTGTGCGCATTTCTGAGTGCGCATGTATTCTGAATCTCCCGATGCTTCCCTATACGTTATGCATCTGCAGTGCCATAATGCACTCCGAATTCATTCACAGACTGGGACACCAATGTTACACCGTCGCAGAATCAATATGAATGTATCAAGATTCAATGATGGAAGAGCTTCGATCCAGCGCTGTAGTGGAATAACACTCTGAAAAAGGCTAAGAAACAAAACTGAAAGGAGGAGAAGACAGGAAAAAGAGGAAAACTGTGTTAAAGGTTGAAGCAGACCTACATGTATCTTTCATAGACATTCTAACAGAATTATGTCATCAAAGTTCTTCACACACACACAAAGCACAAACACACACACACTTACACCCACGCACACACATACAGAGAGTCTTGTGCTTCCCAGGGGACAGTTTGCTAGCTCGTAACTTGCTGCGGCATAATTGAGACTGACAAGCTCATCAATTATAAACCACCAGTGCAGTAAAAATAGTCACCTTGCTGGAACACATGAACACAACATGGACCGCTTAAACACCACATCCACTGGACATCACATACATATCTGTTATATGTACAGATATCTGTCTGTGAAACATCTTTTCTTTAAGCAGTTTAGAAGATGCATTTATCCAAAGTGATGATATGTTTTGACAAAGGATGGCCTCAAACACCTAGACCACCCACCTTTTCATTCTGAGCTACTCAACTGAAACTTTTGTCCAAGGCAACAACAAAAAACAAAAAAAAGGGACTCAATAGGAGTGTTTTTTAGTTATTACTATACTATTGGATGATTGGCTGTATAAAAGCTTTTTTTTTTTAAATCTATTGCATAAAGCCCTGTGAAAAACAAGCCCCATGATCTTTAAAATAATCACGTTTCACTTGGACTTCATCCCAAGCTTCTCCTGCCAGCCCCCTTGTATGATGACCGCAGAGTCCGAGTGAGCTGAAGTGCGAACCCAGCAGAATACAGTCAGCAGGATTCACCTCGATTGATTGGGAGGTGGTGGAGATGTTTATTCCCTGCGATTGGAACACAAACAGAGACTGTGTGCACGTCACAATACGATCTCTGTGCACATAATTAAACTGCTGCAATGCGTTTTGTTGATATTGTGATTGTGTCACCCCTCTCCCATCCGTCCATCCGTCAGACTGAAATAGTCTCCTGCTGTGAGGTGCATCATCCAGATCAGGATATTTTCAGGGGCGGTCCTCCTGAAAATTTCTAGAGAATTTCAGGAGTGCAAATCTAAACAAACGCTTTGTAGTGAGTGCTGAGAAACTTTCCCCCGTGAGCCAGTTCAGGTTCCTACAATTGTCCTGCTCTTCCTGGTGATGAATCAGACCTTATGGCCTACATTCACCTGATGGTCTACATGACTTTCTGGTTGGATGCTTGTGAAAACTTAGTTATGTGTCCTTTACCTTTTTGTATGCCCTTAAATCCCAACACAGGAGCTTTTAAATAGGTTCTATGTTTTGCTAGCAGATGATAAAAACTAGAAGGCACCTTCACTCATACAAGGGGGTGAATCGTTTCCTCTCCGATGTTGTTAAGACTTAATTTCGCCTTGCCTTTATAACTCCATTCTCTAACTAAAATGATCTCTTAAAGCCTCCGTGACAAAGTTAACCACAGTTTCTAAGGTTTACCATGCACTATCCTCTGGCTCAAAGCCAGCACAGCCAATGTCTTTAGAGCCTGCAGACAGACGTTATTCAGTCAGTCCAAACCTGGCAAAAGCAGCTTACAAACCACACTTTAGGGATTACTGATTACTGTTTCCAAAACACAGCGTCTTTGTGTTGTGGAAGTACTTGTCATGGTACAAATAACAACAGATATTCACTTCATGTAATCCGTACAGCCAAGTGCGTTATAACTATAAAAGTGCAGAAAATGTCTTTTACTAGAAAATGTGGACACTGGATTCAAAGTAAAGTTCTGTTAAAAATCATGAGACCCCTTTATCACACAAATGTTTACTTTGAACAAAGTCAAAATAAGAGCTCCACTTCTCCTCTTTCCCTTCTGCTCTAAAATCTCATCACTGCCTTTGAAAATGAACCTCCTGAGAGGGCAACTAAGCCTGCATTAGTGAGCCTCCTTAAATAACAAGATGGTGGATCTCTGTGCTCAGCTGAAAAAAAACCTCTTCATTTCATATGAGACATCATGTTCACAAACAGAACATTTGCAGGATGGCAGTGACGGTAAATAGAAACACCTGCAGGGTGGGAGTCAACAGCAAGCCGCCAAAATGTTGGTGCATTTTTGCCACAGCAGCTTGTAAATCAATCCACAGTATTCTTCATGCTGGTTTGGCAAGTAAACTCCCATGATTTGGAGGTATAATTTTAAAACCAAAGCAATCAATAGAGTGTTTTTCCAGGACAGGCTAATATTCTGCCAAGCTCTAATAATCTCCCTGGCTAGCTGTATTTTCACTGTCAACACTTGGCTGGACAGAGTGGGTACAGAGTATGAGGCTGACCTATTAGAAGTTGCTTTCACTTGCAAGTTTGCAGCAATAAGAAGTGCAAAACAAATGTCATACACTTATGGTCATTCATTTTAAATGTGAATGTCTACATTTACAAATATAGTTGTTTTACATACAAGGTATTACAACTCCAGAATAAAGACAACATGTATAATAATCTCAGATATCTGCTTTCACACATGCACAAAACTCCGATTGCACATTTTGTGATTCTATCAAACACATAGCATTGATATAAAGGCAGACATTCTCATTATAATGACGTACAGACTCTATTGATTCATCTGTCACTTACGCATTGTTCTTTTTACATCATGTCTTTCCTCAGGAGACCCCCCCCGACCACTTAGGGGCAGTCAGCCTGAAATTCTCTAGAAATGTTCACTAGTGCATAAGTGAAAACTGGTTGGTTTGTCTTTGATTAACCTTACAAAATCTCTTCCACTGTATTTTATGTTACAATGGTAAAAGAAGTCATTGAACTAGATGTTTATCTTCCTGTAATTAAATGATAAAAACAAAGTTCCTAGGAATGGAATCCAGTTGAGGTCTGGAGGATCAGAACACACATCTGGATGGGAAAGAAACTCTTTCTTTAACATTTATCTTCACTGGAATTCTCAGCATGCATAGCGTTTTTTTTAGCCTGCAGTCATTTACTCCAAGAAGTGATAAGCATACAGCGGAGCGCTCAGCATTATGCGATGGAGAGTGTCTTTATTTTCTTAATAGAAATCAAACCTACTTAAAGAAACAAATAGAACTAACCCTGGATGATGTTAAAAGCATATTCTCAGTTAAATAAGCAAATACGAGATAGCTATATGTGCATCTAAAAAAATTACTCAAAACCCTTTGAGCACATCCTATTTGGAAAAGGATCCATTACTTTAATTATAGTTTTAAACATTATTCTAAAAATACACCTTCAATAACAAAGACAGAGTCTTCAATAACAAAACTGTGCACTCCTTATCTTGCTTAGACTGCAGTGCCGAAGACAGTGTTTAAGAAAACTGCTGTATTAAGGGAGAGGTAAAAGAAGAAAGGAGTTGGTCAATCCATTGATCACTCTCACAAATCATTACCATTCTATTTTCTGTCGGTGAGATGATTTAAATGGAGCTCTGTCATGCTTGGTAGCGGTTTTGTTTTCAATATAAATGGCACATGGTGTGTTTTTGTTGACATTTTAATTTACATAAGAAATAAAACTTCAAACTAAACATTCCCATTTTGAATCGTCTTGAATAGGCATTGATCTTTAAAGGGATACTTGTCCATTTGCATTAAGCTTTGTATCATTAGAAACCTGGTAGTGTTTTTGAATGGTCGTGCATTCCGCCCTCATTTTCCCCTGAGACGGGAAAGCGCCGTATTTCTTGTCTGAAAAGGAGCCTCCGATGACGCAAAAATCGTCATTTTGCGTCATCGGAGGCTGCTTTGGTTAGAGGGGGTGAAACTACATCGCTAGTTCCTCATATTTTCGACCCACTGAAGCTACAGACCTATTACAGATCAGTGGGTGGGACCTCACTTAGGTTAACAAGGTTAACGGGAGTTCACTCTCACCATGCTACTAACATAGTAAACGCCATACTTCCTTCACTGCATATTATGCTTTGCAGTAAAGGAAGTATGGCATTTATTATGTTCAAGCAAAAACTAGCTGTTGTTGCTATTTCTCTTATGTTAGTTGTTTAATCTATTATAAGGAAGATGTCGAGAGTTTATCTTTTTTTTTTATAGCATTCTTCTAACGAGACAAGTTTACTGCCCAGTCCTAATTATTACCTTCTAAATAACTTGGGCCAAATGATGATCATACATGATGATGTTGAGGTTTTTTTTTTTTTTTTCAGACATGGAGTCTGTTGGCAAAAATAAGTTCTTCCATTGAAAACAGATGCAGCAAACTTCAGATGCTTGGCACCAGCTTCCATATATCAAAGAGTGAGAGTAGGGTTTCTTTGCAGAGCTGCAGTTATGTACTCAACCATCTTTTACCCATCATACGGGGAGTGTTTTAAATAACAGGCATAGCTATAGCTGCTTAAGGAACATTCCTGATGTTAGTGAGATGAAAAAGAAAAAAAGTATCTTACAGACATAACACTTACAATATCTCTATGACTGTCCTTGTTGGTTGTTTGAGCTCAAGAGAAGTCACAGATCCAAGCCACAAGATCAAGCCCTACTTAAGTGGCTTGACCTTGTGGCTTGGATCTGTGAGAACTATAGAAAATGTAGATAATCATAGTGGAACAAGAAATGAACAAGTAAGGTTTGGATTGAGTAGCTTACAACTCATTCAGGCAGAAGAATGCCTGAAATACACTGAACAATTGAGTGGCAAAAAAAGTGCACCAACAGCAGAAGAAAGGAGAAAAAAATACCCCAATCCAGGCCCCTCAAAGTTGGTTTAATATCAAGAGCTGACTCTTTCTGTCTCTCTTTTCCACACACACACGCACACACACACACACACACACACACACACACACACACACACACACACACACACACACACACACACACACACACACACAAAAGTAGTATAGCCTCAGACCTGGCAGGCAGTGCTCGAGCTCTTGGAGCAGCTTTCTCTCTAATTTAAAGTTGATTGCCGTGGGCCCTCTGTGTGTGACTAGTGAAATATGAGTGTGGAGAAGAGAGTATGAAGGCTTGGACTGAGTTAAGCTCTGTGTGCTTGTGATTTTGAAAGTGTGCATGCACAAGCATAGTGGATGTCTGAGTTTGCCTATGTATATGTGCATGCATGAGTCTATGTCAAGGTCTAAGTGGAGCACACTGTAAATAGTGTGTATGTGTGTGTGTGGTTTTTGGCAAGAGTTAGTGCAGGGATTGGACTGCTAGTGGGAGCTGTCTGCAGGGAATCAGGCTTAGCAGAAGGCCAGCTGAATAACAGTACCTTTCTTAAACCAGAATGAGGTGTTGGAAGGTGAGTTAAACTGAAATTAGCTGTAAAAAATGAGCAAAGTATAACTTAGTCATTGAATAGGTGTATTTATCAAACTACTACACAAACTACTACACAAAGGGAATTCAAAGTTAAATCCCGGCCTGTGATCGGAAAATATCTAACTTAATTTTAAAATGGATTAAACCCATGTTATATATAATTTTTAGTCACCTCAAATATTTCCAAAAGTTATCAAAGCCAGAGAAATATGTAATTTTATAGTTGTAACGGACCGTGTCTTGTAGGCGGCCGCCATGATGAGCCGCCATGATAGACACGAAATGTTGATCGTTGTCAAGGAAACACTGGATGTTACGTCAAAGTCCGCTGCATAAGCTAGCGCTAGCTGCTACTAGGGCTGGGAATCGTTGGGTGTCTCACAATTCGATTCGATTCTTGGGGTAACGATTCTATTCAGAATCGATTTTCGATTAAAACGATTCTGGATTCATGGATAAATGGATTCAAAGTCTATTTTTGAATTAGTACATACTTCAGGATCTACTCAAGTCATCTGTGAGACTGGCTGAATTTCTTGTTGCTCTTTTTGGCTTTCTACTGATTTAAAGAGCAGGGAGTGGCTGATTAGACCCCCTGAAAATTTTTTTTTTTTGAAAAATAAAATCGATTTTTGGAAATTATGAATCGATTTTAAATCTTAGAAGAGAAGAATCTTGATTTTTACATGAATTGCTTTTTTTTTACCACCTCTAGCTGCTACTGACAGCTGCTGTTCTGTTGCTATAGGTGCTGCTGTGATAAAAACGTCATGTAAATTATACTTGGATACATCGTCAGTACACATACTGTCTTTCTCAGGTCTGTTTCGCCTGTTCGTATTGATTCAACACAGAGTTCGTTTGTTTTCTCCCATGATACCCCGCGAACCTCGACTTCATCGTTTGTTATTGTTTTGATTGAGAGCCCCCTAGCGGCGGATTTTACATACTGTACGTTTAAGTGTTGCTCTTATAACTCTGATGAAAACAATAAATTGCAGGTAATTGTACTACCCAATGCCGTGTTAAACTTAGTGCGTTTCTTTTTCTTTCTTTTTTATTACAGCCTGGAAGGCTCCAAAGGTACCAAAATGTGGAGATGTCAGCCATGTTTGAAAAGGGAATTGCAACATTCTGGGAAATCTGAGCACTTGGATTTCCCTTCTCTTTTACCCCCCTTTGCCTCTGAGTCCAAAGAGCACATCTGTTCACTGAGTGCATTTCTTAATAACTTTTTAACAGGTTGGGTTTTTTTTTTATGAAAACAGAAGACTTGGGATTCCATGGGTTGAAAAACTTCCTGAGGTTCAACAGCAAGGTGCCTGGTGTCTCTCCTTTTCCTCACACTGTGTGCATAAGGTTTCACAGTGGTTAAGTGGTCAAGAGTATGGAAGAGCTGATCTACTACTGTACAGTCTTACAACAGTTGTTCTATAATGTAAACGGGATCTGGCAAGCAGGAGAACCATTTTTCCTAACCAAGACATCCAGCCAGTAAATGGATATCTTTTGACCTTAATTACTGCTGTAACCTACAAAGATACTGCAGGGAGTGGCCAGGTGTTTGGCGTCACTCAGTTCAGACATTGACAGCAATAAAACCGAGTATGTAAACACTGTATACTGATAGACACATGTCGGACATGTCGATACTATTCTGGTTGTAAGAGCATCCTTTGGGCAATGAGAAAATGTGTCAACTTGGGTCACGGCCTCCTTGCATGTTTACTGTCAGCCCTGTGCATTGGAAAAAAACATCTAGCTAACAGTTTGCTAGTCAGCTGTTTTTCACCATTTTCATCAGCCATGTAAATAGCTTGATAAGACTATTTAGCAAAAATAAAATATTACTGATAGAACTGCTGATGTTTTTGGACACTCATTTACACAATGTAACACCCATATTGTCAAATGAGAGGAAATGAAAACTAGTCTTTAAATGTGAAATCTTCTCTTCCATCCCTAAAGGAACCAACAGATACAAGCCACTTGTCTACCAAAGCAGGAAAGTCATGAAATGACCAACACACTAAATTGTGATTGGGCCAATCCCATTCAAAACAGCCAAATTCGACCACCAAACTATAGTAATATAGAACAAAGTAATAGCATCTTAAGTAACTTCTGAGCATAATACAACCGATCAACCAGAAACAGCCTGAATTTCTCTTTTCCGCAGCATGTCACAAGGCAGCAAAGAGTAAAGGCCTTTGCACACTTAGTCTGTTTTTTTTTGTCTGAAATTGCAGCACATTTAAAAACAAAATACCATCTCATGTTGAGTCAATCATGTTTGCACACTGGTGGTCTTCTTTGTAATGTGTGGTTCCAGTATAGCTAGCAGGGGATCAAACTGGACTACTGACATCCTGAAATACAGGCTATGAAAGAGAGGCGAATATACAGTGCCAGTTTGACTGTTTTGTTTAAAATGGGGAGAAAATACTGAGCAACAAATTAAACACATTTTGATCAAGAGAGCTTGCAGTCTTGTCTTTTACCACCTATCTTGCCTCACCTCCTCCTGAGAAGCCCCCAGGCCTCTTCTTTCTGGTTGGTGTGTTTGCATTCCTGTTGAGCTCTATTTAAAGGCTTCATCACTCCACTGGCTGGAGGAATGCACATCTGTAGGGAGATCCAGTCCCACTGTCTCAGCCTCTGTCTGTCTGTCTGTCTGTCTGTTTGTCTGTACAGTATTTGTTTATAATAGCACTAATTGCGCACCAACCTTAACTATTGCCGCAGGAACTATAATTATGCTTATGAATATACAAAAGCATAGAGCATGATGACACTTAATGTTGTTTATCACATCAAAAATTGTTTTTGAATGACGCATGATGTAAGTGCTTTATCTTTACACAGAGAAATGTGTTTCAGTGATTGGGTTTGAGGGCTAGAAGCAAAACAAGCAATTAAAGGCTAATGCAACAACTGAGCTACTCTTGATGATTTCGGCTCTCTGTTGTAGGCCTACTTTCCCTTCAGCCTACAAGGACAAATAAACAGTGTTGTAATGTATACACAAACACACATCTCAATCCTCACTTACAACAGTAGCCTATATAACACAGGCAAAGTCTATTAAAAATTAGGATGTTTCATTTTTCAGTGTATTATATTTTACCATATTCTAATAGCCTATCTTTTTCAATAAAGCCTGATTTATTCTTCTTTTCTGACAAAACCTGCTTTATACTGGAATGAACATGTTTATTTAGCCTAGTCATAACTTACATACATAAAAAAAACAATTGGCCTACATGATTTTCTTAACGTCATTCATTTAAGTGACAGTCTTAGACACAACATTATTAAGGAGAATTAATTTATTCAGGCATACATTCAAAACCAGTGTCAAAGGCTTCTATTTAGGCTAAAGAGAGACTAACACACAAGCTAGCAGCGTGACACATCCCCACTGTGAATAACATTGGAGTAGATTTCCCCTCTGTTCCCTCCTGTCCCGTGTAGTGAGGCGGATAAAGTTTTCGCCCCCCCTACACGCACACAGCTTCCTAGCCGCTAATTCACTCCGAACCGGTTTAAAAAAGTTTCAACAACCAAACTTACCTTGAAATATGTCCCCGAGTCAAACAGGCATTATTATGTTGTCGCCTTCCATGGTTGGTACTTTCACGAGTTATTCTTCGGCTCCCCGGAGAGACTGGAGACAAGCTAGCGGGGCAGGAGAGCAACAAAGTCGGACAGGCAGAGGGAGGAGGGGGAGGGAGGCTAGACAAGTCGGCTAACGCCTCGTTGGGTGACCCGACTGTCAATCATCTGGTTGAGTGGGCGGGTCCTAACTGTAAAGGGATTATGGAGGCTGAGCTATCAGCACTGATCCTAGTACTGAGGTCTAAGGAATGTGGCATGGAAAAAAAGACACAGACAGGAATATGATGCATGAAGTTTATGATTAATTGAATATGCAGTAGTTGAATTTAATATAGATAAGCTATATATCAACATAAAATTGTTTCCTTTGTACCTAACCCTTGTCATTTCAGATAATCCAAATACTACTCTGACTTCACAATGAGTTTTTTGAGGAGGAAAAAGGGGTAAAAATGTTCAAAAACATTTGTAAGTAATACTAAAACCTGATAACATTAACTTGTTTAAACATGTGAAGAAACACTTACACGTCATCCTCTTATTAAGGGTATTAACACATAGAGCATGAAAGAGGTATTGTGTTAACAGTGTTGTTCCCTGATACATAGGCTACTGTAGGCTACACAAATAAAGGCATATAGCAACTTTTTACGCAAATATTGTTTTCCTCATCATAATGTTTTCAATAAAAAATGTCATGAATTGCTAAACCTCTTCACATTTCGAAAGTGAAATAAGCTCTTTTCAGGGTTTTCTCAGTTTCCAGACTGCTTGTGAATCCACCCTATGAATCAGCATGCAATGTAGACTATTTATTTATTATGTAGTATACCTGGTACTTAATGGGCAGAGAAACACAATAAATCCATTAATTGTTCCAGTGCTCTTTGAATTAGCAGAAAATAAATTGGTTGACAGTGACAGCCCATTAACCAAGGCAGTGACCTTTTATACTCCCTGAAATAGATGTGACACAGTCTGATACAACTCCACTGCCTCAAAATTACCCAACAGTCAAATGAACAGCTCTCTGATACATTTCAACAGAAACGATCTGTAGGCTTCACAAAGGTAAAATCTATTGAATTAGTGTTTTACACTTTTCTCAGTATTCAATTATGTACATTCAGTGTTCAGTAAAACGTACCCATACTTTCCTTGTTTTTCATCTCAAATAGGCTAGTAGAAGAACAATGTAATAACCATAATGATATAAGAAAAAGACAATACAGTATGAACTGCATTTATAAATACATATGACCCAATCCATTTTTTCTTTCCATTACAAACCTGTTTATTGACCTTAGATCAGACTGGACAAGAACAATTTGGATGTTGAATGTGCAGTTGCCATCCAATCCATTCATCAGGCGAACAATACTGACATCAATTATTCCATTTAAATGGGGGGATTTCCTGTGTAAACAATGCCGCCACCCCATTTCTGACCTTGACCTGTCAGTAGCAGCTTGGAAGAATTGCAGCACATCTCATTAGGAACATGCGAGTTTGTGAACACTAACAAGGCCTTCATTTAACTTTGCTGACTATCTTTGTACATGTTTGTTTTCTCAGTGTTGAACTCTTTTTCATATTTGTATTGTACATACCCTGCAAAAGTGTAGCCTTTAGTATAACCCACGGAAAAGCACAAGTTTTAGCAATAAGTGTTTAATGTATTTTAGTCTGGTTTTGAATGTTGTTAATTCAAATCTTCAGTCATTATGCCTGTAGTTTGTAGTGGTGCTGGACTGGAGTACATCTGCTCCTTGTCAGTAATCTTCCACCTCTCTTATCATTGTTCTCACACACCATGGTTCTGGGCTTTTTATAAACAACTGTGGCTCTGCATATTGCAGAAGAATTCCCAGGAAGGAAAGTATCTTCTTCTTACTACTGTTATCGTAGTAACAATTTGCAATGCTTGTAAACTGTAGATTGTCTATCTATGATATTGCACTGTATGTTGGTGATGTTTTCTGGCCTGATAAAATACTGAACAGACTAGTTCATGTTGCACGTGCTTACACTAAATTAACTATAAAGCAAATGTGTCTTCTTGAATAAAAGATTGGCTGAAAGATGCAGTGACTATGGCTGAGTCTCAGACACCACACTTACAGACTCACAGATTTTGAGGCGTTCCCAGTTAGTGTTAAGGCTCTGATGTGGACTTTTCAACAGCAAATTATTAACTTTTCATGACTCCAAGTATCATCAGACTTTTGGGATTTACCCACAGTTCATGGCGGCTTGAGGGACATGACCGCTAGCCCCCTAATTAGCCCCCAAGTTAGACAAATGTTCGTTTACTGAAGCTGTATACAAAAAAAAAACTTAATGTCAGCAAATCAAAGCAAGCATAGATGTTTCGGAGAAACGCTCACAAGTTTAAGTGACAAAATGTATCCGTTTTTTTAAACTTTTGTGTTTATTTATAGTATTTGAAGAGTTGTTTGTATTTTCAGCCAAATATTCATTTCGTATTAATATTTATGAATTTCTGCCATTTGATAATAGTGTGCTAAAATAGAAAAACACTGTGATGAAAGAAATACAAATAAATACAAGAGGTGGGATCTTTTTTTATTATATAATGGCGTATCTACGTGTGATGTCAGGATTGTCAGTGTGTCCCATTCTTACGTTTTTATACCCTCTCAAGCCTTCAAGGACTAACACACTGAACGCCTGACACAATCAAACTCTGTGAGGGTTCAGTGTTTAGGATTTAGGGTGGATATTGGGATTGGGCCTATAAGAAGAATGCACGTACAATTATAACACTTTGAATAGGACCTCTGCTTAAGGCCTGAGTATTGTTGAAAGTGAAATGAACTGCTCAGAATGCTTAGATAATATAATTAAATCCCAGTTTATTAGTTTTGACTATGAAAATGCAGAAGGTTTGCCCATACAACCTGTTGCATTTTGTGAGAAGGATGTTGCTTCCCCCTGCTGTGTAATCGTATTCATTGCATATTGAAGTTGACACTGATGGCAGGAGAATGGACTTAGAATACACTGTATACAGCAACAGCTGAATTCTGGGGAAATCTTAGCAGAATCAGGCAGGAAATCACCAAGCATGCATTCTCGTGCTTTAAATCTGATAACAGAACACGAGAGAAGTTTTGTTTGCAGTTCAGTAAAATCGTCTAAGTTTTGTAGAAGGTAATTAAAAGTTGATTGGATTATATGTTTTTTGAATCTTTTCCTTCGTAAATGTTTTTTAAAAATCATTTTTTACAGCTTTTATAATCAAAATGTGTCTGTTGAGGGGCAGAGCCAGGGACCCCTCTACCAAGCTATTTTCTTCCACTGTCTGGCTGCTCCATATCTAAGTGAAAAACGATGCATTCTTCTTTATTTTCTATTGGCAGCCTTGTACAGGAAAAAAAATAAAACATAAAAAAAAGACACGCACATGCCTCAGTTGGTGTTGGATCCAAATAACACGAATAGGTAAAGAGAAGCAAAACAAGATCTGTGCACCAATCAGCTCCCATTTGAAGGATTTATTAACAAGTGACGTTCCGAGCCAACATATACTCTTCCTCAGACAGAGCATGTTAGTGTTGATCTCCACTTTTTTTTCTACTATTGATTGTATGAAAGAGGCATTGCTTGGTGTCTTTAAGATGTATGCGAAAGAGGGCTGCCTGCAGTTTGTAAAAAAATGAAATAAAAGAGCCATGGTCAGTTGTTTTTCATTGGAAGATGGATAATTGATGTAGGTGAAATGTCTGCTGTTTGAAAGGGCTGTGGGGATTGCAATTTAACAGACAGTCGTGTCCTGGTGGCCTTGTTTTAAAACTTCTGCTTGGATTCTAAAGTCTTAAAGCTGGTGGTTTGCTGTCTGATTTAACACGGGTATAGCCTTTGATTTGTGGCCTTTATGTCATTTAAGAGCTGGGGACATTAGGGGCGTGGTATATCATTTATTGAAGGGGTGTGGTTTGTTTTTAATATTAAAATGAGGTGTGACCTGTGGTTTAAAGTTCAGGGAGAGGCATAGCCTGCTGTTTGAAAGGACGAAGAATGTAGCTTGAGGTCTACAGAGGGTATAGGTTTTTTTCATTCAGGATAGTTGCTTGTTAACTGTAGGGCTGTGGATTGTGGTCTTCTGCGTGGTCTGATTTAAATGATTAAAAGATGGGGTGTGGCTTGATTTGGGGAGTTTGTGATGTGGAGACAAGATTCCATGACCACAAACCCCAGAGTGCATGGTCTATTTAATACATTTTATATATGTGTTGTAATCTGAGGTTTGTGAATGTGCAGAGGGGCGAGGTCTGATTTGTACATGGGACGTGGCCCTGTGTGTTCTTTTTTATTCACAAGCTGGGCTGGGGCTTTAGGCTTTTAAACATTAACTGAAGATGTTTAGCTTATAATTTATTTGAGGGGTCACCTGAGAATGACACACTAAAAAATGCTGGGTTAAAAACAATACAAACAGGGGAGTTTTTAACTACACTGCTGGGTCATATTAGGACCTACTAAACGCTGGGTTCGTTTAACCCAGCAGCTGGGTTTCACTTGACCAAAACAATTGCCTTAAAATAACCCAGAAAATAGACCCCACAGGCTCAACGCAGGGTTGGGTTAATAAAACCCCCCACAATTTCTTAGTGTGTGTGAACTTCTAGAGTGGCACAGTCTGAAAGATTTAATCTATGGAAGATTTGGCTTCAAAGGCCACCCTTTAACTGAGTTTTCTCCTGATGATTTTTTCTGTGGATGATAGAGATTCTCAGCTGAAGATGTGCATGATAATTAGTTGAATCGTAAAGTTAGGTTAGTAATGCAACTGAACACAGCCTTGATGTAACAGCAGGACAAACTGTAACTTCACATCATGGAACACACATTTTTAAGTTTGTTTTCAGATTTTTCTCCTCTTTTTGTTTTTGTTTGATTCAAGCGATGTGAAACTCACTCACACTTTCTCACAGCATATGATGATGCCACAGTCTTCCGTGGATTAAGTGATTTATACTTGGTGATTAATTACACTGGTTTTGCAGCTACAAGGAAGATTACAGAATTGTCTTGGTACTTAACTAATTTCACATGTATTTAAGAAATCATTTGTAATTTGATTTGGCTGAATTCAAAGTAATTTTAATGTATTAAGGAATTTGTCCACTTCAGATGACTTAACCAAATTGTTGTAATCATGTGTTATTATACACATTAGGAGACGTTTCAGAACAGGCCACCATTAATCATCTGCTGCTCTTTCTCTTGTCCCTCTCTGTCTCATTGGCAGCTGTCTCTTTCATTTGCCAAAAATGCCATGCAATCACACAATAATGGATTGGTAATTGAACAGCTGCATGGATCCTTTGGTGATGATAAGTGGAAAATTTAACAAACAAGACAGGCTTTTGTTAAGATTAAAATTAAGGTTATTTTCTAGTGTCTAATTATTTTTTGATTAAAAAAAACATATCTTTATTTTTAGTGTTACACTCAACTTTGACTTCTTCCACTTCAAAATACAACCACCAAACAATAATCTTCTTTACAGTTTGCAAGATCCGATAGTGAAGAGAGATGTTGAAATGAAATCATACAACATTGATGCAAATGATAAAGTTGAAGATTTACACAGAATGTCACACCTACCTATTCACCCCCATTCACACACTGATGGCAGAGTCTGCTATGTAAAGTGGCCATCAGTATACAATTTGCTTTGTGTGAGCAATTTGGGGTTAAGTGTCTTGACACATCAGACATGTGGCTGCAGGAGCTGGGGATCGACCAGTTAAGAGATGACCGACTCTACCAACTGAGCCACAGCCGCAAAAGAAACCAACAACTCTTTGACTGCCCTGCAGTGAATATGGAGGCCAAACCAAACACACAATGAATTGAGTACAGTGAAACACGATGTAAAATATAAGAAAGGGGATTTTATCAGCCCTGTGTTGGTGCTCTATGGTGGCACAGTGTTAAAAGTAAACTTGACTTAGCGTTCTACAACATGTCAGTAAAATGGAGAAAACAATATGAATGGATGTATAAACCTGTGGAGGAGTCCACAACAGCATGAAAACTTGAACAGAGGTGAATTTCATTTTTAAATACATAATTTATATATTTTTTTAATTGAGATATGGCTTTTCTTAAAAATATGACCTGTGAGTGATTATTACACATGATACCCTGTAGAGGCTGAGGCTCGTCTTCTCTCAACTAGAAGGTCCCCAGCTCCTGAATGGGTGTGAATGGGTAGGTGTGACAATAGCGCTTTTAATAACTCAGAAGACAAGAAAAGCGCTATACAAGCTCGAGTTCATTTACCATTTACCCTGTAAACTGAGCGAATAAACCTTCACATTGCTGTAATGTTTAGAGAGTGTGAGTACATCCAGGAAAATAAATTCTGCTCACAGTGAAGCCCCCAGCGTTGTGATATTACAACGTTGTGTAAAACTAATACAAACAAAACATAAAAAAGAGGTTAAACTCTTCAATTCCTGCATCAGGGGCTTCATACAGCAACCAATCCATATTAGAGTCACACAGGGTTAAGAACTTAAGGCAGTTATATGCCAGGACTGCCTGTCAGCTTGTTTTGGAGGTCTTTTTCTCTCCAGTGTCCCAAACAATCAACTTCTTGGTAGGAAACTGTGCTTTCAGGTTAATGCATTTCCCCCCCAGTAAATTACACAAAAACAGCATCTTTGAGAATGTTACATAAGGCTGATACGACCACCTTTTGAAGCCTCAGGCTGAAACTAAACTTGCTGCTGAGATAGCATCCTCAGAAGTAGTCAGCTGTGGATGAGTGAAGGCCAACAAAACAAACAAAGCCAGTTCATCACTATCACTTGCTGACGCTATTCGTTTATCCATTGCTATCAGAATAATACAAACACACTATCACGTGATAACAAATGTTCTAGGCAGGATGTTGATGTAGCTAGAACTTGGTGTGCAGTGTGCTTTAGATTGCCCACTGACTCACCACATGTTTAACCAGCAGAGCTTGAGTCATATATCCACAAAAGTGCCACGCATGCTCATTTGAAAGAATTGACCAAATGCAATTGAACACATCACACTGACAGGCTAAACAACCACAAAATGCAAATGAATACAGCTGCACAAAGAGCAAAGGAACACAACAGCACACACTCAATGGCACATGATCTAACACACCCCTTCACCAACCCTCCCAGCTTCAGTGTCATACACCCGGTCTGTCACACACTCCCTAAAGCTGCTGATGGTTGTTAAATCCCTCCATGACGTCGTTGCCAGGCAGTTGTGGGTGTGGTCTTCACTGGCTCTCTAACATACCAGGGCTTAAATGCTGAACTGCCACTGCCATTCACCAACAACAGCCACCCTGTTTCTGTGACTCACTTTATTTTTCCCAGTCTGGCTCGCTGTTGCTCCTGCATTCAAAGGTGAGGGCTCATTTTTGAAATATCAAAAAGCTAAATAGTTGTAAAGTTGTTTCTGTCTTTGTAGCCTTTACTTTATATGCCTTTTTTTCTGGCTCTGTAGCAGACTTTTAGGAGTACCTTTTAATAACTTTTTGTAACGTCTTTCTCTTTTTGTGTGCTGTCTTTGTGGACATAGACACCGTCAACTTGCTCCAAACTCTGAAGAACGTCTTTGACTTTTTGGCAGGGGAAACTGCTCAAGTAAAAAGCTCTACACAGTTCTACGTTTTTTTTTCTGGAAAATTATCTTCCACCAGTCCCTTGTGGGGAAATGTCTCTCCCATTGTCAGTGCTGTTATGTCTGACAGTGGTACAGATGAGCATGGGAGATCTGCCAGTGGAGGAAGTCATCACAACAAGTAAGTACTGATGTGGATGAGAATAGACATGCTGCGTCACAGAACCTCAAATGAGATTATAGACAAATATAATAGGATAGGACTCCAGCTCCAAATTGGTTTCTGACTATTATGGGCAGTTTACAAAATGCAAGAGCAAAGTTTAAAGCAAAGATTGACAGGAGAGTAATCTGAAGCTCCACATATAGGTGTAACTGCATCTTTTACACTAACCCTGCTTAACCACATACCATACCTTCTTCTTGTCATTCAAGTACGTCTACTTAAACAGTTCTTATGTAAAGTTGCTTCTGACTTAATCAACTCCTAGCTGTATAAGAGTTTACTATGTTGTGCTCAATTTAACTTTTTGTGGAGTCAGCTCTCAACAGAAGATTGTCAGAGTCCTTTTCTCATAATCTCTTAAACTAAACATCCTATCCTGGATACACTCTTCAAAAGAAAACAGAAACATACATTAAAGGTTGAATGAAAGGACAACAATGAAAGCACCCAAGGGATATGAGTAAGAATCATGGCTAACAATCTAGAAACTAACAAAACAAAACATTTGTACCTCCGCCAATTTGACACTGTGCATTCATGTGCCTTTCCAATATAACAAAGGTAAAAAGTAAACACTGTGTTTGTAACAGAGAAACCATAACATCATATAGAAATAAATCGGACAAAACAGGTAAAGTAATTGACTTAAAGTTGTTTTATGAACTTCTGATCTTTGCTTATAATAGTTTTAAGTTCAGTAATAAAGTGATTCATCCATTAATTATCCCAAACATTAAATAAAGAAAATATGACTGAGTGGATGTTTCAATTGTGAGCCTGTATGACACAGTGGAAAAAGAGGTGTTGCAGAAATGTACTGAGTCTGTAGAGAGGGATTTTCTGCTGCCGTCTGGTTGGGTAGAGTGAGTCAGAAAGTTTGGCTCAGCCAGCTGTCAGAGAAAGTCTTTAATGGTCAGATGCTATTTAACTTGGCAGAGGGGAGTTTTTTTGGAGGTGTATGGGAATAAAAAAAAAAAAAAAAAAAGTCAGTCAGTGTCCCTCATCACAAATTCAGCAAATTTGCCAAACATCAGTGGCTTCTGTTAGTGAAGTGGTTAAACTGAGCAAAGCAACCTTCTTGTTGGTTTGGATCAGTACACTGTATAGTAAACATCCAATATGATAAAACATGCTTCCAGTGCTACAGTAAATTCTGCGTGAAATATAAAGTTCACATAAGTGGATATGGTATATGTAAGTGGTAAAAGTTTAATGGGCTTCAGAGGCAGACTCAACAGACCAACAATTGATTAAAAGCTACTGTTGCTGCCAAAAGAGGGCTGAGTATGCTTCAATTACAAGTTTTATGTGATAGAAATACTTTCCCCAATGGTCAAAATAGTGCATGTATCCCAAGGAGGAGATTAATTTCAGCCCTTGCTTTAATATCAATCAATTTGAAAGTGGTTGGCAATTTAACTCAAAACAACTCAAGACATCACGATCCATGATCATGCTAGAGAACAAGTTCAAATAGTTTCAACAAAGTTGATAAGAGGCAAAGTCATGGAAAAAAATAATTTCTGGTCAAAATGTCTTGCTAATACATAAAGTTTCACTACATAACATTCACATTGACAAGTCAACTGACTCCCCCAATGGTACAATCACTGCAACATTTCTTCTGAATCTCCTTCTCTTTCTTTAAGAAAACCTGTATTATATATCCTTCTTGTGATGAATGAGGCTTTCCCTGGCAGAGATCAACAAGTGTTAGCATGAACTGGCCGGAGTCCACAATTTGGTCGTCTAATAGTTTCCAAGCTCTTGAGCGATGTTCTGGACTAAATAACACATTTTCAGGATGAAGTAGCATAAAACTCCCAAGGGGATCACACACAGTAATAACACTTTGCAGCTGGCTGTGTGCACATGTCAAACGGTTCTTAAAGTACATGTATTGTAAAAATGTTTCCATAGCCATTATCTGTTAAGTGAAATTGACCTTGCGTCTGTTATTAATTCCCACTTAGAAAAAGTGCCTCTTCTGGGCGGCTGGTCTGAAAGGAATCCGGAGGCAGACGAGATTTTGGAGGTGGCTCGTCATGCTGTGGAGGAGTTCAACACAAACTCAAAGAGCAAGAAGATGTTCAAACTGGTCTCCATCACCTCTGCTCAGAGCCAGGTTACAATCATTTTTCAGACACAAAGGAACCTACATGCCAAACATCTGGTCACCATTTAATCCTATGATTGTGTCACCAAACGTTGTATGTTTTTCTCCTCATCTTAGGTGACCAATGTGATCAACTTCAAGATTGATGCAGTCCTGGGAAAAACCAAGTGTCTCAAATCTGAAAACCCCGACATGAACAGCTGCAGTCTTGTGAAAAAGGTGAAGTTATGTTATGTTAGACTCACTGTTTTAAGATAATATAACCACATATTCAGAATCAGTTAAATGTCTTGTGCTCAATATGTACACTGTCTTTCTTTTACAGTCAGATTTCAGAACATTCTTTTGTAATTTTGATTATTTCTCTCTACACAGCATATGAAATGCTACTTCGAGGTGACTTTCGACCCACGCAACAACAAACATGAGATACAGATGAAGAAGTGCAGGAGACAGACGGAGAGTGCTTAACCTTTTGAAAACTTATAAAGTTTAGCTTTACTTAAAGCTTTAACCACCTTTATGCATTTTGATACAATGTTTTTTTTTTTTTAAGCTTCATACGAAAACACGTCACTTAAAGTATAGTTTGGAATAGAATACCAAGGGTGGATTTATTTTTTTCCAGTGTGAAATATAAAAATTATAAATATTATCATGTTTATTTGTGCTTTGTGGCTTGTATGTATATTGGGATCTCTTTTCCTTTTCATCAGTTCATTCTATTATGGACTATTTGTGCAAAGAGAACACTTGATACCATAGCAAACAACAAATGATTGCTGATTTAAGAGATTTAAATACATACATAAATTATGATTGAAGGATTTTTAGGCAATAGGTCATGACCAAGTGGACTTTTATATAATTTTTTTTATTTAAGTGGCAGGATCTGTACATGAAGGAAACAGTAATATGATGATTCACATTGTCACTCAGTGGGTTCTGGAGATATGCTATCCTGTGAAGGCAGTTGTCTTCATTTCCTCTCAAATGTCTGAAAAAAGAGATAAGCGATGAGTCAACACAAAGAAGCTAGTCTGAGTACATCTTACGTTGTACTTTCAGAGCACACAAGTTAAAACCTTTCAGTGCTTCATTGATATTGAATAAAAACAAGTTTCCACTAATGAAATAATTTTGAACGATGTAATTAAATGAGCACATTCTCTTTCTCCAGAAATGTCTTCCAGTCAATAAAGCAAAAAACAACAACAATTAGTATGTGGTAGCCTGCATGCATTTTAGGAAAGGTAGTGCGTCGTGCAATCTCTTTAAGCAATCTGATACTCACTGCAATTGTATAACTTATTGATCCTGAGTATATCAATATCAGACATCTCATCCCTCTGTCCGATCAACACAGAGGAATCTGGAGTGGGAGTAATGGTATCTGTTCCATACACTGAAGCGAAGGCAGTCCTACAGAAAAATATTAAATAAAAGAAATAAAATCACATATTGATATAACCGAATGTTTTTATTTATCCCTTTAGATAACTGGAACATTTGAAATGATTATTCTACAGTAAAATAAGTCTCAGGAGCTTTACAGCTTCTCCTCCTCTCATGAGCAAAGAAGACAATATCTGTAAACCAATTGACTGAGACTGAATTAAAGCTCCACTATTCATTGTTTTGTATTGCTATATTTTAGTGATGACTGTATAGAGAACTATCTCTCAAAAGATGGATTGCCAATCAAACGAAACTGATTAAATCATGTTTTACAGAACACTTACACAATTAATAATACAATGAAAATGAACAAGACAGCTCAATAGTACCATGAATAAAGTTAGATCATACCTTCCGTAGTGCATGACAGAAGAGTAGTCATAGTGAGTGTTCAAGTTGTTGGTGTCCCTTTTGTGGAAGTTGTGAGCATTTACTGTACAAACACAAAGAGAGTATATTAGTAGATATTTGGTACTTTATAGTAAAATGGCTTTGAGAGGTCAGAGGACTGGAAAAGTAATATGTAAGTTCACTGCATTTACCATGTTTTCCATGTAATTTGTTATAAACTCAAGGGGCTCCGATTGTATAGCGGTTAGGCCTTCCCCTTTATAAAGAGTCACAAAGATCTCCAAGTGGACCCGGGTTCAAGTCCGATCTTTGGCTCCTTTCCCACATGTCATTTCCCACTCTCTCTCCCAATTTCCTACTCTATCACTGTCCTGGCCAAATAAAGGCAAAAGCCCGAAAAACAAATCTTTCTAAAAAAAAAGATATGGTGATCAAATATGACTTATAACTTATAAACTGGTTCAGTACAAGCTCTGCTAAAAACATATGCATCTTGTATTTATTTCATAAAAAACTGGTGCCGCATCAGGGCTTAGAGCTCACCTGCTGGGATGTTTTCCCAGTTAATCCGCACATACCGGTCCCTGTCACTCCTTGTGTGCTCATGGTGGAAGCCAAGTGCATGGAGGAGCTCATGCTGAATGATCCCGTGATCCAGACAGCCGTACACAGACAGAGAAAGCACCTGCTTCCCTCCATCTTTGCCAATGGTAGACCAGCACCTTACGATTCAGTAAAGGACAGGAAGACAGGTTTGAATCCTGAAGCGCTGCTGTTTCTATTTTCCCTGACTTGCAGCTCTACTCTTTTTCTGCACGTACCCCATTTCACTCTCAATGCTGAGGTAGTCAGACTGTCCACGATAAGGAACGAAGCGAATGCAGGTTTTCTTGTGGAAAGTTTCCATGGCTTTCTCTATTGAAGCCTTTTCACTGTCATCTGCAATAAAACGAGACCAATGTTTATTCACATCAGTGATTTACTTAAGTCAGTGGCGATTTTAGAGCCTTTTTAGGGGTGCTTCAGCAGGGTAAAGGGTAGTTTGTAAAATGAATAACTAGAAAAACACTAAATTATAAATAATAAACTCATATCAGGATGCATAGGAAATCTCTACCTTCCTTAAAATGGTTATTTTGGCGAGATAATATTGAGTTGTAGGCATTTAACATAAAATTGCATTTCAGTGGTTGGAAAAGACCCAGATAACTTATTTTAGAAAAAGTATAGGGACACATTCTATCTTTTATTTTCTTACAGCATATTTTGTGGCGATTCCTTCCCTTATTTATTGGCTCTAGATTTAGCTTAATTGTTATGGATCATTTTATTAGGCTTACAAAAGTAATCGCTGAGGCTGTAGGGCACTTCAACCCGTCCACTGAAGGACTTTTCCCATTTGCAGGAGCTACTCCAGCATTTCATGGCATTCCTCTTCTTTGAAAGAGCGACGTCACCTTCCACCAGATTGTGGTTTATCCCTGGAGTAAGACAATATGTTTGTAGCATGGTTTAGAAAAACAAATTATTATTGGAATGCAGTTGAGGATTTAATATTTGGCTATTTTTCATGAACAAATAGCGTACCTTTATTTGCCTCCAGAATTTTAGAAGTTATGTCCAAACGGAAAGGCTCCTTGGTCTTCGCACCTAGATGTATTGGATTTAGTTAGCACACATGGCTATCAGTTATATAGGCAAAAAGGTCAAACATCTGTGGGAGAAAATTTAGTTACCTTCCTTATCTTGTTGCACTTCCAGAGACACTAAGTGAAAGTTGTTATTCATGTTCTTTAAACACAAATTATTATAAAAGGATCAGAAAACAAGAGAGAGACTGATGAATTTTCTGTGGCGGATGTCTTACCAGAGAATTGTTTTGAGTTGAAAGTCCCACCAGCAGGGCCAGGACCGCAGAGAGAAGACTTGTGCTTGTCGTCCTCATGATGAAGTTTGTTTGGTTGGATTGTAGGCCCAGCAGTGACCACAAAGGCTGAAGACTTGCTTTTATACAGGAAAAAGGGTTGAATTGTAAACAAACTTACTGTGAGGCAAAACGTAAACCCCCTTAACAAACGCTTTAATGCAAGGATGATCTCCAACAGGAAACTCCCTGAACCTTTTCAGGTGGAAGTCAGACAAGGGTTTGAAAATGTATGATGAAAAGCTCCAAATGTGAAGTAGGTATGTTTGTTAATGTATTTATATACTGCATGTTTACAATTAATTTCTTTGTCAGAAACTAATTAGATATTATTAGATCAAATGTATATGGACAAACTCCCCAAAGTCTCTGAGGATGCTTTAAAGAAAAATAAACTGTATGTAAGTACAGTGTTTCACAGTTGTGCTTCTCCTGTCTTATTGCAGAAACATTTTAAAGTTGCATAACCATTTTTTATGTTTTATTTGGCCTTTATTTGGATAGGACAGTGGACAGAGTTGGAAATCGGAGAATGAGTAATGACATGCAGGAAAGGAGCAGCAGTTCGGACTCAACCCCTGAGTCCGCTTGGAGGTTATTACCTCTATACTGTACATGGGGCATGACCTATTTATCACTGTTTAAAAGAAGTCTAGAATTCTCAGGGAGCCAAATGACTCTTTATGTTAGATTTTATTTCATTAATTATATACAATCACTTTTTTTGCAAGTTAGTTTTTCTCACATATACAATGTCCTTCCCCAGTTTCAAAGATGAATTAACAAAGAGAAATGTAATAGTTAGTATTTTAGTGAAGGTGTAAATCGTTTTACTTGGTAGAGACTGAACTTTTCTTTTGATATCACCTAACCAAAGTCTTCCAATCTCCACCACAACACATACGCCATGCCACACTTATTCCATTCCTACATGGCCTTAAGGTTTTGGTTCCTTGCCGTACATCACATGGAAACGTTATTCTTCCGTAGAACAACAACCACTTTATACCCTTATTTGGTCATTCATCATGTCAGAGGAAAATTACACTCAGTGCTCGGTAATATGAGGCGGTCTGATGGGCTGGTCTAGTGTTTTTTAAGGCTTTGCCACTAAATAGCCCTAGCAGCTTTACTCACCCTAAACTCCACCATTATTTAAACATTAGGATGACAATGTTTTCCACTTGTAAGCAGTTAACTGTTGTAAAAAAAACACACATACACAAACACGCACACGCACACACACACACACACACACACACACACACACACACACACACACACACACACACACATTATATACACGGCCGCCCATAAGGGGGGAAAAGGAGGAAAGCTTTCTGGGGTCCCCGGGCACATAGGGTACCCATTAGGGTCGTTGCCTGTTTCATAATGTAAATCCCCTCTTCTTAAAAGGGTAGGAACCTGTGGGCGAGCCCATTAAACTAAGCTGTTAGGCCAGTATGTCCGGCTAGCTATTTCAGGGATGAAGTGGTGGATAAAACAAACTGTTCAGCCTCCTTGGCCATCATGTCAAGAACAGGCAAGCCAAAGCAAAAAAGACCACATAAAGCAGGCAAAAAACAAAAACAGTCAGGAAGGAGGTAACAGCAGACAAGCAAACACGGACAAAGGCGTCAGCATATTTCTTCCACCCTTCGCCAGATTGTCTGCTCACCAACAGCAGTAGCTAGAGTTGGCCCTTTTGGATAAAGATTTATTTTTCTTGAAGAGTTTGTCAATAGTTTAACACTTTTTTTGTGCCGGCCTGTCTGCCAGCCTGCAACAACCTCTCCTTCTGGATTTCTAGCCATTTTGCTTCTTATTTGGACAAAAAACCAGCTCCTGTGTTTGTCGTGTTGCACTTGGGCCGAGCCTTTAGTTAAATCGTAATGGAGGCCTTATCAAATCCTCCAGCACACAAACCAAATTAATATATATACCCAATATGTACAAAGGCCTATAGTGGTTCTTTTTTAATATTCTAATAAATGATTTACATTCAATGTTTTAGATAAGTTAACTGAAAATATATTAGAATGAGACACTCCACAAACACAGCACAAAACATATATAGGAGACCACAGAACTTGTATTTATGAATGAAAACAGATAATCCATTTACAGATATTTACAACTTGTTACAATTTATCTTTCATGTCTATATACAGATTTTAAGAAATACAGAGAAAAAGAACTCAGAGAACAATATTTATTTGAACTCCTCTCACTATTTTTATTCTGTAATGGTGTCCATATATGGTACTTTTTACTCTGTGTATGATTTCAAAATATTTACACATTTAACTTAAAAAAAAAACAGTTAAAGAAGTTGCTTTAAAATGTCCTTTCACAGAGTTCCAACAGCTAATCTTTCCTCCTTACAGCGGTGCTGTGATGGATGACAGGTCCTGTGTCAGTGGTTCAAGGGTCAGACGCTAGTCTCAATGTGAGGTGACGTCTTACAGTTCAGCGTGTGTAAAAGCAGTCTATGCTGGTGTTTGTACCTGACACACAAAAACACACATAAAGACACATTGGTAAGCAGCAAAACAAGAAAAGGTTATTTAAAGAATTGGCGCCACCATCTGTTATACAGATGTTACTACAAGGAAAATGGGAAAATGAAGTCATGCAAAAGAAGGAAGTGAACAGTGCACATTCAAAGTAACAAAGCAATTGATTTGCTGTGGCCTGTGGCAAAACGTTTTTTTTGTGGTAAATTTATTTCAAAGTTCACTTCCTTTCATTTCCAGTAACATTAACATTTCAAAATGATTCTGCTTAATATGCAAATGTCCTTTTAAGATAAAATACTGACTTGCTGACGACCCTTTGTATCTCTCTGTTCTCCTCCTCTCTGAGTTTCAGTAGAACATGCTCCAGGATAGGAAGCTGTAAGTTCAGATACTGGGCTACCTGAGAGGAGGGGGGAGGAGAAAAGAGGAGAGAAGAAAGAGGAGAAATGAGGAAAGTTGAGAGCAACACTGAATTGTAACTTATAAAAACTATTCAAAGTCATGAGGATATGTAAGAAAATACTGCCGTTAACTTAATTTGCACAGCTTTAACAGAAACATTGATTTTTATTAAGTACTAAATATCAAGTTAAGTTTTTCTGATGAACTACCTTATATGTCCTATGACAACCCATATGCTGTGCAGCGGCATCAAGCTCTGTGTGTCCAAAAATTAAAATAAATAGGCCTATATATGAATAATAGATCAAATTAAACTCCCACTGTTTACACTGTAGTCTGAGATAAGAAGCGCTTAGCTAAGGAACACTATTTACAAGCCCAGTGTTTAAAAAGCTTTTTATAGACAAGGATTATAAAGACACGCCCTCATCCAAAGCTTGAGACCAATATTTACGCTTTTACCAAGCTTAAAAAAAAGAAAGAAAATAAGTAAAATAGTTATATTTATAATAAAAATTATAGTAACAAGTTAAAAAACAGATTTTTTGTATTTACATAAAAAAAGATATCATTATTTGCAGTATTAAAACTTTTAGACTGTTTTCCCTGCTCTGTCTCCCAGTAACAAGGTGTTTACATTTACTCAGTTATTTAAAATATAGATATAAAAAAACATTGTTAAGTTGCTTCTAGGTAAAAACTGTAAGCCCTTTATACCCTGTAAATAATAAAACATAAGGTTATATCCAAATAAATACTGTAAATTATTAGGCTCGGGGCCACAAAAATAAAAATAGACTAATACAACTAAATCAAAATAGACTAATTCATATTTGTTTTTTGTATTTGGATTTATACTAGGAATTAGTCCCTCAGGAGGCGGGCTTAGAACACTTACATCATCGCTGACTTCTTCCTCATCCATGTCCATCAAAAAGATCTTCATGATGTCATCGGAGGGCCCTTGTAGTATGCGCTCCCATAGGGGCTGGTCCCTGTTACTGAGCTTCCTTTTTTCTGGACAACAAACACACAACATCAGAGAACATTTTGCCATATTCAAATTATTTAAAGACTGCGCGTATTGCTGGTGTGTAACAGATAAAGCATACCTCCACTCTGGTGAACACAGTACAGAGCAAACTCCTGAGGGTCGTTCTCGATCTGTTAGAGAAACATTACAAGCTCAGACATCAATTTGAAATATTTGGGGTTTGCCAGTATTACACGCTATTTTTCTTCTTTTTTTTGTGTATGAGGTATTTAATAAGTTATACAAGTGTTTTGGTGTTGAATTGTATACTTTAGCTTTGTATCATTTTTGTATTTGTTTCATTTTGTGTCAGTGTGAAATGTTTTATTTTACATGTTTGTCTGAATAATCCCATAAGGGATGGGCCATTTGAGGCCAGACACAAAAATAAAAGATTCATTCATTCATTCATTCATTGAGCTCTAAAGGTCTTTTATCCTTTCTAATAACATTTTACCATCAATGAAAATAATGAAATGGCTTTACATGCTTTAAAGACGTTTACAAGATAATTAGTGCACTTTTGTAAATGTCAGGGGCTCTGAAAGACAATTGATTTTTTTTCCTCAAATGATAAATAATCTTTTATGAAGCAGTTTAAACTTAAATATATACATTATGTAACATTTTTTAGTTATTGACCAAAATTGTGTTCTATAAAAGCGCAAAAAAATCCTCAATTCAAAACTAAGTGCATGTAAACATTATCAGCAAAATAAAACAAATGATACTACTGCTGCATCAGTTATATCTACAGCAAAGCATCACTTTTATAATAAGGAGTATGAGGGCCAAATTTAGCTGGAAAAAAATCCTTTGAGATCAGTCATAAATATGTGAGAATAGATTTGGAAATGTATGAGAAGAAAGTCGTAAGAGAAGAAAGTCATACGTTTACGCGAATAAAGTTGTAAATTTACTAAATGTAATTCTTAAATTTACGAGAATACAGTCGTTCTTTTAGTCTATAGTTATATCAGTAGAGCAGCAGCCGCATGTACGGAAATGAAGAACATGGAGCATCTTGTGAAGTTATGCTTTAATAAAGGTTTCACAAATCAGGAAATACTCCCTTGTGTATCTGTAACACAGATTGACTGAGTATAAACTCTCTGCTTTTAGGTCTCAAAATATCTGATAAGTTGTGTTGGGGCTCTACTTATGCAAATATGAAACTACACATGCTTTTGACACATCAGTATCACATTGTCATATGTATCAGGACCCTGAAAAGATACTGCAAGACACTGGTGCTTTCTTTGGGAAAGCCCCACACTGACTTGGAGGAAATTGTCTCTTTTGTGGCAGAGACATGACTTTGAGGGTTCCCCTTTCATCGTTTTCTCACAGGCCGATGGCTGCTCTTCTGTTACAACCTTTCAGAATAATAATTTTAATCATAGCTTATTTAAATGGATTAATGAATTTAATATTGGATTTTTTTTAAAACTTTGATCTTGTATATTTACAGCTTTAATCTTGTAAATGTTATACATTCATTTCTATAACGTGTCTGGAGTACTTTTTCATTATGTTAGCGTATCTAAAAAGTCTATATTTCATTATTATGATTATTATTATGATAATTATTTTTTAGCTTTTTGCATTTCCCAGCCAATCCAAAGCTAAGAAGAGGAAGAATTTTATTAAAAACTCAGTTCATTTATTAGATATACTGGACATGAGGGGGAAAGAATGGTTGTGTCTGAAAAACATACACAGAAAGTTTAAAATGAAAATACTGAAGTCCGATTACCTACAATTTGGTTGCACTAATTTTCCTGAACAGACTTTTTTCCTTTTTAGGTAAATGTTGACCTAACAGAGTCCATTTGAGTAAGCTTTCACTAGACTTGTAAAGTGCCTCACACAGTGCTTTCATTTCAAAAGAGTACATACCACTGATTGATATTTGGGCCTTTTTATACATCAGCATGTGTTCTACTGCAGTTAAAGACTGTTGACAGAATCTCACCTTGAACTTGTTTAGAAGCTGAACAATGACCTGGTCTGTGGTCATCCTGCTGGAGATTCGAACTTTAGTTGGAGTACCGAAGGATGGAGTAAAGACGGATGTCTGTAGAGGACAGTGAGAGACTCGTGAGCTACAGTGCAGACGGGAGTGGGAGAAGTAAACACGTATACCTCACGTGGCAAACCCAGGAGAAGGTTAAGGGGACACTTACCTTATAGTTGTAGAAGTGTCCATTGATAGAGAAGCGATGTTGTCTTTCTTTCTCTCTCTGTGCTGCTGACTTTCCCCTCCCCCTCCTCCTCTTGACCAATGAGGCGTCACTCATACAGCGAAACAGGTTGGACTCGGCCTCCACCTCGCAGCTCTTCTGCCTCACAGGACGCAGAGTGCTGGTCTCATACACAGGGGGACCTTTGGAGTAAAAACAGAGAGAAATAAATCCAAGTAATATGTAGGACAGCAAAAAATGGACTTTTTAATCAGGATAGAGATATGAAAGTACAAACAACCTGGTAGAGGATTGTTGATGACTGTGTCCTGTGGTGTCTCGGACATTTCATCAATCTGGTGAAGGTCAACATATTCACCCCATCGTGTCATACCCCTGCAGAGCAAGAGGCGATAATGTCAGACTCCAAACAAGGTCAAATCAAGGACAACAGCAGCACCACCACCAACAACTGATACACATGCTACAATAACATTGAAGATAACTTTTTCTTTAAAAATGACTGAAATGACTATCTATCTATCTATCTATCTATCTATCTATCTATCTATCTATCTATCTATCTATCTATCTATCTATCTATCTATCTATCTATCTATCTATCTATCTATCTATCTATCTATCTATCTATCTATCTATCTATCTATCTATCTATCTATCTATCTATCTATCTATCTATCTATCTATCTATCTATCTATCTATCTATCTATCTATCTATCGTTAGCTTGAATATTTGATGTTGATCTGAATATTTTTGTTTGAGTGTACTCTCAATGTAACCTGTTCATTTTTAATCTAAAGAAATTAGCTGTTTTAGCCACATATCATAATTGGGTTTTCACTAACATACACAAAACATATTATGTAATTCTAAGATGTTTCAGTTGTTCTGTAACATGACTTTAGAAAAAGGAAACACAGGAAAACCAGAGAACAGCATGTTTAAGCTTGTGGTTGTCAATGAAAGGCTTTTTAAACTTTTTTTGCATTATGCCTGGTTTTGTTGAAGTATTAGAAAAAAACATAAACGAAACAAATAACCTCTTGTTTCCAAGCAGGCTGATCGGACTGACGGGGTCAGGGGAGATCAGAGGAGCAAAGGGAAGCATCTGTTTATCATCTTGTATTTTGAGCCTGATGAGCCTCCGTACTCCCCAGGAGATATTCAGATAGCCTTCCACCACCACCTCTCCATCATAATCCTGTTACAGAAACAGACCCAGAGACACTTGGATGGTATCATTAGTCTAATTAACTTTCGCTTTGGTGACCTCCTATTGTAAGGAGCTAGAGTCCTAGAAATACTTTTTACATGTACTTTTTTCTGAAACTTAGAGTTATGGTCAAATCTGCTGTTGTAATTAGCTGTGACTTGCAGAACACTTATGAACAGAATCTTGAGGCTGATGAATGCTAGCGTGGAGAAAACTGATGCAAAACAAGATAGAACATTTTTAAATGTCTTGTTCATACTTGAGAATAACTGAGGTGCAGCTGAGCCTGGTCCTTAAGGAAGCAGTTGTAGGTTTTCAGTAATGAGAGAAACTCTGCTCTGAAATGAACACAACAGCAATGAATTACTAAATATAGTAATACAGAAAAATACTACAAAAGTTATCATAAGTGTTATTGTTTAATTTCATGGTCCAAATATGTTTAATGCTATTTTGGTTTAATAGTTTCTATGTAACATGCTTAAATGAAGTGACTCACTTGGAAAGTGTCCTCCCGTCTCCTGCCTGGATCTCTGAGAGAAGAGCTGCTTCATTCATCTCCGGTATCATCAGCTACTGCAGAGAGAAAACAAATGAACAAATACTCTTTCATGGCAGCAGCTTGAGTAATCACACAGCACTAAGGGCTAAAACCCTGAGCTTAAAGCAGGACAAACCCTCAAAGCTGCAGACTTGTTGAATGCTACCTCAGCATTCTTGTTACGTTTTGTAAATGTTCCCAATTAAAGAAACCTGAGCAGCTTTGTGTCAACATGGAGTGAGGGATTGCACAAAAAAATGAACTACTCTGCACTTTCACAACCAACAGACCTAAAAATAAATACTATAATTACAGTCTTACCTTCTCTAAATGGCAAATCAGAGCTCCCGTCTTGATTCTGTTGCTTTGTCTCTGTCTTTCTTTCTTCTTTCTGTGCTTTAAATATCGCTTTCCTCTCTCTCTCTTTCTCTTTCTCTCTCTCTCCCTCACTTTGAAGTTTTTGTGTTATATTTATCCCTCTCTCTCTCTTTCGCTCTCTCTCTAGCTGTGCCTTCACTCTTTTACTTTCTTTTTTTGTGCTTGTCTCTAAGAGATTTAATAACAGTACTCCACCCAGTAACCAGTGATGACAGTGTAGGCTTAGCCGTTTGTTTATTCTTTGGTTAGAGACACTGAAGCCTGTAAGCCTGTGAACAGATTGTTGGAATATCCATGTGGCAGCTCTTTAAAAAAAAAAAAAG
Organism: Tautogolabrus adspersus; assembly: GCA_020745685.1. Lineage (NCBI taxonomy): Eukaryota > Metazoa > Chordata > Actinopteri > Labriformes > Labridae > Tautogolabrus > Tautogolabrus adspersus. The sequence continues at coordinate 8,833,116 of CM036549.1, read as the reverse complement.
AATAGCTATTTTCTTCTTCCCTCTCTCTCCTTTTCTTCTGAATTACTCTGTATAAAACAGCAATCTGTTTTTTTTGCCTTTCTTAAACACTTTCCATGTCTCTCTGTTTCAGCCTGTCTGCTTGCAGGAAATATCTCTGGTATTCAAGCAGTTGTCATCTGCCCCACCACAATGCGTTCTGACTGACAGTTCACTCTTGAAGAAGGGGATGAACCATTCTACACCAGTAAGAAATACATTTAAAGGTGCAGTACACAATAATGTGTGAAGGCGGTACACTAATTGTAAGAAATCCCTCATTTTCAGTGCAAAACAAATACAGCTTGCATTCATTTTGCATTTGTACTCCAAAACAAAAAAGTTTTACATTTATCAGTCACATACACATTATATGTAGTACAATGTGTAGTGAAAGGTTTTTGGTACCTGTCCAGTAAAGACTTATTATGTAATGAAATACATATTAAATACAGAAAAATACCTCATGTATGATAAAAGTTAAGAAAAACAACAAATCTAAAAATTAGGTAAAAAAAGTATAGTTGAATGGTACTTTCTGGTACTCTGTAAGCCAAGAGATAAACGCATTACGGTATATACATTATATACATTTAGAGTAAAGAGAATGTAAAAATAATTCATCATATTTTGTGATTTGAGCTCTAAACTTTATTGCTTTAAAACAAGATCACATTACCTTCTTTGTGGTTGTGGGCGATCTTGACAAATATGTGCTGTTTACATTTGATATTTTGTGTCTTTGAATGTTTAATAAATATGTTCCTTTATTATATTTGTATGTAAGACTGCTCTTTGTCAGAAACTCTGTAAATTGTGCTGCAGTCTGTCTTTGCCAGGATACACAAAGGAGACCAGTTTTCCTGGTTTAATAAAGGTCAAATAAAAAAATAAACATGATTGCAGATCATTATTAAATGAGTAGAAGAAAACAAAGGTGTATAAAAAAAGGTGTATAAAAAAAGAGGCAAGTTGATCGTTTCAATTAAAATAAATGTTTGTTACCAGGTTAATCTTATTTTAAAAGTACTCGTTAACCACATGGTTGGTTACTAATGTGTCCGGCTGTGAACAAGATGTGGCGGCCAAGATAAAGCATAATAAAACTAATCTTTGCCAACACCAGTTAAAGTAGAACGAAGCAAAAGTATTATCCAAATGTTGATCCAAAACAACTGTTCTGCAAAAGCATCATTGTTGATTAGGATTAAATCAGTTTACGAACCAAGCAGAGAGAGAGAGAGAGAGAGAGAGAGAGAGAGAGAGAGAGAGAGAGAGAGAGGGGAAAAGTAGAACAAATATTACACTTACAGTACATACTCAAGGTTTTATGTTTACATCTGTACTGTAAGTGACGAGAAAGCATACATTCTGATAGGAAACTCATATTCTTTATTTGATACAAGGGGTGAAAAAATATGAAATAAAATGTCAATGCTGTTTTTCTGCCTAATCTACAATCCCTTTACCTTATCTTAATGGGAATCCATTGTCAACTTGCCAGATGCAGGATTCTAGACCACAGGACTCAACTGGCCTTTTTGTAGCTGCTCACTCGTTTGTCTACTCCAGTTCTATACAGTGACTTTGGTTTCACATCTTCCTTTCCTAGGCAAGTCTATACTAGCATTAAAGTTAAACATCTGCATTCAAGTTTACAGAGAGAATAAATACAGAGAGGAACATTTGGATATCAGTGGGAAAGTTTATTTCCCCGTCTTTTTGGTTCACCTGCATGAAATCAAGAGATTTCTCTTTATCCTTAGTTTGAACTAAGATGAGGACTTAACTGTTAACTGTTAACTTTCAAGCTCCAACATGCAGGTTTAAAGGTCCCCTGGAGCAAATACATCCTGTCTGTGAGTCTTACTACATGTGTGTACCTGTTTGTTTGATTTGAGCATCACATGCTTTTTAAAAGTCAAAGTCAGCAATAAAGGAGCTAACACTGTTAAAAGGTCCACACTGCAAAGTCAATAACATGCTCGAGACCATGAGCCCCAAACGGGACTGTTCTATGGGCAGCATCAGTTTAAAGCTCAAAGAAAGCAAACACAAAATAACACAAAACTATCCCTGATTTTATGATGTTAAAAAAAAGAAAACATAGGTTGTAAGTTCAGATTTTTTACAATCATGTATGAGTGGCACTTCCCCATTTTAGAGCATCCATGTGTTCCACTTAACTTTCAGCAAGCTATAAAGTTGTGTCGTGACAGTTCCATTGCTTCTTAAGAAAACAAAAACAGCTATTTAGACAGACTAAAGTGGAGAGCCTTTCCTGGTGTTGAATATTTAACTCCACTGGCAACAAATGTTATTCAAGATACTATGAAACTGTTGATAATAAATGAAATCTGATTTATTCATTTATATTGAACCAATTCATTTTGATGAAAAAAAAATGGTAAGCCTGTATAATTGATTTCTATGCCTGATTCATGTTACACTGAAAAATAAAAACAGACATAGCAGTAAAGAATTTGTGGTGAACGCACAACTGAGCTGACAAAGAAAATCTAGCCAGCGGGAAAAAAGCCAAAGTACACCATGGCACACCCAGTGTCTGCCTTTATTGCCTTCCTGTATGTCACTCCCCCTCCCTCTGCTTCTCTATATCCTTTACCCCTCACCTTTCTCCCTTTGTACGATACAGTATTACAGTATGTGACACTTGCTCCCTCTCACCTCGATGCACAGATTTGACTTAAACGCTTAATGCTAGTGCAGTGTTCAAACTGTTCAAAGTGATGCTGTTTAATCAGAAGAAATAGCATTCACTGTGTTGCACTGATTGACAAGACACAGTTTAGTTTTACTTGTCTATAAGACAACTCATCTGTTGTGTCATTTAAAGATATAATGACACCCTTGTATGATTGGTTCAAAACTACTTTTTAAAATACTCAACTAACATCTCCAAGTTTATTTTTTTAGAATTAGGACACTGCGCACATTCTGTATCGATGACTATTTTTATTAGCTAGTAGTTTTGTTTGGTTATTCTAGACTACATCTACAGTTAATCACGCTGTAACAAAATGAAGCGTAATGATGATAAAGCATACATTCATTATCTCCTACCTGGCCACTCTATCAAGATCCAGAGGAATGAAGCAGGTTCACTCCATGTTTGTGGTTTAAAACCATGTATGAGTGTGCATGTGTGTGTTCATAGTTCCAGAGTACAGTTCATGAGGAAGGAGGTGAGCTTGTGTAGCACACTGCAGCAGCTGGTTAATTATTGTAGGACATGTTGAGACAGTGCAAGAGGGAGGGGCTGACTGACACCTGATATGACTCGGCTGCTTTGTGTGTGTATGGGTGTGTATGACGAGAGAGAGAGAGAGAGAGAGAGAGAGAGAGAGAGAGAGAGAGAGAGAGAGAGAGAGAGAGAGAGAGAGAGAGAGAGACAGAGAGAGAGAGAGAGAGAGAGAGAGAGAGAGAGAGAGAGAGAGAGAGAGAGAAAGTTCATTTTCAGGCAACATCCAAGTTTTGTTCTAAACTAAAGTTCCTAAGCTGATTAGAATGAACAATACACCTATTGTAATGTGTGCGTGTCTTACAGGTCCTGATGAAATTCTGATTTCAACCAACTTTGTTTTACTTTTGGCCACTAATAATTCAATCTTTACTTAGTAACAATGGATTTCTGAAACTGAGAGGCATCCAATAGCAGCACTGATGCAGCTGGTTCAATGAGATGACAGCCGCCAGTTGAAATGTGGAACTATATTTCAGATCAGCTTTCTAAAGACAGACATCAAGTTACATGGTAATTGGCAGCGTAACCTACAGTTATTTAAGCAAGATGCTGATTATCATGTGAAAAAGCAAACATTTAAACATCTCTAACCAGTGCAAGTGTTTCAGGCAACCTTAAAGATATGGTTAGGCAAATAGTTGTGTTTATAGAGGTACCAGACCCCATTATGAAATAATAGCAGTTGATAATACTGTCCACACACAATACTGTGTTGATTGTCTTATTACAACAAAGGGGGCTGTTTAGTCCAACCTTTCTATAAGGTGGTTAACTTTGTGTAATCATGTAAATCAATGTAAATCTTAGACACAAACATTTAAGCCATGGAGTACCTCAGGGATCAATCATTAGTCCTCTGCTGCTTTGTACTGTTAGCTTAATTTCAACCACTGTAAGAGCATCAGTTTTTATTTTAAAAATGGTTATCTCAGAAACTCTTACTGATTAAATTAAGTGAATCAGTTATTTACACAATTCAAATTATTCTACAACCAGGGGCTATTTTACAAATCAAGCACCATTGCATAAATCATACATTACTGTCAGTCCTCATACCTTGGTAAGTAAGTAGATGATAAGTAGATTCTCTGCACACAAGAGAGTTTAATTACTTCTTTTATTTATGAAGTCTTCATATTCAAACTAACAACGTCCATGACTTCATCAGGTTTGCTATATAAAAGACAATTCATAGGTGTGCATAACATGGATGTTGGTGTAACATGGCTTATTTTCATTGCACTTAACACAGTACCCCAATTGAAAACAAGACTGAGGTTTGGACACACTTTGAAGTAATCTCTAAAAAAAAGGTTTCACTAAATTTTACACACAATCATTTCTAATTAATGTGTTTGATTCACATCATGGAACCTTCTGGGGTAACAATGTGTTTATGCTCCCTTGAAATCAAGCTTTCTTTTTTAACATTAACTGTCTGGATGCATACAGTCAAATTTAATTTCCCTAAATTAGAGACTATGAAGATTAACTGCACACATGCAAAGAAAATACTTTATGCAGCAGCCTGGTGGAGCTATTTAGCAATCAACTCCATACCAGCAGTGTGATCCATAAATATAAAGCACTAAAATATCATAAAATAAGCTGTCAAATATATCATCAATCAATCAATCAATCAATCAATCAATCAATCAATCAATCAATCAATCTTTATTTGTATAGCGCCAATTCATAACAAGTGTTATCTCAAGACGCTTTACAAAAAGCAGGTAAAAGACCTTACTCTTTGTCTATTAATATTACAAAAGAGCAGGTAAAAAGACCATGCTCATTGTTATGTTACAAAAAGCAGGTAAAAGACCTTACTTATTGCTATAAACCTTACTTATTGCTATATATAATTATACATTATGTTTGCAAAACTTGTCATACACAGGACTCAGTAACTTGTTGCTATTAAAGGGACAGCAGTAGCTCGGTCTGTAGAGACTTGTGTTGGGAACTGGAGGGTTGCTGGTTCAAGCCCAGGTAACAGATTAAGAATAGAAATTGGCCTTGTTATTTGAGAGGCTAAACCTGAATTTCTCCTTGAGGATAAAGTATATTATATGAAAAAATATGTTTAGATCAGTTCTTCTCAGTGTCAGCAGAGGGAGGCAGAGTATCAGTACAAAAGATACCCAAATATATAGTGCTGAGTCAATGGTCACTGCAAGTACCTTTATATTGTAATGTTGTTTCTTTTTCCTTCTCATCTGGCACTGATTCCTTGAATTCGCAGGGGAGTGTTGCTCTTGTTATTTTTTAATAAAAGCAGCATACTCTTACTTACCATAGAGGTTAAATTGCTCTGTACAACAGCATCATCTTGTGGTGTGAAGTGTCATCAGCAAACAACTATAACAAGTATGTATGTTACAGAATGGCTTTCTGTAATGGACGACTGTTTGAGTGTTGTTTTGTTTTAGTTGTGAGTATGACAAAGAGAAAAAGAGGAATGGACATTAAAAGAAAAAACTTGGGCAAGAAACCAAACCTTGTATTGCATTTTTCACAAGACGGGACTAAACAAAAACACAAAAATGGAGCTCAGCGTAAGTTTAAGCAGGAAGACTGGTATATCTTTCACACATTCATTCATCTCTTCACTTCAACCTAAACCACTCCCCCTACTACTTCCTCTGTCTCCCTGCTCTGGTGATCAGCTGATTATGGCCGTTTATTCATTAAGTAATTAACCAACCAGTTTTTGGCACAACCTCTCTAAACCAATCATCCTGCTGCTGCCAAATGCTTTAACAGTTCTGTCTCTTCCACAGTCGTTCTGTCTTTTCAGTGCAACCGCTGCAACCCCCCTCCGCCCCAGTCACCTCCATCTCAGCTCAGCTGAGTCCAGATTCAGGCTCAGAAACCCACTCCTCATCACAGCCGCCATTCCTCTTCACCACCACCAGTGTCTAGACTCCATAGGGGGGTATCCTATCCTGCTGTTGGCCTCATTACCCCTCCAAGTACATGAAGTCGTCACGATGGAGTCTAATCCCCAAAGACTTTGCACATTTAATTCTAAATTGTTGCACATTTCATTGTTAAATAAATAATTGTTCATTCTCAATTAAGTCTCTCCTGATTGAATTTATGTAATCCTCATAACTTAAAGTCATTTTATATATTCCATAATATAGAATTTGAATCTTATACTGTTGTACACACACATAAAGTCAAACAAAGATCCATGAAATGTTGTTATAGCAGCAGTTTTGTTTAAAAGATGAAGCATTTAACAACAATGTATATGCTTTACTATGCCTGCTAAGGGAGGACAATAGTTGACGCCATTCAAAGCAGAATGGATAAGCAGCAAATAAAGTGAATGCCATTCCTTTCCTAAAATAAAACAGGACATACAGGCTGGCAGGCAACAGGTGGACAACACAAAGGCTACATCCTGGACTGTGTGTGTGTGTGTGTGTGTGTGTGCGTGTGTGTGTGTGTGTGTGTGTGTGTGTGTGTGTGTGTGTGTGTGTGTGTGTGCACGTGTCAAAAGTAACCGTAAATACATACCAATAGGCATGCCAGAATATTCCTGTGTGTACATTGTTATAAAAATGTATTGTCTTTATGTTTTACTGTATTTGTTACAGGCTTCACTTCTGTTGTTAATGTTGTTCATCTGTATGATTTAATGATTAAAGAAAATGTAGATGTACAAACCACATATTGTTACTCAATGTATTTCCCTTGTTATCTCTACTGACACTCCCTTTAAGTAAACATAAAGTTCTCTTATCTCTTTCTTACTGTAACGGCCCACCATAAGGCGGCCCTATGGGGCTAACAACAAACTACAAATTGACCCAATGAAGTGATATAAAACCCCTTAACAAATATAGAACCAGAGGATTTATTATTAATAAACAAACAAGTAAATCATTCAACAAAGATCAACTCAAAAACTAATTAAACAAAACACATCAGAACACAATCCCTAACAGAGAGACAACACGCAGCAGTCTACACTCCAAAAGCCTCTCTCCTCCTGAACTCAGCACTGGGTTTTTTAGCCCTGAAGCTAGATGCACCTTAGTGTGTAATCAGTAGCTTCACCTGGGAAGGGCTGTAGATAAAATAAGAAAGAGTAAGGTCTTTTACCTGCTCTTTTGTGAAGTGTCTTGAGATAACATATGTTATTAATTGGCGCCATATAACTAATAAAGACTGATTGATTGATTGATTCTTTGAATGAAATGTTGATGTTTTGCTGTTTTAAATTTAATGGAAGGTGTGCTTCTACTGTGTTTTTATTTAAGCTTTGTTGGAGTTTAAATTGGGTTGGTCTGACAACTTCGCCTGTTGCCACTAGGACCCGACCTCGATTAAGCGAAAGAAAATGGATGGAGTTTCAATGACACCTGTTCTGTGATGAAAAAACAGTGGACTTACACTGTTGTTGATTACAATAACTCTTCGGCAGTGGAGCCTTTGGAGCTCAGAGCCCAACACCAAAACCTGAGTGACTGTACATGAGGACAGCTAGCAGCTGCCACTGTCCATCTCTCTCTCTCTCTCTCTCTCTCTCTCTCTCTCTCTCTCTCTCTCTCTCTCTCTCACACACACACACACACACACACACACACACACACACACACACACACACACACACACACACACACACACACACACACTGACACACACAACCACACAGTGACAGAGCTGGTCCCTGTTGAGTACAGAGCTCATGGCTGTCCCTGGCTAAGACGCACGCAGACTCATAGTGTGAAAACAAACCAAGTGAACTAACAGCACCGTCTTCTTATCTGTCATGGGAATTTAACCACCGGTTAAGACTGTAACTGTTAATAAGCTTTGTAAAGACAGTTCCTTAGAGAGCCAAAATGAAGATTGTGGAAACTATTTCAGTCGTCAAAATCCTCACTCTGCTGGTTCTGGTCACCTCAAGTTACGGGATACAAAGAGGTAGGTTAAAATATGTGTTTATTTGTGAGCTTTAAATGTATTTTTAGCATTAGCTCAAAAGGGTAAAAGTATTGTATTAACTACGTTGGATTTTTAAAGTTTTTTTTTTGAAGAAGTTGTCTTTTGTTATTCATTTTATAAAACTTATCGTGACAAAAAAAATCACAGGAAAAAAACAAAGAAGGAAAAGCTAAAAAGATCACTTTAGGCCTACATTCCATTAAAAGCTGTTAGCTGATCTTCCACCATGAATGTATACAGTATGTGTGTGTGAACAACACTCAGGGCTCAGAACAACACATTTAAAAAGAGTAAAGGAATATTGAGGCGTCTTCTCTATATCGTCTTGCCTCTGTACTTTACCTTTGTTAAAGAGGACGAAGGTTGAGTTTCCCCAAATACATATCGCTGAGATAATCTGTTTTCCAACACATCTTACAAGGAAAATGGAGAAGGTGTTTATAGGCCCACATAGTGTAAATGTGACTAAATCTATATCCTTCCTACACTTTGGCATATCCTCTCTGCAGTGTGTTGTAAAGGTGTTTAGGAACCCACTGCTCCCTCTGCTGTTTCCCCCTCTCCCTCTAATTAGGCAACATCTTGATTTACAACACCAGATCAGAACCTGTTCTGTGCATGGCTCAATATGATATTAAATCCTGCATCAAATGGAGTGATTAAACATAATTTCAGTAGCTTTAGTCATTTTGTTCTTTCCATTTGAAAGTATTGGTCATGTAAAGAAAAAAGCTCTAGAAATAATGACAAATGTATATCTTTTGGGCTTTTAAAGGCTGCCCAAAGTTCGGCCTTGACTTCAGAATTTCATGACATATGAGATGAACCAAATGCTGGCACGGTTTTAGAGTCACATGCACAGGCCTGCAGAGTAGCTACATGTTTTACAAGTCCAGATGAACAGTGCATGCTGCTGCAGATTGGAACAGAGAGACAGCTGGTGTAGATGCTGGCACATTCTGCCAGGTTAGATATCAGAGCCGGTGAACTAGGTGGGGTCGGTGAAGGGCTGGGCTTGGCAGACGACCTGTGCCATGGGTTGTATGTCTGTGATTGGAAGGTTGAAATAGTGTTGATGGATTCTTCTTGTTGGTCCAAATCACTGTGGGCTTCTGTCAACAATAACCTGAATATACGAGTAAATATGATTAACCTGTCAATCCTGTGAATGGAATTCTACTCAAGGAATTTCCCACTGTTTGAAAAAGCAACAACATTTTATGTTGCAAATAAATAAAACATAGATATAGGAAGTTTATATCTACACTTTGTCTGTGCCATTTTAATGCTGTCTGGGACTACCACTCTTTTATCAAACGGTGAAATCCATCATCAAAGTGTAAGTTCTTCATCCACATGAGCCTCAGCTGCTGTTGGAACAAAGATGTGTTGTTTACAAAAAAAGATGGTGAGTCTTAATAGGCTTAGTTAGCTATTATTCTGCCACGCACAGAAGCCCCAGCTGTCTCGTTTATTCTGTAAATATAATTTTATACAAATAGTCAACTGGTCAGCAGGACATTTAACTTTGGACAGAACCATCCTTACTTTTTTCCTGTGCTCCTTATTCCCACTGTGCTGTACAAGCTTTTAAAGATCGTCTGAGCCTGATGTAATTAGTACAAATGGGGGGAAAAGCTGTGCTTTAAATGTCTTTTAAAAAAATTAAATCTTCTGCAGGTGCGTAGCTCAGAATGCTACAGTTTTGCCCTTAAAATAAGTTGCACATGACTTTGCAACTGCACATGAGACACCATTCCTGGCCATAAAAAAGTTTAATATATGTTTTTAAAACAACACAAAATACTTCTTTGAAAAAACCCCATATCATATAATGCAAGAAAACACAAGACCTGCATTATTGCAAGTCCACATTTTCTTCAAAACTGAGCATGTACAGTACTTTGCGACCAAAGATTGTTGTTGTTTCGCATCGTCACAGGGATTTTGAAGGGTATGACACGCAGATATTAGAAAGGGAGGATTACTTCATCTTAAATAGGCGGCTGATGGCAGGTTATATGTATAAGTAAATGTTAATGGACTTGAGCTTTCTAGTTATCTGACTTCTAAAAGCGCTTTTTCACCACAGGCTTACACTTACCCATTAATACCACATTCACACCCTGATGGCAGAGGCTGCTATGTAAAGTGTCCATAAGTATTAACCAATCTATTCAAACTCAAATACACTGACATTCACACCCGCGGACGCTGACGCAGCAGTGGGAGCAATTTGGGGTTTAATGCCTTGCCCAAGGACACTTCGAAATATGGCTACAGGAGCTGGAGATTGAACCCCCAACCTTCCTGTTGAGAGATGCCTGACTTACTATTTAGCACAGCCGTCATATTGCCATCAGCAATCTGAGTTCGAAGTTAGCCTTCCAGTGCAGATACAATAGGTAGCTAGGCTAGGCTAAGCAAGTCCACGCTAACTGCTAATTTCCACACAGTCCGTGCATATTAACTGGAATTTCACTAGCAAGGACAACGCCACAACATTTTGCGTTTATGTTATTTAATGATAGATCATATGAATGATAAGACAGATTAATGTATGTTAAGATTATGATTGTGATGAAAGAGGATGTTGTCAGTTGGCTGGTCTGGAAGGATGGACTGACTGCAGGGCAGAGGGAGACTCAGGATGGAGGTACCGTCTCAAGCATAATTCTGCCCAAGCTGATCACGGCCCAGACTGTTCCTAGAATTAGACAAACAAGATGAAGGGATGGGGAGGATGAATGAATGGATGAGCGGAAGGGAAGGGAGGGTGGGTCGAAGGACCGAGACAAACAGGGCTGGAGTTGGCCTGTCAGGTGATTGAAGGTGTGGTTTAGGAGTGGTCCTGCTCCCGAACCTAAGTAAATATTAACTTCATTAAATGAGTCATCCAAACATGAGTCAAGCTTGGCTGGAATACTAAATAAAAAAAAATGACTTGATGAAGTTCTACAAAGCTGTGCATCTGTATCTTGCAAAAACAGATTTGAATGTGGTGTAAAGAAAAAAAATAGGAATAAAGACGACATTTTTAGGGCTATCAAAGGCTTGGATCAGTGGGTTAAAACAAAGTTGGATGATACAAAAGTATTGATTTTCCTTTCTTTTCCTGTTCTTTTTGGTTTGATTTAGTAAACAAACGAGTAAATGGAATAGAATTAACTGATCAGAGAGAGAGAGCATATACCAACTATATTACTCCTTTCCTTTGCTGCTGATGGCATTTAACCATGTAGAGTCAGTATTCTCTGTAAATGAATGATGTATTTCATTATTCCCCATGTTAATACTTAACTACTCTTTAGATTGTCTTTAGTAGGATGACCATTTATATGCATCAAAAAGGAGAAAAATAGCTTAGTGTTGCTTGTTTGAACTGAACAACTGCAACTTATAGATGACTCCCTTATGGACATCTGATATGCCTTGACCATAGAACAATACTATTTTGTGTTTGTTCTGGTTGCTTGACCAGAATGGATCCATCAAGTCAAAAAAACAAAAGAAAAAACACAAAACACAAAACAAAAGAACAACTTGTATCTGGTCTGCATGATAGACACAGAGTGTACTGTTAACAATTTAACTTTAAAGAATGGAAAAAACCTAGAGGACACATTACAAATCAAAGCAGCCACCAAAGGAACAGGATGTAAAAAGTTACAGGCTCTAATGGAGGCCACTATAATGGGTGAGAAATAGAAAGAAAGAAATAGAGACTTACAAGGTGGACATAAGCAGTATGAAGGCAGGAGGAATTCAAATGCAGAAAAGATCTATTTAAAATGCACTGTATGTGCATACACAAGGACATATTTCTTGACTGACACACATTGGACAAGTGCAGCAAAACTGCAGTTGACATCTGCATCCTGCACACCAGCATTTTGTTTTATGTTGTGGAGTGGACACACAATGTAAGTAAACATAAGGAAAGCATGTGGCGACAAGAGTGATTTGGTTAAAATGTTGTAATACACACAGTAGATGCCAGACATGTTTGACCTTCTCTTCCTGAAAGACCTTAACAACACGATGTTGCCTCTGCTGTCCAAACAGAATTTCACAAGAAGAATCTTTCACAAGGATAAATCTAGTGAGGCTTGTGTTGTCCCAGAAGAGTTCAATTTGATTTGAAATGAGCCGAAACTTTCTGTTTCGAAAGGCATAGCCTTATGTTAACTACAGCAAGAGTGACTCGGTGAGAAAAAAACATATATTCTGCAGAAACCCCTTTCAAACTGAATTTGATTTTCAATAGCTCTATTCATTTTAATTTAACTGTCAGCCATTATGGTAACAACAATTGAAAAATGTGTTCCATTCGTTAAGAAGAAATAAAGTTACATGTTCTATGTAGATATTGAAGTGTACTGCACAAACCCATGTTTAAGAGTCAATACCTAGGTACTGTAAGCGTCTCTATAGACTGGAAAAGTGATGACGTATTTTTGCAGGCCAACCCGGAAGTAGCATCGCCATGGGTTCCAACAATAATTCGCCTATGGGATTTTTGCATTGGATTTTGGATGATTGCAGAAAATAAGCTCTGTGGCTAACACACGTTTCTGATGCATAGGCGTTTTGTTCAGCAGGATAATCTTTACAAATGAACACCACTTTTATGAAGTTTGAAGCGTTAATCCAGCCGAGAGAAGTAAAAAGCTAACGTTATGCTACAAGCGAACTACACCACGGTCGGTTGATTTTAACGTCACTACTGTTATGCTTCATCGATCTAATCAGCGGTTTTGACAAGCTAGCGAAACCATAGCTTAATAAGTTGTTTATTAACCTAATATTTGTGAGAGCACTGAAAAACATGACTAGAGGCTGTAAGGCGGACTAGTGAGAGAGTTCCCGGCGTGATGACGTTAAATGTCCCCGACAACCACTGTGGTCTCATTTAGCCACTTGTTAGCAACCGCCATTTTTAGTACGCGTAAAAACTTTAAAATTCACAAGTTGGGGTCTTATCTAACGTAGTTTATCTCGTCTAACAAAACGCCCAACATCTCTTAAGCTTGTGTTAACCACAGACCTTATTTCAGGCGTCTAACCACAAACCCATTCAAAATCCCCATTGACTTTTAGAGTTAGGAACCCATGGCGCTAAAATGCTAACTCACTTCCGGGTTTTAGGACTCATTCCTGTGGCACTCTATTAGTCTCATGCACAGGTGGCTTTGAGCAAATATCTAATGCTCAAAATGCCATTGCTGACATGCTCGTAATAACCAGATATAATGTTTGCACCATACAGACTAGCATGTTGGCATGCTAATTGTATTAAAAGTACTGAACAGTGATGATCAGTCTGATAATATCCTTACGGCGTTTGATTTAGAAAATGATTAAGCTCTTACCTGATGAGCCCACCACATGAAGCACGAAAGGATCACCCAAATTATGAACGTTTATGGAGGGGGACATCAAAAAAGTTCCATGTTACATTCTCTCAGGACCATACATCTGAAAATGTTGCAACTTACTGGTGGCTTAGAAATTAGAGGATAACTGACTATTTGGATTTATCATTGAGGAAGAATAAACTTCTGTATAGAACTTCATTTCAGCCATTCTAGATCTAGGTATTCAAGCAATGTAGTGAACCAATGTTGTCAACCATGAAGCCATATTGCTAAGCATGTCTACAAATAACATTTTGGACTCCATGCATGAAATGTCTAAATAAAGAACACTGGATAGATATTTCACCTTGCTTTAACCTTGGCTAAATTTACACAACAGTGTTTCAAACCAAGGATTAACCTCATTTCAGGCTCTAGCTTGATTTACGGGAGCTTTCTTTCCATCACCCCATCATAAGCCAAACAGCAGGAGCACCAGGGGTTGGAGGTGGAGATGTTAGATGGTTTGTACAGATATGTTATTGTGAAATCTTGTTTCACAAGAGACATTCACATTCTTCTCCATTCTTTTGCCCCAGCTCTGTTCTTTCCCTTTCTTCACCCCCCTGTTTTTTATTTGGCCTCTTCCTCCCCTTAGTTCAAAGAAAGTTTAAAGTAAAGCTGATGTCTCTGATCTGGTTCCACATGTAGACAGTTGCTGCCTCACCCCTGGTTTATTCTATTCACATTACCTTACAACATGTCTGTGATTTAAACGTTTTCCTTACTTTGATATATATTACCCAGAGTATAAAAACATATTGAGTTGCATTCCCTAGTCTTTTGTCTAAAAATAATCCCTCTACTCCTTTTTTGTACATCTTTATCATGACTGAAGTGGATGGTATATTTACAATAGATATTGATCACACCTTTAAATTGGATTCTATTGGTTTATATCATAAGGTATAGGGCAGATGGTTCTTATAACTTCTATACTCTATGTACACAGAACTCGTTATTTACCCACTTTCATTTTAACGGAGACCATCTGTTGAAATAAGATGGTGTAGAGCAATGTTTGCACAAAGGATGGAGCCTGTCTTTGAGCCTTAAATTCAAATATTGTTGCTTCAACATCTGCTTCAATAAAAAAGGTACATCAAACAGTAAAACTTCAGAGTTCACCGATGTATTTTATTCCTTGCTCACCTCTCTCTTCCCTGTAATGTTTTTCTTCTTGATCTCTATCTCATTCAAAGATTCTCAAATGCTTCAGATTTAATTTTAACAATAGACATTTCTTCTCCTTTTTTCTCTCAGGGTTACACCTTTATCTGCTCATGTCAAAGCCGTAACAAACCTCAAAACCACTAATCTGGCCCCATTTATCAACAGCTATAGCAGGATTCTGAGTGACTAAAACAGATGACTCAGTCTAACTTAGGAATGTTAGGAATGCCAAGAATGCAAAATAGTTTCACTGAAGAGATTCAGCTGTTTGCACTTCCGAGAGCGGGACTGTAACGTAAACATGCGCAATTTTAAACCCTTTCACCTATCATACAAAAACGTGTCTCTTACACATTGCATTTAAATCCCGGTTCACTCATTCAGTCATTTATTTTAAGGAGTTGAGCCTGATTTTTCTTTCTTTGTGATTACCACACAGCACCTCGGATCATCACCCTATTAGAGACAGTGGATGTTCTTCTGGATCACAATGCCACCTTCATCTGTGAGGTGGAGTCCCGTCCACCTGCTGAAATCACTTGGACAAAAAATAACCACCAGATAATGTAAGTTTACACTCAAAGCATTCAGCCACTGATCAAACCATCCTTTTAGGCACAATATTTCCAATCTGGCCCCCAAAGATTCTTTGAATGTTTTTTAAACGTTTTTTAACAACACTGATTCAAATCCCTGTATTTGCACACGCTTTGCTCCACTTTTTCCCTCTCGATGAACAAGGAGTTTCTTAGTCCCATTGCCATGATGGGGATCAAGACTACCAGTTATGAAAACATTCAGTGTTAACTGCTAAGCATATGATTTGTAAAAAAAAACTGGTGGATAACTGACAACATATAGGTTATGTTAGTGGTTGTATGATTCAAAGTTGGTCACAGTAGCTGTGAGCTTTAATATCTTTACCATCACAAGTACAGTGGAACCAGCTTCTTTTTTTTTTTTCTTATGCCATAAAATGGCTAGCTTTCAAGACAATCTTAAGTTATATTAATTTGAGCTATTATTGACTAAACCAAGCAAAAAGAGAAAGCAGATTCAAGGGGACATTTATAGGAGTAGAACTCTAAAGCTGTTAATATCTCATATTCATTTCAAAGTAAATGATGGACAAAGACTCTCTGGTTCCTTATGCTTATAATAAGATTTCTCTGCGTCTTATTTTTGTCTGCCAGGTACTACGACCCCCGGTACATTACCAGAGAACAGGGACAGATGCTTATCATCCCTCGTGTTAGAGAGTTAGACAATGGAGAATACTGTTGCATCGCCAGTAATGGCATTGGAGAACCAGCCAAGAGCTGTGGAGCGCTGCAGCTAAAGATGAGTATGTTTGTCTTGGGGCTGGAATCTGGGCAAACTTACTGAGTAACAATGTCATTAAGAACCACACTTTGACAGCAGCACTTATACAGAAGACCATATTGTCTTTTTTTCTCCTTCAGAGCCACAGATTAAACGCCATCCTACCAATGTAACCCTTCTGGTAGACTCCAAAGCAGTTTTGCCCTGTGTCACCCTTGGTAACCCCAAACCTGATGTTACCTGGCTCAAAGATGATGAACTTATCAAGGTATGCCCTTTTCTGTCTTTGAACACAGGATGTTGTTTGAACTTTTCAGGCTATAGAAGACATATAAGAGCTTTGGCTTAAGTAAGATTATCACTGCATGGCTTTGAAAACAGCAAAGCATTAGAATCTGAATCTGACCAGGGTTTGGAAAGGGTCCAGTCTGGCTTTTTTTTTTTTAATTAAATGTAATGACTATGTAAATACATCAAGTTACAAAGTAAAAAGAAAAAGGAATAATTAAAGCAATTCATCTTTTCTCCCTCAGATAAGTGACCGTGTTACCATTCTTGACTATGGCGCACTGAAGATCCATAACATACAGAAGGAGGATGCCGGGCAGTATCGCTGTGTGGCCAGGAATAGCTTCGGTTTGGCCTTTTCAAAGCCTGTGACCATAGAGGTACAGGGTATGTATGTAAATGTGGTTTCACTTTTGACTTGGCATGTAAATTTGTTCTTTGAAAGCTGCAATTCAATACTGCAGGATACAATTGTTTGGTTCCCATTCAGGTATGGACATTTAGTGTCTATACTAAGTTTCTATATGTTGTGTTTTGTGTGTGTGCTCAGCCCCAGCACGAATCCTGCGTGTTCCAAAGGAGAAGAGGGTTGCATATGGCAGCCAGATTTCCCTTGACTGTAATGCCACAGGAAATCCAATCCCCACCATCACCTGGCTGGAAAATGGGAATACTGTGAGTGTTCAGGTTCATTGTCTGGCTATTATGAGATTCTAAATGGCAGTTTTCTATTGCAGATGTTTTTCTTCAAATTGATTGTGTCACTAGACATAAATCCCAATCAGGGTCAATAAGCGTCTAAAAGGCAAAAAAAGCAACATTAAAGTCCTCCACCGAATTTTGATGATCAATTCCGAAGTTTATGTTCGGAGCTCCATCCCAACTTCCATTTATCCACGTCCATGCCAGTCTCTGGATGTTTGTGATCCTACCAATTGTCTCGTTCACAATGGAGTCTCAAACATCAATGAACACAGCATGCACCAGACACATTTTTATCATAGCTAACATTTTGACACATTGTCAGCTGCAAAGCATTACAAACTGGGAAAGCTGTGACAATGATGGATTAGAAAGCAATCAATCAATCAATCTTCACTTGTAAAGTGCCAACTCATAAATAAATGTGATCTCTAGACACTCTTCTAAAAGAGCAGGTCAAGGAGTTACTCTTTATTTTATTATTTACAAAGACCCAAAATTAATCCACCATGGGACTATGAGACAACAAGTTAGTTATTGACATATTGCCCATCTGCTCTCCATAAGGCTTGATCATCAAAACATTTAAGACCCAAACACTGAAGCAAGTTACTTTACAGGAAGGCTGTCATGTGCTTTATAGGGAAAACCAGGACACTAGAAACACATGCAAATATCCAATCGTCCCTTGCTCTGTCTTTATCCCTGTTTGAGTGTCTCCTTAACACCCACACACAAACACACACGTGCACAGTTGATGTACTCTAGAGATTGGCTGTGGGATCAGTGATATAAACAGCAAAGGAATTCTCATTATGATGACAGAGGATTGAAGAGATTGCCTTCCAGTTAGCTGTTGATTCACAGTGCGATCAGCTTTAATTGGTAGTGAGCACAAAGGTTTTTACAGTGTTGAGTGTTTTTTTGTTAGCTGTTGACTTTGGTTCCAAGGAATCTGGCAAGGTGTTAAGGCAGAGTGTAAGATTATTTCATTATATAAATGAAAGTTTATATCTATATCATCTTAAGTTTTAAACAGGATGGGTATGTAAGGATCATGAAATTAAAGGTTATTAAACAGATTAAGGTAGCTATAAATATCTGAAAATATTAACCTCAATGTAAAAGTCACTTTTGTTTTGTTTTTTTCAATCACTTTTTCCAACTTCACCTTTGCAAGCTTGTATGTATTTTTGAATAACAAATGGTAAGCTGTTGGAACATATAATACATTTTTAAAACATGAATACAGGAGTAAGATGTCTACCAACTTAGAAATGTTAAACATGTTTTCTTTCAACCAGGAAACAGACATTTTTATACATGCAATGCAGCCAGTTATATACCACGTAATGTCTGGCCATTTAATTGTTTTGGGTGCTAGCTACAATGTGATTACAGGCCCCTGATGCTTGTAAATAATATGTGTGCCTGTGTGTGTGCTGATTAAAATGACTGTGCAAGCTGCTTTCTGGCAGCTTGTTGAGGTCATTAATTTCAGCGTGGCTGGAACAAGCTCAACCTAAAAACAGGCACTGTCTCACACAACTTCAAATATAGACTCATTGCATTTCAGCACCCTGACTCACACACAGACTGCAGACTGTCACATAAGTGATTTATATATATTTATCTAAGCGCGAATACAGGAACTAAAAACAGCACGCACATTTTATCGGGCAACATCTGCTCGGTGTGAATACCAGGGAATTTTTAAATCTTTGAAATGATTACAAGTGGTAAGATTACTGCCACACTTTTAAACACTCACTTTTATCAAGTTAACACCCATGAGACTATTACATGATCAGTGTATAAGCCCACATTCAGTCCTGTTACATCTTTTAAAATTGGTGATAAGATTGTGATATGAAAATCCTCCTGTTCATAATTCTAATTTTCCTGCTGAAAGTGTTTTCTAACAACATACCTGCACTTAAACATTGTAGTCTGCATTTAAAAAAAGAAAACATCATCTAAAATAAATGTCTTTGCCCCCCCCCCCCTTTTTTTTTGGTTGACCTTTCAATTTTGCAATATTGCCCTCCTCCGGTGGATATTGGTTTAAAAGACTGTTATTAATCTTAGCCTTGACAGTAACAGGCTTCACAATGAGCTTGAAAAGTTTTCTTTCAGTCATGTTGCCCCCGCTTTATGACATTTTTTACATGACATTTTGGCTTTGCTTCTATTAAGTGAGTTGAGGTTTGAAACATACTAAGGATGTGAATAGATGGACTTAACTGAAAAGAAGTATCTTTTTATCTTGTTAAGCAATTCAGTTAAATTGATTTCTGTTTTAAAAGCTGAATTTATCGATATTTTTTTTAAGGAACAACTCGTGAAGTTTAAAACCCACATCTAGTTTTACCACAGCTTTACTATTTCAATTCAGTAGCACAATTCTATGTACCCTGATTTAACCTACAATGAGCATTTGTTTTTAATTTTTGTAAGGTTCTGAAAACCAAATATACACCACCTGCACAGTCCTTACGTACTGACAGACATAACAAGCAGCCAGCTGGTGGACACAATGGAGCATTTAGCTGCCAAAGAGCCCAATATTACTCAGGAGTTGATGAAAAAAAGACAAAATCAGAGCAAAATAGACATTTAATGTTAGAAATACATTAATCATGAGGTTAGAAAAAAAAGAAAACTGAGGTTCCACTGTGATTTTTAATTATTGCTCTGTTTCAGCTAGGTCCACAAAAACAAACAACTCCATTTTTAAATCAAGGTGTTTTAACCTTTGTCACCTATATATGACAATTGATCTGTTTTTACATTTCCTTTCATAATGACACATTACTGGCCATTTTTCATTTCTCTCTGTTGTTTTCTTTTTACAGATCTCAGGTGCATCAGTGGAAGAGACTCTTTCAGGAGAGAT
Organism: Tautogolabrus adspersus; assembly: GCA_020745685.1. Lineage (NCBI taxonomy): Eukaryota > Metazoa > Chordata > Actinopteri > Labriformes > Labridae > Tautogolabrus > Tautogolabrus adspersus. The sequence continues at coordinate 8,813,072 of CM036549.1, read as the reverse complement.
AATCCTGTCCGTTCTTAAAGTGACAGTGAATAAGCCGGCGCTGTATACTTGCCTTGCCTCCAACAGACATAGTGCTGGAGCTAACACTGTCAAAGCAACTGCAAGAGTCACTGTGGCAGGTAGAAATATACCTTCATTCCTATTTCACACTGCTATACCTCACAATTGAATCATCAATGGCTGAAACAAACAGTGCTAGCTCTCACATGCATGGGTGTGTTTTAACTGGGGTGGCCCCCCTGGGGCACTGGCTTATGCAGGGGTGGCATGATGTTTGTGGACACACACAAGCAGATGAATGTAATAGTTTTTACCTTTTCTATAGCCACAACTGGTGTGTACTTGTAAGTAACACAATTTGGCACCATATCAGAAAGAAAGATGTATGTGCAAAGTCACAATTTTAAGTAGGCCTACTTAGAAAATTGCATGCAAACTCGTGAACTCTGTCTTACTTGCAAAAATAAATTTATTGGCAATTAAGTCTGTCCCAAGTAAGACAGTGTGCACAATGTTTTATGTGTCATTTTTTATGGGAAGAGCAAAGTATTTATGCACAACTGAAAGGACTACCATTAACTTGTTGAAATTCTACAATTCACTTATCAGACGCTTTTATCAAAAACGACGTACATCAGAGAGTAAAACACAGGCAAGGATCTAGAAAAGAGGAAACAATGTCAGTAAGTGCAAACTAACAGCTTTAGGTCCGATCGGACACACAGGTGCTGACATTGCACAGAGGCAAAGCACAACAGTGACAGCTGTTCTTGAGAGCTCTAATCAGTATAGAAACCATCTTAAAATCAGCGTTATCAAACAAAACCATCGTCATCAGCCAGAATAGTGGATTTGTACTTAAGTCCAGACTCTGATTAGGCAAAAAGCCAATCTTAGGTTTGGATTTCGGTCGGCACCTGGGGTGGCCAATCAGATTTCAAGGGGGGCCCATGCCACCCCTCTGGCCACGCCCTGCTCACATGTTTGTGTGAGGGTTAATAGTAATTTGTCTGTTGCTACGCAAACTGATACACTAGTTGTGTTTTTTTGTGTCTTCAGCTGTTTGTAGTCTCCCCCATTTGGTTGATAGATCAACCACACTTGCCCACAGACACAAGACCACAGTCCCTTGTAAAAACACACCCACCCCCTGCCCCCTGACCACACACATACTTTTCCTCCACCTGGCTGTCCCTCAGTTTCATTACATCTAGCTATTTGTCACCAAAAGAGGCATCATGGTTGGTTCTCTCTTCCTTGTAAAACTGATTTTTGCCATTTTTCCTCCTCACAACGGTCTGCTGTGTCCTCTTTTCGCCTCTCTGCTCCTGCTTGTGTTTCTTCAAACAACATCTGCTGGATATTGCCACTTTCCCATAGAGTGGAGGTAAGAAAACTGTCTATGTCTTAGTTCTAGATGCAATTTCCTTCATTCTTTGTTTGCACTGTTTAAAGAAACTGAGGGCTGTTGTTCCTTTGGGTCTGCTAAAGATAACAATGCTGTTTAGCTGTGTCAGTAAACCCACAACACCATGAGAGAGCCATATCTGAGTCACCCATATGGTGAGAGTTGGATCTGAACATTCATCAACCACAACACAAAACCCAGTCACCACATCTGGACTATGAAACTAGGAAAAAAAAAGATATATAGACAGAAAGGAAGTGAGGGAAACAGATAAAAAAGAGGAAATGTTAGCGTTTAGGGACCTAATGAGAACTTCTGAGGTAGAAAGAGAATGGGAAAGAAGGAGACAGTGGATGGCAGGTAAGAGACCAACAAAAGGATCATGCATAATGGTTAGATCTTAGATGATTCGCCAACTCATGACCACATCTGGACTATATATTTATAGGATGTAGAAGCAGAGAGTTATGGAGAAAAGTAAAAAGAAGAAGGTCATGGTTGGATGATGTGGTCGATAGATTTACAGGTCAGCTTAAGTTTGATGGTTTGACTTGAACTCTGCTGAAGCACCAACCTCCCCATGAGGCAACACATGGAGTTTGAAAAATGCTGCAGTACAGACAGGCGGAGTGGAACGTGGAGTGAAAGCTGTCAGGCAGCCAGGCAAGCCTGAGGGCTGTGGATTTGAGGCATTCACAAAGATATACAGGTCATATGTATGCTGGCAGATGAACAGACATAAAAGGCAGAGTGGGAACTCCTATAATCAATGATCAAAGTAGAGGCATTAAAGAAGTCCCATAGGCAGACAGACAGGGTTTTTATGAACCTTCTAAGATTAATTTCAAGACCAACGTATGCTCACATACCTCAACAAGAGTTCATTAACTGTCAGCCAAAGTAACAAAAGATTGATTACTCCAGGGACACTTAGTTGGCATTTCTATTTGTATTTTTTCACAGTTTATCTTTTCTTAGTAGCGAATACACAGTCAAAGAAAATACAAGTCCAGGCATTATAACAGACTCAGGGCATTGCCAAGCCTGGCTCTGGCTTTCCTGTGTGTTGAAGAAAAGTGACAGTAAATTTCTCATACTCTTGAGTAACTACATGTACATGGATACCTGCTTAGAGAGTTGAATGTCAGCTTACATCTTTGTACCCCCCAGAAATGATATCCCACCATTGAACAAGTCCTGTTTACCCAGATCTAATGTTGAGTTATTGTTAATGCAACTCAGATGAGCACCTTCAAATAAATGTGTCCCCTTGTCTGAGGCCTCATCTACAGTACATGTAGGTGGATATTTTTGAAAACAGAGGTTTTTCTGTGCGTTTTGACCCTTTCGTACACATGGAAACGGCGTTTTAGGTCACTGAAAATGCACCTTTTGGAAAACTCCTTCCAAGGTGAAGATTTTAAGAAAATCTGTTTAAGGTGTTTATGTGTAGACAGGGAAAACGGATTTTTGGGCTTGTAACGTCACACTGTGCGCCGGTATCTCCTCCGTTTGGCGTCATTGTGCGATGCTGTCACTTTTGTTTACATGAGATTAGTGCGAAAGCAGACATAACCACCTAGTGCTGGTCTTAACGTTGCTAACTGGACTTTTTACATGCTTTACACATACATATGCAGTGACTCTCTCACTATGTTGACGAGCAGAGATGGCAGAATGGACTACTTTGTAAATGAAATGGTCATTGCAGAGGAGTGGCGAGAAAATTTAAGCATGTCATGGACATCGTTTTTTGACTTTAATCAATCAATCAATCATTATATGTATAGCGCCAATTCATAACAAGTGGTATCTCGAGACGCTTCACAAAGAGCATATGGGATAATATGCAGGGGGATGACACAGTCCGATGGTAGTGGCTGGGCATCGGGTGTTGGTTGGGATGGCACATTCCGATAGTGGAGGCTGGTCGTCGGGTGGTGGTTGAGGAGTGACACGATTCGATGGCATGCTCATGACAGCCGTAAAAGTGCGTTTTGCGTTTTTCATGTGGACGAAGATGTTTTTGAGAACTTAGCGTGTGTGGACAGGATATTTTTTTGAAACGGAGGAGGAAAACCTGTTTTAAAAAATACCCGCCTACATGTGGACAAGGCCTAAATATGCACAGGTTGGGTACATTGGTGAACTTAATTGCCAAGAGGTAAGTGCGGCCAGAGAAGGTTGTAGCAGAAAGCAATGTATATTTTAATATACTGTAAATGATTTATAAATGTGATAATGATGTATCTCTCAAAAGGGGTCAATAAGTGTTACACCTGCAAAATGTGTATGCTAAAAAATATACAAACAGTCGAAACAGATTCTAATAAAGACACTAACAAAGTTTGGTCCAGGCCACATTTTCTATCATCATCAGAAAGACATCATAGGCCCATCGAATGGATGCACATTTCTCAGTAATTCAGTCGAAGCCAGCAGTTAACAATAAACAACTTCCTGGGAAGACTTCCTTTTCCATGTGACATTTAGGTCTGCATTGCAAATACAGTCATTTCTTGGTCTGTGATATCACAGAGTAGTTCATCTGTTGAGTTTCAGTTCAACAGCACACTTCCAGTAATACAGCGGCTTCACTCTGGCCTACTTCAGTGGAATGAGTCAGAAAATGAAACAAACTTTCTTTTGATTTACTCGCAATAAACGTGTCTTAAGTTTGCCGAAATAACAACATAAACATGCAGACTTGTAAAAAGTGAACATTCAAGCTTTGTTAGATCTGTTCTCAAGAGAAGAAGAAACAACTTTCAAAATGTTTGTTTGTTAAACAGATGTCGGATCGATCACTTCTGAAGGATTTCAGATAGAGAACCTACAAGTTGATTGGCATTCGTGACACAGCATCAAGCTGATTTAGTAATGCACATAGTTGCCCTATAATACATAGTAATGGCAACCTAGCAGAAACAAATAGATTTATTACCAGAATATGCTTGTTACTCAAGTAATGGTGCTAAATAGTTTACATGAATTTTATTAAACAATACATTCTGTTGATAATGACTAACCACTGAACAACTTTGTGTTTGACACTTTGAAAGACCATTTGAAACTTGGCAAATTCTTATAGTTTTCTTTTTTCTAGCTGACATGTTTGTGTCTTCTTCAAACAGACTCTACAAGGGCATCGCAGGCTACTGCAGTGCGTATCGTGGCGATGTCTGCCGCAGCATCCTGCAAGACGATTTGCTGGTGTTTTTTAACTCCTCCCTTTCGGACCCCGAGGACATGCAGGAGTACCTGGTTCAGAGCTTGTGGACGGAGCTGGAAGGGCTGAGTATGCTGTGTAGCCCTGCAGTGCGTTCACTGCTCTGCCACTCCTCTTTCCCTGACTGCAACCCTTCAGGGTTAGGACCGGCCCCTAAACCTGTCTGCAGGTAGATGGCTTTTTTTTCACTTTGTGAGTAAAGTATGGGAAATAATGAAGGAGTAAATTAAAGGAGTATTATCATCTTTTTTTACCCTTTGTAAACTAGAGAGCACTGCCTGGCAGTGAAGGAGCTTTACTGCCATAAAGAGTGGTTGCTATTAGACGGCAGCAGGTCAATGCAGCCTGCTCTCTTCAGCTCTGTTACTGGGTCCCACTCTTCACTGCTGCCCAACTGTCAGGCCTTACCAAGTCTTCACACGGACCCTGATGCCTGTACACATGTCCCTTTTGTAGGTAAGACAAACCTGAATGAGACCGCTCTAAGTAGTGTCTGAAAACATTCTCAGAGAGAAAAGAGTTTCCCAATCCATTCTTGTGCCCCAAGTGTCAATATTTTCAAGCATGTCTGTCAAAATGTCATGGGGCTGAACTAAGGAGTTAGTTAAATAGTTCACATGCAGAAGATTATATTAATCTAAAATTGTGCACTGTTAAAACATTGTTATCTTGTTGCTTACTTTAAAACCCCGATTGACACGCTGAATCTAATTTAAATGAACTAGATGTCAATCTTACATTTTTGGTTTCAACTCCTTTACTTGAATCTGCTTTATCTTACTTTTGTTGGCTCTTTACTGCAGACACAGCCCAGCAGTCTAGCATAAAAGCAGAAAGGAAATAGAGCATTATGTAAAAAAAAAGCAGGAGCGTAGTATGTTGACTTGTATTCTAAGTGCCAAATAAAACCTGACCTGCCTTACTTCAGGTCACTGATAGTGATGAGGTCATTAAAAGGTTTAAACTAGCAGAGCCAAAAATAATCACAGCTTTGTACATTTGCTTCTGTTATTTTATCTAAGCTGTGCTAAACTGACCCCCAGCATAGCATTTCTCCATGATACACTTTTTTTAGTCAGAATACTAAAAAGCTGTGCTTCCTCTTTATATTTAATTTTTCAAACCTGTTTCTTTTCAGACATCAAGACAGATCAAGTTACAAGTAAGTGGGACATTTTAACATGAACTTCTTTAAATCGCTTCATCAGAAATGATCTCACAGCGATATAAGGGCATAGTTTGTTCATAATAAATGTTATAACAAAATAATCAAATATCCGTTCTGTTTCGTATGAACAGCAACATGCTACAATGACAGGGGACGTTTCTACCAAGGACATGTGAATGTTACGAGGTCTGGGACACCATGTCAGTCATGGAGCCAGCAGGTAAGGTGGTCTGTCTGTGCGTTAGTGTTTTTTTAGTGTTCGTTTAATAATTGCAGTCTTTGCTTATGAGAGTGTTCTCATGCAGTCAAAATAAATATATATTTTCATGTGTGCGTAACGCTATGGCATTATAAAGACCTTACACTCTCTATCATCACAAAATCAAAATGTAAAAAGCTATTAAAAAAAAGGTGGGAACTGGTAAAAAAAAAGTGTTGATAGGATTTATAGGCTTTGACTGCAAGACCATCATCAAAACTAATACTTGTTATTTTGTGGGTGGATGTTCAGTTTTATATCAGACATTCCTGAACTCAACCAAAAGAACAGAAAAACATTCAAAAGTGCTTACAAGTGAAAAACAATCACACACAGACACACTCACACACATGCTCCAACTGACACACACTCCCTGTGGCCCTAAAGCCTCTTTATGTTTTTATAGCTTTGCTCAGTGAGGGTCTGTTAGGGTGAACTGTTACTACTCTCCTGTGCAGTGTGTGTGTGTGTGTGTGTGTGTGTGTGTGTGTGTGTGTGTGTGTGTGTGTGTGTGTGTGTGTGTGTGTCGTGAGTGTGTGTGTGTGTGTGTGTGTGTGTGTGTGTGTGTGTGTGTGTGTGTGTGTGTGTGTGTGTGTGTGTGTGTGCTCGTGCCAGGTCAGCATAGAAGGAGGGGCTCATCATGTCACATCCTGCCTCTGGAAGCAATTAGCTTTCACACGCATATGCTGAACAGACTCCATCACAGCCACACACACGCTCTAAAATGTTACGCTCTCTCTCACACACACACACACGCACACGCACACACACACACACACACACACACACACACACACACACACACATACATGTATGTGGCAATAACTGAACATTTGCTCTGTAATGCGATTTACAAATATTTGCACATTGTCTCTCCTTTCTCTTTTTCTCTAGGCACAATGTTGGCTCACACTTTCAATACACTAAGAAATTGTATTTTCCTCCTCACGCAAACAGCAAACCATGTGCACCTTCAAGCACATAATGCTGGAACATTTAAATAGCACACTCAACACAGTCTCTAGCATACAAATATGTCAGTTCATTCATCATTTCAATGACTACATGTGTCCCCTTCATTGTTGATCAACTTTAATATAAAACAACATTGCATAGTTTACTCTGTCCAATCCTTCTCTGGCTGGAATCGGTTCCAGTAGATAGTAGGTAATGTTTGAATACAGGACAAGCACATGTTGTGGTATGTGTGCTTCCTGAATATTCTGTATTTACAGAAACAAACCTTAAACTATGAATGGCTATTTGCCTTGTCATAGACAGCATTTATGTTAAAATGAACTTTTAAGGTTGTGTTGCAACAGACTGCTAGTAGCTTTCCTTGTACTGTATTTCAATGTGGCACGTCTCCTTTAGTTAAAACTAGAACATTTTAAAGGTTGCCACTCTGTCGTGTTACTTTTGAAAGTATAAAAACTTTACACAAGAGTATAGAATCATTGCGATACTTTAATATAAGTATATATGATTAGTTCATATACAGTAGAAGGTTATTATCTAAAAAAGTCAAGATCGTGAAAAGCTCCAAAGAAAATACCGGAGTGCAAAAAATCACTTAAGGCAAATTTAATAAAGGTGCAAAGGGCTAACGTTTTGATGCACTGCGTCTTCCTCAGAGTCAAAAGCAAGGTCAAGGTTAAGACTCTGATGAAGACGCAGTGCGTTGAAACGTTAGTCCTTTGCACCTTTATTAAATTTGCCTTAAGTGATTCGTGTGCTCCAGTATTTTCTTTGGATCCTGTCTTGAAGAAGGTATCCACTGAATTATTTTGAACGTCTAAGGTTCTTCTCTGAGAGCACCGAACTCCAATTGTGGAGTGGCTGAAGCACAAGAGTTTCCTACTTTATCATGAAAAGCTCCTCCACTCTGTAGTAAAGTCACAGTGTTGGATATGGTCGTCTTTATAGGATACTTTTTAACAGAATATTTTACACATCAAGTTAGTTGTTTGGATTTCTTTGCAGGATTGTTACTTTAGAGCGAGTACGTTTGATGCAATAAAAACCCAGCTAAGCTGAAACTATCTGCATGAAACGGTTTTTATTTAAGCGCACATAAGTTTAACAAATATAAACAGGAAGAATAGCTTTGGTGGTACAGTATTTTTGAACCACTGATCAAGACCAAACTCAGGATTTAAAGGTACTGAGAAGGTTAACAACTTTGGATTGCGAGAATTCAGCATATATACTTCCAGGAAAAAAATGTCGATATAGCTAATGTGCTGACCAAACATAAATTAAAATGTAGGCTGTAATGCATAATCATCAACAAATAATCCCATCCTGTTTCAGTTCCTGGCCAGCATCAAAGCCTTCATTTCCTTTTTAGTGAATTTAATGTTCTACTAGCTTGATTGGGATCATTTCTGCTGGAGCAGTTCTCCCAGAGGAAACTGATTGCACCGTTTCACTGAGAAGGTTAAAATAATAATACATTATTTTTCGTTTTATTATTTCCCAAATGTTTGATTCACTTTTCACAAGCACACGCTAGCCCATTATACCAATATCAATTAACCAATATCTTAAATGTAACGCCGTCATTTATGCCAAAAGAGTTAGCATGATTATGTATTATTTATAGTTTGTCCAGGTCTAATATTATGTGAATGACCATGTGGGCAAGTGTGAAGCAAGCAAACTAATGCCACAGGATACAAGATATTACACTAGAGTACAAAACAAAGTATAACATGAAGCACAAGATCATTTATGACTGCAAGACCGTCTCCTCTTTAAAAATCTGTCAGTTTGAGTTTAAAATGACCCCAGCCCAGATCCAGTTTGAGCTCTGCTTGTAAGGCATACCACATTTTGATCCCCTGAACAGAAAAGGCTGTTTGTCTGAGTGTAGATTACGAAAGGGTAATTTACAGTCTCCATTAGATGTTCCACGTGTAACAGAACCTGATACTCTGAGAGGAACCAAGAGGTCGCTGAGCACCTGAGGAGCTTGATGATTTAAATATTTACAGATGAGGTTAAGATTGGCAAATGGAATAAAATGATCAAAACTTATTTAATTTTTGGAACTATACACAGAAGTTAAAAGGAACATTTTGAGATGAATTCTACCAACGTCCAATTGAACTAAGAATCTGTCTCCCTCTACAAGCATGTTCCCAGAGATTCTCGTGTAATGTTCATCACGGATTTACATTTGAAACTGTTGAGAACCTTTTTGCCTTCCTGCTCCTCAAAGTAACAGGAAGAGCAGCTGTGCCTACTAGATTTGACAGTCTGAGGTATTTTTCTAAGATCTGCAGCACAAGGTTGCTCTTTAAAACCGCAGTCTAAAGGCATTTACCTTCTATGCATCATGGAGCAGATGTCTTTATCACTTTTTTTTCACAATGGAAATACAATATTCTACACTTATGAGTCCTGCAGGGAATGAACACAAAACTCTGCTGTTCCATGTGTCGTAGGTTACCGTCCATAGTAAAATCACATTTATGTCCGGCACATACTAAACACATATGTTACATATTTTGTGCATAGTGTGAGTGGGTCCTACTTTGTGCTGAGTCATGGAGACACTGCAGCCAAACTTTGATTCAGTCTTTTGAATGGAGACTATTGAGAACATTACAAATGAGTTAAACAAACATTCAACGAGGAGGAATGTTACTTTCTGCATGCCATTTAACAAATCTATAAATACAATAGATGAAGTGTCTCACAGTTATAACTTAATATGAGAAGTAACACAGTGTTTTATTCTTTATCAATTCACTGTTGGGAATTATTAATCATCATTTAGTTAGCACACCTTACTTTACTTGAGGTCATACTTTGTTTGACTTTTGTTGAATTTTTGTGATGAATAAGTTCAGCGAGCCTTTTGCATTTGAAACAACCTTGTTTGTGTGAAGTGGTCCAAGGCTGTTTTTAATTATGACCTACTCTTTACCAATATGTGTGCAGAATCAGGGAATGCTCATGCAGATTATTTTGGATTATAATAAATTACCTATATTGTCTACTTTCAAGACTTGTTGTTTTTAACATTCCTGACAGCAGTGGTAAATATACCCCTAGAGGTCTTTGCTTCATGCACTGCAGCTACAGCAGCACATGTGTTCTAACCCAGCCTCTCTAGCTTATAACTTCACATCTCCAGAGATAGGTTGGGCCAATGCTCTTTTGATGACTAAAGCTTATGACACACAAACACACCAGATGTTCAGTGTTTTAGTTGGCACTCTGGAGTTCAGAAAACCACTGTGCAACCCCTTATGTCCCTCACTATAGAACATTTTACACCCTATGCTACATTTAAATTGTAACCTTACCACTGACCCTCAACAAGATTCTGAAAGTATTTTTAAGCTTCTTAACATTCTCATTTGATTAAGACTGACATTCCAAGGCAATCTGGACACTCTCTACATGCAAATGTACTTGCAAAAACTCAAAATCACTTCTTCAAAATTACAACGAAGAGAGATTTAGTGGCTATACTTCAATGGTCCCTAAAGGGAGGTCTGTTGCCTTTTCATCCATTACCAATGTGTAACTGAAAACAAAGTCCCCTTTTCATATTATTGTGTTTTACTTTGGATTACTTTTCATAGCCTTTTCTAAGAAATGGTCAACAGAACTCTTGCCCTTGTTGGTTTTCTCCATATTTTTTCTCCTGTGAACTCTTCTCTTTTTTGCCGTGTAGGTTCCCCACCAGCACCGCCTATCTGTGGATGTGATCCCAGAATTGAAGAAATCAGACAACTACTGTAGAAACCCCGGAGGAATCAGCGACAAGCCCTGGTGTTTCACCTCAAATCCCAACATACGCTGGGAGTACTGCACTGTGCCGAAATGTGGGGAGACAAGCATGGCACCAGGTATTACCTCATGCTGTCTTCAGCACCTTGTTGCTTTTTCACTGGTTCCTATTCCTGACATTTTCTTTGTGGACACTGTCCCCTCACATTTTTTTGGAATACTCTCATGAGTCCTTTTTGGAGCTTTTTGCAGCTGAACAGCTTTTGCCACCATCAAATGCAAGTGCACTTACTGCTGTGTAGCATAGTGCAGAAATCAATGTGAAGGTCATGGATGAAGAAATATGAATGAATCATTGTGATTTAGAGCAGTCATTTAAAAAAGCTTATTAATAACAAGTAATTAAATAGATGTCTGGTTGTTCTGAGATGTTATGGTGCTGACCAAACAACCAAAAGTCATATGAAAATAGGTCTTCAATAGTTATGGGGCGGCAGTAGCTCAGTCCGTAGGGACCTGGGTTGGGAACCGGAGGGTCGCTGGTTCAAGTCCCATGCGGAAATCTGGAAATTGGTCTGGTAGCTGGAGAGGTGCCAGACCACCTCCTGAGCACTGCCGAGGTGCCCCTGAGCAAGGCACCGAATCCCCCCCCCCCTCCATCAGCTCAGGAGCGCCCGCTGTGGGCCGCTCCGTCACTCTGACATCTCTCCATTAGTGCATGTCCATAGGATCCTGTTTGTGCATGTGTATATATCAGCCTATGTGTGTGTTGCATGACCTAAAAACAGAGTGTAAAAACAGAATTTCCCCTTGCGGGGATCAATAAAAGGTAAATCTTAAATCTTATTATTTTTGTTGCACATTCAAAAATGCAACTTATGTTTAAATGTTGTCTGTGTCTGTCAGTGATGAAGTCAGAGTCACCAGGCCCTCGCCAGACTTCTCGCCTCCCTCCCATGGCGTCCTCTCCAGCCTACTCCATGTCTGTTATCGTCATCATCCTGACTTCACTCGCAGCCGCAGTCTTCCTCACCATCGCCATCCTCGCCTGCCGCAAGCGGAGGAAGCAGTGGAGAAACAGGAAGAGGTTAGATTTAGTGACAAAGCTCAGCTTTACACTTGACATAGCAACCTCTGCCATCAGTGTGTGAATAGGTGTAAATGGGTAGGTGTGACCTGCGGTGTGAAAGCGCTTTGAGTAGTCAGAAGACTAGAAAAGTGCAAAAGTCCATTTACCATCTTTTTCCTTCTTTGCAGAGCAATGGAGGCCCCAACCCTGAGCGCTCTTCCATCAGATCTCCTTCTAGATCGACTCCATCCCAATCCAATGTACCAGCGGGTTCCCCTACTGCTAAACTCAAAGCTGCTGGCCCTCGAGTATCCAAGAAATAATATCCAATATGTCAGAGACATTGGAGAGGGAGCCTTTGGACGAGTTTTTTCAAGCGAGGTGAGAGATAAGCAAAGGGAAAAGGGGAGGAATGGGTAAATTATTGAAGTTACTGTTCTACATGGTAGTCAAATTGTAAACTAAAACAAGAGATAAAGACATAGAGTTAGCCAATGTTTCTCAGGCAGAGAGAAAAGAAAGATGTCAGACAGGCTGCAGAGAGGGAGAGGGGTATAGAGTGGCCAATCAAGGCCACTGGTCATTCTAAGAACTGCTGCGTCATTCACAAAGTCACAAGGCGAGCTGCTACAGGTGTCACTTACACTCCACACTAAAGCTGTTCACAGCAAGACATGAACACTTAAGTCTGATCCCAAGGATTATATTTAGTACTACACCTTGTTATACAGTAGTTCCCCTGCTGAAAAATCCTATATCAAAAAAAATAAATGAAATAACTTATTTATCAAACTATCAAAACAACAATATCAACAACCAAATCTCAGCAAATTTAATGGTGTTCAATTCTTCAAGCACTGTTTTAAGGTTTTGTTATAGTCATTTCCAATACCTTTTACAGTGTGTTATATAGTCACTAAAATCAATTAATGTGTTTTCATGAAGAAATTCAGTACAGCTGAGGGGATAAAGTTTATTTTCATCTCTGAAGTTTTCTAACCAAGGGAGATTAAGCTTAATCAGAACTTCATCTCCTCCCTGACAAGTCCCAATATTTCTATTCAAAAAGCTGTATTTGCAGTATGGTACTTAATGATCTGTGGATAATGGTAAACATACCGTAAATAAACAGTCATACTTTGAAGACAATAATGCAGCAAAGTGTAAGAAATGTATCAAGAGTACAATTGTTTCAAAAGTTTTGATGGCAGACCTAAAAGCTTGAAGGACTCTCTTTAAAAGTAGAAAATAAACTTTTAATAATTTGATAAATACATGATTAAGATTTTAGGACAATTTAAAAATTGGCAACAGCAGATACTACATTTTTGTTTCTCAGGACAAATCTATAAATGAAAACTGTGCTCTCTATTCTTTTTGTTACATAGAAACAATAAACTGAACATTGACCTTAATTGTAAATTCAGCACTGTATGAAGGAAGTTTTTGGCATTTTCACAGTAGCATCTTCGTATAGTCAAGCCGATGTGAGAGATGTCCTTCAGGGTGGCTGGTAATCCCTTAATAACAACTGGAATGGTGCAGTATACAGACACCCCTGAGAATATATCAGACACACAAGCACACCACATTTCTAAGCTATACATGCGACATAATTAATACCAAATGTGTTAATTCAAACAGAAATCTTTTTGACACCTCACCAGTATCTTTTTGACAACCGAAACGTCCTCACTTTCTGGCCACATGATGATTTTGAGAGTCTAACAATCAAAATTGTCGTCACAAACCAAGCAGTAAGAGAACATAAACACACATACTGTACACACTCCTGCATGCAAAGTTATTAATTTTTTCTTGCACATAACCTTTACAGTACAAATATTACAAAATGGTAACGCATCTGTGTGTATATACATGAACATAGACAAGCATAAATAAAAACAACTTATAGAGCGACCTAAATAGACTCCAGCAGTAAATATTTTCTTCCCTGACAAATGGGAGTCAACCTGTAGTTTCCTGGTGTGTGTTCATGTTTGTTAATGACTATGCAAGTGTTTCTCTGTGTGCGTGTGTCTGCGTGTGTGTGTGTGTGTGTGTGTGTGTGTGTGAGTGTGTGTGTGTGTATGGAGGGCGGATTGGTTCAGCTGCTGCACGCCGCACGCATGTACGCACGTGTGATTATTTTCATAAAAGTCCCACACGTACACACGCGCGTGCGGTGTGTAAGTACTACACGCAGCTTGACTTACAGTGTTTGATTTATTTTACAGACACTTGATGCTGTTATCTGTATGATCAATACAGATTACAGATTAATACAATACTGAAGATTTAAGATGGCTGTTGGTTTACGCATGGAGAGATAAAGTCACTGACAGCGTTAGATTATGATAGTATGGACAGGTAGAAGAACGGACTGCCACGCTCATATTAAAATTCGTTTCACTGAGTTTAATTAGTTGAAGAACGTGAAGCTGATCAGACTGCAGTGCGCAACGCTGAAGGAAACGTTTCTGATGCTTTGAGAATCAGCGGATAAATCTGAAATCTGCTGTTAATATTTTCATTCTATCTCCGATTTTTATACAAAGGAGGGAGAAGGCTTGTTGTCAATTGCCTGGTTTAAGAGTTTGAACTTTCAATATAGTTTAAAACGATGCACGTTCCGTTTGACTCCGGGGAGGACCGTAGCGAGCTGCCGGGCTTGGCTCCAGGCCGGGACTGCGGTCACTGAATCCCTGCCGAGGTCTCTACAGATGGACGCTCACAGATGCGGGAGGACGGGGAAGTGGATTTATTATCATACCCCATAACGATCAACATCACCGGAGCAGCGTTTCTCTGGGGCTATGCCCCGCTGTCTATTGTCCACAAACACGACTTTATAACATTTAGGCTATAAAAAACCACACAACTTTGAGAAATGAGGTCTGGTTGACCAGGCTTTGTTGAGTTGGCTGCCCGGCTATCGGTACTGTTGCCCGGCTTGAGTAAGGGACTTCAGTCTGCCTGAAGTGACTGAAAAATGAAATTAAACACACGCACGAAGGCGCGTCTGTAAGTCACGCTGCGTGTAGTACTTACACGCCGCACGTGCGTGTGTACGCGTGACACTTAAATAAGAACACACGTATGTGCGTGCGTCTGTAAGTCAAGCTGCGTGTAGTACTTACACACCGCACGCGCGTGTGTACGTGTGGGACTTTTATAAAATAATCACACGTGCGTACATGCGTGCGGCGTGTAGCAGCTAAACCATTCCGCCCTCCATACCATAGTGTGTGTGTGTGTGTGTGTGTGCGAGTGTGTGTGTGTGTGTGTGTGTGTGTGTGTGTGTGTGTGTGTGTGTGCGTGCGTGTGTGTGTGTGTGTGTGTGTGTGTGTGAGCTAAATATAAATCTACACTGAGAAAAAAACATGTTGACATAAGTTTGCCCCTCTGGTGAGACACACAGGAAGTGTGTGTTTGTGTGTTTGTATTTGTATTGATTTTACGTTTCCCCCGAGATATTTGACATTCACATTGCACTGAACTAATACTGTTCCTTTTTATTTGCTTTTTTTTCCTTTTGCTTGGCTGCTTGTATGGCAATTCAAACGGCAAATTCAATACACATGGTTCAGAAATCTAGTAAATGCACTATAAATAAAATATCCCAGATAATGTCATAGTTTTTATTCACAAGCAGTTGGGTACTGAAAAGCAATACTTGGAAATAACCAACACTTTTGTTACAGAGCACCTGGTCTGCTGCCAATGGAGTCTTTCACCATGGTGGCTGTGAAGATGCTGAAGGAAGAAGCCTCAGCTGACATGCAGAATGACTTCCAGAGAGAGGCAGCACTAATGGCTGAATTTGACCATCCAAACATCGTACGACTCTTAGGTCTGTCTGAGTGTGTGTGTGTGTGTGTGTGTGTGTGTGTGTGTGTGTGTGTGTGTGTGTGTGTGTGTGTGTGTGTGAGAGAGAGAGAGAGAGAGAGAGAGAGAGAGAGAGAGAGAGAAAGAGAGGGATAGAGAAAAGAGAATGAGAGAGAAAGGAGAGAGAGAAAAGGCAGAGAGAAGGCCAGATTCCCACGGAGGCTACAGGATAACAGCTGGGTTTTACATTGTATTACTAACTCGATCAGTATTTTCTTGGGAGATAAAGGTAAGTGCAAAAACAGATACAGAATCACAGAAGAGAGAAACACAATCGGCAAAAAAAAAAATCCAAATTTTCAATCCAACTGTTGACTATTGAGTTGCATTGTGGGAGATGGTTCTTCTGTTGTAAGGATGATGTATTCTGCTCAAATTGCAAAAAAGAATCTTTTGCAATTTTAGCAGTAAACCCAAAAGTATAAAAAAAATCCCCAAAGTGCAAATTGTTCTTGGTTAACTAAAAGATTAGACTTAAAAAAATCTTGGTAACCTCATCATGATTAAGGTGTTTGGTTTACCAAAGCAAATAGAAGTACTTCGCTGAGTTAATAGAAACATAGTTAGCCTGGTATTTACAGAGAGAAGTTCAGATAACTAGAATTTTGAGACAATTTTTTAAAAATTTTTACAGAATCAATGCTTTTTTGCCTGAAATCTCAATCAGGAGACGAAAAACACGTGATTGTTTAAAAATGTTATATGCCATTCATTTCCTATAAGTAAGCAATAATCCGTATCACGTGTAATGCTGCTTATCACATAAAATAACCACCAATTAATTTTCTCCTTCCAGATGTTACTTCTTCTTCAGAAAGAATGTACTACATTTCAATAGTTTGCCTTTCTCTTGTTTTTTGTATTCCCACTGTTGTCCATTTAGAGAAATGCACAGAAAATAATGCAGTGAAGTACTTAAAGGGTGACCATGGTAACTGTACAGTGCACATGTCCTTTGTTATGACAGAAACTACTGTGTAAGCCTTTAGTCTAAACTCCAGAACAAGCAGAAAACAAAGAGGCGTAATGCAAACTCTTCATTTAAACCATTATGTTAGCAAAATATATTGGATGAGAGACAAACTTTACTTTAAAGCTTTCAGCAGTTTATCCAGCAGAACGCAGACACTAGTTTCCAACATTCCCCTAGTCTTCTTAATGAAGCCTTTTTCTCAAGATCTTAGTCATTGTGGTTCTATAAACTCTTTAGAGATACAGATAAGTCTGTTTGGCAGTAAACAAATTACTTCTTGACAACAGAAGTGCCTTTGTTGGCCTGAGTGATACAAATGTCCTCCATTAACGTTTATCTAGGCTAAAAGCGCCATATCTTATCTAATACAAACAGATTGCATGCCAATATACAGTACATCCAGGAAGACATTTAAACATGCACCAGCTTCTAAGTGAGTAAACACAACCATTGCTCATTCGCTGTGCTGAAAAAAAAATTGTTTGTTTTGGTCCATTTTAAGGCTCCAGTGGTTGTGAAATGTTTATAAGATCACCTCAGGCACACAAAAAATGAGACCCGTGTTAAACTTTCATATCTTTAGTTCAGCTTTTTGAAATGACTCATGTAGAGTGACACATTAAAACACTGAGGTCTCTGGAGGCATGAAACCAGAGGTTGATTAGATTATTTAGTTAACCGCTAATCAACCTCTCGGCTAATAATACACTGTAAATCATGTGTAAAAATACACATGTATTATCCATGATATGCCTGTGTCTAACTTTAAATTAGAGGTGCCATATGTCTCCATGTCATTATATTCTACAGCGTGTGTGTGAGTGCATGATGGGGCCCATGTGTTATGTATATTTAGCGATGGACTGGGCCATCTTGATCCAGCTACTGACCTCCGGGTAAGGCTGCTACTGTTGAACTACAGTTCTGCTAGAGGAGACCCCCCCCCCACACACACACACACACACACACACACACACACACTTACACCCTCACCCAGGAGCAGTAATCAGAGCTTTTCCTCTCTGTCCCACTCTGTGACCCATAGTACATGAACTCACTGAGCATGACCTCCAAGCCACATCTCAGTGAAATGGCAAGATTTTTTGAGATTAGAAAAGAAAAAAGATGTGACTTTGCAACTTTATGTTCGTTGAGGCTTAATATGGATCCCTGATATCTTAGAAAACTTTGTAGGACCTTATGTCTGCCTGTGTCAAATATGCTATGTATCACTTTGTCAGAGGTTTTATCGTGTGCACAAAAGAAATCGAAGTCCCCCCTTTCAAATGGTAGCACATTTCTTTCTGAACTACTACTACTATTACTGAAATCTTGCAGATTTGTCATGCATTATTTAACACACTTTTTGCGAAGAATTCCTTCCAGACATATTTGTTTTTGGGACACTGGATTGTGTTCTGTGTCTTTAAAAGCGGTTGCAGTGACTGGGTTACTTGCAGGTCAGTAAAGTTCCCATTCATGTTTTATACACAAACAGAAGCAGTGACATGAACTAATTCAAAAACTGTGATTTGCGGCCAATATGACTCAGTGCACTGCAGTACACTGACCACAAGTGCACTCATCATGGGCTGAATTTAGAAGCACAGACACAATTTACGTGGGCTCAAATTAAAGCTGGCTGCCAGAAAGAGAAACTGAAACCACTGTCTGATGCATTGGTATTTTTCTAACTGTTGGCAGACTTGATGATTTATTGTTATATTTTCCTCAGGGTAATGTAGTACTCAATAACTGGAGTGTGAATGCCAGTTTTCATGAATGGCCCCTCTGAAACTTAGTCAGGGCGGTTATTCACAGAATGTGCTACCATTTCTCTATGCAGCACAAAAATGCAAAACATATTTACAGGAATGCACAAATAAACAAGCAAACAGCCAATGTTGATGGATAGAGAATTTAATAGAGGCATACTATTAGAAGAAAGATTAAAACATTGAAATTAAATTAGACGGCGTGTTCCTCTGCACATGCTAGATTAATCTCTGATGAACTATTACAATGTACATCAAAATTAATTGTTTTATATGATAAAAAACACGCCTTGTCAATTGAAATAATTGTCTTTTGAGCCTCTTAGCTGTCTTAGAAAATGTGTTTTTTGGACATTGTTCAAGGAAACGCAATCTGAAATGTGGGAGAATAATTTTTTATTCATATGTCTATCCACCGGGGGCGGCTGTGGCTCAGTGGTAGAGTCGGTCGTCTCTCAACTGGATGGTTGGGGGTTCGATCCCCAGCTCCTGTAGCTACATGTCAGATGTGTCCTTGGGCAAGACACTTAATCAAGTTGCTAGAAAAGTGCTATACAAGTTCAAGTCCCGAATTTCCCCTCAGGGGATCAATAAAGTAATATCTTAAGTCCATTTACTGTAAAAAAAAGACCATGGTGTCTAGAATCTTGTTCAGATTCACAAGTATTGCAGTCACAACCATAACTCTAATAGCTTTAGAAATGCTCTTTAATTTCCAGTATTTCCCCTCACTGAGAGGTTTAGAAAAACACAAGGTCATTTAACACACACACTATGTATACATCACAGGGCTACTAATATAAGACTGTAAATCCACTGTGCGTGAGAGTTTATCTGTGAGCTAGTACACTTCATGGATAGTTTAGTCTGGTTTTATGTCTAGTCTGAATGTTTATTTACCTTTTACAGTGAATGCACTCATTGAACGATACCACCGCAGTAGAAAAAAAACTTCATTCAGCACAGTTTAATGATGTCACTGATGTGTTTATGTGGTTGAGTTTTTTTTCTTCTTCTCTCAAACCTCTTGGCTGGGAAAACGTTTCACTCAAAAGCCTTCTGTGTACTCTGTATATGAAACATCATGTATTAAAATCTTGTGTTTGGTTTCTTCCACAGGTGTATGTGCAGTGGGTAAACCCATGTGTCTGATGTTCGAATACATGGCTCATGGTGACCTCAATGAGTTCCTGCGCCGCAGATCTCCAACGCAATCCGTGCGCACCCTCAGTCGTGCCAGCCTCTCAGGTCGTAGTTTTTCTTTGGAGCTGGAGGCGGTGTCTCTCTCCTGTGCAGAGCAGTTGTCAATATCTAAGCAGATTGCTGCAGGAATGGCTTACCTATCGGAGCGTAAGTTTGTCCATCGTGACCTCGCGACACGGAATTGCCTGGTTGGCGAGGAAATGGTGGTGAAGATCGCAGACTTTGGCCTCTCCAGGAACATCTACTCAGCAGATTACTACAAAGCCAACGAGAATGATGCCATCCCTATTCGCTGGATGCCCCCAGAGTCTATTTTCTACAACCGCTACACAACTGAATCAGACGTGTGGGCATACGGGGTGGTGTTATGGGAGATTTTCTCCCATGGCATGCAGCCATACTACGGAATGGGTCATGAGGAGGTTATTTATTATGTACGTGATGGCCACATCCTCTCCTGTCCTGAGAATTGTCCTCTGGAACTGTACAATCTGATGAGGCTCTGTTGGAGCACACACCCTTCAGACAGGCCCAGCTTCAGTAGTATACATCGGATTCTGGAACGTATGCATCAAAACACATTAAGTGTCAATTCTGAAACTGAGGCTGACTGCTAAAGTGGGAACTGTTTTAAAAAATGTTTTTCCCTGTGCAAAAAACACGTTGTCATAATGTGGTCTTTGGTGCCTTACAACACATTTTATATCATCTTGACTTCTTCCCTTGCTTATTTTTTTCTATTCAGAAGATTTTCTTACCACACATGCCTGTATTATGACTTGTGTTTTGTAGGTTTGCTTTTTGATTGATTACATTTAAATGCATGATAACTAGACTTAAACTCTGATCACTGATTTTAGAGTCTGAAACTTTGATACTTTAAATCCTTAATCATTAAGGTGTATTTAAACATTGTGATACATTTATCACATGTGGGATTACTGGATTTTCCTTTTTGTCTTCTTCAAACTGAGCTATCAAGCAGTTACAAATAGGGTGATAACTAAACATGATAACTTCTGAAAGAGAATGGTACTCATTTTATTTGTCATAGTAATTACATAAAAAGCGTAAACTGTCACCTCTGATTCCACAGTGGCACATTATCACTTTAAAGCATTGCTGTTGATTGTTTTTTTACTGACAAGTCGCTATTCCATTTTCTGGGCATTCTTGTTTAACTTTTCGTTTCTTTATCACTGAGTTGTTGATGGCCGATGTTTTCTTTTTTGATTAGACCTTTTTTTTGGCAGTGTTTGACACATGTAGTTTGTTATCAGTAAATCTGTTTTGGATTATATTGTGCCAAATCATGCAAAAGTTATCTCAGGACACATATCAAGAGAGCAGGTCTAGACTGTACTTTTTGTAACACTATTTAGAGAGCTTCAATATTAATTCATCATTAGTAAGCACTTGGCAACATACAATTTCAAGAAAATCCTTCTTTTAAACAGGCAGAAACCTCAAGCAGTACCACACTGATTGGTGGACAACTATCCACCATGTCTGGATTGCTGAATACATTACAGCAGTGTTGATGTATTTAAGAGCTGACCAATCAGAAGAAAGTGGGCACATGGGTAGGGAAGCCTTAAAGAGACAGCATCTGAAATTAACGATTTCAGGCAGAGGCTGAAATGAGGGATTTTACTGACGCTAGTGTTAGATAAATAAGGAGGTTTTTTGAGCTTCACATTTCGGCACGTTACTCTTTAGGTGTCCCAGACTGACATAATAAATGGTGAAAGTGAGTATAAAAGAGCTCCTTTAACTAATGTAATGTCTTAGCTTTGAAATAGACAATAAGTGAGGAAAAGTACATTAAGTATGTACTTAATGTAAAAAAAAATCATCGTTCTTCTTTCAAGGTATTGATATTTTTTTAAATCTCTGTACAAACTTACATTTTGAATGAGTAAGATCTAAAGGACATGTTTTAATCATTTCAGAGCAATGTTACAAGCATCTCCTGTCTCATCAGTTTTTGTCATGTGGACTACTCTAGTGGAATCATGAGTTCATTTGTTGGATGTATTTAAAGCTCCTGTGGGGAGTTTTTTGATGGTTAGCAAATCGACTCAAATTTATACTGATACCTCTTCTTCAACCTCTGCCAGGGGGTAGTGTCAGAAAAGGTGATGAAGAGCATGCTGCCAAAACAGCCTTTTCTTCCACGTTTTCAACGTCAGAGATTCTCAGTGATCGTTTAAAGAAAGCAGAGATAAGAGGTATGCTTTGACCACAATGGGCCACAAAATCGACACAAACCCAAAGTTCCTCACAGCAGCTTTAATAAAGCTTTTTAAAATTGGTGTGATGTTGACCTTTTTTTATTTGTTATGCAACATAATGCTGGTTTTGTCTGGTCTTATTTGTGTATAAACATGATATTTCTTTGTATGCCTTTCAAATAAACATAATAACTGCTGGTAAACACAGTTTGTATGTAAACGACTTAAAATGTCCTTTATTTGGAGTTCATTAATCCCTTGTGTATAACATGTCTTAAATCCAGGAAAACCATTTCATCAAATGCCTTGGGGAAAACTAAAAGCAGAAAACTAGTAGAGAAAGACAAAATCATTCAGAAATACTTCCTGAGCCACTCTCCCTCCTCAGGCCCTGCTTACATCTTGTAAACTTTGGTCGTGTGATGTTCAGGACAAGTGATTTTCTGCACCTTAAAGAAACAAATAGGAGTCAGTGGACTCACCCGCTCTATGTAGTGTGGCTTTATGGTAAGAGTGTGGAACGGCAGTAAAAAAAAACTATAACATCCACAGACATACCGACAGCAAATGACACGTGCCCTAGAGCTTCCCCCATGTTATTTAAAGGGCAGCTTTTTCAACAAACAGTGGGACTGAAGCATGAACAAAGACAGTCAAGAGTCCTGAACTACTTTCTTTAACATTTTCATATGAAAAAATGATGGGTTTTACATCTGCAAAGTCACAAATGGCACGATAAGTTGTACATTTCTTTTGGTCTGGCCCTAAACCTTGCTCTGCTTTGAAGGCCGCTTTCAATCTGTTTGTTTAATCATGAGCCTCCTCTGACACATGGCCCATAACATCCCCCACCCCACCCACAGGATAAAAGTACACAAGTACTTTCCCATGTGGATGTTGCAGTCTCACAACTCTCCACAAGAGGGATCAGAGAGGTTAACTTAAGTAGATAACTGATTTCTCATGCAGGGTTATATGCACAGTATTAATAGTATATTTCTCTATGTATTAGAGAAAATTATTCTTGCAGACATGTGTTCCACTTCTATGAGTTGGTTTTGTTAAGTTTGTAAATGTGTCTGTGTTTGCTTCCAACTGCATGTGTGTAAGGATGTCCACTTGCGTGTTTGTGTTTTTTGAGGATGTCCAATATAAATTGTTTAAAGTAGGCAGCCAAGAGTTTGGCCTGCATTGGTCATTTCTCCTCCTCTTCATCCAAACTATGGATCAGACTGTCCCACTCCCACTTCCTCTGTGGTCCTCCCTCTCCTCAAACCTCCTATTGTTGTCTGTCTAGAGTAGACCATATTTATACCCTATTTCTTTGCATACTTCATTTTCTTCCATTTCCTTGTTGAATTCTTTAGTCATTGTCTTCTATGGTGGAGTAACAAAGGTATAGTCAAGGGTACTCAATTTGAGGTACTATTACTTTGCTTGAGTGTTTCCATTTCTTTCTCCACTGCATTTCAGAGGGACATACAGTTTTGCAGATTTAACTAAATACATTTGCCAGGTTTACCTAGGTTTAAGATAAAAATATTTACATGGAATTTGAATTATAACATTTTAGAATGTCAAAGGGTGTTTTTAACACTTTTTGATCAAGATGTTTGACAAGAAAACTGCCTCATTGTTGCTCATGTAACTTCTCTGCTTCTCTATGAGTTGTTAGCAGTTCAACTAGTCATTTACAGTTCAAACCTTCCTGATGTCTAACCAATGTAAGCGGCCTAAAGAGGTAAAATTATTTCATAATGCACAAAAGGCAAAAATAGTCCCAGAACGTACTAAAGAGCTCTGAAACTAGGATGCGTGTTCTTGAAAGAAAGGGGTGGATGGAGCCCTGTGATGTGATGCGAGTCATTTTGATTCCACCGTCCTTTGTCCTTTCTTTCTTCCATCTCCATCACCACTGTTTCCTGTCTTATCTGTAGCTGCTGTCAGGTCTCGCTCTCCCCCTTAAGTACTATTTCTTTTAAATGTTTTGGTTGAAATTGAACACAAAGCCTGCTGCGGATGCTGGGAAGTGACACTCACTCAGTGAATTAGCCGATTGTCCCATTTTCAGACAAAAGATTTATCTGAATGGACTCTCTAACCTTCCTGCCAGCTTGCATTAGTGGCTTTCAATGTTTTGGACACCAGAGATTGATACTTTGACGAAAACCACTTCCTGTGCTGTCATGATAATCTCTCTTCTGTTCTGAACACCTTTGCAGCAGAGAAATGTCATGTTTCTGAGGAAGCAGGTTGTGTTTATGTGTAAAACGTTACAAAACTTCTAAAGGTCAGCAATTCCTGGATATCTTGGCATGAAGGTAGCTTGAAATGTTTTGTTGACTTCTCCATATATTATTATAACTTTAGCTGGCAACAGGAATGCTGATTCAGTGAGCTATATTCTGCCTCACAGGTTATTTGGACTGAGGAGACATATTATTCACTTACATTTTCAGCAGTCAAACACGCTGGGAACCAAGGAAAGTGTCTTTATCACCATTGTGACGAAGATGTGACATCCCCCTCACTCAGCGACAGCACACAGGAACTTCCTGTGTGGCCGAACTGGCTCTGATTGGCCCATCCAGGGAGCTACAGGAAGTATGGAGACATATATCAGTCAACTGGAGGCTACCGCTCCAAAGCTGTGGAACAATAAACACACACACACACACACACACACACACACACACACACACACACACACACACACACACACACACACACATACACACACACAGAACGTTCTTTCTATGAAAACATTAGGCCGCTGCTGCTTGGATTACAGCTTAATTCAAGTTAAACACAACATAAATTGGCCCAGAACATTTTACCGTAGCATTCAACATACACACAGACATCATTTGTAAAGTATAGCAAATCTTTTTTCTTTTCTTTTTTGCAGTGTCTGTTTAATGTCACAATCCACCTACAACTATGCAAATGTTGGTTTTCAGATCACTTTTGGTCGTTTTATTTCATAATGAAGGGCAATGTATGAGCACTATTGACTTTTTTTTTACCAAAACATTGTCACAAATCTGTTTGTTATCTGGTCAAATTATTTTACAGGAAGCAAAACCTTTTGTAAACAGTCTTTTGATCGT
Organism: Tautogolabrus adspersus; assembly: GCA_020745685.1. Classification (NCBI taxonomy): domain Eukaryota; kingdom Metazoa; phylum Chordata; class Actinopteri; order Labriformes; family Labridae; genus Tautogolabrus; species Tautogolabrus adspersus. Next base: position 8,788,010 of record CM036549.1, on the reverse strand, counting down.
TTTGTACATGAAAAATAAGCAGTTCTGCTTTAAGCTGTTCTGGTTCGAGGTTGAAAATCATCTTCACATTGGATTTACTTTCCACTTTTTGTTGTCCATGCTAACCCTTACTGTAGGTCAGTGCCTTACGTTTTTTGAAAAACTCTGTTAATATTGAGAAATGCAATCCCATTTTGCACTCTAAAGAATATTGGCAGGTAGTGTGAAAGTTATGATGTTTCATATCATTGAAAGGATAGGAACTTATTTATTGAGTATTTTCTCACCTTTTAAAGGAAGAATATGCCCCATTTTACATATAAACACATCAGATATCAAGAATATCCTATGTCAATAAATCTCAGAGTCATTACAGTCTACAATAAGTGAGAAGCACAAGTCCCGCTGTCTGTGTTGCTGTCTGAGCCCTGTTTACATCAGGTTTACATAGAAGGGACAGCCGGCTCCTCTGCTTGCGTATACAAGCTGTTAGTTAGTCAAGGGCTAGAGAAAAGAAGAATAACATACTCATGTTATGGTCACAGTCAGTCTGTGTCAATTTACATGCAATGTGAAGCTAAGAGGCTAACATTAGCTTGCACACAAAAAATGCAGGCCACAAGCAATCGCAGCTCAAGACAAGGACATTTTGTCTGCCGCTTGCACTTGACTCCTTCGTAAAAACAAGAGGGGAGGAGGGGTTGTCGCTGTAGGAGAGTGGTAGCTTCAGTATAGCTGAGGTGTTGCCAAAAAGGAGTTTGTCTTGGTGTCATGCTGGTGCTTAAGGGCGACAACTACTGGATCAAAAAGTTGCACATTCTTCCTTATATCTGCACAGCAAACCACACAGTGAAAAGTGAGTTTGGTCAACATATAAACACACGTTGACACACAGTTGGCTGCCAACCATCAAGGCTAAGTAAAATGTGTGAGCAGCATCTTAAGATCTTATTAGGTCTACCATAGAAATCCTGCACGTCATAAGGCAAACATTATCAGTCGATGTCAGTCTGTGACCCAGTAAGTTTGTGGAAGTCAGAAACCAAAACACTGGCAGAAAACGGCAACACTAGGCTAAACATGTAAGATAACGGAAAGAAGTTCAAAACTTTGTTTAAAAAGTCAAATCTTACATAAAGAAGCCCCAAAACAATAATTCAGACTGTTCTCTTTTTTTTTTATTGTTGCTTGGATATCAACACTATGAACTTTGATGAACATTTATTTATATTGGCCCTTACAGACAAGATAGTCACATTTATGTTTGTGTCACAATTACTTCTTAGAAACAACAACTTGTATGTGATTTTCATTTTTATCTCAAGCTTGGCAAATATTTCAAAAACATTTGAAAGCATTGTTTCACTTTGGAAGAACAAATATCAGACCGTGATGTTTGGAGGATCAGTCATTGACCCTTCTTGTGCAAACATCGTGGATCATTATGAAGTGAACAATGATAACATATCGAATGTGCAACACTGCTTTGAACTTGTTTCGACCCAAAACCCCTTTAAATGTTAATACATTGTTTTCACTTGTAACAATGAACTCATATCTATATAAACCAGAATTATAACAGAAGTTTGTAATCATGAATAAGTCAATTTAACATTTTTGGAGGCTGTGTTGAGTATCTTTATAGTAAGATTAAAAATCATGCTGTTGAAGAACCTTCTAGAACGGTAATATATTGCTCTAACAGTGTGTCCTAACAGAACGCAAGCGACAGACGTCGGACGCTGTCCATTAGTTATTTACTTGTCTGCTCTGTGAATTTCAGCTTCCTCTTGTAAAAAGTAGCGCAGTCAGTGCATGTATTTTAAAGGTGGAGTTGCTGAAATGTGGTGCTTTGTATTGCCGGGCCTTTAACATTGATGAGCCAAAAGAAGTTATGCCTCTGTGTTAATACAAGTCAAAGCGCAACATTTCAGTCACAGATATGGATATTAATAATGCACTGCCATCTCAACTAGAGACTGAGGAAAGTGAAAGAAAATCAAGTACATTTTCTGGTAGAACACTCCCAACCCCGTTGTCGAGCTCCCTCATGCCTCATGCCTCGTTCCTTATCCATTATTACGTGTGCCACAGAAAGGAAAATAGAAACAGGGCATTGGGGTAAAAACTGTGTTGTATACTGATGCATTGCTTGTGCGCTGTTAGGACACTCCAGAAGGAAACGACAGAATCACGCTCATGTTGAATGCTGTTAGGACACGCTGTGACACTGACATTGTTATGTTCTATTTTAAGGAAAATGCAAAACAACGGTGTTAGCAACACACACACTATGAGCAACTGAAAACCACCTGAAAATCTTGCTTTAGCTGACCTCTAGTGGTTAAACATCTCACCTAGCTGCGGCGATGTTACGGTGTAATCCAGCAACCCCTGACATCGGCAGTGACATCACTGTTGGGAATGGTTACGAATTTAACAAGGCACACCCATCAGTGTTGCTGAGGTGAAAGAGGTTCAAAATTACCCGACCAAAGAGGGCCAAAAACCTTTGTTCAGCCTGGTGTAAAGTTACTCCTTTAGGAAGAGCACTGCAAGGCACTGCACACATAGAAAACTAGTTCTGGGTCACAAACATGTAAATAACTGTTATAGTGTCTAGAGGAAGTTTGTTAATCAGGATAAAAATAAAAAAAGAGCTCATGACATAGAAAACATCAACAAAATCCTACAGTACATTGCGACAGAGTATAACAGTTAAATTTACAAACACTTTCCCTTTGGTGATTAACTTTGAATGATATATTTTATATACATACATACTGTACACATATACTCACAATGTTGTACAAGGAGTGACACACTGGTAAACAAAGACGCTTAAAGACAAAAAGTTAGGTTGGTTTGCTGTAATACCTGAATGAGTATTTTGTTAGAAAAACACTCACAGTGAACATCTAAATATGGCGGGTTGAATCCATAGCAAAGTTTGGGCAATATTAGTTGCACTGCTTGTGTCAGTACTCTTGTGAGGCCTTTAGTGAAACATTAACATTAGTGACAGATGGACAAACACCAACGGCAAAACTGCATCTTTGGAATATTGAGTTTTCTCAATTAGCTTCCTTGTTATAGTTTAAAGGCACATCCAGGAGATAATAGGCCAAAAACAGTGGAGAAACACTCCCCACTCGAAAGAGCTCTTGTAGAATAAATACACATCCAAACTCTGTAATCGTTTTCTCTATAAAGGTACCAATGTTGCCTCATTAACAGGTCAGAAGTTTGTTAAATTCAACATGCAATAAATACCAGCTGATTTCACGTCTTACTGCAGCTTACATTTCTGACAAACATCCTGATACTCAAAATATTTTTTTGGCTGTTATTCCCTCTTTTCTGTCAGCTGTTGGAGACTTTGTCGAGGTTTTTCGGCCAAAAAGTGTTTTGATTTACATTTGGACAAAGCGTTCCGCTGGCAATTTTTTCAACAATGCACGTCATTGCATCAGCATGCTGACTGTCAGCTGGCTCGAAATGTAGAGTCTAAGTTGCAGGCAGTAATTAGTAAGAGCACTTCTGGAAATGTAATGAAACTGTTTAACCCTGCATTGGTTTAACTATATCTCCCTTCTCGGATTGTTATTTCTGGAGAACATCATGGAGGCTTCTAGCCTATTACTGTTAAAATAATAAATTGTAAAATGTCATTATTGTCAGTACATCTTTATATAAAGGTTAAAAAGCAAAAAATGATTCAAGATGTGGTATGGCAAACATTCCATTAATTTTTTAAATTTTTAATTAAAACTGTTTATGCCTCCCATCATATTTTTCAGGAGACAAATATAGAGTCCAAATCGTAATACATGCCAACCTAATTTAACTTGAATGATGTTTGAATGTCCTTCTAAATAAGACATTAGGAGTTGGGTTATCCAAATTGAACTTTACTGGGAGACTTTCAACTTAACTTGAATTTAAGTTCAATCCAACTTTGCAGCTTAAAAAAAAGACAGCACAAGTTGTTGATAGAAAGACTCTCCCTAAAAACTTCAAGTTCAAAGAAGACTGCTAACTCACCAGGACATGCCTGAGATTTCATGACATTTTGTTAGTTGAACTGTCAACTACCTAAATAAATGAGACGACATTCTCTGCTCTGGAGTATTGTACACATGCAGCAGTGCAAATAAGAAACAGGCTCCATTAGTCATCAATGGAGAAACACTTTACATTGATTGGTTATCATTTGTGTCCATCCTTATATGCAACATTTGCAAATAAAGATTAATTCACAAAAACTTTATCATATTCTTATCCATCCAGTATGCCAACACAATAACACACAATATATACCAGCTCTACTTCATATCACCAATAACACTGTCACAGCAGTACATGTGTTGTCATTCAGCTTCTAGTTAACAGGGAATATGCCATAAAGGAATCACGCTGGAGTTAACAGTTTGGAGATTTTTTTCACAATTATGTATGAGAGACCAAGCTGATAAGTAGCTCATGGGCTGAGTTGGATATAATAAGCAGGGCAAAAGAGCAACAGATTTTGGGATAAGTATTGCAGGGATTGGTAACACCAGTTTTTGATCCGATGGAATTTTGTAAAGAGTCAAAGGAATGCAATAGGATTAGTAGAATTGGTCGTGAGAGTAAATCCAAGCCATGCTTTTGTGTTGCTGAACTCTGACATGATTTTGCATCACTGATCAGTTGCAAATTTATATACCGGCAACTCTGCTAGCGCTGCTCTTTGGATGTTGGTCTTCTGGTTAATTTACCACTTTGGTCCAGACTGGAATAAAACTGTTGGATAAACTGCACTGAAATTTGGTAGAGACATTCAGGCCCCCCTCGGAATGAAGAGTCATTATTCTGATGATCTCCCTTGACAACTTTTGTTGGATGATATCATCAGGCCCAAAATGTACATTTGTCCTTTGTCTCATGACCAGCTACAGCCTCAGCTTCACTTTTTGTTTAGTGCTTTTCTGCAAGCTTAAGTTAGTTTTTTAATACAGTAAATGTAACCTTCACATCTACTGGAGCATGCTGATGCTACTGTTAAGCTCAAAGCAGCTGCTTGTTTGGCTGAAGACTCCTACTCTTGTGAGTTAGCTTTATTACAATATGGACTTGTTCGAACTATCATTCTAGTTCTTTCACTTGATCTTCCCACTATAGGTCTGGTCATAATTTAACATCCCCACATCAATGTCTTCAGTTCCGGAAAGCTGGTTGCCCTAATTGCAGTTGGCTGCTGTATAATTGTAGTTTGAACTACAAATCCTGGCAGACATTCATAACAATCAATTTTATCTTCATTTAACGGCCAAATGCTGCATTTTGTCTCCTCTTATAATGTTATGATCACACTTTATTCCAATGTTGACATCATTTACATTTACGTCAAGCTTCAGATATTCTACTGGTGCTATCAGAGGGCAATTTCACAGCAACACTTCTGCCTCTTTTCCCTCAGACAGTCTCATAAACACAGACTTATCAACCAGAAGTGGACAGCTCAGCACATTTCATGTCATGATCTGAGCTCTGTTATTGCGTCCCACATATGACCTTCATCTTGTCTCCACATAACACTGAGGCACAGAGTCTGCTCTGAAACTGCAAACTGCAAATTATCCTCCCTTTTTCGGTAAGATCCCTGGAACAACTTGTCTCTAATTCCTACGAGAGAATAAACAGGATTCGTGCTGATCTTGGACCTTTCATATCTTTAAGTTGAATGGAGGGAAAACATTTGGGATGCATTCATGAAAGCGTTTAGTCAGTTAATAGGATAAGTTTAATAAGTCCTAAGAGTATTAAGGTTTTAGAGTTTTTTAAAAGATGAATGAAGCTACTGCAGAAATAAATAGTGGCTCTGGTTACTTAAACATAACAGGTACAACTGTGAGGCATTATGCTTTGTAAATCTCTAAACATGTCCAACATGTCAGTATTCGTAGAAAGTCCCGTAGATTTTTTTTTAGTTGCATCCTTTTTTTTTTTAAGTGAAACCCTGGAACAAGATCAGAGCAAGAATAAGAACACCCTTGAGAGTCCACAAGGTTATTTGATTAGTAAAAACTACATGACTCTGTTCCTTTTAAGTTACAGGCAGAAGTGGCAGGTGTTGGTCTGATTTTCCACAGATTTGAGATCTTTCCACAGAACACATGAACACAAAAGAAAGTACAATGTTCTTAACCTGGGTCAAATTGAGGCAAAATGTTGCGACTAATGCAAATGATTCCTGAAATGGGTGTAACGTGAACACTTATGGATGTCTTGTCTGCAGTACAAATACTCATGATGTTATAGGAAACTGGTTATCTAAGGGTCCAAAACCCTTAACAAAAGGACGCAAAGTTAAGGAAGGCTGGGAAAAAAAGGATGTTATACTGGCATTACCTTCATTTCACAGATTACTTTAAATAGTTCATAAACATCAAAGTTTCAAACACATGGAAAATAATAACAACACACTGAACAAAAATACTAACAGCCTAATGGTGTCCCCAAAGATCAGACTCATCTTCTGTTCTTCCCCCAACAATGACAAAGTCTTGTCTGCTTTCATTAAAGTTGCCATCTTCTCCTTCATTGTGATGTCATCCCGTTTAACATCAACTCTACTCCACATACTTTATCTTCATTCTTGAATTTAACCCCTAACTGTCCACAGTTCATATCATGTTAACAGTCCATCTTGACCTTCCCATGCTGCCATGAACCGTCTTTCAGTCGCGATCTCCATAAGAGATTAACCCTTCAAACTGTTAATCTCGGTGGTTTTCAGAACCACTTTTATACCACCGAGTGTTCGTTGTTATGGTGGTGATGGTGGTGCACTCCACCGCTCAGCACTGTGTGGTTGACGGATGACGCCGACCTGTCAGATCCCTCCGCCACCGTCCCGTTGACGTTCTCCTGCCGCTGACAGCACAGGATCTGCCTGAAGGTGGCGCTCATCTCCTTGTCTCGGTAGGAGTAGATGATGGGGTTCATGGCTGAGTTGAACTCAGCGAGAAGCAGGAAGAACTTCTCATAGGTGAGGACGTTGCAGTTGGCACAGAAGACGTCCAGAAGGAGGATGACCAGACCAGGGGTCCAGCAGATGATGAAGGCACCTGACAAGACATAAAACAGAGAGGTCAAATTTAAAGTTGGTGCTGGAAATTGAAACATCTCTTAAATTGACATTGGAAGATTTTTTTTTTTCTGAAACAACAGTTATATTTATAAAGGTACACATCCAGTACCAGTACCAGAAGTTTGGTTGAGTTGATTTTGTACTTTTTTCCCTTCAAGGAGTTATGTGCTTGTCCTGGGCCTATTATTAATCTCAGTTACAAAATGTTCACAGATTAGTTGGATTATCACAGAATTCTTATAAAACACATTTTACAACAACATTTCTGATAGGGCAAAATGTGTCCAATACACTATCAATCTGAATGTCACAACCAAGCGGCAACCTCCAGTCTTGAAAAATGAAGCCAATGCAAAAGTGCAAACATTTCTTTTAAACGGCTCCGTTTTGATTTTATGAATGATACGTGTTAATATAGTTAGGCGCATAGCTGACATGATTGACAGGCGGGAAGTGATGTAACGGTTCGTCAAGAGGCTTAAAACCCGCCTCAACTCCAGCCCTCAGTCTGTCGTTAGGTTGACTGAAAGTTAGGCTGAGGCAGCATTTCCAGCATGGAGGCTGCTGCCGACAAGCCTCCGGAGCCCCCTGTCGTAACAGATGGCAGACGCCACTCAGGCTTGTTCCATAAATATTTACAGTCCATTGTCACAACGTACATTTAATTTCTAAGTAGCCCTGAAAAAGTGTAATAAAGATAGAAGACAGAACTAACATGCTACATGATATCAAATCAACAAAGACCCACGCCAACCGCATATTCTTTACTACTACATACAGTACCTGGGCCCCCCCCGGGCCCCACGCATCACACAAACCATCAGATCCAACTTGAACATTATTACCTGCGATCAAACTCTTCAAAAGCTCTTTCCAGACCCACCTATGAGATCTCCTATAGGAGAGCACCTTTATTAAGAGACAAATTGGTACACAGCTACCTACCGGCCGACAAAAAGAATACATGGCTTAAAAAAACCTGTGGGCGTCAACACCACCCAGTTTGTGTATCACCTCACCTGCCCCTGTGGATGCTTCCATGTGGGACGTACCAAATATTTGCAATTTTTTGAGTCTTTTATGAGACCGATGATTTATTAGGAACTGAGTGAATGGGAAAAATGATTAATGGGAAACATGTAATGGTCTAAACTTCTAGTGCAAAGAACATAGAAGTTCTCAAAAAGGCTGGTGAAAGTGGGATCATTTTAGTTCTATTCTCTCAATTATCTAATGTGAGGGGAAAAAGAAGGGTTCAAAACTATATAGTGTTTCATTACTTGACTAATGTAGTGACCGTGCGTCACTTTTAAGGCTCCATAAACTGGGGCGACCAGTGTAAAGGTCAAGATTTTAAAAAAGCCTAATGTTGTGGAAAATAATCAGTCTGAAACACTACTCCATAAAGACACAAAAGTGCCATGCCCATTCATCATTTAAATTATACAATTGTTTTCTTAGAAATCCAAAAACTCTTCCAAAACAAAATATGCTTCAGCTTTTTGTCATTGCCTTCTAAAAAAACACCACACTAGTGTTTCTGATCAGGGAGTGCACAGCACTCAGTGCACAGGGCTTCCCCTTTGTTAATATGAAACATATTTTTGAAACCATACCTCTAGTATTCCATCATCATATCTTGAACCTTCTCACCTCATTTGAGTAAGTATGATGCATCATCCTTTCTCTGACTAGATGAATAGTATCAGCACACAGGAGGGAGGTCACTGACTCATTACTCATGAATGCCAGGTTCAAGTATGTTGTTAATTCAGATGATTTCTGTCACAACTATAAGAGAGCTGTAGGACATTACGCTCTTGAGACTGTAAAACAAAAATTGTCAATGAGAAATTGGGCAACCAGAGAGAAAGAGAGAGAGGGCTGGACAGAGAGAGTATTGACAGGCAGGCCTGTTATCTGTTAGTGTTGTGCAGGCAGCAGCTGCACTGAAGGCTTGACCTCACTTCCTAGCTATGCAGGCGGACTCTCCAGAGCTAGATACATTTCTTAAACGGTTCGAAGCCCAGCAGAGAAACTATCTGAACTATTTGTCTCTCCGTGAAATATCTTACACCGGACAGGAACTTCGAAACATTCCGAATTGCAGCCAGAAAACAAATAAAATTCTTCAGAACAACATTATGATTGTGTTATGTGACTGTGTTTCCTGTCTTTCACAACGCTGTCTCATTTTGTGTTGACTTGATTGAAACACAATAAAGTCATGAAGTTGTCCTTTACCACAGCATGCAAACCATTGCAAAATTACAACTATAAAACACACAATTCCTGTTTACATTGCTCTAGATTCTTTTGCATTAACTACCTCTTTAACATTAACAATGTTTTTCCTCATGAGAAGAGTGTAAAGTATGTCCATTTACAGGATGCTAGTCCTGATTTTCCCTCAAAATGAGGAAGAAAACAGTCTTTGTGTGAAGCTATGACCTGAAAAGGTTTACCCTTAGAATCTTTCATTTCCTCTCTGAAGTCAGGGCTATATGGTTGCTTGCTGTACAACCTTCATCTCAAAATTGCCCCTTTACATTGCTAAAAAAAACAACAACTCTCCATTTACTGTGTCCACATGGAGCAGATTTAGTGCCACTCCAGGTTCACAGAGGGTGAAGCAATATTTTAGTTTAGGGCAGAAACAAATAGTCTTTTGTTGTTGGTCTACGAGAATCCTTTTGCCTTGTCACTACTTAAAAATGCATGGAGTGAACATGGAGGGAAAATAGACCGGGGAAATGGAAAGTCAGTGGAGAAAAGTAAATAAACACAGCTCTGATGGAGGCCTGGAAAATCTGGAAACTACTTTGACACTTTCCAGGTCTTGATAGAGTCAGGGATTACACAGGAGTAAGGGACATGGGTGTAATTTTGCCATACTGGTAGCAACAGTGTTCCTGGTTACACGTTTTGACATTTGAAGGATCATCTTAAGCTACACAGACCTTGGTCAATGACCTTGTTGACAGCACCTCGATGGGATTGTCTTTTAGCCAATTAGAACACTTATAATCCAGGTAACAACACATAATTTGGGAAGTATGAGGAACTGACTGCCAAAGGGAGAGGTTAACAACAAGACTTGGCATCAAAACCTTTATGGAGACCTCTGGGAGAAATCAAGAGAAGATTTGTGATCCAGTTTGCATGGAGGTCGATGAACAACGGAAAAAATTGAATAAAAAAACAAAACGTATGGTAACGTCGGATTTTATATGAGATACATTTGACATATAGTATCTCATCATTTTGTTTCAAATCTTTTTTGTCCATATCCTGATTTTCACTTTGACAATTCAAATCTTGACAGCGTTTTCGACCTTCTTTGAGCACTTTCTTTTCCACTTATCTCTCTAACCTTCAATCTCTTTTTTTCTTTCCCTGGCGGAAATGGGCTTCCATATGAGAGAGAACAGAGGGCTATGAGAACAAAAATAAGGAAATAATGGGGACCAGACTATACGGCAATGAACTCTACACTCACACAAACACACAGATGCGGTTAGACACAGATAAACACTCACATCTGCAGACACAATCACACGCAAATGCTCACTTATATAATTACACAGGCCAAAGACAGATGGAGGAGCACTTAAACACAATGTGAAAAACATTTAGACCGTGTTGAGAAAGCACAAAGCAAAACTGCCAATTCTATCCCAGCATGCTTTGACTTAAAAATCAACAGTGTATTCATTATTAACCAACAGAGGTTCACTTCATGCATTGAAGCACTTTTTCACTATGTACATCATCATTAGTGAATAATGAGGAATGCTTGGGAAGTCTTTAGCTGTCTCTGAACACACAATCCTGAACACATCCTGGCTCTGACTTAATGTTAGTAGGAAAGGCTTTGCTCTAATGGCGGACGTGTCATGTTACTTTCAGAGAGAGGACATTGTTTTTCATTATCCTGACACACACACTCTTGTTTTTCATTATCCTGACACACACTCTGTAGCAACTTGTTCTATTGCACTCGGTCCCATGTAATTACATAATAATTTCCTGCTTTTCATGATGCAATCCTGTCAACAGTTGGAAGAGATTTCAGAAAAGAGTCCAACTTTATTCTTCCAACCAAATTATTTGCATCTCCTTTTCTTGGTAATTCAAAAGAAGTTCTGGCTTCTGATATTTGTGACTGATTCACACGTTTTCCGTTAGAAAAAAGATATGGGACTTGGATATGAGGATTGGCAGTTTGGTGTTGGCAGGCTTGTTTTACACATACAATATTGTCTATGCACATGTACATATGTTATTTCTAATAAAAGAAAGAAAAATAACATGGTGTTGTCAAAAAGGGGATATAAAGAAAATGATGCCCAGATCAAAATACAAATAAAGGGTTGTTTCTGATGCTTTAAAACAACCAAACAAAGAATTAGTGAATTTAGTCAAGACATAGCAAACTGAAACAATCCACCCAAGAAAACAACTATATCATTGTATTTAGCAAATGACCCAGAGCAACATAGTTCCAAAGCTGTCCTGTGATGGGAGAAAGGTAAAAGAAATGAGCCATTGTTTGACAGTCAAGTTGATTCAATGGTTCAGATAACTACTCTGACACTTTGGCAAAAATATAAAACAAAGTTTCTTGCAACCACAGCCTTTCAACTACTTAAAATGTAAGAATAAAAAAACACTTTGAGGACATTTTAAGCGGTTATGAAACAACAAAAAGTAGTTTTAATATTGATTATGACACAGTCCGTTTTATTTTTGTCCATTTATTTTAGTATTGTTGTCATTTCCTGTTTAATGTTGGTACTTGGCTCCTCAAATATTTAAATGTGCAATGTGTGCACTATGTGCTCTTGTTTTGGCTATCCTCTATGTTGCTTTAACACTGTAAATGTATCCAGTGTGGGATAAATAAAGGTTGGACTGCCATGCTTTGTCTACAGAGGGCAAGACAGACACAAAGCAAAAGTTCCTCATATGGGCTTCAAAATGACATATCCCTTTTTTTTCCTTTTTCAAACAGTCACATTTTTCTTAAGGCATGACCCACAAAGTTATTCTTTATTCTGAACTAAATGTTTATCAAAGTAACAATAATGAAGAAACGCCCCAGACCACATAAAAGTAGTCCTATCTAAACCCAATCCACAATGTCTCCAAAACCTTCACAAATAACTTATTTTGACCCAAACCATCACTTTTCCTTCGACCAAACCACAACCATAGCACTGTCACATTATAAAACATACTTGCCAGCATATGCGATCGAGACTGAAGTGCTACTCATGCTCCACTTTGTGAGGCATTGTAGATGCTGCATAAATTGTCTACGGCTATGACACATATGGCACAAAGAAAGTTGGCAATGCAATGGAGGTTTCCATCCACAATAGCCCACTGTGGATATTGTTTCTTCCATTGCAAGTGACTAGTTCACTCATTTGGTACTCCAAACCATCCAACAAACCTTCCCCTAAATACGTTTTTCAATAAATAATTTTCTGTCTCTGTAACAGACATTTTAATAACTACAAGAGATTTAATGCCAGAATTTTTTTAACACAGGTTGTTTAAAGTACTTGGCAACAGAGAGGAATCTTTGCTTTGCAGCTAGGATAAAATTGTGCTAACATTATTTTTCTTAAAAAATCTAGAAGTGCAAGGGAAGTCAAGTATCATTATAACTAGAAATGACATGGAAAACAGTTTGCAGCGCAGTGACCCATAGGGCCCTTTAAGGGTGTGAGCTTTTATAAAGATTATTATTTTGCGGTTTAGCCTTGTTCTGACAAGACAGCTTAAGATAGACAGGAAATACAGGGAGAGAGAATCAGGAACAAAATAAATTGACATGAACTGTTAGGCTCTGCGGGGCGCCTGTTCTACCAACTGTATGTGATCATTCTAATACTGGCTCTCACACTTCTGTGTTTGTGCTGAAATAGGACATTTCTACATGTCCTAGTGTCATAATGAACTCATAGTAATAAGTAGGTTGAGTGATAATAATTGAGCTTTTATTTCTTAGATGCCTTCATACCAGCTTAGATTTCCACTAATGTGTAATTCTACACACTAAATCATCTTCTGTCTCACTCCCTTTCTCCCCATTAATTTCTCTTAGTATCCCTTTTCCTTTTTTCTTGATGGTTTCCTGCCATTCCCTCCCTCCCTCCTGTCTTTCCCAATCCATTATTTGTTATATGATACATTTAATTCCCTCCTCTTTTTGTTTTACTTCATATCAGTGTTCTTTCCCCCCCATCCCTCACTTCCTAAGTTTGCTTCAGCCTGTCTCCCATCTAACCTCTTTGCTGTCTCTCAAGTTTTACCCTTCCTTCTTTCTCTTACTCCATCATCTCTTTCTATCATTATCTTGACCCAACCATCATCTGCGGTCCTGACCCTTTGAAATAAGCCAATTGACAGAATCCATTATATATATTTTCCCATTTGACCACAGAGGGATTTCTTTTTCCTAGATCCTCCTTACCACAGCATTACTTTCACAAACAGACACTGGAGATTAGATAAAAGCTCACATTCAGTAGCTACATGTTTATAGTTATTGATAAAGAGGTTTGTGGTGGGCACATTGATGGAGTCTGGTGATGGTGTCACAGTGATCTAATGGTTCGAGAGACGGGCTTTTGACTGGAAGTACAGTGAGTCCTTTGAAATGTCAATAATGAAGGTTTTCTGCTCCGCTAGGCTGAAATGTGTGTGAAGTTGTTTTTCAAAAACAGTGACTCACTTCCAGGTGCTAAGATTGTTTCTTTTGTAAACTAACTTAAAAAGTACTCTTAAGTTCACTTAAAATGATAATAAATAATCCTGATTATCAACCATGCTGACCACCACCAAATTCTGAATCTTTTATTCTCCTATGGCATCGTATTAAAAGACAAACTTTGGTGTTTGAACTTTTAAAACATGATATTTCTGTAATAACACTTACTGCAAGGACATTATTAGAGCATTTGTTTAAACTACACTATACACTGCATTGTATTGTATACTTACAATAACAACATTAACATGAAAGAAAAGCAAAAAAATGAATGAAAAATCTATTTATAACTGATTTCAACTACAAATATTAATATCAGCCTTACGTCTATTGTTATAACTGTAAATGTGAATCTTCAAGCTGCTTGACTTCAACTGCTATGATCAACATCATCTGTCACTTCCTTTTTATTTATCTGGAGATAATATTTGTCATAATAATAATAATAATAAATTAGACTTGTATAGCTCTTTTCTAAATACTCAAAGACGCTTTACAAAGAGAAAAAAACAAAATGACAAAAACAATACAAGGAAGAAATAATGAATTTGTGATCTACAAATAAAGACCAACTGACTGATAATCATCATCTAATGCACATTAAGGTAATTCATCATAAAAAAGTTGCTTATGAAGAGAAAATATGCTTTAGTATGGTAAAGTACCTTTTGGTCTTTGAGTATATCAAATAAAAGTTCTCCTTTCTTAACAGCCATATCTGACAAAACGTGTTGTTCTTTGCTATGATTAAAATCAATTAATAACTAATAATTATGGTCATAATAATGGTCAAGCTATTCTCAGATTTGCATTCTTGTGTTTGTGTGTGTTTTTAGACAGTGAAATACTGTTTGTTTAACAATAAGAGATACTGAAATGGATTGGTAAATAGTGAATGTATAGTGCTCCTCTAGTCTTCTGACCACTCAAATAACTAAATAAAAGGTAACACATACCCATTCACACACTGATGGCAGTTGTTGCTATGTAAAGTGTCCATCACTATTGACTAATCCCATTCATAAACATTCATACACCGCCGACGAAGCAGCGGGAGGTACTAAGGGTTAAGTGTCTTGCCCAAGGAAACAACTGTCAAATGGCCAACTGACTCTGCTGACCTAAGATTAAAAAAAACAAAACAGTTGCTGCCTTTGTGGGTAATTATAAGAGCCCAACTATGCAGTAATTCTTCGCGTTGAGCTCCTCTCTCTCACACACACACACACACACACACACACACACACACACACACACACACACACACACACACACACACACACACACATTCAAACACAGAGAACAGGTGACATTGTGAGATGCCCTTTGACAGCGGATTGGATGGTGTTTGTAGGCTCTGATTGGTTCTGCTCTCAGTCATGCATTGCAGTTGCAGAAAGAAAAGCCAGTGAGTTCTTGTGTTGAACATTGATTGGTTATACAGTGTGATTTTGGAATAAGTGTATGTCAGCGATACAGCATCTGTGTGCATGTGTTAGCTGATGGTATGCCCTGGCACTCCACACTGTCTGACGATGCGACCGCATACACTACCAGGGGCTTTCAGATAATCGAATCATTTACAGAGGACCCTGTTATGAGCCAACACCTGACACACAGACGTACACATAGTGAACAAGGGTCATGGTTAATTAGACAGTGCTGTTGACTCAGTGAATAGTGATGAAGAGAATCCTGTTGGTGTCATTCAAACTTGTTTTTCAGCTGAAGAACACCAGCGGCCAAATAGACACAATTCTGAGTCGGGCACTGCCCTTCCTGTTAGATATTGACCATTGTTGTAAAAGAGTCTTTGACACTACTTGAAACTTTGTGAGGAGAGTGCATCTATTTGCCTGCAGGCTCAAGTACGTCTTTATAAGCATTCCCAGGAACCAATTTTGCACCAATTCCAACCGTATAAAGAATCTTTCCTCCACAGCTTACACATGGTCATAAACAAAACAAATAGCTTTGAGAAATGGAAAAAAAACATTATATTTCCATTTGTATGTGTGCGGTTGAAAGCTGCTGCCACATGTGTGCATATGTCCTTATTGTTTTAGTCTTTGGAAAAACATATAAAGTGTTTGTTTTTTCCCATCATTCAACTTCTTGCGTATATCAGAGTTTATGTGAATGAAGAAAATGTGCCTGACCCTGAGGGGTTCATGTGAGTGTGTGGAAGTATATGTGTACATGTATAGTTTGTGCCTTTGCTAAGCATGTGTGCAAGTGTGTGAAACCACTTTTTTTTTTCAAACTTCTTATCCTGTCTTTCCAAGAAGAAATCACCCATGTCTGGTTTCTAAAGCATCCTGAGAAGGACCAAGTGAAGAGGACAGCAGGCAGCAGGGGAGCAGTTATTATCATCTGGTCAGCAGATGGGAGGAACTGGACAGGGAATTGCTTTGGGGTTTACTTTCTCATCAACTACTCTCAATCTTGCCCCTAAAAAGTCCAACATAATAAAACTCAATGGCAACTTTAACGCAAAAGAGACTGAATGACTTCTGACCTTTTTTTGTCTTGCTTGGGTCAGTGAGACAAAAACAGGCAAGGAGGGATTTTTATTAATGAAACAGGAGGGAAGGGTGCCCAAGAGATGTAAAAAAATGCATGCCCTGCAAATCCAGTTGAAACAAGCAACTACCTTGAAAAACAGAAAAACATTTCTATTATATCCTCCTGAAAATGACCTCACTCGAACACAGCGATGGATTCCAGACAGAACCAAAACACATCACACCCTTGCTCTAAAGAA
Organism: Tautogolabrus adspersus; assembly: GCA_020745685.1. NCBI lineage: Eukaryota > Metazoa > Chordata > Actinopteri > Labriformes > Labridae > Tautogolabrus > Tautogolabrus adspersus. The sequence continues at coordinate 8,771,351 of CM036549.1, read as the reverse complement.
TTGCTCTCCCAAGAAAGGGTTGGCAGCAGTGAAAAGAAACAAATGTGATTTTTACAGGAACAAAATTATTTACATAATAGAAAGATTAGTTGATTATATTTTGGAACACTTCGTGCCCAAAGCAATGAAAAATATATTCGTTTGTAGTTCAGCCAAAGAATACAAAATATTCTACCACATTAATTTATGGAAATAGATCTAAGTTTATGTTCATGTCTTCACAGTGGCTGTTTATTCATGTATCTACTTCAGCACCGGGTTGCACCAGTTGTGCGCCATCAATGTAGCCCAGTTTGAATATAAGTTCTAACTTACGACGGAGTGAGTTGCACCAGCTGAGAAAGTTCTAACATAGGCATACGTTATAACTTAAATCTTACACCTAGCTCCTAGTAGGTGAAAAGTCCTCCGTAAAATTTGGCTGTCACGGTTTTACCGGCTGTTTGGTGTCAGCAGTGTGTCCTCCGTTATAGATTATATCCCTTAGAAATGTATCATAACTTTAATTTGTACTCCAGTTGTCGTTATCAGGAATAGATCATTCCTTCTGTCCAATAACAGAGTATTGTTAAATAAGCTTGTGTTTTAGTTGAAGATTAAACACGATAGATTAAGGCTGTAGCTGTTGTTATCATAGTATCAATCATAATGCGTCATCATATTTTACATACTTTAATGTCGCTGTTAATGGAGTACCCAAATTGTTACTGGATTAATGGTAGTTACTGGAAGTAATTTTCAACTGTCAGGCTGTTCAGAGACAATTAGGAAGGAGATGCAGCACTGCAACAAACACTGCATTAAAAACACTTTTCACTGATTGGCCGCAGGAAGTGAAAACGTCATGTCTGCAATACTATTTTGTTTAGTTTGGAAGTACTTTACATCTCACCCAAACTTAAGACAGAACTTAAATATAGCTGGTGCAACAGGCAACGGCACATCACAAAGCTTCCATGTTTTGTTTTGTAATGCTACATATTCAAAAAAAAACTGGTATACTGCAGTAGAGCTATCCCTTAGCTTCCAATATATATGCAATTGTAAAACTTTTTTAAGACAAGCTTTAATAACAGTCAGCTTCACTCTGTTTGGAATGCATAAAAAAATGCAGCAGTAGTTTAAGTTGCCTACCCTAATTCATTTGTCTTTTTTGTTTACATGACCTCTTCTATTTCTGGACTCATTACAAGATCAAGTTAGGCTTTTATAAATCAAAAGCTTAAACAGCCATTGACCCCAATCCAGGCCTTTCCTGGCAGAACTTGATATTAAGAATCTGCATTTCTTAGTTTCTAATGAACCCTTTGCTGTGTCAGGATGAAGTCACCGGACAGAATTTGGACCGTGTTTATTAAAAAGGGTTTCTTGTTAAGGGATAGTAGCAGAACACAACAATAATTCATTCAAGTGTGTTTTAGTGTATGACTCAGAGTTCTTTCTGTAGTGGTACATGAAATAGTGTTTACAAGAAGGCAGCTGCAGTGTCACAAAGAGTTTCAACTTCCACTCAACTATTTAACAGTGGAAAAAGACAGTGACAGATTGATTTTGTTGATATGGTGTTCTGAACGCAGGCCATGTAGATCTACTAAGTCACATTTTAAAGTGTTTTAGTGTCAGAACTGTTACTCTGCCGGGAAAGAATCCTAAAAATATTTCTAAAAAAAAGAGAAAGATAACCAATATTAATCAAATGTATTAATGTCCTTATTGTCTTTTAAAGTACAATTCTGGATTACTACTTCTCACATGTTTCTCTTGATAATTATCATTACTAGTTACAGCCATAAGTAATTCACTCACATGCTAACTAATTCCTCATTGTTTTACTTTTATAGCCATTAGGAGACACAGAAATGTCTGCAGATTCGACTCAGAGTGAAAAACTGCTGACCTACAAGGGCAGGTTAATTAAAGGGAAATAAACAAAGAAACTTTATGAAAAAAAAATGTGTGTCTTAAACATACTATAGGCTACAGAGCAGATTCTGTTCTCCACTGCTTTGAATTAAGGGTGAAGCAAAGACAACAGAGGCAACAGGATGAGATTACACAGCACATAGGAGACAAATCACAGAGAATCCTTTGGTATGTTTTGTCTAGGACCAACACATCCTGCTTCAAGGCAGAAAGAAGTGCTTTTCCCACAATTCACACTCCAACTGACTTTACACACAGTTGAGGTAGTGTGCTACTGTGCTAGAGTCAGTCCATGTTTAATAAAAGCAATCAGTGTATTTACTACAAACCACTGTAGAGGTATGCGGACTAACAAAGTGGGAAACATATCATTGCTGGATGCTTAGACATTAAGCTGTCAGCGTGCACACACAGCTCAAGGTTGAAAATAAAACAGGCTCCATTTCACAGAGGGGGACCTCTTCCCTGCATGAACAAGCACATAAACAAGCAGACTGCATACTAGTGCGACACCATTCTCATACTTGTATACAATGCTTGCTATATAATTCATAATTTTGGATTTTTAAAGTTTGGACACCATTTCTACCTCAATGTGAAAATGACTAGTGGTGAAATAAAGAGCATATCTGACCTCTTACTAGTAAGGCTGTCCAACCCCTGGACTTAGATATGCAAGGCCATTGTGGGACTACCATGAAATTATTGTTAATTTACTTAAACATTGCATATGCTTGTGTGGATTTGTTTTACATTATTAGTTTGCGACCAGCAGAAATCTGAAAATAGCAATAATAGAGTGATGTAATATGTCACTGTGAGATCACACTTGACTATTGATGTAGCCATAGTCAGCAGTTAGATCTGAGAATTGGTTTAACTCAGCAAACATGCTAATGATAACATTTGCTGTACAATCATGAAGATGATGTCTTTGGGTTTTTCCCACCAACATTTGGTCCCACTCAGAGCTGGGCATCTGTTAAACCTCCGATTTTATTCTCTTTAGGAAACAAGGGAAGGGATTTTGCTCACAGTAACAAAAAATAGAGTTCATTGTATAAAGGCAACAAACCACATCTATTAAAGTGCTTTGATTCCAATATTTAATCTATTCCATTCATAGAGAAAAGGCATACTAGCCTAACAGTATAATAGTAGGAAGGGTTGCCTGAGATGATGTATTAGAGGCTTACATTTTTTCTAGGCAAACACTGAGCATGGACTGTGCACTGAATGATACAGCCTCACAGAAAAGGCCCATCAACTGATTCATTGTTCATCTGCTGCTGCTGAAATGTTGAAATCACCATCACAGAGGTATCAGACTACAAATACCCAGAAGAGTTAGACAAAGACACAAGAGGTTTAAGTGTAAAGTAATAGTGTATAGCTAGATCGAGATAAACAGCTAGAAAGCAGAAAGCTAGCTGGCTCGCTAACAAGACAGACAGAAAAATAGGCAGGCAGGCAGGCAGACACAGATGGACAGGCAGACAGACAGACAGATAGATAGACAGACAGACAGGTACATAGGTAGGTAGGTTATATATATATTTCTTACCCAAGACAATCACAACTGTTTTCAGCAGGGACATCATGGTATCCCGGTTGCGTCGTGGTCCAGAGCTATGCCGTGACATCCTCATGGTCCTCTGGCGGACATAGACAAAGATGTGGGCATAGAGCGTCACCATAACAACAAATGTCACTAGGTTAAACACTGCCCAGAAAACCAGGTATGAGTTACTGTAAAGTGGGGCCATGTTGGAGCAAGACTTAATGCTACAGATACAGTTCCAGCCCACACTGGGGATGGCCCCCATAACTATGGACATGGTCCAGATTATGACAATCACCACCACCACACGTCGGTTACTCATGCGTGTGTGTAACTGCATGCGAAACACGGTGATATGCCGCTCTATGGCGATGGCTAGCAGGTTGGCCACAGATGCTGTTAGGCTGGTATCGATCAAGCCTTGGCGCAGCAGCCATGTGGAAACAGTCAGACGCCTCGTGTTTGGTCCCGTGTTGAACATCAAGTAGAAGTACGCAAGTCCAGCAAAGAAGTCAGCAGCTGCCAGGTTTGCCATCAGGTAGTATATGGGGAAGTGGAACCTCCTGTTGACGTAGATGGCGATCATGACGAGAAGGTTCGCAAGCATGATGAAGATGCACACGGTGATTCCCAAACCCATCACCAGTCTGCTGACGGTGTTCCAGTCAGAAGCAAGGTACTTGCCACTTCGGTTGTAGAAGAAGGCGATGGTCTCATTGTAGTAACACTGTTCCTCATCCATGGTGGTAGTGGTGCTTTCTGTTGGAGAAAATATATCAAATGTAAAAAGTCTGCACTGATAGTGAAGATGTTAAGACTATGAAAGAGATGTTAAACCTTTGTTTAGAAATGGTGATTAATCCCTAATAATCCAAGTAATCACTTGGTAAATAGTTAGAATTTCCTAAAATGTTATTTATAAAAGACAGGCTTATTTTCAGATACACTGTTCTGCAACACTGCCCATTTTCTCAAAACAATTCCCACAAATAAGAATTCCACAGAAAAGCAAGATTGCATTATGAGATCGAATCTTGTTGTTCACCCCCAGTTGGCAACTGAACCAATCACATATGAGTCAAATTTGTAATATTACAGTATGAGATCCAAAAAGTTCGGAGTTTCCCAGGTCCAAAAGGTTTGATATACAAGAAAATTTGATTCAGATCACTGTACAGGTTACTGTGCACATTAAACCTTAAACCAAAAAAGATTAGCTCAAATGTATCAAAAAAAGAATTAAGCTGACTGTGATGGGTGAGCGTTTCGAAAAATGTTTGCTGGGTGAGTATGGTTTAGCAACATTATGAATTTGGTTTGGTATGCTTTGGCGCACAACAAAGGTCTCTGAATGCAACTGCACTGTCCTAAAACACAGTGCAGTATTACTCCCCATCACAGACAATGTGCATTTGTTGACAAGCAGAGTGATGGCGTTGTAAGAAGCCAAAGAATCATGTCGACTGACAAAGTACATATTACCAGATGTTGCACGAATATGACCCTGCTAGCGTCTACTGCCAGACACAACTTTTAGCATAAGATGGATTGATTTGTATGCAAGCCTGAGGCATAACTTAGTAAAGCTGCAAAACATGAGACAAAAATGACATCGATGATGATACAGCCTTATGTGACGTTGCAATATGTTATCTAAATAATATCTGCAGTATCATTGAAATTATTATAACCGTTTATCCAAGTCATTTGAAAACTAATTTGTGAAATTCTATGAACATGGGTTTAGGGGAACCAAAACAAATTATGACTGTACCTAAGGGCTTTTTTACATAGGGCAGGATTCGTACCGTGCCTGAGCACAATTGCTCCCCCCCTCTCCCCCACTAGTCTGCGTTCACATTAGTAACATCGTTCCGTGCCTGAGTACACTTGTGTATGTACAAAGTATAATACAGGTAGCAGTGTGCACATTGTTGAGTATGCAAATCCGCAAAGAAGCAGAACGAAGAAGAAGCAACCATGGCGACCACTCGCTGGCTGAGTCTGTCCTGCTAACTGTGGGTGTTTTTGTTATTTCTGGGACGCAAAAAACAAACCTCTTCATACTGCACCTACCGTGCAGCTCAGAGGATGAAACGGGCCCGTGCTGCACGGACACGATGGTTTTTGAAACAACAGTAGCCATTAAGAACTATGTCATAAAGTGGTCCACTTCCTTGTTTGAGCACGGTTGCGTTCACATCTCCCGCAGACCATACTCGAGTACACATGAATGGTGGTACCTGAGTACAGTACGCTATGTTTGTGTTCCCACATGTTAAATGAACCAGACTTCGGGGTTAGGCGTACTCAGATCTGGGTCCGGGTTCCTAATGTAAAACCACCCTAAGTGGAATATCCTCTCTGTCTTTATTTTTTGAGCACAAGCTACTTTTATGCAAAGGTCAAGAATGGGTTAATCTCTTCTTTCAGGGAAAATGCATGTATTCCTCTTTTATAAACTTCAACACAAAGCAGCACGGAGGAAACATGTGGACTTAAACTGGTTCCAGAAACATGGGAAAACAAAAATCCCCTTTGGATTATCCTCAAATGATTAGTTGTCTAAACAGGTTTGTTTAAAACAACACTTGTATTGTCTACAAATCACAGACAACAGCAACACTACACAAAGGTGGTGTGTGTCTGTTTGTGTGCATGCATGCCTGCTTGCTATGCTGTGCTTGTGTTTGTCTAGGGTATGAATGCTATGTGAACAAACACTGGAGTGACATGAAACTGAAACTTTTTTTTGCATCTGGTTGAGTTTTATGAAAATTCCAGCCTTCACACATTCATAAAGAGTGCTAACAGGAATGTGTGTGTGTGTGTGTGTGTGTGTGTGTGTGTGTGTGTGTGTGTGTGTGTGTGTGTGTGTGTGTGTGTGTGTGTATGTGTGTGTTTGTGTGTGTGTGTGTGTGTGTGTAATAAGCTCCAGTCCGGCACAGATGCTGGTTCCTCTCATACATTTTTTTACAGACTTTACCGGAAACAGGACCTCAGGACAAGAGGATAGGAGTGTGTGTAAATTGGACAGAGGCATTGAGAGAGAAGGGGTAAAAACACAGAGGGGACAAGGACTGCAGAAACAAATAGAAGTTCTGCTTTGAAGGCACAGTGTTTTTCTACAAATCCCTCTGATTTGATTTACTTTCTTATAAGGCCGCTCAAATCCTCTAAGCTCGTGTTTCTCCCTGCAGTGACACAGTAAACATCTTCCCTCTGCCAAAGCTGAATTGCAAACATGGAGGATTTTCTCCCCCTCCTGGTCTAATTTACAATGTTGGAAAAACTACCCCAACCTTCACCTCTGAAAAAGTCACATGAAAAATAAAGTAATTCTCGTGGGAAATGAGGCAGTGTTGAAAACTATGAAAGCTGAAGTTTGCCAAACACATTTTCAACTCTTGCACCTCCACTATTACAGAGCACTATATTTCATAGGAAACCTATTGTTTTGACGGCCATAATATACAAGATATGTTACATTACGTAGAACGTTAAATCTAACGGTAGCAACAAGCCATCATTTATTTCCTTGCTATGCTTTTTTCCCCATAGTATCTGAGTCAATAACTCATACATGTAGCCCGTTTCTACACTCTAAATCAAGCCAAAAGCAATAAGGACTATCAACTATACAGTATACTGGCTCAGAATGTTGGCAGCATACAGCATCTTTATATTCCTTAGCTAAAACGGATGTATATGAAGCATGGAAGGGCACCAATAACATAAAGAAGGTAATCCTAATCAATTAAATAATAAACGCTGTCAGGGACTATGTTTATACTTCCAATTTCCTGAGGTGGGCCGATAAGGGTCTCCATTAGCGGACATGTTTGCTTGGAGTGGCTGTTAAATGTTATTTCATGCACTGAAATAGCAATGGAACGTTCTATTAGCTGTATTGAATTATTGCTAATGCTGTACAGCTCCAATCAAGCCGGATGTATCTGCTTTGTTTCTGCACATTGATTTCTGAACAGACATGTAAAAAAAAAACACAGTCCTGGATTTGCTTTAATAAGGCTGTGTTTTTATTCATCACGTTTTTCTACATCAATTACCGACGCAAGTTTCCGTGTTACTTCAGAACTTTTATGGGGTTTGTGCCTCTAATTGATAGGAGAGCTTGCGAGAGACAGGAAATATAAGGAGAGAGAGGGAGAGTAGTGGAAGGCATGCACCACAATGCAGCTTCTCAGTCAAACCTCCAACCAGTGCAAAGAGGACTGTAGCCTCTAAATGTGGCGCCTGCTTTACCAACTGAACTTGAAACGGCACCCCAGAACTTCATCATTTGTAACTCATTTCTGAATCAAGACCTTTTATAAAAGCTGTATCTCATGATATTAGTCACGAAATCTATTCTTAAAGGAAACTACGGTAACACTTTATAATAACCATCATCAATAAAGGGTAAATTGATAGTTAATTAACTTTAGTTAATAGTTATTTTACTGTTAACAAACAATGAAATGATAGTTAATAATGTTTACTTAATCATTGATGTTATGTTTACAGTTTATTGTTGCACACATTATAACATTTTATACACTTTATAAAGTGTTTGTTTATTACTATATAAAGTGTTTGTTTATTACTATATAAAGTGTTTGTTCATCATTACCAAATGATTATTATTTGGATGGCTATTATAAAGTTGTAAAACCTTATTAATACTTTGTAAAGCATCTATAAACATTTTGTAGACAGATAATTGTTAATAACTGATTTGTAAACCATCTACAATCGTTATCTGGATGCTTATTGTAAAGTTGCAACTGGTGTTTATAATACTATTTAAATGGTTCATAAAAACTGTGTAGAGCATCTATAAACATTATTTGGGTGGTCATTATAAAGTTTGAACAAAATACTATAATCTTTGGTTCCAACTTTATAATAACCATCCAAATAATGTTCATAGATGCTTTACAAAATATGTATTAACCATTAACAAAGTGTTACAAATATCTCTGTCATGTTTATAGATGTTTTATAAACCATCTCTTAAAGGTTTACAAATCATTTGGTAATGATGAACAAACACTTTATATAGTAATAAACAAACACTTTATAAAACTTATAAAATGTTATAATGTGTGCCACAATAACATCAATGATAAACTGTTAACATAACATCAATGATAGCATTACAAATACTAAGCAAACATTATTAACTATCATTTCATTGTTTGTTAACAGTAAAATAACTATGAACTAAAGTTAATTAACTATTAACTTACCCTTTATTGATGATGGTTATTATAAAGTGTTACCGAAACACCTTATATTTATTGGATAACGTGAAAATAATAACTGTAGTAAATGTAAAGAATGTAAAAACCGCCGCTAGGGGGCTGTCACAATCAAAACAATAACAAAAGATGACGTCAAGATTCGTAGGGTATTATGGGAGAAAACGAACGAACTCCGTGTTGAATCAATACGACCTGAGAAAGACAATATGTGTACTGACGATGTATCCAAGTATAATTTACATGACGTTTTTTATCACAGCAGCACATACAGCAACAGAACGGCAGCTTTCAGTAGCAGCTAGCGCTAGCTTATGCCGCGGTCTTTGACGTAACATCCGGTGTTTCCTTGACAACGATCAACATTTCCTGTCTATCATGGCGGCTCATCATAGCGGCCGCCTACAAGACACGTACCATTACAACTATAAAATTACGGATTTCTCTGGCTTTGATAACTGTTGGAAATATTTAAGGTAATGTAAGTACTCAACTAAAAAATATATATAACATGGGTTTAGTCAATTTTTAGATATTTTAATGTAAACATTAGCATGCAATTCTACATTCTGTACCTTAAGAATCATGGGTCAGACATCAGGACAGGACAATATTCTGGAAATACACTGCTTAAATTGTGATCAGAAAGCATCAATTTCCTGTGTGTAATGGGTCTGTGTCTGTGGTGATACTTAATTATTTTAGAAAGGGCCTAATCGAACCTCAATGTAATTTGAGGTTTTTAATCATTACTTTAATCCAGAGAAGCAATCACTCAGCCATTACGGTAAGAGGCAGTGAAAGGAGCAGCTGAGTTACATCAGCAGCAATAATGCAGGATAGATCCATAGCAAGGCAGCCTCCAGGAAAACCACCATCACAGATGAAAGCCCATTTATTCTGTTTGTCATCTGCGGCTTATGGTCATTAAACGTCTGGAGGGAGCAGTCACCGGGGCATTCGATGCCTGAGGCCATTCGTCAGTGCTAGAAAGTGGAGGAAGTGTCAGTGGCCTCTCAGTACACAATCCCAACACTTTCATCAGACCTTTGGAGCCTGCAGAGAGAGATCCTGTCATTGTGTTTGTATGTGTGTAGTTGGGTTGATCTTGTAAAAAGAAAACATTGAGCCAAAAAAAACAAAAAACAGAAAGAGGGGATTTTAGGTTCCTGTGTTCCTGCACCTGGGTGTGTATAAGTGTAAAAGTGAAAGTTTGAATGACTAAGTTGTTGAAGCATTTTAGTGAGTTTGTGTGCACATTGTGTTGAACCCCGGGTGTTAGACAGAGGACAAAACGCTGGCTGTGCTCGAGTGTGTGTCGACACACTCCCTTCATGCTTGTTAGAAACGTGTGAGACATCTGGGTACGTGGAGAGAGAGAAGAAAGTGCGTCTTGTGTGTGTGGATGTGTGTGTGTAAGTGTCTGACAGGACCACCCTGGAATCCTTACTAGTGAGGTCATAACTCAAGCATCAGCACCAGGGCTACATCCGTAAACTCATAATATATGCCTAATTAACACAGACACACACACATACTCACACTCTGTGTCATGGCCTCCTTTTCTGTTTCAATGATACACACTTCATTATTGTTGTGAATCAGCAGAAACTTAAACCTACCTCTAAATATGCTGTAATGATATTCAATATATTTGTTGTTTCTGTTCTTTTCTCTTTTTTACTTCAGCTGAATCTGACTTTTACTTTGGGAGGGAATATTCTCGCAGTCCTTTGGTTGTATAAAGATGCTTACTATTGACATTAGCCATTTTTGGACCGCATGGTTCTAGGAACTGTTGGCACCCTCCCCTTTTTTTGATTGATTCCACACCGCAGGAACTATGAACTATTTATTTCCTAGACCCCGGTTTAGAAGAACCTTTCCTGTTTCAGAGTACATACTCTCCCAGCACAAGAGGGACTTTGAGTGACATAAGTGCGTGGTGATTTGTCCATACGTCAGTGCATGTTGATTTGTTGAACACAAGAGCCAATCCAATACCGCCCCCCCACCAATTTTAAATCCCACTGTAAACGTAGGCCAATCACAGTAAATAGCAGTCAGTATAAGCTCTTACAATCATTAAAAATGAATTAAAAGAACAAACACACACAACAAACACACAGCGTTCTCCATAATTTCAGTGTGTCGTGTAATTGATCTTGCTCAAGCAAATGTAGGCTAACTTACATCACTTTAAGGTGAATTTCCGCCGTCAACACAGTGGTGCGAATGCAGACATAAAAGTGTCCCCATGGTGTGTACTTCTCAGGGAACTTCTCAGGGACAGTTCCTCTTCAAAAAGTCCCTACAACTGTTTGGTCGGAAAACACCTAATAAGACCAAAAGTTCCATTTGAGCAATTTACTTAACCCAACATCATATCCGACATGTAATCCAAAGCTTTATGGACATTTGATGCATATCTTCTCTGGACAAAAGTGCCCATCTGTATTGAATTATTGCTAATGCATACCAAGACTAATTTCCCTTTGGGGAAGAGTATATCTTATCTTATCTTATCAGTTCTAACTCCATTCATACAAATTCAGAGACAACCAACTCTACCACTGAGCCACAGCCGCCACATGTTTGTTTATTAGTTATATGTGTTTTTACATATATCCTATGAAGGAATCATGGATAAACTGTGTTCCCAGGATTCTCATTGGCTGTTATGTAAGTGTCTGACTACCTTGCTTAAATAGGTGCAAAGCCATTTCCTCTAAAAATAAAACCTCTGTACTTTTTTAAGCAATATCTGCAATCTGTTGTTGTGACACTGATGAAGGCAGTATGGCCAAAAAATGTTTTCCTCTGGCATCATTACTCAATATGACGGGTTTAGAAATTTAACATACAAGTCTATCTGTGGGTTTTGCAATCATTGTACTAACACATACTGAGATAAACTGGCTGGGTCCTGTCAGATTAATGGTCAAACAGAAGTTGAATAAACTGCAGCAACTTAACCTCAGTCTGCTCTCACTTTCTCAATAATCCAATATCTAACTTTCCTGTTGCTTTTGTGAATACGGTCCTGAGAGGAACAAAGCCTCAATGTGAAAACCACTAGATTCGTGTTTGACATATTATTCCTACACGTAGACCGTTTAGTCTATTACAAAAAATGTAAAACTAAGTCCAACAGATGTCTGGCCAAACCCTGACGTGGGAGTCTATACGGAGCTATAGTCCACATGGAGTTGATAACAAGACGAATACTCAAAAGATTAACTTGACCGCAACAGGGGCGACTTTGGGATCAGACCTTTAGGGGTGCTCAGCTCCTAAATAGAAATTGTGACATGTAGAGTTCCTGCTCAATTCTCTTCCTAAACCCCTCACTTCAAGAACAAGAAATGTTGTCCTACATGTGAGATGTTCTATACAACAACAACAACAATCAAATGACATTTACGTGAGTTTTACACCACAAAATAGTTGGTAAGGAAATGAAAGATGGAATATGCTGTAACTAAAAATTTGTAAAGGTAGGATATTATTATGAAATCAATCGTGACAACTGAACAGGGAGAGGGGGGTGCTTTAAGGTATTATGTATGGCATTAGCAAAGGAATATATTCCACTTAAAATATTGTTGATTATTAAAACAAAATTATAGCGTATTTGGCAAATTACTGTCAAATAAAAAACATCCCTGTAATTAGTTTAGGGGTGCTGAAACATGCCTAAAAAGTCTCTTGAATCGCTGACCGTAACCAACATTACTGTCTTAGGAAAGTGCTCTTTTCCAGTTATCTTTTATTGATAAGGCCCCGGCCAATATCTCACTTGTGACTAAAATCTGGATATGCTTTTTAAGTTCATAACCAGTTCAAACGTTAGCTTACTTCAAATGATTTAATGCTAAATAGGCACCCCTACATTCTAAAGTCCTTAATTTAATCCCACACTTGAAGCTCTTAAAGTTTGTTGTAAGACAAGCACTTAAGCCTCCAAGGTGAGTTTCTCATATGTGTTGATTCTTGATCTTCTCAGCCTCTTCTCTAGTCTATTTCTTCTTTTTTGTAGGTTGTGCTTGTCCTCCCCCGTGTTGGTTTTTTCTCAAAGATTTGTGAATAGTGTGCTTAAGCCTTTGCTCCTGTGTGTTTGTGTAGTCTCTCTCATGTATATGTCTCCATAGCTGTGAGGAGGTCAAGTGACTAAAGATAAGAATACATCTTCTGACTTTGGAACTCAAAAAATACGATCATATGGAGATAGTTTGGATGTGAAAGTTCAAACTTAATAGCTTATGTCTTGTTATCCAAAAAAAATGACCCCTGCAGTTCATCAACATTGCTTCAGCGGGAAATTGTCGGCTCTGTGGTCTTCAGCTTTGTAAGAAATATTCATTTTCATAGAAAGTCACGAAGCATGTACGAGCGATTTACAGTCATGCATGAATTATCATTCCAAATAATGATTCCATTGCACACATCTGGAACACAGTAATGATTTTGGAAGATGTAAAACTATTTTTATATCATCAAATAAATCACTGAGGTAGCAGACTACAGCTGTGCAGCACTTTACAAACCAGGCTTTGATGTGAATGAGTTCGTGCTACATCTGACGGTGATAGAAATTGTCTTCACTAAAAGCTGCAGAATTTCTAACTCTAGCTCTTGGACTCACTGTAAATTGTCCAGTTTAGTTTTAGTTAATGCCCATCTATCAGAGTCCTTAGGACACAATTCCATTCGCAGAAACCTCAGGATAGTCAGTGCGTTACCACGGTGGCAACAAGGGTTTAAATCAGGGCCAATAACGATAAGTGTTAGTAGTCCTCTTGAAAATGTCACTGGAACATGTCTAACAAACTGCATGTGGCTGATCTTTCCCAGAGACGGTGTTAGAGTCCCGCACTAATGATATTGTCTATCACCAGAAGCGCTAAACTCTTCTGAATTTTTGATTACTTCCTTATTATATTGCAGAAACGATTTTTAAAAATCTGATGCGTCAGACTTGTGTCATGTTTACGACAGATCTGTGTAAAGCCAATTTGACCCAACACAAAGTCCCTTATTTAGCATTTGTGCTGAGGACGAAATCCATTTGTTCTAGTGTTGCACAAATAGTTGTGGCTACCCATTAGACATTAGAAAACCCATAAGGAATCTTTAGGTCCTTAAAAAATGTTCCTGGGACTAAATGTTTTAGGTAATTTTGGTGAAAACCTTAGACTGTAAATAAACATGGATAAAGCGTCAGTGACGTCACCCTCAAGGGGGCACTTGTGGCCTGTTGATGGCATTCACAATTTAGAAAATGTTGTCTCAGCCTACTTTCAGTCAACCTAACACCAGGCAAAGAGCTGAAGCTGAGGCAGGTCCTAAGCCTCCGAACAAACAGCTACGACGTGACTGCTTGTCAGTCAGCTCAGCCACTCCCCTTATTATGAAATACTCTTAACCTTCATAAAATCAAAACGGATGACTTATCAAAAAAACTCACCCCATTCAGTGTGTGACGATAAAGACATTAGCTGTTTCAACCAGGCTGTAAATTATTTTATTTCTGCTTGAAAAAAGAGCTTTTTTGAATGGGACGAAATCTGACTTCTGGCTTCTGCAGCCAGCCTCAAGAGGACAGGAAGTTGGTTCTTGGTGAAAACACAACTTATATTTACTATTATCTTACGTTTAACAGCCCCAAGTGTCAAATGATCATCCATGTGTTTGTACCGTCTTTATGGTGAGACACCTCTAATCTGTCAGACTTTATTATGTTTTACTTTAATCCCATCTGGTAGCATTTTCCATCTGTCATAATGAGATGACTTGCAGTGCACAGTTGTCACGTGGATAATATTTTTCCCATAACACATTTCACTAAGTGACTGAAAGCTCTAGGACATGATACAGAATGCCAGTCCTGGATAAGGACTACTTATTTGTTGAAGGTGTCAGATTTACTATATAAGTTTGAAATGCCTAATTAACTTTGCATGTGAGAGCACACAGAGATTTATGGTCGATGTTCTTTGGCAGATATCATAAAAAGATTCCCCTTGTTTAAGTGAGCCTCTCTACTCTTTCCTCACCTTCCCTCTTTCTCTTCTTATCCACTTTTTCCAACTTGTCTTTCTACATGTTCTCCATTTGTGTTCCTTTACTTATTACCTCTTGTCCTTAGTGTGTTCCTCCTTTCCTCTCTTATTCACCACTCTCTTTTTGTTCACATTTGACCCACTCGTTTCAGCTCATCTTCTTGCATCTTTCTTTTCCTCAGCTTTCCCCTCCTGTCGCCACCTCTCCACTTCACTCCTCCTCCTTCTCGCCCTTCTACCTCCCCCTTCTACTCTTTGCCAACTCCCCACACAATGTGCCCATTGTTTCCACTCACCCACCCCAGAAAGCAGAGACACAGGACTTCTACAACCCAGGATTCACACTAACACTAACTCATTCTCTAACTTTCTCTTTAACTGTATGGGTGGGTGAACATAACCACACACACCCTCACACTTGCACATACTCTCAAACAGTTGCTGTGGAGCGGCACAGCTCAGTACAAGGGTTGGATTGAGAGTTGGCGTTGAGTCATGTGTGACAGCAGCCGTGACATGCTGATTCATAACTGGTCAGTGGATGATACCCCTCCAACCACTTAGGCACTTTCATGGAAGCCATAGTGACACATGTTCAGTCATCATATGAATTTGCTAAGAATAGAATAGAGTGGAATAGAACAGAATACGTTAACCCTATGATTTTAACTATATTCTTCGAATATAGAATAGAATTTGAAGTCTTTATAGATAAAACAGCAATGCCACTTACGGAGAATGAATACAACAGATTTAAAGTTTTAAATAGAACAGAATAGCATAAAAAAACAGGACAGGATAAACCTAAATTAAAAAGAGTGCAATCAGATTTACAGAACACCCATAGGCTACTTTGTCCAGAATTAAATAGCGTAGCATAAAATGCTTGTCGATCATATTTGACTGTCCTAGAAAAAAACAAAAATGGACTGGACTGAATA
Organism: Tautogolabrus adspersus; assembly: GCA_020745685.1. Taxonomy (NCBI): domain Eukaryota; kingdom Metazoa; phylum Chordata; class Actinopteri; order Labriformes; family Labridae; genus Tautogolabrus; species Tautogolabrus adspersus. The sequence goes on along the minus strand of CM036549.1, from coordinate 8,755,600 downwards.
AGGACTAATCAAAATTAGAGATAATTAAACTTGACAGCAATAGAATGGAATTTATGCTTTCTCATGGAGTAAACTATATTTGTCTCGACTCGACATGCAGAGATGAGAATATTACAAATTAAACCAATTGAATATAGTAAAAGCTAGAGCCAGACCGAGTAATCCGCCAGCCGATAATATCGGCTGATATTAGCATATCCAGGGACTATCAGTATTGGCTAATTTGATCACAGATATGCTCCGGTAATACTAGATTGATTCACCAGTCAAATAGCATTTAATTTGAGTTTCATTGTATTAAACTAGCAGTTCTCGTTCACCAGCAGAGTGTGCTATATGGATCACAACAAGCATTATCACTCTACAAAGTGTCAAGCGGCGATGCACGTACATGCCCAGTTACTTTCCAGTTGAGTGACCATCTTGTCTTCATTATAAATCTTTTCCTCAAGTGTTTGATAACTGCATTTGAGGCATCAACGCAAAAAAATTGTAAATTTACATCTATCTTTCCCCTTATGTGGAGGAACAAACTTTCTTAATTACCCACAGCTCTGTGCAGACAGGCTGATTAAAGGTTACAGTGGCTTCTGTTACGTCTAAAGACCATAAAAACAATGTTTTATTTCTAATTAACAACCAGAATAATAAATAACACATGAAAGTGCACTTTAATTTGGCTATAAATTCTTCCAGGGATCATAGCTTGGGAAATCTTAATGACAACTGAAATCCAACTCATGGGTTATTATCTGCCGAGCAGCATATAACTCATTTTGCAGATGTCCTTCAAATAGGCTTCTTTGCTTTAAGGTCTATTTTCCATGATCTGTTCCACATGTTAGAGCAGGTTTTAAGGCTAAACAGGAGGCAAGTAATCCTTTTAAAGCCCTCAGAAATGTCACTAAGAAGTGCAGGCGTATAAGCATGACACATTCATGCATGATGTGTACACCAAATCAAACCTAAACAAAGTGGCTTTAGTGCAGTCTTCAACAACTATTGGTAGACTACTTGGATTCAATGAATTCCTTCAAGCTAAATTTGTATCTCTTGTGAAGTTAACACAAAAGTACTCACTGTATTTTTAGGCTTAGGGTTAGGCTTGAGTCCCACATTTGCATGATCATTAGGTCATATGTTTGTAAAAGAAGTATGGTTGAGGGGATATTACTTAGACTGGTACTTAATTCTTCCTGTTGGAAAATCTACACCTTTTTTTGTATTATGTCAATTGAAATTGGAATTAAACACTAAAGTCAGTGAAGTAGTCAGTGAAGGGTTGAAGAGCAAGGCCAAGTGTGTGAACTTTAATTGATAAAAACAAAAAGAAACCTCCAGTCCAGGTTCTGACAAACCCTAACGTGCACAGTACGTGCCTGAAATGTGGATGTTGTTTTCAGTGTTTAGTAAGTAAAGCTTCCACAACAACAGCAGGACACAAAAACAAAAGAGAACTTTAAGACCTTCTGACACAAAGAGTTTGTTAATACTTCAATATATTTCAAGTTGTGTAACCATGATTTATATGTGTAGTGGTTCTTTGTGATAATGCTTTTTTAATTTCCAAATAATTAACAATGCCATGGTTCCAGAATAATAGTCTTTACCATCTGTGTCTTGTTTCTCTGCAGTTTATTGATGGGTGTGTCCACACATCCCCTAATGAAATCACACTATTGGAGAGAGATTCCACTGATTACATCACCGTGGTGCAGATGCAATATTGGATTGCATCAGAGTGGTCTGCAGGGATTTTAGGGTTTGACTTAAAAGCGTTCTTCAGATACATCAGTGACTACTCTGGTTTAAAGTACGAAGGCTGTGCACTGAGGACAACAAACAAGTTCATTTGAAAGGCCTGAGTCCAATATGCAGTTGCCATTAGAAAACAAAAATCACCAAAGCAAAGAAATCAATCAATGAAACTGCATGGACATTTGTAAACACAATGTGGTCTGTTGACTGAGAAAATGTGTGTGAATAGGTGTGAATGGGTAGGTGTGATCTGCAGTGTAAAAGCGCTTTGAGTAGTCTGAAGACTAGAAAAGCGCTATACAGGCTCATGTCCATTTACCATTACCATTTAAACAGTGTTTGATGTATGAAGGCAAAAATAAAAGTGAATAAGAAGAGATAACCAGACTTATCAGTTTTAGAGCCTTTCATTTTTTGCGGATGTTATTGCTAAAACATGTAATTTAAATGAATTGCTAATGAATCTTCAAACACTAATTCATATGACAAAGGGCAAAACATGTCAAATTCCAATTAAGCTTGATGATTGCAAAATAAATGGAAGACATTTCTGTTTGAACTCTCTCTCTCTCTGTTACATGTTTTATTTGTACTTGAGTAGCATGTCAAGGTTTGAAGGTGTACTAGGCTGGACTTTGGTTCAGACATTAAATGACATTAATATATCCTAGAGTCACCCGGTGAGTGTCTAAGCTGTATTCTTTTATGCACCCCAGCCAAATTTACTTTAAAGTCTTCTGAGTGTTTCCCTGCATTATGTCCAAAGAGAGGGGATCATCTATTTGGAAATGAATGGACCCTATGTTTAGAAAAATCATCTATTGATTAGAAATCTAAAAATATATTTATGTTCCGTTTTCCCTTCTCACCTAGGGTTTTTCATTTTACAATCAAGGGGGGGGGGTCCATTCTTTAATAAATCTATAACAAAGTGTGAAACGATGTTAACACTTTCCAAAGTCAATTTCCCATACAAAGGTGAAAGTTACCTTTTTTAGGATTTGCTATCCTCTTTTAGGGACTGAATAGTCAAATAACATTAGTCAACAATATTTTTAAACGGTTCTGTACATGAAGAACCGGAAAAAAAGGCATTTCAGTAAAGAATTGCATGTTTTTCCTCTTGAATTGTGAATTTAAGTGTTGTTTTTTTTTAGAAGGAGACATATTGAGAGAGGGGGTACCAACCTACCGACTGTACCTAACTTTGCATCGTTAAATGACTGCTGCACCAGAGAACTCAACGTCTGTATAACAGCTAGTAGAGGCAGGTGTCTTCATTTAATGTCTGCAGCAATAACTCAGACAAAAGACACGTTAGTGTCGGCAATGAATTACAACGCATGGAACGTTAAGATGCATATAAGGTCATTTTACAGTAGTTTCACATTAATCAAAACAGCACCGCCAGACAGAAGATGAGCAAATGTAAAGGACTATTACATTTCTTTAAAAAAATCTTCGGTTTTGAATGTGATTTATTTTTATTTTCATTATTTTTTATGGCTAACAGCAGATCCAGTTTGATGTTATATTATTTAAAGCAGTCAATAAAGGGAAGGCCTGTTAGATTTCTATCTGTTTAATTATCCGAATGTTTTATCTGCTTGGTTTGTCATGGCATTGCTAAAGTGGACCAACCAATGCCCATGGAAAAAACATGTTAAGTGTCAACATGTTTGTTTTTGCAGGGAAACTTCTGTAACAGGGTACTATTGGGAAAACAAACTATTGTCTGTCTTTAAGGGACATTTTTTCACACAGAAATACAATATCCTCATTTTGGCACTTTCTGGTTCCTCTTTCTGTCTTTCTCATGACTAACTTGAGACAATCTTTGTATAATTTTAACCCACATTGCCTCACATAAAACTGAAATAAGACATTCAATCCCTGAAGAGCTACGAGCCAAGCTGATGTGGTCGGGTGCCTGCCAGCATGAGCCTGTGAAATGGTTTCATTGTGGCTTTTGCTCGTGGCAACTTGATGTCTGGCTTATGGTGTGACCATCAGCTGATTCAACTGTTGGTCACTTTGACCAATATCATTTTACCTAACTTGCATGGAGACACCATTTTGTACGTCTACCTGCTTCTCAATTGGTTACAAATTGGAGGTACACAGCAGGACTGGTAACCGAGTCCTACAGTTCTATCACCTGAAACACATGCTATCAAGATGCTGTATAGGTCATCTAGTTTTAATAATGGAGAACTTTGGTTTATCTAGTTTGTTTAAGTTTGTTTTTGTACTTGGACTGGTGCTTCTACATAGAGGAATATGTGGTTTGAGCAGGTGTTCATCGACATTCCGGCTGTATATGCAGCCCAAAAAGGCGACAGTGCAGTGGTGGGCAATATGACCTGAGAATCATATAACGGTATTTTTTAGTTGTTTCTTTTTGCGGTAACATATTAAACAGGTTTAATATGAACTTGTGGACACAAGACAAGCCATTGATGAGTCAGAACACATGTTCAGCAGGTAGACTCGTAATGGAGATGCAAATCCATTAAAGCACACAGAAGCCCAAGACAGAGAGAAATTGACATTCTGCAAGCGAACACAGCCACTTACTATGTCTGTTATTTGCTGAAACTTGTGGAGTGGAATATACAAGTTTACCTGATTGCTGTGCCACAATTAACTTTCACTGTAAACAATTACACCCGCTCTGACACGAGGAGGAGGCGGTGCCCTTAGATCAGTGGGCGCGTGAGAACGCTGGCTCTGCACTGAGAGTCAGAAAGAAACATGCAGAAGACCGGGGGACTCAATCTGAGCTGTTTTCTACCACAAGTCACTATTTAACGCTATTTATATTCAACTGCAACTGGTGCCGGTAGGTTGAGCAATCAGTGTTTCTTAATGTGTGCACTACAATCAAACGTGTGAATTTAAACCATTCATGATGGTATTGCAAACATCAATGTTGTTGCAGAACGTAATACTGGTGCTGGCATTGATACCGGTTTACCACCCACCAACACAGCTCAGTATTATTATTCACTTTAACTGTTAGTTGAGTCTGCAGAGCAAAAGGCGCTCAACAAGTATGTCTAGTCCTTAAAACAGACAAGCTTATGGCTACAAATGTTTGAGCAAGTGGTTGTGGAACTGCATGCATTCTCTCTGGCTCTGTTTAAGGTCTTTCCAATCATCTTGTTATTTCTTCAGTGTCAGTCTCCATTTCCCTGACCCGTCTGGAAGTGTTAAATACATTGCATGGCTGTGAGATGTAGTTCCTTCAGGGCATTCAAAGATGACGTGACTTTACTTTTCGCCTTTTTTTTGTACTTGCCAGTACTAGCTAGCAGGCTAAGTGTCTACTACCTGTTTTCTAAACAAATATTATGCAATTTTATGTTTGTTAAAAATTATTCCGCACCATTAAGTGGCCAATAAGATTAAGATTTACTTTATTGATCCCCGCAAGGGGAAATTCTGTTTTTACACTTTTTTACACTCTGTTAAATCATGCAACACACATAGGCTGATATATACACATGCACAAACAGGATCCTATGGACATGCACTAATGAAGAGATGTCAGAGTGACGGAGCAGCCCATAGCAGGCGCTCCTGAGCAGGTGGAGGGGGGGGGATTCGGTGCCTTGCTCAAGGGCCCCTCGGCAGTGCTCAGGACGTGGTACCAGACCAATTTCCAGATTTTTTTTGGTCCGCACCGGGACTTGAAACGGCGAGATACTGCCGCTGCCGATAACAGAGGCTTGTTGTGAGGGATACATTTAAAGAAACTCTGGAACACATGATTAACATTTTATCATTTTATCTTCAAACTGCATTTGTCTTACAACATATGTATAAGCAACCACATAGAAGATAAAGATGTCAAAAACATCTTCTATACCAAACTGCATTCTCTGTGTGTCACTCACACACACTGTATAGCCCTCTAAACTGACAAGCATAGCTTCCTGTCAAAACCACAGTTTAATTTTGTATTAGCTGAGATAAAAATGAAGGACAGAGAGGTTTTGCTACAACTTTTAAATCTACATATAAGTTAAAAACTTTGAAATTGAACACCCAAAACAGATTCAGGAGTTTTCTACCGTACATCATTTAAAATAAGTCCCCGAATGTGTGACTGCTAAAACACTTTATAAACGTCATCCTTTTTATTCAAATTAATGACATTGCTACCAATAGTAACATCTGAAACATTGACACGTCCTTCCCATGACACTGTCAACAAACTCGGGTGATGACTTTAACACAGCTTCTCTTTTGGTTTGTGCATACTGACCATGATACAAACATGGTGATAGACTTGAAGGTGCAATGATAAAGATCAATCACATATAAGAGTTCTTCTTTATGAGGGCTATAGAGTATCATAATCTATCCCTACAACTAATAAAGAAAACTTAGTATTCCCAAACCAAATTGGACCCATTTTTTATTGAGTTTTGTGAAGCGCTCACACATTGTTTAAAACTTTTAAACATTTCTCAACAAAGTGAAGTTTGAAGAAATGTATTTCTTGATATTGAAATAATACGTCAAAGTTGTAGAAGATTTTCAACCAGGGGTAACATTGCTCTCCTGGTAAGAAAGAATTACCGCTTCATTATGACAGTAACAGAAATTGCCAAGGAATGAACTGTTCAAAACAACAATCATCAAGGAGAAAATATGTATTTTTTAAGGATTTCCCACTATCGGAAAGAATTTTCAGAGGGCCTTGAGTGTTAAGAATGCAAGCTCTCATGCAGAATGACAAAGCTTAATTCCTAAAACAAAGATGAGGATAACTTTGCAGGTTTTCATTTCAAACATTTAAACATTACATACAAATTAAATAGGTACAAAAAAACAACATCAATCATAATGAAACAGTTGAAGGTTTCTATCTGTTATTTGTGTTTTTACCATAGCTGACCAAGTGTAGCGTGCTTGCAAACAAGAACTTGACCATTGTGTGTTATCTCAACAAGTGCGATGTCACTGCAACGCACGCAAGCGTGATTAGGACCAGAGCTGCAAGGGGAACTACATGGTGCGTCATGCTTTCAAAATGTCTAATTTAATCAGCAAAATAATGACGATCAGCTGTTGAAGAAGAAGTTGAGGTCTGACTTCAGATTCACACAGAAACGAAAACAAGAAATATGTTCAAAGGCAGTGCTAGCACTGAGAAGCTCCTGTACTTGAACCTAATGATAAATATTAAGGCCAAGATGGACAAAATGCTAAAGAGTAAAAAAACCTCACTGTTCCTCACATGTTTAATGAAATTGCTGCTTGAACTAGAAAACATCATCCCCCTTTCACATTCACTTTAAAGGAAATATAAGTTCTGCTACAATAGCTCACAAAATGTGCCTCCTTTACCTGCATGAATGTGGAAACAACTAAAGTATCAACTGGGTATTGGGAGTAAGAATGGATGGAATGCAGGTCCTTAGACGAGGGGGTGGAGAAATCATGCTTTCAGTAATCACAACACAGATGTTTCAAGGACCCTTTCTCCTGACGGGTGTCAGAGCTCATGCAGGGAAACATAAAACAGCCATCTCCAGGGGAGATGATAAGTCTTTGCAGTGGGAGTTTGGTTTTGTTTGAACAAGAAGGTCATAAGTCAGAAGCATCAACTCATCCCTACAAAATTTGTTTTGCTTTTCAGCAACTCACAAGTTGTGGAAAAACTTTCTGATGAGTATGTTTTTTGGACCTTGTCAAATTTTTCAAACAGAACTAAAAGAGACTTACACACTGCTCTGCTTCCCTGGTTACTGAGGAAACCACTACGCTCATGTGAACTATCCTGTCCACATATTTGGAGTGCAGTTGTGTCACAATCTGGGTGACCCATATGATTATTTTCTCATAAGTCTAAAGATGCATTAAAGTTAAAAAGACCATTATATTAGAAATTGGCTGTGAATAATTGTAAGACTTAGACTACATTATTGAAAGATGGTAGTAACAGAGTCGTATCTGGGGCGAGGCGGTAAAGCTGGCAGGGCAGGACAGGGCTGTGTGTGAGAACATCAGAGTATGTGATGCTCCCGCTGTTTAGTTACTATATGGCACAGAAAACTCACACACTGGGGCATCAATATTATCCATTCGGATACAATGTTTAAGTTCAAAGGTGTAATAATGATAGAACTTTGTTAGAGCATCGTTGTTGAATTGCAATGTTTAAAGGGATAGTCTCTGTCCATCATCTCTAATTATCTCGCACTAGATAACCCTTGTAGTAGCTGTAACTTGTTAAGCTTCTGTGTGCATTACATGTGTATTTAAATAGGGTCTCAGATATGGGATGTTGTAGATCATATGTTTTTTTTCTACTGGAGGAGAAATTATTCTACTGAGCAAAAGGGCTCCCCATGGTAGAAGGAAACAAATGGTGCTGCAGCATTACTTCTGAGGAATTTCACAATAACGAGTAATAATATTTCTTCATGTCCAAAGGGGAAAGGTTAAATGTCTTGTTGAACAGCCCAAGGCGGAAAAGAAGACGACCCTGTGCTATAGTTTCCCTTTCCAACCTCCACATGTTGCTGTCTCAGGATAAAGTGAAAATTGGCTCTCAAATAAAAATAGTTGTAAAGATATCTTAGCCATGTTAAAAAAAGTATATGGCAAAATATTAACAGCCAGCTAATGTGGCTCATAGTGAAGCATTATTTTGAGAATGTGGAGTCAGTGATTAAAACAGTTTAAAAGCTACTGACCTAATCTACCTACAGGACTGTTAATGGTTCTCACAGCCCCCTATGGCATCAGAGACCCCCTGAGGTTTGAGGCCATGGGTGGCAGGTATGAGGGGATTTTGCTATCTCTTAGAAATACACACTCAACACACACAATTAATTAGGTAACATCAAAAGAGAATGGATCTCAAGTATGGAAGATATGCTTTTTTTTTTACAGTTCACCTTTACCACATCCTATTTTTTTTTTAAAAGGAGAAAATTATGCCCTAGAGCGAATGTATTTTTTTTCTTCTGGGGAGACAGTTCTTCTTTTAGAGGCTGCTCTAACTGTTGTGTCTAAATTGAACAATGATCTTTGGTTTTTATATATTGTAGCTATTTTGGTAACTATTTGTTCTCACGACTGCAGTCTCTGTTACTGATAATTCTACATTCCAAGTGTAAGAGGCACAGATGGAAACTAACCACACTTTTGTGTCACCCATGTGCCCCAACTAAACTCTTGTGGTGAGTTTTTGAATTCTCTGTAGACTCTTGTCTGTCCTTTAGAGATGTGAATGTAAGTAAATGGCTAATTTAGCCTGAAGGGGCGGGGATTAAGGGTTCAAATGTCCAAATGTTCAGTGTCCAAATGTGTCAGTATATGCACCTGTAGGTACTTCTCGAGCATCATTTGTGGGCACATATCAAGGGCGATTGATGGGTCAAACAGACACAGAACTTTCATTTCACTAGTGTACTATCTTGAGTAATTATAAGACCCAAACCTCAAGTGCGACTAAAAGCAGGTGGCCAGAGTTGAAATGCAGAAATCAAGAATCCTAGACACAGAATGATGATCAGTGTCTGATGTTGTTGCAGATATATTTCTTATCACAGAAGGAAAATTAGAAACTATCACATTAGGAGCTCAGCTTAAATTGGACCCTGATATGTGTCTTTATGCTGGTCACAGATAAAGGGTAAATGGTAAAGCGCTGTTACACCACATGTCAAACCCATTTGCACACAGATGGCAGAGGTTGCTATGTACAGTGACCATCAGAAGTAATTAATCCCATTCATACATATTCACATGCCGCTGACGTTGCAGTGGAAGCAACTTGGGGTTAAGTGTTTTGCCCAAGGGCACATCGGACATGTAGCTGCAGGAGTTGGGGATCGAGCCCCCGAACATCCGCTTGAGAAACGACCAACTCTACCAACTGAGCCACAGCCGCCCCACAGATGAAATAGGCTAGATATCTATCCATCAACCAGTTAAGCAGCCACATTTTTAACAGAGTTCAGGGAAAAGTTAAGTTAGTTCATGAATGTGCTGCTGAATCTCAAGGCCTGTGTCCAAAACGCAGCACGGTGTGTTGACTCCTGCCGGTAGTATAGACAGCATCAAGGCGCATACTTTGGGAAGAAGCCAACACTTCAATACAATACATTTTTGAGGACTATCAATTTGCGCTTTGCTTGGTCATCATGCAAAAGGAGTTACAAGTGCTGACAGTGCATCTCTTCTGTTGGATGACAGCTTGATATGAATAACATGTTTTTTCAAAGCTTGGGCTACAATTGGGAGAGAGACAGGATGTTTCCAGGAAGAAAACTAAAAGAAAATTCAAAGCACACTCAAAGACTGCAGATCAGCATGGAAAATCAACACAGATGTCAAACTTCTTCTCCCAGACTCAACGCCTGCTTGTTTTTTTCCGCAGACTCCCTTCCACAAATGCCGTTTGATAAAGAGCCCAGCTCTGGCGCAACAAGTCCCTCATTCCAGCTGCGTCCCCGGTCTCACACCATATACACGCACAACCGAGCGTCTCCTTTTGAATAACGGTGCGCAGAGCGGAGTCAGGCATCTGCTAATGCCATCAAATTCTTTATCTGAACAAAAAAACTTTCTAGCCACGTCTACGTGGCAGGTAGACTTTGATTATGTAAAGATACCCACAACACGCAAAGACGCGCTAATGTGATTAAAAACAGTACTTTAAATAAAAAAAATTAAAAAAGCAAAAGATATGAAATACTTACGGTGTGTTCTTTTCCTGTGAAAGCTGTAGGTATAGGTAGCTTACTCCCTGACCGGTTCCTGGAGGTCCAACTCAACTTTGATTCAGGGTTCCTGAAATTCCTCCAACAGACAACTCCTTCAGACTCTGCCTGTGCAACTCTTGTGTCAAAGTCGTAGCAATGTACTAATGCAAGACTCCAAATCCAAAATACAGCCAGGTAACCCTTTCATTTTATGTCCGTGCAGAAAAAAGCAATATAACCTCCGAGGTTTTTCCCTGATTAAGAAGTTGTTTTATTTTTGTTTGTTCCAGATGAAGTGGCCTGATGCTCTCGTTGCGTCTCCGTGCCTCTCTGCGCTGGCGCGGCGGCTCCACTAAGCACTCTCTCTCTCTACTCACTCTGACCGACCGACTGCCACACACACTCTGCAGGAGAGCAGCTTCGTCTGCGTATGACGTCACACACACACACACACACACGCACGCACGCACGCACGCACGCACGCACACACACACACACACAAGCACTCTCTCTCTCTCTCTCTCTCTCTCTCTCTCTCTCTCTGTGTGTGTGGATGCTCAGGCACTACAAAAGTTTGTGGCGCATGTCACTGCAAAAAAACAAAACAAGAAAAATCCTGAGCATTAACTTGAACTGTTGGATTATAAATATGTTATCACTGGAGACTGATGAACCACCATAAATAACAAGTGCACCAAATTGGCATTCTCACAATCGTATTAAAAAGATTTATCATTATGTGATGTAAATGTCTTGTTACCAAAGATATTTCTTGTAGTGTTCTCATTGGAGAGATTGTTCCCTTTCTCTCAGCACCTAATTGGAAACACATTTTTTTTCTGTAACTTGTTAAGCGAGAGACAGGAAGGGAAGAGGGGTGGAGTAGAGCAGAGAAAAAGAGAGAGCATGGGACTGACACTGAAGGACTCAAAGACATATTGTATTCTTTACCAATTAACCTTCCACATAATATACATCAGAAATATTTCCTCCTGTCGGCTGGTGCTGGTGTCGAACTTAACTTTAAATCTTCTCATATGAAGTTCTCAGCTTGTGAGAAAGTATTTGCTATGGGACAGTTATGTCTGCCAACTTTGCACCATCTGTGAACACTTACAGAGGTGTAGTAAACCAACCAGTGCAGCTGTAGAATGAAATGAAGTGCAGAAGCCACCATACATTGAACTGCACGGTTTAATGTTTCTCATTTGTCTCGTGAATTTCAATGTCATTAACACTGAATGTAATTTACCAACAATTACCAGGCATAGCACAGTAATATTGCCTGCTTGTCCTCACACAAACAGTAGATGTTATACTACCAGGCAGTAGGGACCTACCCAAAGAGAGCTGTAGATCGATGAAGTAAGTGAAGAGTCAGGCAAGAGAAAACCCAATTTGTTGTCCAAAATAATAGTCAAAACATTATTTTTCAATTGCTTTCTCAAACAACCAATATGCCATTATTTGCTCTGATGCCTCAATCAGCTGGATGACATTTGAAATTCACAATGTACACATCACAAGTCCCTGTTTGCAATAAAGCTTTTTTATTATTATTATTTAGAGCAAAACATGGCTTTATGAATAAAAATACTGACTTCTTGTCAAAATTAGTCGCAACTGCCAAAATCACACACATTGTTGGCCCGACCATTTTCAACACTTTTCTCCTGTCTGACCACTAAATGTATATGATATGTCGCCCTATGTTCTTTACAGAGGGTAACAGTCCCCAAGCGGGCGGCCCGGGTTCAAATTCAATCTGTGGCTCCTTTCCCACATGTCATTCCCCACACTATCTCTCTTATTTCTGACTCTATCCACTGTCTCTCTAATAAATGCATAAAAAGAAATTGGCTACCTAGAAAGAAGTGTTGCAGACTCTTGTTGTGTCTGGCCTGCTTGAAGATGAAAAAGGCATGAGTGGACCTGAACATAGCCAAGCAATGGGAAAATCTGTTTGCCTTTAGAGATTTATTAAAATTCTTGCTGAACCACTATAAGCTACATCAGTGCTCTTGTTGTGATAGAAGCCCCACTATTTCACACAAGTTTAACAGGCCAAATTTAAACTGTGGTGTCCCACAGAGGAAAGCAAACATCTTCCAGTCTGCCAAAGGAGAATCCTGCAGCTACTGTGCAAGGGGAAGACTCTACATAGCTGCATGCCAGACAGAGGCTGTGCATTTTTTGTGTCTCTGTTTACATGTGATTGTTATTAACTGTTCCAGAAATTGAAGAGGTACTTTGTATTTTTTTAATTCAATAGGGATGATCAAATTATTGGTTTAATCAAGATAAACATTTAAGATAAAACAGTTAGTTTTACCATCGTAATTGACTGCTTGCATGTCTTAACATTCTTTAACATTTTCTTCTTCAGTTTTTAAGGAAGTAAAAATCTCTCTTCCTTGTAGAAACCTTTTGATCTAAGTTCAGTTCCTGAGTAAAAGTAACTTAGGTATATCCATATTTAGAAATGCCATGTGCCAAGGACAATGGCCTGCACACTGTTGGTTATCTGAATTGATACAAGGATTCTTTTTTCCACTGTCACACTCATTGCACACAGATCTAAATTAGTGTGTGTGTGTGTGTGTGGGAGGGGGTTACAGACACAAGATTACAATGGAAATGAGTGATCGTTACTATATGAATGTGAATATAACCATAGTTCTTCAACTTGGCAATGATACTTTGTTTGTATGTATGAGCTGACCTGCCAGCTAAAATATCCGTGCTGGGGAAATAAAGACTCAGAAGGTTATCAGCAAGGACACTTTGTGAAGTTCCCATAACTACTTTGGGATGTTTGAGGTTTTTACCAGGCCAAGTCCTGAGAAGTATTTCTGATGATTGCTTAAGGGTTGGTCAAATATTGCAGCACATACTGTGCCAGCCGATTTTGATCCCTTTCTTTACCTGAATCATGCCCCCCCTGAATCTCCTTCCTCTGAATCACCTTCTCTTTAATCTTTTTCTTCATGATAACATGTTTATCAACCAAGGCATTTCTTTTTACTGGTTCTCTTGGCAGGTAAAGCATTCAGAGGGTGGATTACAGTAATTGTGTGCTTCAGACATTGTTAGTCTTGAATGGAATGCTTGGAGAACATAACAATTGTGATTGCTGTGATTGCTTGTCATGAATAAGGACATACAGCTTTTGCTGGCATGGCAATATGTCATGTAAGGAAACACCAAAGACTGCATTAACCGTTGAACACATGAGCAACAGTTATATTTCTCATGAAGACTCAACATGGGTAGTGTCTTCTTCGGATCTGTGTTTTGGCCTACCATCAAATCAAACGAGAAAATGAAAGAGGTTCATATTATACCAATAAGAAAGATCAATTACTTAAAGCTAGAGAAGGTAACTTTTTAGAAACCTGCAAGAATACACAAGATTTTAAAGGTATTGACCCCAAGAAATCCCAGCCCTTCCTACAGGCCTCCCTTCCAAACCACTGCTCCATTACACATGGATATGTACAGTATCCACTAGGCATGCAACAATTCTCAATAAAATACTGAACCGTTTGGTACGGCATCCACGGTTCAATACTGACTTGTGAATTACGGTTTTTACGGTTTGGCGTTTAACTAGTTTCCATGCATTGTATTTCTCTCTAAATTGGCTCTGCCTTTGTGTGCCTGTGTGTGCCTGTGAGTCAGCGCGCAGGGATGAGGAAACCCCGCTAAGTGAGTTAATAGCCAATCACCATGCACCAAAGTTTGGTGACGCTACAACAACATTACTTTTAGCATGGCTAGCAGTGAGGAGCAGCTACGGCTTGAGGAAGCACCGCTGTCTTTAAAGTCAGCGGTGTGGGAACATTTCGCTTTCATTGTTGAGTCTAATGACAAGGAGGAGAAAACGAAGATAAAAAAAAATGGCTGTCTGAAAACATTGTTTTACACGTATCGCCTACTTAAATGGAAACACTTCCAACATTACTTCACATCTGCGGCGCCATCACCCAGAAATATCATTGTCTGGAAGCAGGGTGACCAAACAGGTAACACCGTCATCCAAAAAGCAACAGTCCCTCGCCAGTATCCTCGTTCAGACGTACCCCACTTGTTCAGAGAAACACAAAAAAATAACAAAGGCAGTGGGGGTATTCATCGCCAGGGATTTGCAGCCGTTTTCGGTGGTTGGAGATGTGGGCATCATCTTATAAATACGCTGGATCCACGTTACAAAATACCCTCTCGCTCATTTTTCAGCACGGAGGTGGTTCCTGACCTGAATTTATGTTTACTGAAGTACAGGTTTATTTATTGAAAGTAGTGAATTTTTGTTTATTTATTTTATTCTTGAATTAATATTTCCCTAGTTTGTATATGTGCTACCGGCGGTTGTGGGCTGCCAGGGTAAGCACTTGTCCTTTGGAAGTGTTACTTTATTTTATATGTATTTTATAAAGTTTTGTTTATTTTATACCATAGCCTACAATACACCATACACCAGGAATGTGTATGAGTTTGTTTTTGCTTCAAAGTAAAGTAAATAGTTTTAAAATAAATGAAAAGTAGCTCTCTTTCTTAATCTCTTGCTGTTCTGTAAAATTTGCTAAAAACACTTAACACTGGAAACACTTTAATGGCCTGGGCCGTCAGAACCGAACTGTGAACCGTGACCAAAAAACTGAGGTATGTATTGTTGCATCCCTAGTATCCCCTGCTAATGCTGCTAATGCTAAAGCTCTATGAGAAAGCATTAGCAGCGCACTGTTGTAATTGCCAATCCTTATAGCTTTAGTTGTAGTAGAAGTTAACATTGAAATACAATGTATACATGGGCTGGGTGCAAGAAGGTAAGAAGCTTTAGCTAAATTTGCCTTGACCAGTTCTGTCCTCAATCTCCACCACTCCGTTCAATACCTGATACATTTATTATAAGTTATCGCATGCTTTTTTTCAGGATGATTGACAAATATGCATCTTAAATAAATTCCCTACTCCAGCTTTAAATGTGTGTTTCCTGGTCACCAGGTAGTTTTAAGATCATAATCTCCAGGAGTTGTTTTCAATGTGTCACACCCACAGGCTTGGGCACCATCTGGTAGCATTTACTGAGGTGTTTGTAGAAAACAAACCAATATAGTTTTAGGAAGGGACAGGAAAAGCAGAGATTACAAAACAGTCTTTTTCTCAAGTACAGCTTTTTTTTTGTTTCTGCACACAGGTCCTGTTGTTACCTCTGACAAACTGTTACCATGAACATTTTAGCATGAACTCATTATCTCATTAGAATCGGGAATACATGAATGGTGTTATATGATGCAAACATATAACAAATGTCTTTTTGGTGATCTGCAGATAGAAATTGACATTTGTCAAGCTGTTTGATGCTGATAGAAATAAACTGGCTGTGTTGACTGAGTTCTGCTTCTTCCCATCAATAAAAAAACACATTTCACTTTGACATTTTGTGTCAATGGTTTTTGTTGTTGCGTGTAAATCTCAATTTCTACTTTAACATGATTGAAACATTTTGACAAGTCTTGGTTCATAGACAATGAATGTTGTTTGGTGATGTCTGGATTATGCCTCCACCACAGGGGTCTCCAACCTTTTTTCATCTGAGAGCTACTTTGAAAAAATGAAAGTGCCTGAGAGCTGCCTTAAACTACCACCTCTACACAAGTGCCTATACCATAATCCAAAGCATGGAGATCTTTCTCTGTATTAACTGTACACCAGCAATAGCAGACATTATTTCAGTCTTAATTTATGTTCCCTGGATATCGTCTTGGTCACTGTGGTAATTGCTTCCTTCATCATTCTGTTGCATGTGAACGCTTCTTGAGCTTTTTAAGAATGTGTGCCACTTTAAGTGATGCTCTTTTTTATGCTGTGTTTGCTTCCTTTATCGTTTGTGTGAAATGAGGTTACTGCTTTTATAAATGCTGCTTTCAGCTCATTCACTTTTTCAGTCCCATAGCGAAGTCCCATAGAGAAGGCCTGTAAGAAGGCCCATCATGCAAAGTTACTGTGGACTTGAGTGTGGTAGTGCTCATAGTATTGCTTCTTTTGCTGAATGAAACACTGTTTCTGCAGATAAGGCACACACAAAATAACTTGCTTTCCCACTCCCTGTGGAAAGTTTTTTTTTCTGCTTTTTCTTGGCATGACCTTTTTCGATGTCCATCATAAATTTGGCTAAATAGGCTTTAGCTTAGCTAGTGTACATAACTGATAGATATATTGATGGGGGTTTGCTGCTACATGGCTGTGATTGGTTAGCTTCAGGCATTGATAAACCTGACATGAGTTTAACTTTAATTGAGAGCTGATAGGCCTTTCCAATTATTTTGTAATCAGGGGTTGGAACGTCTGTGTATTTGGTTTCTTGTAGCCACTCAGATATAGACTGTAACATAGATAAAAGGCATGGCAGTTTAAATTTTTGTTAGCACAAGCTAATGAGCAAACTCCACCGTATCCCCAAATTTACAAATTTACATCAACAGCCTGGGGGAAGGCACAAGTATTGTATCATAAAGTAAGCAGGTCTAATAAAGCAATTTACCGATATGCACTCCAAAAAATGTCGAGAGAATTTCAGAACGACTGCCCCTGAAATCCTCCTGATCTGGTTGTTCACACATGCAACGCACAGCGGGAGATATCTGTCAGACGGGAGCAATGGTGGGGGATCTCCTGAGCCAACACAAGATGTAAAAAGAAGGACGTGCAAGTGGCGGATAAGATAACAGAGTCCAATATGAGACTATAATGAGAAAAGGGTGGAATACATACATTGGTCGTGCACCAATCACAAGGAATAAACATCACTGAACCCCTACCCTCATTCAAGATTTATTCTCCTGATTTTATCCTGCTGCTTTCTCTCCTTATCTCACTCGAACTTCATGCGGAAAAAATACTAGGGAGCTGGCAGGAGAAACTCAGGATTAAGTCAGAGTGAACATTTCAGCTGTTTGTGTTACACATGCAGCTCACCACTTAAACTTAAGGAGTGTGAACAAGGCATAAGAAGGAGCCGTGAAAAGAGGTTGATTGGCTGTGATTTAAGTAGGTTTAAAATAAAAAGCTTCTTTATTAAATTAGCGTAAGAATGTTACGACAACGTTTCAAAGGAAACAACTGCCTTTCAGGTATTCTCAAAAAGTGCAGAGGGACAGAAATAAATATCCATTCATCTCTTATTCAGTAGCACTTTGTGATTTCATGCATGATTTCAAACCAAGGCTTAATGACCCATGCATAGTTTCAACAGTGCTTTATCATGCTACATTATTTGGATACTTAGCAACAGAATGGGTAATTTACAGATGCTGACAGATGACTTCCTGACCATAGAAAGACACTTTGTCCCTTCAAAGGTAAATACAGGACATCAAAAGAAGATGATATATAAATCAGTAATTTACCACAGGCTCTCTTTCTTCTTCTCCTCTTGTCTCTTTAATTTTACTCCTCCGACTAAAGGTAACTTGTCACTATTCCTATCTGACAGTCTAAATTACACATACCAAATGCACATAATGACGGTCAGACAGTATAAGCGAGTGTTCCCAACATCTCGTCCTCTCGTCTCTCTATTATGGTCACAGAAGAGAAGACTCATAAAATGGAGATGACAGATTAGCCATGGTGACTTCCTTTGATTCAGGTGGTGACACATGGTTTATGGATTCTCTATGTCGTTTACTGTCTGTCGCTGATGAAGTGCTTCTCCATAAAGGACCTTTTTTTTTTACTGGTTTACAGCCTCCCTTACAAATAAACGGTCTAAACCACAAAGGGTTGTCGTCATTGCCAGGCATTCAAAGTACCCTGATGACCCTGATGAAGACCACAAGCCGAAACGTGTCAGTCTAACTTGCTAATAAAGTTGATCTTCATACTAAATGATATGTAGATGTAAAGTAGATGTAAAACACAATGGGTAGGGTAACTGATCAGCTTTCATTCTCAGGCTCTAGCTGCATAGTAACACAACAACAGCTCAGAGAGGATCATGTGTATTTCATGTGTATCATGCACAGAGAGTGAGATAAAAAAAGATTAATTCTGCTCTAATATCTCTTCACTTTATATAGCCATTAGCCTAGTTTAGCACTAAAATAGAAATAGGTGAAAACAGTACCAAAATCCATCAGCACATCTGGTCACTGAACAGCACATTAGGCCACATATTGTTTGCTTGATTTGTAGAAAAAATAAAAAATAAAATCCACCAGTACCCATTTCAAAGGAGTTTAAGTGCCACACTATTTCTTTTATTTTTCACAACTTTATGTTTGGACTGAG
The DNA here is from genome assembly GCA_020745685.1 of Tautogolabrus adspersus. NCBI lineage: Eukaryota > Metazoa > Chordata > Actinopteri > Labriformes > Labridae > Tautogolabrus > Tautogolabrus adspersus. The sequence continues at coordinate 8,736,824 of CM036549.1, read as the reverse complement.
CCGAGGTCAATTATCCTGCTTAGAGTATAGGCACATTTTGTTACGTGACCAGCCCAGGTTTGCTGTTTCCAGCCGTAATGCTACAAGTACAAACACTCACATACACAGTGTCCACAGCTTACATCATTGCAGAAGTTATTCATTGCAGAATGTTCGGAATATGAGCCTCATATTTTTTTTATAACAGCAGAAAAAGTAAAATGACATGATAAAGAAAGGTTATTGACTTTTTGTACATTTATGTGTTTAAAGCTCCTTTGAGGACTTTTCAGGTTGTGTCAACTTTGATGCCTCCTGCGGACAGCTGATTTATCTCTGTACTGATCTTGCCCTGTACATGTGTGAGTAGTGTTTTCTTACAAAAATTTCACCATTCTTTATTTTAATGCCTAATGTACATCTCACAAAGAATCTTTGGTGAGGCACATTTTAAACAGCTGTTTCACCGCCTCAACTGACGCCTATCCTGCAGTAGGGATACAAGTAATTTAAAATAACTATATAGAAATAATCACTCTTCTCTCTGATGGTCTTGTTTGCTATTAAGGGTTATTTGTGATAAGTTGCATCATTGTGGAAGCTAGTGTAACCATCAGCACAAGTGTTTGACGATCAAAGATTAGACCTAGACTATAGGCCTGCTGAACTTCAAAAACATCTTAAGTGAAGTGTAAATAGCGACACAAAGGCTTTTAATTTATGTCAAATTGCAGGGTATTGCTACATCATTCCTTTTTGGGGGGCGGGGACCACCATGCCACTGAGGTCTGATTTTACGCCAACAGATTTGTCTGGCATGTCCCCCTGTTGAGGCACATCTTCAACCATAATCAATCATTTGTATAACGTCTGTTTACACTCACATGCAGAATCAAACAAATGCTGTCATGCAAACAGGGTAGCAATCACACAGTCACAAAAAGAAAGAAGCAATCAGGAAAGTAAGCACGTGTAAAGCACACACCCCCCCCCCCCCCCACACACACCCCCCCCACACACACACACACACACACACATACACACACACACACGCACACACACACACACATATTAAAAGTGCTGTTATGTGGCAGCTGTTTGTTATTGAGTCAGTGAGGTCAATGAGGTCTAGTGTTTGTAGTGGCTCAGACTCACACTGGGCATCAGGGTCATTGCACTGGTGTACTGGTGTGTGTGTGTGTGTGTGTGTGTGTGTGTGTGTGCGTGTGTGCGTGTGTGTGTGTGTGTGTGTGTGTGTGTGTGTGTGTGCGTGTGCGTGAGTATGTTTGACTCAAAAAAGGTCTCCAGAAACTCTACAGAAAGTGTGATGTATTGAGGCATGCTATATCAGACAGACTTTACACTCAGCAGGTCCGTCCCCTTTTTTGGTCTGTTTGTCTGGGCTTGGAGCTGCTGTTATTCAGGATAGGTGTATTGAAATGGTGAAAAGCCATCTATCATGAATTGGTTGCACTTAGCATATAGTTTTATTCTAAGAAAGTGTATGTAGCTTCTGATTGGACTTGATCGTGGCAGAAATTCTCTTTCAACTGCCCATGACTTATGATGCTAATCAGGCCATGACAGTTGGTCCATTTGTATGATTGTGTCCCTTCTAATCTCAAGCAGGTCAAGAGCTATGCTAGGATGCTAATGTAATGTAGCCCCCACCAGAGCAGGGCAGCATGGAAAAGCCATTACAGCTGACAGAAAGGCCTTTTATTTGGAGAACTAAGCTCAGGTTCACATCAGGAACCAATTACTTTCAACTACTTTTCTTCAGAAAGCAGCTGAAGACCTCCCCCCCACCCCCACCACCACACACACACACCTCTACCTACTTCTGTGTCCATCCCCCACTTCTTTCCTTCTTCCTTCTCCCTCCATCTCTTCTCCAGCAAATGTCTACCTCTATCCCTCCCTTTCCTTTCTTTCTTCTTCCATCTGTCTCCTTCTCTTTTGCTGGCACTATACTCTTAAGCCAACACTCCTTTTCCTTCCTGTCTGCCTTTCTATCTGCTTTCACTCTTTTCTCCTCCACCCTTTCCTGCCAACTAACCTTACACATGTATATTTTCCCCCTCATTTTTACACTACCTCATTCCTGTTATAACCTTTCCTTGCCCTCATGCCCGGCTCTTTCTGCACCCCACTTATGTTTCTCTTTCAATTCCCTCACCTTGTTATCATCCATTCATTCCCTGCAAGTCGTGCTCCCTCTGTCTCTCACTTACTGCTTCAGCATGGTACGGAGCAACTTTGCCTAGTGTGAGTGAGCCCTTAGTTCCTCCTGTCTCCCTTGACTTTTTTCCACACTGTAACAAAAGCGGCATCAAAAATAAAAAATGCAACATTTTCTCAACACTGCCTGAAGAATTTAAAGCCTTTGTTATCCCTTTCATGTAGTCTACCTATATGGCACAGGGAGGAGATATGTCCACACTTGAATAAAATTGATCGAAGACTGTGTAAAAAGTTTATCACTGTCGGAACTCTAGGCCCTATTTGTAACAGTACTGTGCGACTGATGCAACTACCCAAGATGACAACGCAACAACTGGGTATGAGACAACAAAATTATAGCACTACCATCAAAGATTTGTTTTTGATAAACAACACAATGAAAACAGAGCTGGCTGAGCATGTGAGTTGAAAGTAGCTGTCATGTTCTCAGTGTTGTTCTCTGATGTGCGGATGCAGAATCGATCTGCACGTCCCTTTTTTAAAAAATGTTCTTGAGTCTGCCTGTATTGTAAACTGAGCACACTTCATAATAACATAAAGTCATGCATGTGCTGTATTGCGACGCCATGTACAAGAGGTAACCGTGCTTAGGCCCGGTTTGTCCTGGAGCAGTGTGAGCACAGGCCTGCCGGCCAGCGGGGGACTGGGGAAGAGAGGGCCAATCGTTCTTGAGCACGGCACGGTACGGATTGCCAGTGTGATCGCGCCCTAATCCAACTTGATTCAAGGCATCTACCGCTTTTTAGTATTTGTAATATTGTGTTAGGTAGGAAGAAGAATTCCAAAGTGGTCTAGAAACATCTAGAAACATATCAGTCATTACAGAAAGTTGGTCCTTCACAACAGCATAAAAAAACACAAGACTTCAAACATATACCCTTGACTATGCCCCTCACCCCCCAGCCCACCCCACATACAGCAATATATAGGGACATTTTTATGCTGAAAGATGACGCTGAAAGATAATGAATGTGAACTGGTAGCATTCATCAAGATGAAAATACTATTTTAGTCCAAATGTGTGCAAGAGAACTTGGAGAATATAGCTTGGAACAGTTGTACGAGCAAACCTCAGGCATTTAAACCATTAAGACATGCAATCAATTTACAAGAACACCCTAAACACAAAATATCAAGGATCCAGAAACAAGCAACCAAATACTCTTGTCTCTTTGTGTGAAGTAATGTACAGGTGATGTCAGCCTTTTATTTGAACTATGACATGGATTGGTTCGAGCACTCTTCGAAAGATCTAAAGTTTTGAAACAATCACATCTCACCTGCTGTGAAGAAAGAGTCTTCCTGGGGCAGAGGAAATTATATTCTATTTTAATTTAAAACAATAAATAAATAGAATATCAGTTGCAACAGCAAATAACTGAATTCAATAGATATTCATATATGGGATCCTGGTTTATATTTCACCTGTCTTTGAAACTAAATTAGTCGACGGATTCATTCAAACTAAGATTGCATCTTAAAATCACAGGGTTCATATTGAAACATATTGAATCCCTTCCCACAAACATGCATGTGGTCACATGCACACAGCTGCAGACTTGCACTCTGAACAGTGCCATGTATGTGGTTAAAGGCCTAGTGGTGTGGTGCCATGTAAACACACCACTCTGTGGCGTTGTGGTAACCCTCACACATTGCACACTCTCCCTCCCTCTGTCTGTATTACTCTGTATTTCTGTCCTCTTTAAGCTTTGTAATTTTTCAAATGTTCCACTTTCACTTTCCTGTTCCTCTCTATCTCAGGCTGCCATCTTTTATTTCCTGTATCTGTCTGTCTAGTTGTTACTTAAAACTGATCTTATCTGCCCATTTAAATTTGATTTGCAAAAGTCTGTCAACAGTCTAGACAGCAATGTTTTCACTAAGTTATCCAGACATTTACCAGATGATATTCTTGTATGTATGTATGTATGTATGTATGTATGTATGTATGTATGTATGTATGTATGTATGTATGTATGTATGTATGCATGTACTGTATGTACTGTATGTACTGTATGTATATGTGTGTGTGTGTGTGTGTGTGTGTGTGTGTGTGTGTGTGTGTGTTATGTTATGTTGTGTTACAGTGAGTCTGGTGTTCACTCTCCCATTGGTCCTGTTTTGATTCCCACATAGAAACTAAAAATAACATCAGGTTCATCATCAGCTAAATGCTAATGGTATTACATTATACAAGCTCTTTACAGTACAGAATGCATATCCGCAGCAGCACATCTGCCACCCTGCTGCCCTGCTGAACCAGCGTTAGACACTTCCAGTGTGCTCCCCCTATTCGCCTCTGTTTCTACCTCTGCCCTATCATTCTGTCTAGGTGTGTTATACATTGCAGGCAGGGCGTAACAGGAGTGTGGGTATCCTTACTTCAAATGGCAGTACATACGCCCAAATAGAAAAGTGTAGTCAGATTTAAATGCCTTTTTGTTGATCGCTTTTAGGAACTATTCTAATGAAAGAGGAAAGAGCAAAACACAACATAAAAGTGTCAAACTTCAAAACTAAAACAGTGTAGTAAGTGTATGTTTTTTTTATTCTGACTAATTGTATTTAAATACTAAAGGATAATAAGCAGATCAATTACTTATCTATACATATCAGACAAGGACTCCATGTCATTTGATATGACAGAACTCCAAGGATAGATGTGTGCACTCTCGTCATTTGAGAAACTGCTAAACATGTGCATGTCTGCTATTACTCAGACACACGTCTCCTTCGTAGGCTCACACACACTTACAAACACACACAGACATTCTTGGATAAAGAGCTATTTGTTTTAATGGCTGAAGGGAGGATGTGGATCCACCACCCATTGTGACACTGTGCTGACTGCTGCGGTTCTCATGCGTTGTGTGAAGAAAATAAGCACTTCACATTTAAGACAATCAACTCTGGAAACTCCATGTTTGAGCCACAGCAACAGCTGGAGATCTTTCAGTCTGCACAAGTCCAAGACAAGCTTGTCCAAACAAGATCACAGGTTAGAATTTACATCTCATCTTAAATAATGGACAGATTATTGGGACAAATCTCAGCAGATAGGTTAAACTTGAGATAGTAGTTTACATAGCAGTGGTTGCTATGTAAAGTGACCATCAGAAGTAACTAATCTCATTCATACACATGCATATGCCAATGACCAAGCATCAGGAGCAATTCGGGGTTAAGTGTCTTGCCCAAGGACACATTGGACATGTTGATGCATGAGCTACGGATTGAACCCCAAACCTTCCACACAGCTCAGTTGTTGTCAGCAATAAAGGCTGACTGCGTGAATGGTGGAATACAAACTCAAATATACATATAATAATTGCCCATTTAATGTAAAATAATCACTCCTGTGTCTGCTTGTGCCTAAGTAAAGTAGTTAACTTTTGACTGAAACACTGGGAAGCCTTTCTTTCACAACATTCAATAGCAACAAAACTGAAGTTCTCCTGGTTGGTTCCAAATACACTCTGGCCAAGTCTGAAATCTCTGCAATAACAATCGACAACTCCACAGTCCCTCCCTCCCCTCAAGTAAAGAGCCTGAGTGTCATCCCCGACAGCACTCTGTCCTTTGAAGGGCACATCAATAACATCACTCGGTCAGCATATTTCCACCTGCCCTACATCAACCGTCTCCGCCCGTCTCTCACACCCAACTGCACCGCCATCCTTGTCAATACACTAGACTACTATAGACTACTGCAACTCTCTCCTCTCCGGTCTACCTCTCAAGCTACTCCATAAACTTCAACTGGTCCAGAACTCAGCTGCCCGGATCATCACTAGAGCCCCCTCCATAGACCACATCACTCCTGTCCTTCACAACACCACTGGCTCCCTGTCAAATACCGCATTGATTTTAAAATTCTCCTTATCACCTTCAAGGCTCTCCATAATCTCGCACCTCCGTACCTTTCCGATCTCCTTCACACCTACACACCCTCCCGGACCCTCCGTTTTGCCTACTCCATGCTCCTCACCACACCTCCTTTCCGCCTTTCATCAATGGGGTCCTGAGCCTTCAGCCGTACAGCCCCCCGTCTCTGGAACTTGTAGTGTCTTTTTCTGTAGACATGTGCCCTGTAGACATACATATCTATATTATAATCAATACTTTTATTTGAGTGTTCACAAGATATCATATGTTGCACAGTAAACTCTATGTCTTATTAAGCCTTCACATTAAAGTACAGAGTGAAAACAGTGTGTACAGAACAGTTAACACCTAAGAAATGTAATCTGCATTTATGTGCATGTCAGCAGTTGAGAGCCCTGGGAATATAATTTACAAGCCAAGAAAACAACAACTTGATTTGCCAAGTCACAGTCAAAGATAACAGTTCTGTAGGTTTCAAGGCCTGTAAGCATAAGCAGTAGGCGCATCAGAGGACAGTGCACGCAGAAAGAGAGAGACTGGGAAAACACTGTGTTCAACAAAAACAAGTGAATCCGATGATGGACTGGATTGAGTTCAAAATGGGCATGAACAGTAACTATGAGAAAAACAACTGCCCCTAGGAGGGTCTAATAGAGTGACGTCTTTGACCACCAATAAAAATCATGCCAACCACTGAGATAAGGTAAAAAGGCGTAGAGAAGTTTGTTCTCCACGCCTCTATCAAAGGGTTTAAATATCAATGTTTTTGATGATTGTGTCAGTTCTCCAGCTGGGCAACTCACTGCTTTTTGACTCTGTAAAGATGAATAAAGCTTTTATGATCACAGACTTTGCTGTCTTCTGGTCCTGACTTTGAGGAACACTCTGCAAACTTTGAAGACTCTGACTCTACCTGAATGACAACTCAGACTTAGAGAAACAAAGTGTTGTGTTTATATTGGAGTCCCAGTTTAGGCTATTTCTGGCCCAGGCCTGAGTACGGGTCTATCCTAATTTGACACTACAAACTCTCTCCCACAATCCATCTGTGACATTAACTCTCTCCCCACCTTCAAATCACACACACACACATCACATTCTGTCTGACCATGCATCCTTACTGTTGCTGTTTTTGTTTGTATGTAGTTGATTGTGTTCGTGTTTGATTCTGTTGTTTTTACTCTACTGTAAGGTGACCTTGAGTGACATGAAAGGCGCCCATAAATAAAAGATGTCCCATTAATGATGGTAAAATATAACCATAATTTTAGCAAGAATGGTAGCAGATGGAAAATTGCTGACATTTGTATAGCTTGTAATCCTGTAGGCATGCCATTTATTTTGTCTGAAATTGCTACAAAAACAAGTATGAACCTGTATCTTTTAAAATAAATTTGGAAGGCAGTCAAAAACCAGATGCTACCCTGACACCACGTGCCCTCAGACAGGCTTGTAGGGCAGGAAAAAAATGCTTAAATAACTTATTTATATGTGTTAAACTCATTTAGAAGACAACTTGTATTCCACTTCTACCAGACAGGTCCATAGCATGTCAGTCAAGGCTCTCATGGCAAAGGTCAGAGGTTATCTTGTAAGCGCCAAAGGATTTACAACCAGAGACTTTTGACCTCTGGTCAATTCAAAATACTGCCGGATGAGTTGTTCACCAGTTGTAGGGAAAATAAAAATGATGGTTGAGGTAAAGGGAAGATAAAATGTGTTTGAATAAGACAGAGTCAAACCTATGTAAAAATATTTTATTGACAGAGGAAAAGGACTACAGCTGCTTTATCTTTTGGATCATCATTTCAATTACACGTCTCCATACATGGTAAATGGTAACTGGACTTGAGCTTGTACACAGCAAGGCACACCTCCCCGTTCACACCCCATTCACAAACTGATGGCAGAGGCTTCTATATGTGTCCATCAGCATTAACTAATCCCATTCATATGCATGCACGCCACCATTGAAGCGGCTAGAGCAACTCAGGGTTGAGAGTCTTGCCCTTGGGGATCGAACCCCTGGCCTTTCTGCTAAGTGATGACTGACTCTACCACTGAACCACAGCCACCCCTTTCGAAACGTTAGGATGGTGAACAAATATATATTTTTTTTAAACGAGGGGGGGTTATCTTCCTAATTAGGGGTTGACAATATGCTAGAGATTAACATCTTCAGTTTTTCATACTTTACATACCATGAGTGAACAACATGAGTTGCAAAGACAGAAAGTGACAGCCGCTCCAGGTCGTACTGCCATACATGGAGTATAGCTATAGCAGGGTGCACCCCACTTACGTTTCTCTTTCACTTCCCTCACCTTGTTATCATCCATTCATTCCCTGCACGTTGTGCTCCCACTGTCTCTCACTTATCCCCTCCTATACGTTTTCGTTTTGTGATTCAGTCTTGTGTGAAGCAAGGGAAATAATACAATTCAACTTCATAGTTTCATATATGTAAGAGGAGAAGGGACAAAGTTCTTAAAATAAATTCACTTGTGGTTTTGCTGGCAACACACTGCTTATTCTATGGTAAATTAAATGAAAGAGAGGCCCTTTCCTACTGTTACTGTGCCTTTTTTTAAACACTCTTCTCTCTTTTAAGGTCTCTTTTTTTTGATTCATTGCAGTCCACTTTTAACCTCTCTAGCAATGACTCATTACATTTATCTTCCTCTCTTTCCTATGTAGCTGTAAATATTGTGTTTGTCTTTATGTTTTTATTCGTTATAGTTATTTCATGAAGTTTCACCCAAGTTTACATCTTTCTCTCTGTTGTGGCTGTGTATACGTGTGTGTTTCCCCTGCAGCATGGTTAGTGTGTTTTACAGGGACGCTGCAGACTGTGGAGAGACTCTGGTTTCAGCTTTGAAGTCTCAGCAACCACAGGACCTCTGGCTAAAACACACACACACACACACACACGCACGCACGCACGCACGCACGCACGCACGCACGCACGCACACACACACACACACACACGCACACAGACACACACACACACACACACACACACACACACACACACACACACACACACACACACGCACGCACACACACACACAGAGGACCTGTGGATAAACACACACTGTCAGTTCTTCTTCCAAAATCCGAAAAGAGAGAGTCAGCAAGGGAGAGATGTGATGGCCAAAAAAAAAAAAAGAAAGGCAGGAGAGAAAAGATACAAAGACCCTGAAAAAGAGAAATTGAGGGAGTGAGTGAGTGAGAGAGGGAGGAAGGGAGAGAGGGAGAGGAAATGGTCCCTGCCCATAGAGGTAAAAGGACCCCTTGTCTGTTTCAACAAAGTCACAATTCAACTCTCTTTAGTTCAGTCTCTTTAGTTCAGTCCAGCCTGTCATATATTCCAGGTTCCCAGACATCACATATTTATAAAGATTCAGTAGGTGCAGTCCCTAATATTTGCCTACAGAAAACAGTTTAACTAATTACAATACCATATAAGAAATCATATACATCACACATAGAATAAAATAAGTGAGGATGTCAAGGAAGTTGAATTATTTTGTACCTTCAGTGACAATAAAGACATTTACTATTCAAGGGAAAATTATAAACTACACAAGGCATCAGATGAGGATTAGATTTGAGATGTGGTAACATATGAGAAATATACGGCGTGAAAGGATTATAGAGAAAAACAGCACAACTTTTATCAGACTTTCTTCATCAAGGCTCATTATAGACATGAGAACAGACACAATTTGACATGAGACATGAAATCAAAAATTAAATAGGTGAAATATAAGCAATTTTAGTCGAGATGGTATTAAATGAGAGGTCAGATTTTGTAGAAACATAGCTTGAGATAATTGACACTCCATCTAGATGTTAAGTGTTGTCTCTGATTATTTCTTTACTCACCTGCTCCTGATATTCTCCTGACCTGGCTGTTCACATATGCACTTCACAGCAGGAGACTATTCCTGTCAGACAGGAGGGGGGATGGGGGGTGGGGGGGATCCTGAGGTAAGATGTGACGTGGAAAAAAAGAAGCGGAAGTAGCAGGCGAAGCAACAGAGTCCGCTATACGATGCTATTATGGAATATTTGCCTTTATATCAATGCTACGTGCAGTTCATCGGAATCACACTGTCAACATAGTGACGAACAAAACATAATGCAGCCGTTCAATTACGTGCACGGAGATCGTAGCGGTCACATGCATACACTCTATGCACCATGCAGCAGACACAGTAAAATTTGTCACTCTAGCCTCCCATTGGCTCGAGGTGAATTCGCCGGATAATAATTTGTCGTGTTCTCACATTATCTCCTTCGGCCTTGCTGCAGAAAAAATACTTTGGGGTCTGGCAGGAGAAACTCCAGGAGATGTATAAACGAAAATGTGGCTGTTTGCATTCACAGATGCAGCTCCTCCTGGAAATATCAGTTTGTTTTTCAGGAGTTTTCTGCAAGTGTGAAAGCCTTAGTGTCTGTATGTCCTCTCTGTTGTTGCCAGTCCATTGTATTGTATGTCTGTGTGTCGGATAAGATATATAACAAATATTAGATTTCAAGCTTCAGTGTTTCTTTATTATTGGTTCCTAAATAAGGTAAATTTGTTATGCAGGAATTTGGAATTATGGATTAAATCAAGTCATGACACTTCCAAAAACACCCACTAAAATATTTAAAGAATTGTCATCATCTTGTGCTATAGCTTTATTAAATAGTGCTATGGCTGCAGGTACAGTACAGAAATGTTTCTGTAGCCTTTTTTTGAAGCTGAAAAAGCTGACACTCCAAATCTAAAGGATGACACGAGTCATGGAGAATAGAGCTTTCCTTACAGCTGTAAAGGATAAAGATCTGACAGATTAGGTAGTGACTCACGATGAAGATTAGATTGGATGCTAAAAATAATGGGATGATATATCTTTGCAAAATTATATAACTTCTACCATTGTATCCCTCTGTATATTGGTTTCTGTGAGTGTGTGTGTGTGTGTGTGTGTGTGCGGGGGAAGGGGGGGTCTTTATATTACTGTAAATGACAATGCAAAATATAGCCCAAATGAGAAAACAGTAACAGCCCTACAGCAGCTGTGCAACAAAGCAATATTAGTTACATTGAACGTGAAACTTACAAAGGTTGACAAGTGTGTGTGTGTGTGTGTGTGTGCGTGCGTGTGCGTGTGTGTGTGTGTGTGTGTGTGTGTGTGTGTGTGTGTTGTGGCAGATGAGGATTTGGGGTGCTCCCTGAACATATGGTTGACAACAGAGGGGGCATGTATGTAACTGTGTGACATTCTTTTGGCATGTAAAGAATGTGTGATAGACACTCAACACACACCACACATAGGAGCTGTTGTGCTTTTACATCAAAGGGGTGACATTTAGCACCCAACTTCAATAAGAGGTCAGCAACAGCAGATCACCCACCGTCAAAGCAGTGATGAGAATGTCACTCTTTCTCACATGTATTAGTTTATGTGTTTGTGTGTGTGTGGGTCTTTCTGTAGTTGTGTGTATTTGAGTGTGTGAGACTGAGAGAGAAAGTGAGATTTTGAGTGACAGAGAGAGAGAGAGTGAAAGAGTGAAATAGAGAGAGCAAATGTCTCTGTGTTTGTGTGTCACAGGGTCAAATGAGCCTGTTGGCTCTTTCCATCAATGAGTCCTCCAACACTGTTAGAGGCGAGTCTCAACGACCTTACCTGCTGACTTGACCCCTTTCACAAATGCTCTCACAGGATAGTTGCTGGTGTTCATGATTCACATCCCCATGGGAAAACTCTAGAAGTGTTAACACTATGTAAATGTACTTTGTCAATATATGTCCATAGACTGTAGAAAACATGGACGTAGTTTAGGTGATGTAAATATAAAACACAAAACGGCAATGACTAATATGTACAAGACTAAATAAGACAACGACATGCTGAAGTAAACATGGTAATAAAAAATGTAGTTATAAAATGTAACTATGTGACAGATGGGTTAATTTATCTGAGGCAGAGTTTTCAGTATTTACATTAAAGGTGTGCTTAGATTGATCATTTAAATTTAAATAATATACAGTATGTGTATATGTATATGTACATTCACAGTGCAGGTTAGGTTGCAGGGTTATTACACAGCGGTTACAGTTCTGACACTCTGTGACTGTTTAGCGTTCATCAGAGTGACAGCCTGGGGGAAGAAACTGTTTTTATGTCGGGTTGTTTTCGCGTACAGTGATCTGTAATCCCTACCAGAAGGGAGGAGTTTGAACAGTTTGTGACCGGGGTATGAAGTGTCTGCAGTGATGCTACCTGCCAGTTTCCTGGCCCTGGACTGGTATAAGTCCTGGATGGGGGGCAGTTCCACACCAATGATTTTTCCTGCAGTCCTGATTGTCCGTTGCAGCCTGTATCTGTCCAGTTTGGTTGCAGATCCATGGAGGTGGAATAGTATATACTGTAGTAGAATAGTAAATGGTCTTGAGCTTGTATAGCGCTTTTCTAGTCTTCAGACTACTCAAAGCACTTTTACACAGCATGTCACACCTACCCATTCACACACTGATGGCAGTGGTTGCTATGTAGTGAGACATCAGAAGTAACTAATCCCATTAAATCGCATTCATACACCACTGACGAAGCAGAGGGAGCAACTTGGAGTTAAATGTCTTGCCCAAGGACACATCGGATGTTGCTGCAGGAGCTGCAACATCCGATCGAACTCTCGACCTTCTGGTTGAGAGACAACGACTCTACCAACTGAGCCACAGCTGCCCCAACAGTGTGGATGGTGAAGTCAGAAAAGATAAACAGGTCCACACAAATCCAACGCAGCTCCTGATTCCCTCCCCCCTGTCTTTTCACAGTCAGGCATCTGTTGGCATTTTCCTCTCCATTCACCAGGCTTTAAAAACAGTGCCATTTCCCATAGTGATATGTTTGGTGGTGGTTAACTGGCTTCACTGTTAGCCATTTACCACGAGTGACATACTTCTCCAACTCACTTCACTACACATCACTGGTTCCCTCTCCGTGTCTAGAGACACACAGCCTTTCTAAAGTATATTATGCCACCTAATGGCAGACACAAACATACTGTACATAACTTCATGTGCCATCCTCACTTTTGTATACTTCTCTGTCATAGCGTACAGTTTTTGCATCTTTTAACCTCTTTTCACACTTGTTTTCATCTCCTGTCTCATCCTCTTAAAGTTTAGTAAACAGATCAGTGTCAAACAAACCAGACTTATTTCTGCGGAATTGATATGTTTAAATGTAATCCTGCAAAGTATGTGATTAAAGCTCCGTCCCAAGCAACCGTCTGCCCTTCATAGTAACGATGTGTTCTTCTTGGCCTGTTATCAAGGGAGAGCAGACCTTTGTTATGGGTAATTAGCCTCTCAGAATAAACTATTTTACAGTCATGTAATAAATGTAACTTAATCACTATCACAAGTACATAAGATACATTATCACACCAATAGTACTTTGTGTAAATGACCTTTAGTTAATGTCAGTACAGTGGGTGTACGGCTTGAAAAACAAACCTGGCTTGTAGCTCCATTCAAACGCCCCACTGCCAAGTGTAGGGTACTCTCACAGAGGAAGAGCCAAGTGGGGGAAATGGGAAACAGCCCATGTTTTCTGAAAACACAATTCAAAGTTTGACAAAGAACATGTCATTGCAATGGAATGCATCCTAGACGTGATGTTACACAAATTGATTCTTTTATTTGGAAATAAATTTTCTGGAGTTGGAAAGTCACCCACTATTTTCCTCTGTGACGTCATGTCTTTTCATATCCTACTTTTCCTCAGAATTAGTTGACAGTGCAACAACAATGAGCCATCAAGTTGAAAGCTCAAAAGGGCTTAAAAAAGTCTTAGTTGTATTCTGTCTAAATCACAGAAATAAATCAGAACCATTTTTTAACTGGTCCTCCAGGGGTATTTGATTGTTCTTACATTAGGTCGGAAAATTTGCAAAAGAGGGAAGCTTCATTTATACCATGAATATTTTTTGAAGATCATTTATTTAAGTTGATAAATATTTAGGGTTAAAGCATGACGATCATAAGGATTGCGTTTTGATGTCAACTTACACTTCATGCACAAGTCGGAGCATTGTAAAAGACACTATAGTTATCGATCAGGAAAGACTTCATTTTTGAGTGAACAACTATTTATTTAACAAGTTTAGAAGAGGATGAGAAATGTGTAATTTCTTTTAAGTGATAAGACCCCATTGTGACAACTTCATGTATACAAACAGATAGTGTGGCCGACTGTACTGTCTGAAGAGTTGGAACTTGACACTGATGAGTTAAAAATGGAAGTCTCTGGGATTTGAAGAGGATTGCAACAATCGCAGGGTTATTGGTTGACGGAGGTTGTGGCAAAGTCTGATTGGCTTAGTAAAGTAATGGCCTACCAAGACCTTAGCACCGGAGCAAAAAGAGAGAGGGAGGAATAGAGAGAGAGAGCAATGAATGGATGATTACCTAATGAACGACTGAATATGAAACCTTTAATGTCCTCTTTGGACTAACTGAGCTTTATTTGCCCCTTAGCTACAATCCTTACCATCACAAACGTTTGTTTAACTAAAAGTAAACTGTTTTTCCAGGTCAGCAAAGCTCTGTGTTTGGGACCAGCGTTTGGCCTGGATGTCTGTTTTACCCAAACAATTCATGGTGGCTATACAGTAACAGATTTATGCATCACTAATGTAATTATTTACAGAGGAAAATCTTTGTTTAACTGTACTATTTTAGTTTCTGCATGCACACTTGTTTGTTTGGATTGTGAATGTTTGCCTAGCTGTCTATCCGTCGCCGTTAGTTACAGCTCTTCAAGAATTGTACTTTCCTTCAGAACTGTATTGTTGACTTTCTCGGATGAATCAAAAACGCTCAGGGACCTATGGGGAACTTTGTGTAAATGATTTGCATTTGAATAAGTAGGGAATACTGGTGGTCTAAAGTATGGAATGTACAGTATGCCTTGTAAAAATATACTGCAAGTTATTCCACAGTATTGACATTGTGTACATTACCAATGACTTGTGTTCAGATTGTTCAGGACTGTGTTTTGTTGCATATAGTTAAATTTGATATGCATCACTGTTGTTAAAAGCCATAATATGCATGACAGGCAGCAGATGATTAAAAAGAAAAGAGAAAGTGGATCACACACGCAAAGGGAAAATTGCTTTGCAGGGAGAAATGGGATGTTGGGGATGCATTCAAAAACTGATAGCCTACACAAAGAAAGAAAGCTGAGTCAAGCTCAGGGATCCAAAAAAAAAACATTGATTTTTGCCAAAACATATAAGCAACAGATGAGCGAGAAAGGGAGTAAGATGTGATTCTCTGTCTTTAAAACAACACCCAGTTCATTGGGTTCATTGCACTAAAATGCAAAGAGAAATTCCATCCCTGGGGAAAGATCCTTTCCTTCCAATGACATTCGTTTAAGTGTTGTGTTAATGCTACAGCCAGCTATCAACAACCAGAGAGTAAGCCTGAAAAAGCCAGCAGACACCAAGACCATAAGGACATCTAGGAGTCACTGCTTCAAGCAAGAAGGCAACAATTAGCTATGTATATAACAATAGTTTATACTGGCTTCTTAAAGCAGGTAGTAGAAATACTCCCAACACTAGTTTCTAAAGCTGACTACAATTACTAACAATTTGAATCTGGTTCTTAACAATGTCATATAAGCAAATTGCCTCTAAAGGGGGGGGATAAAAAAAGCCAGATACATTAAAGCTAAATTAAAGTCTTATGTAATTTTAGCCAGCCAGACTTTGAGGCTGAAACCACCTGATGTAAAACATTCAAATACAGTGACTCTCAAAAATAAAAATAATTATGTTAATCTACATGCAGTTATTTTATTTAAGGCATCAATTTCTGGAAATGACACAGTTGACTCATAGACATTCACAAAAGGATTCAAAAACAGACTCCAAAGGGTAGAGTACAAAAAGGCAAAGGTAAAGGCACAAAGGAAGGTCAAAAACAGGCAAATCATACACTAGGTGGGAGGTAATACAAAACGCTAGGAAAGAGGTAACACTTAGGAAAACACAACAAACTAGCAACAAGAGGGAGGACACACAAAGACTAAAAGCACATACATTCAGGGGATAACGCAGGTGAGTACAATCAGGGTGGGGATGACCCATAAGGTGGAAAACATGAGGAGCAGGATCTGGAAGACAGAGACAAGGGTAAGTAACACAATAGAATGGAGAATAATGAAAAATGAACACAAAAATCAAAACAGAGAACACACTTAACGTCTGACAGAGTGTCAACAGTCTGTCGTTGTGTGAGTGACATTTTAAAAGTATTTTGAATCTGCAGCAAGAGCAACACTTTGTTTCATATGCTTTAACAATGAGACTGCACTTCAGACTCTAAAGTTACCCCTTCAGATTACGTTTCTTTTTTTTAAAGAAACAGGAGATTTAATTTCCAACAACACACCAGATAAAACTTTGAAAAAAATGTAAAGGTTTCCATATGTTGATTTTACAAAGATAATATTTCCATGTCCTTAAAATCATTGTTTTGATTAAAAAGTAAAGCCATAGTCATCTTGACTGTATTGGAGGTTAGGCTATCATCGCTTTCATCACTGGTTCAATCTGAGGTCATTGGGAAAACAGTGTGTTCCCTTCTGTCAAACTCATCTCAGACTGTTTTCCTCTCCCTGTCTCTAAGCTAGCTTCTCTCTTTGTGTCTCAGTATTGTCTGTTGAAAAGATCCCTGTCTTAAAAGATGTTGATGATCAGAATTATTTCCCATGGATTGGAAATTGGTTTAATACTCTGGATAAAGATGTCAGCTCCCCTAATCTGACACTTTAGCAAAAGTATCACAAATGGTCACTATAGCCGTTTTCACATATGCACTCCAGAAAATATCTAGGGAATTTCTGGAGGACAGCTCTGGAGATTCTCCCGACCTGGCTGTTCACATATGCTCCTCACAGCTGGAGACTATCCCTGTCGAGTCGTTCACATATACAGCTCCTCTGGGATATATCCTGAGTTTTTCAGGAGATTTCTGCAAGTGTGAAAGCCCTATATGTTCACTAAGAAGACATATACCAGTCATAAAGTCACATAGGTTGTAATGGAAACTGAGGTAAAATTGACATTAGCAACCTTTCCGCGTATCTCATTAAAATGACAGGGAAAGAACATTTTTCATGAGACCTCTACAGACAACAAAAACTTCTGCCTATTGTAGTCTATCCTTGTGAGTCTTCCATGTGTTTGTCTTAACCCCCTATATGAACAGTTATTATTATCTTTGATAGTAAAATGCAACAATTAGATTGTATAATGAAGTGTTTCTGGAAGTTACCTAACAATTTGGTGGCGGCTCTGGTTTAGCAGAAGAGTTTGTCATCCCTCAACTGGAAGGTCAGGGGGTTCAATCCCCAACTCCTGCTGCCATGTGTCATGTTGGTCCCGCTGCTTCCTCAGCTGCGTGTGAATGTGTATTTAATGTTGCTGACTATTAAAAAAGTTACTACAAAACACATTTGATTCCTCACTCCATGCTGTACTTTAATGGCAAGCCCTGATCCATTTTAAGGCTCAGGAGCTTTAGGACAGAGGAGCACGGACGGGAGAAAGCATAATTATCTTACCTCTTGTTTCTTTTATTTTCCATTGCTTCCCAGTCTGATTCACAACCACATCTGTTTTATCACAAACAAAGCACTCTGACTGTTTGAATCATCAGCAAGGTAACCAGATATATCATTGAGGTTCCACTGTGATACACCAACCAGCCATTATACTCTGCAGTAGTTGCAGGACTGGTAAAACTCTGTTTTTATTTCAGATATTAACACGCATCACAGTCATCTGGGATATTTCATGTGGAGTGCATGCATGTGTGTTTGTGCTGCATGCTTCAGTTTGCAATCTGCATTTATCATTTTCATCACATCAGTAACTCTAAAGCTGTCGTCCCCTTCTGTCTCTTTCCACCCCCAACTCTCCCTTAACCCCCGGCCTTTTCTCATCATTTATTTTCTTTAGTAATCTTTTCTTTCTCTGAATTTATGATAAACTCCTGACGGAGCTTACATTAGATAACAATTACTATCAGTGATAATTATTGTTTGTAATAGGATCTTTATTTTTATTAATGCTGAGTTTTATATTCCTTCAAGGGAAATTAGAAGTTTCTTGGAAAAGGGTTGTTTTCATAGTTTTGGCCATTTTTCCCCGAAGTGATAATATCAGTGTACTCACAGATATACTCATCGTTGCCTAATTTTTCACTGATGTCAGTGTTTACTTTGGTGAGCACAGTGTAACCATGACCCATTGTGATGGTTGCCAAAACAGAAAATAAGATCCAACTTGTAATAAACACTAATTTTCCTTTAAATCAGCAGTCATTCATGTAAAAATGATATGACATCACTCTTTCTCTGGTGGGAACACAAACACTGGACAGCATAATTAAAACTGATTTAGTTCACTGCTGCCACTATGCAGTATCGTGTGTTGGACAGAGAGACATAGAGAAGCTGAGAGAGAGACATGAGTTGTGTAGGCTACAGAGTGGAAACCCAGGGTTTTGGAAACATGATTTCCTGTGGAAACAGTGATGTCATGAATGTCTGTCTTTCACATGCATGCACACACACAAAGACATGGTGATTTTTTTTGTACTCTGTTTATGTCATTAGCGATGTCTTTATATTGTGGTAGCTGTTCTCTTTTGTTTTGTAATGTTTTTTTTTACTACTGTGGCTATGTACCTGAAGCTGTTTTTTTATTAAATTAATTAAAAACAAATCATATTTTGTTCTTTAGTTGGTTATCTGACACTGTGGTGACTACGCTTTCAAGTTCTGTGGCTGGCAAACCAGCTGTTGACATGTTATATAGCTGCAAACAAGCAAGCGGAAATCAGCCAAAGTAGCCAGCCAAACTTCTTAGCTTTCTATTTAACTGCCAGTTAACAAGCTAGCAGGCCCCGTTTTGTTCTCTGTTGTGATATCTGACAGTCTGACATTGATGATAAAGGGCTGAGTCTGTTTTGTGGCTGCCCAGTTTAACTTTTATCTAGAATTTGTAACTTTTTTTTACTGTAAGTATAATATTATCAACACCTCAAACATGGTAAGGTATGTCATAGTTGGAAAAATTACAATTTCCTAGAGGCGACCAGATACGGCCCTGACAAATTCATGAGAGCTGCTTCAGTAGAAGAATTTTTTTTTTTAGGGACTGAGAGATGAAGTTTGATATGAAAAGTAAATATCACAATTTGAATCAACATTTGTTATGACATCATAGTCATAGACATTCAATGCAGGAGGGGTGCTTATATAAAAAATAAATAACTTGCTCTCTGCAGTCTTGACCTCTCAACATTAGTTCAGAAAATCCAAAATAACAACCAAAACCTTACGTTTTCATACTTATTCTTACAATGGCAATTCCTGAGATTTGTAAAGAATAAAATAAAATAATTAAAAAACAAACTCTCACAGAGAAGTGGGTAGAACTCCGGGCCAAGAGAAGCTACCTGAGTGAGTTTCCACTACATTTCGAAACAGGGCAAACTTAGTATTAGAAATGCAACCCCTTTATGTGAGCCATTCGAGTGCCAATGCAATGCCATTTCGGAGGCAACAGAGGCTCAACACCAGGCAATGTGTGCGCACATTTTTTTTTAAGTGAGTTAATGGAACGGAGCCATAGTCTGGGTGCTTTGTGCATTCTTTCGAACTGAGCCAGTAACCCTTGAGGAGTGTTGGAAAAATAGTGACATTCTCCATGAAAGGCTCCACAGCTGCTCACTTAATGGAGACCAAGCCCACAAATGAATACATGTTAGCTTATGGTGTTAAATCTGGAGAGATGCTCTAGCTTTACAGTATATATGTCCAGCACACTTAGTTCTCTTTTTAACACTAAATCTCAATCATCAACCCCTAAACAAACTTCACATAGACACTTGGGCCAGTTAAAAGGATGACATCTGGAAAATGTTACTTAAACCGATGTCATGATGCCTTCGTTGCAATAATGCCCAAGAGAGGGACAATGCATTTTTATAAGCACCTTTTTTCACACCAATAAAGTCTTAAGGTAATCCATGAAATTAATTATAAAGTGTTTTCTTTGGCAACCAGTGTGACCAGTTGGGAGGTGGTGGTGATTTAACAATGCTAACAACCTACAGCCTTGCTAGCATCGCTGGATGGCTGCACCGTCATGTTCTTTGAGCTAAAGGCCAATCAGCATGCTTATAGGAGTGGGAATCACCAGAGGAACCACGGTACGATATCATCACAAAACTTCAGTCACGATACAATATTATTGCGTTATGCTGAAAATTGCGATACAATATATTGCGATGTGACTTTTTTAACTCCATATTTTGTCCACAAAATTTAACTAAATCAAGAGCTATTTTGTCAAATAAGAATACATTCTCAGTCTCTTCATCTCGCTTCAGTCTTTTTATTTATAAATCAATATAATATCGTCACACAAAATATCTCGATACTATGCTGTCTCAATTTTTTTCCCCACCTCTAATGCTTACAATGACAATGCAAACATGCTAATGTTAGAATGAGAACATTCTTAATGTAGTGTGTTAGCATGCTTTTATCTGCTGAGAGGCACTTGGCTAGGCAAGGCAAGGCATTTTATTCAAAAGCACCATTCATACATTAAGAAACTGAAAGCTCTTTACACAGGCAATAGCTATTGTCATTAATGTTGCAGGTGTTTGTTCATAACCTTAAGTATCTACCTCATAACAAAGTCTCCAGTGTGGCCTGTCTAAAACCTCTGCAGGTTTTAGTCCGGCTGTGTATTTCACTGTGAAGGCTTTTGCTGTCCAGTTCTTTTATTTTGCTCCAAAGAAAACCAGAGTTGAAACTGCTGGAAATATTTTCACTGTCTGTGTTTGAAAAGATTTTTCTTGGAAAACGTGTGCTCATGAGAAGAAGGTATATAAATCTCTTGTTATGGTTTTCAGAAACAAAGTTGATTCCCCCCTACTACAAGGTCAAAGAAAATGTTTGGCTAGAAATGGCCCCTGGATAGCCATTTGTGGCTGCAATTTATTGAAGTTCTGTTTCTAACCCTGATCTGATCCATTTATAATTTGAAATGATTTATTTTCTTTAATTTCTGTTGAACGTTACTGCAATAATTCTACATTTTATTGGTGTGTAGTTGTCTTAAGCTTGCTTTAAAGCTTCTGAAGAACAAAACCTCAATGGAAATGAATGATTCTTACTATTTTAAATCATTTTCTATATTATCCTAATGCATAGTGAATCAAGCCAAATTCTTAAAACAGATAGTTGCAGCCTCATTTTGATAGTCTCTGTGTGTTCTGTTAAACTGCTCTCCTCCCTGTAGTACTTATCCAAACTGGATCTTATTTTCCATTCTGCCTTACTGGCACAGTTTCAGCTTACAGTCCACGACCTCTTCATCTGTTCTTTTTTCTTCTGCTTACTGTTTTCTCTAGTCTTTTTCCACATCTCAGAGTTTTACTGTCTCTGGGGTGTTATTACAGTTCATTCATTTTATTTTTATTTTTTCTTATTTATTTACATTTTTTTGGTAATTTCTTGCTTCTTAATGTATGACACACATTTTTCTCTACTCTCTCTTCCCTTGTTTTTCTATCTCGTTCTCATTTTCCTTCCCAACTGTTTTGATATTTTCTCTCCGGTTAGCTCTCCATCTCAGCTTTTATTTTCATGATGTCTCACATTCATACAGAGAAAGCACTCAGCATCTCCCAGCTGAGAACTGGATCGTGTTGCCACATTTCAGTTGATGTAACACACACACAGACACACAATTTTAACCTATTGAAATGTATGCAACATTTTGTTAGAACATTCCTGTGTGACATGTTACACTTTGCAGGGGGAAATCAAAGAAATAAAAGCAGCTGATAAATGTGTGTGTGCACATCCACTGAAATTGCAACGACACTGGTCCATTCTTACTTCCACATCAGCTGAAAACAACACACATTGACTGCTTTGTAAGCGTATGTGTGTTGCTTGTCTACAAAGTCCATTCCTGGAAGTATCTGTGAGCATGTGTTTTTATGTGTGTTTATGGCTTGCATGCTGACCCTTTGCGCAAAGTGTGTGTGTGTGTGTGTGTGTGTGTGTGTGTGTGTGTGTGTGTGCGTGCATGTGTTCAGAGGGTACAGACTACGATTGTTCTGCCTGGGTGTTAGCTTTCGGAGCAGGAAGTGCACGTTCAGGTCAGGGGGGGATCGAGGCACGCTCAGTCTGGCCACATCTGTTCAAATACCAGAGACCCTCAAAGTCACACAGGAAATAATGTGTGAGTGTGTGTGTGTGTGTGTGTGTCGTGCTACAGAAGCTGCTCTTTGTGAGCACACTTTATAAAAATATTTGACCTTTTTGCTGCGTATAGCATGTTCCCACAATAAGTAACAGAGGAACATTTTTCATGTACCTGTAATGTTGCTGCAAAAGGGCACAGAGACTGAATACAACCTCAGAGGTCTTATGTGTGAAGTACGTTTCAAAATTGCACTGAAGCTTTATGTTGCTGAAACATGGTTTTTTTACAGTACACATAGTTCAGCCCTCAGACAGTGTTATTATTATTCTAACTTTATATCTTAATAACCAGGACTCTCCGTTTAGAACCTTGTAGAGCAAATTAAGACAACAAAATGACTGTATGTATCGTTATCTTTTAAATACTGATATACCTGGTGAATGGTTGGTAAGACAAAATAATATTAAAGTGACTTGTAACCACTTAGAACAACTTTTGGAAACACTAACAAATGTTTTGTGAACGTCCACTGGTCATGGCTTTGATAGATTAAGCAGTAAATAAATGCATATTGTGTCACTATATCATTAATGGTATCTTCATATCTGTAGTGTTATGTTACTGATTGCTGTATATTTATTTACCCTGATTCGGTAAAGGCCCAACTAGAGTTGAAAAACAGCAAAAGCTATTAACTCTCTGTGCTATACTTTAATTTCATGCTCTTTCTTGGAACAATATTATTTTGATCATCCCTATAAAAATAGAATACATTCGGTTTCAGATTTATTCAATAAAGTTCTTGATGATGGTTAAGAAAACAAGTGCTCAACATGGCGCAATGTGTTTCTCTCTCTCTGGATGTGCGTGCCCTTTTGACTTTTTTGTAAGAAAACAAGTGCAAATGGGCAGATGGCCTTGTGGTTAGGTTGTGCCCCATGTACGGAGGTCATACAGTAGTCCTCCAGGAAAGCGGCCCAGATTCGAGTTTAACGTGGCTCCTTTCCAATATGTCTATCATCCTATCAAAGGAAGGCATAAAAAGACCCAAAATATATCTTTAAAAAAAAAAAAGAAAACAGGTGCAAACAGTGGACGTTTTCCCAAAGTAAATGCTATCACATTACTTGCTTCTGAGAGACATCTTGCACAGCCACATGAAGTTTATTTTCTCGAAGAAAGTCTTTCTATAAGATTTATGTATCCAATAATTGATATGAAGCTTTGGATCAAATATAAAACCACATTGCCGCCCACGGACATCAGTGTTGGTTTGAAAAGCCCAAGATTGTATCTAATACCGTAATTTTGCTAATACCGGCTTTGTTTCTGTCTGTGAAAAATTGAGAGTCCTTTACCTTGAAACTACATTCTGCACTGGGACTGACCTTTGATTCAAACATACTTTTTTAAGTCCTTACTTTGAGGATTTTCATTTCCCATAATGCAACTGTGTTTTTTTATTAGATCTCTGCTAGGTTAACACCCAGGTTTTCAAACCCACTACTCTGCTCTGAAACAGAGGCTATCTGTCATAGGTCTGTAGTCTCTAAGCCAAGCTAGCCTTGATTACATCATGATGACATCATATGGGTTATGTTCATAGACTTTGGAAGGCTCTCTTAGAACAGAGGACATTTTACAGATGTTTTCACAAGCCAAGTGGAACTCCCCGTGATAAATAAACTGAGCTTCCCTGCTCAATTTTGTTATTGAGAGCATGTAAAAGGATCTGGAAAGGAGATAAAGCTAAACAAAAAAATACCGATTCTACCCTCAGTAAGCTATCTATCTAAATTAACATTTTATTATGTATACAGCAATGTCTGTAACTTGTAAAAAGACCATTTAATTAGGTGTGATCCTAGTCATGAAGTAGGAAAGGACTGGCGTCCTGTGTGTTTATGTTTTACTGCCTTTTAAAAAAAGATTTAGGTACAATCCAATCTTTGTACCTGCATCAGAAAAACATTTCCAACTCTACCAAGAATTAGAAAAGTTATTTACTTCATCAGAATTTGTTCTATAATGCTTTTAACATAAACAGATGCAGACAGCCACACAGACTGACTCATGGGTTCTTGTAATGGCAATAAAAACTGTCTGCTCCAAACACACCCTCTTGATTAAAACGCAGTTTACTAGTCTGAGAAAACAGGAAAAATGGGGTGAAATTAAGAGGAGAGGAAAGAGGAGAGAATATAAAAGAGGGTTGGAGTTAGGAAAGACAGACGAAGATGATAGGAGGACATATACAGTAGGGACTGAATGAAAGGAAAATGGGCCTGGAGGAAAGAAGAAGTAAATGAGTCAGTGACTGCTCACGTGTTGCCTGCAATCAGCATCCTACAAGAGAAGTGAGGAGATGAAAGGAAAGGATGATGACTCAAGGAGTTGTTAAGGCAACAGCTATCCAAACTGTCATGGAGGGAGACGTTTGAACAAAGAGAAGAAGAAGAGATGAAAGAGGCACTTACATGAGAGAGGTGAATTGATAGAACATGATAAGAGAAGACGGCAAAAACATGAGAGACATGGAGGAATGAAGAGAATAGGACAAGGACAGCCTTTGATATTTAAAGATTCATTGTAGAAATATTCTGTCACCACTTTTCAGAAAAAAACAAAGAGCAGCTTCACAAATAGAAAATTAAACAAAAGCTGAGTGAGTCCCTAAAGTATTTTTTCTTCTCTCCACCCGTGTGTGCCACGTTTACCGGACAATCCATCTATTAGAAAGAAAATCTCTGACAGCCAGAAGGGAGCCAGGGAGAGACCACACCCTCTGGTAATAAACTTGTAAACAACAGGGAAAGAAACAGAGGAAAATGGTTTATTAATATTGTGTCATTGCGCAAAGTTTGGACCCCTTGCTTTTAATGTTATGTTATATTATGTCATGGAGAGTGACTGAGGTCCCAGAGGGGTTGAGTTATATCATTGTGAAGGTCAACCAAAGCCTTTGTTGCTTTCCAATTCTTCAGTTTGTCTGAATAGTAGATGCTTTAGAAGTCAAGGTCTGAAAACATTTGAAAGAATATTTTTTTCAACTATGACCCTAAATCCTCAGGAAGATGTTCTGGAGGGGATTGTTCAACAGAATCCACTTCGATTAGGTGAGACCAGCAGGTGAATCTGTGTATGGCGGGAAAGTAAGTGGTCAACGACTTCAGAGCACTGGATTCATGTGTGTAGCGCAGATCTGATTACTTATAGTTATCGTTCACTTTTATTGACAGACCGAACACAATACTTGAAAACAAATTGGTGTAATGTTAAACTGTAATGACTGTGGGTGGATTTCACCACCACAGAACCCCTGGATGGGGTTTCCAGGGTGCCTTACACAGAAGGAGCAAACTGTGAGCCAGCATCAATCTCCATTAGCTCAGACCAGCAGGTGAATCTGTGTCTGTCTGGAAGATAAGACTCTGGAGTCGGAGACTTCAGATCAATATAACATTGAATGGTGCGCAGAGAAGATAACATCACCATTACAAATGTGAGGTTATTTATATATTTTGTATTTTAATGTATTTTTTTCACTTAACGTCAAATTCTGTATTTCTTCTGCATTTTTTTTTTTAAACATATAGACACATTTAATTTTCTCTGTGATTGTTATTGGTTTGTCTTTGTGATTTGTAAATGTTTAATTTTAAGGGTTTCCTTTTTTTCTTTGTCGTGATGCTTTTAATATCTTGTGTAAAGCACTTTGAATGGCCTTGTTGCTGAAATGTGCTACATAAATAAACTTCACTTGACTTGACAGGTCTTTCAATCTTTGAAATTCAAACATCTGGAACCCCTACTACCCAGGAGACAACACGCCTATATGTTAAATCACAAAGACATACCGACATTTGTATTGACTAATGATACAAACACTACTGTTTGACTTGTCATGAAAATTATTGAAATAAATTACAGGATCTTTACTTTTGTCTGGTAAAGTATATAAACATGAATCCAAACAACTCAAAATAATATGTAATCATAATCAAAAATATTTAAAGGAATGAAATGATTACTTAAAATTATGTTTTAAGATATAATTTTCAGAGATTTTCCTGTCATCATACCAGAAAAAAATCCCATTTAAATACTTTATAACTAATATGTGCCGAGATAAAGATTCCTAAATACCCACTGCTGAATTAGGAACAAGCCAAATACTGGCCAAACTATGACATCTAGTGGATGTTAAAGGAATACATCCTTCAATTTCTCTCTTCAATACGCCTTAAGGTAATTGCCAAAAATATAACTATGATCACATAGAGTCAAAAAGCACTGTAGTCCTGAGATACATTATCTGGAATAGATAGGGAAATACCTTAGTGGTCTAGAGCAGAGTTTTCAATCGTCCCCATGTCAATTTGTGCCGCCCAGGGAGGCTCGGAACCAAGGTTGGGAACCAATGGTCTAGAGGAAAATCTCCTTTTCTTATAAGTCAGGAAAAAAGTTTCCTCATTATTGTCAAAAAGAAATCTAAGAAACACAGCAATGTAAAAGTGAATCATATTTATTGATGCAGACCTTCAAAAAGATTTTCAAGTATTAAATTATCAGTTCCCCAGCTTTTAATAATACTGTACATTAAATGCACTTTTGTGATTTTTGGCCAAAGGTTTCATGAAAAAAAGCAACATGATAAAACTCTTAATCAATGTCTTGTTACAGCGAACTAGAAAGAACACCTTCATACACATTCCATTGATATTATACAACATCATGTAGATGAGTCCATGTTTTCTGGTTAGTCCTGTGTGCTGTTGTGTGTCTCTGTGCTGCTGCCTCCTGTGTGTGAACACACACTCTGAGGTGTTTCATCCTCCAAGCTCCTCTTGATAGTCAGCTCTCTCTCAGCCTCCTCAGCACATGGAGCTTTGGCCACCTGGATGTGGAGCTTCCTGTCTGGAGCCAGGTAGCAGGTGACAGCTTCAGGGTTCAGGTCATCAGGCAGATCAAACTCCTGTCTGAACTCCCGTAGTGTGTAAGAGGAGCAGCCTTTCCCGTCCTCCTGCTTCTTCTCTGTCTTCCCACTGACTCTCAGTTTCCTACCCACCTGCCTGACAGACAGCTCCTCTGGGGAAAAGCCTTGAGTGTCCAGAGTCAGGCCAAAGTGCTCTCCCTCTTTGTCCAGCTGGTAGGAGACTGGTTTTATGGCCACACTGGTTTGGAAAGGCTCTGTCTCCTCCAAGATGTTCTGTTGAAGTTGGTCTATCAGCTGCAGCCTGCTGTGGAGCTCCTGTAGGTTTCTCTGCAGTAGATCCTGCTGGTAGAACAAAGGTTTGACTTCTGGCCACAGACTGCGAACAGGCCAGTAAGAGTCCATGAATGGACTGAGGGCAGACTGGAGTCCATGAGTGCACAGCATCTTCAGTGAGTTGAGTCCTCTTGTTGTGAGATGAAACACTGTTAAAGTGTGTGTTCTCTTCTGTGTCGTTGTGTTGCGTTCTGTCTCAGCAGTGGGACAGTCCCAGTTTTTATACTCTAACTGGAGGAGCTCCAGAGTGTTCAGGAACTTTCCTCTCATTACCTCAGCTTTCCACTAGGAGGAGCTGTTACTCAAAGTTGGTAATGTCACTGTTTTGTCATCTTTGGTCTGGAGGTTTCCAACTGGAGGTTTTCCAATTACATGTGATGCTAAATTTGACAGCTGCAGTCAGACAAACACGTAACACTTAATTTCATATTGCAAAAAATAATTTCATAACATATAATTATATTGTTTGTCACAGTTTAACTCTTATTTTGATATATCTGTTTGGACCTGGTGATATAATTTGGATAAAACGCGTCCAGGTGAGACGTGACAGTTCAAACAGACATGGTTTTAGAACGGACCACAACGTTCTATGGTTGCTATGGTTTGTCTCCAGGTGCATTATTTCTAACTTGATTTCATTCAAACTCACAAAATCCTTGAACGCTCAGAAAGCACACACGGATTTTCTTGCTGCCTCAAAGCGAACATTTTCTTCCAAAAACAAACTCAAAAGACGACTTTTACACCTGGACCTTCACTGACGACCTGTTCTGACCAAACCCCTGTTTTTACATCGACAAAGTAAGATTTGAGCTACTTTTTAAACCCTGCTATTTGCCCTGAACAGCCCCAAAATTCCCATTTGTAAATATTATGAAAGTATATTTTCTATTTTGAGTTTAACTGTGTTTCGAATAGGTGTGATATCTGACTGTTAAGGAAAACAAAAGCTGATTTATTGATTTGTTTTATTCGGTTTGTCTCCCTATAATAAATCTGTTTTAATTGTTGAACAAACATGCATGCTAATGCTACTAGCATGCATGCTTTAAATAAAAACAATGTTTCCATAACTTTACGTGACGTCACGTAGCAACGAAAATGGTATCAAATCCTTATCAATTTTAGCCCTATTATTATCTTTTACATTTTGGGGACGTTTCATGTAGGCCTATTAGTAGTTAGTACAAAAGGTAGATCAGCTTGTGTATAATGTGTATAATAATATATTTTATATTAAATGTGCATCATCAAATATACGGTGAATTAGAAAGCAGAGAAACATGTTCTTCAAAATAAGTTTTTCTGAGAAATTCATTTGAAAATAACAAACTATATCTTCAACTCAAAGTAGCTGTGTCATATTTCTGTAGATTCATAGATTATGTGGGGCAAAGTTAGTATTTCCAGAGCCAATAATGCAGGAAATACTATGACAAATAAATTGGCTGCTCTTTCTCCCTGATATGATATAACAAACATCGGATGTACATTATAAACTTGATAAAGACTTATCCTTCATGAGATCAGTTATTGATTTAAAGTAGGCTTACTTTGACAACGGGACAATTTACATTTTAATGAGGGAGTTATTTAATGAGTTTTCTCAAGTATATTCTGACTGTTTGTTGTGTTTGCCTTTCACATGTAGCCTAGTCAGCCAAAAGTTACCATAGATTGTTTATGCTTTTTCTCTATGTGTGTTCATTCTGCTATTGCTGTTGTGTTAAGTGATGATAAGTGAATAACAATGTCCTTGTTACTAGTGTCAGATTTAATCCAGGAAATGTACTGTCACTGAGCTAACATCACTTTGAATTTAATGTTAAACATAAACACTTTTCAATCAAGTTAGAAATGTTTGTTGTGTACATATATGATGATGAGCTGTGGTGTGAAGGTTGTTATTCTTTTTACCTTTAGATGATGGATCGGCGCTGGACCTGGACATCCGTCCTGATCCCGACCCCGAACCAGCCCGGCATCCCGAGACTCATCCTCCGCAGGATCCCGGCGCCAGCCCCGCTCCCTGGCTCCTTCCTCCTCTGTCTCTCTTCCTCCTCCAGCCTTTCTCCATCCTCCTCCTTTAGTCCTCCCTGTTCTCCTTCCCCCACCCTCTCCTCCTCTCGCTCCTCCCCTTCTGTCTCCTCCATCCCCTCTAGCCAATCTCAAGCACCCAGGGAGCCTCTGAGAGCTCGCTCTCCAGAAGCACCTTTAGGGCTTTTCAAGCTTGCTGCAATGTTTCCTCCTAAAGCCACTGTTTTGCACAGGAAGTCTTCTAGAGCAGACCCTCTGAAGCCCCCTGTAGGACCCAGGGTGGCTGATGAAACTGGTCCTGCTGACTCTCCTGTAACACCCAGGGAGCCTGTTAAACCTTCTTCTCCTGTTTCCTCAGGTCCCAGTGAGCCTCGGCCTTTGTGGGACGTCCCTGAGCCGGAGTGGTCAACAAACCTGACGCTCTGCATGGAGAGGAGGGAACAGTGGTTCAACAACTGGTGGAGAGAGAGCCAGACTGTTCCCTCAGGTGAGTCTCCAGGTAAGCGCTTCCGTTCTTCAACTGAAAAGTAAATTTCTGTATTCTTGTTTTTGCAGGTTTTCACCTCCTTGAAAGGGGTTGGTGGGAGGTGGCGGGTGGGTTGGAATGAATAACATCCATTATGGAAGGAAAGGGAGGACACAACAAAGAGGTTAAGGAGAGGAGATATCGTAAGTATGAACTCTCTAATGGAAAGGTACGTACATTCAGTTATTTACAGATTTTCTGCAGTGATTCATTTAACCTATATTTACCTGATTTCAAAAGTTTTAAACTAATCTTCCTTTTTAATATTTTTTTTTTTCAGAGAAGACGGAAGAGGACATGTGAGGAGAATAGGTGGGAGGAGAGGAGAGGAGGTGGGAGGGCAATAAGTTTGCACTCTCTAAAACAAAAGGTAAATATCATTATTTTTGACTGATTTACCAAAATACTCTAATTGATGAATTCATATTTGTTCACCTGATTGTTAAGTATAACATGTCCATTTGTGTTTCAGGGAGAAAAGATGAGAGGAGATGAGGAGTGAAGAGAAAATAGAGCAGGTGCGAGGAGGTGAAAGGAGAGGATAGTGGAGAAGGATAAACAGATCAGATGAGACGAGGGGAGGTGGAGGGCCAATAAGAAGTCCAAAACTTTGAAAGAAAAAGGTAAATATGAATTCAGTTAATGTTATTGACTAAACATCTTAAGTGATGAATATGTTGTCTGTTGGTGACCAAACCATGTCACGATATTTGTTTGATTGTACATCTTCACACTCAAATAACATGATTAAAAACTGTGAAGAAAGATGACTTTGTGTGACAAACACTAATTTAAGCACATGTGAAACACCATGAGAATGTCTTTTCTGAAAAGATTCTTTTCGATTCTTTACAGTGGACCAAAGTAAGGAGATCCTTGAACTATGATCTCAACATCTCCAAAAGTGAACCACACTCAAACAAAGAGGAAACTTGTGAGCTGCTTCTTGAGATGTATTTTTAACCTCAGGGTTTACAATATATGATTTGAAAATAAAAGTAAATTTTGTTTTGAACTTTCATATTTTGACAGTTTTTGTTTAGTACTGAACACTTTGCAAAAAATTGGATTGGATTGGAAAATCTTTAGTGTCCCAGAGGGGCAATTTGGTTTGCAACAGAGTTCCATACAGGCAATACACATCATAAAAACAGCACAAAGACATAAAACATAACTCCCATGGATATCATCATGATGGACATAACTGAGATAAGGGACCCAAAGACCAATAGTCCATAGTATAAGTGTACAGGCAACAATCCACCCAGGGAGTCTCTGAGAGATCACTCTCCAGAACAACTTTTAGGGCTTTTAAAGCTCACTGTACTGGCCCCAGCAGGTCCTCTGAAGCCCCCTGTAGGACCCAGGGTGGCTGATAAAACTGTAAGACATGTTACCTGTAATGGTAATATAATGTACTAGTAGTTACTAGCTAGTCTCCTCCAGGATGTTGTGTTTAAGTTTTTTCAGCAGCTGCAGCCTGCTGTGGAGCTCCTGTAGGTTTCTCTGCACTGGTCAATTTAAAATGTAGATCCTTCTTTGTAACTGTAATAAAGAGGAATCAAAAATGATGAAAGGAAATTAAAAATCTAATCAGTGTTGACTGCACCACTCAGAGTATCAATTCATAGTTTCTATCAATGTACCAGTACTTCCTGACATTTTCTTTTCCATACACATCTTACACATTTGCTTTGAACAAATTGGGGAAATGTCTCATTAGAAATTGGACATGATGTTCTTTAACAATGAGCACATAGAGAAAGGATGATATGAAATACATTACAGAAACTGAAAATGTTCACGCAAATTTAAAAAAAAGATACACTGAAAAGGTTTTTTTAATGTTTGAACTCCAAAGAAGAAAACATTTGCACACAGTCCTAAAAGTTAAATCTCCATGAGACTATTTGATGATTTACTTCGAAGTGATGGACTCCAGTTGGTAAATGGTCAATGGACTAGAGCTTGTATAACGCTAGTCTTTTGCCGACTCAAGGCGCTTTTACATCGCAGGTCACATCTACCCATTGACACCCATTCACACACTGATGGCAGAGGTTTCTTTGTAAAGTGACCATCAAAATTAACTAATTCCATTCAAAAACATTCATACTGTACGCCACCAACAAAGCAGCGGGACCAACTTGAGGTTAAGTATCTTGCCCAAGGACACATCTGACATGTGGTTACAGGAGATGGGAATCGAAACTCCCCGAGGCAGACTCTACCAACTGAGCCACAGCCGCCGCTGTTCAGCGTTCAGATGTCCTTTCTGAAAAACTTATCAGCTGCAAAGTGACACATTTCTAAATTAAATATTTTCTACCTTTTAGAAATGTACATGTGGCTAGGAATATTAGAGTACAATTAAAAAGCCTAAGAGGAATTTAGTTCAATTGTTTATATGTTTATTGAAGTTGATCAATTATGAACATTCAGGAAACACATATATCATATTGGCACAATATATATACGTATATTATATAAATTATAATCAGTTATCAAATTAAAAAAACTGTTTTTCATCATTGTACACTTGTATTAAACACAATAACTCCACATAGAAACAACATCATGTAGATGAGTCCATGTTTTCAGGTTAGTCCTGTGTGCTGTTGTGTGTCTCTGTGCTGCTGCCTTCTGTGTGTGAACACACACTCTGCTGTTTTTCATCCTCCAAGCTCCTCGTGATAGTCAGCTCTCTCACAGCCTCCTCAACACATGGAGCTTTTGTCGCCTGGATGTGGACCTTCCCGTCTGGAGCCAGGTAGCAGGTGACAGCTTCAGGGTTCAGGCCATCAGGCAGATCAAACTCCTGTCTGAACTCCCGTAGTGTGTAAGAGGAGCAGCCTTTCCCGTCCTCCTGCTTCTTCTCTGTCTTCCCGCTGACTCTCAGTTTCCTGCCCACCTGCCTGACAGACAGCTCCTCTGGGGAAAAGCCTTGAGTGTCCAGAGTCAGGCCAAAGTGCTCTCCCTCTTTGTCCAGCTGGTAGGAGACTGGTTTCATGGCCACACTGGTTTGGAAAGGCTCTCTCTCCACCAAGATGTTGTGTTGAAGTTTGTCCATCAGCTGCAGCCTGCTGTGGAGCTCCTGTAGGTTTCTCTGCAGTAGATCCTGCTGGTAGAACAAAGGTTTGACCTCTGGCCACAGACTGCGAACAGGCCAGTAAGAGTCCATGAATGGACCGAGGGCAGACTGGAGTCCATGAGTGCACAGCATCTTCAGTGAGTTGAGTCCTCTTGTTGTGAGATGAAACACTGTTAAAGTGTGTGTTCTCTTCTGTGTCGTTGTGTTGCGTTCTGTCTCAGCAGTGGGACAGTCTCAGTTTTTATACTCTAACTGGAGGAGCTCCAGAGTGTTCAGGAACTTTCCTGTCATTACCACAGCCTTCCACTAGGAGGAGCTCTTACTCAGAGTTGGTGATGTCACTGTTTAGTCATCTTTGATCTGGAGGTTTTCCAGTTACATGTGATGCTAAATTTGACAGCTGCAGTCAGACAAACGCTTAACAGAAAAATTACATATTGCAAGAAATATTTTCAAGATATTTTTTCTCCTATGTTAAAATGTTATATTTATGATTAGAGAACTTATTTATTGACATTTGCTGATTTTTTGTTCAGGGATATCATGATATCTATGCTTATTTCCAAACATCAGGGCTTATGCACGTTATATAGTCCTCGATAACTTTATTAAATTGTATAGTTATTACATTTTTTGAAATACAATTCAAATCTAAATGTTTATAGTTACTATTCATTCTGCCTCCTGGGTGGTAGCAGACTCATGGATTTAAGTTATTTAATGGCTGATTCGACTGGTGAGAGAAAACACTGTCCTCTTACTGAAATGTACATTCTTCTCTGTAACTGTAATAAAGGGAATTTAAACAGATGGAAAACAGAAAGAAATCAAACACCTGATTAATGTTGACTGCACCTCTGAGATGATCAGTTCACAGTTTCAAACAATATACTTCCTCTCATAGGTATTAACATGGGGCAGCTGTGGGACAGTTGGTCATCTCTCAACCGGAAGTTTTGGGGGTTCGATACCCATCTCCTGCATCTGGATGTCCGATGTGTCGTTGACACTTATCCCAAAGTTGCTCCCGCTGCTTCGTCTGCAGTCTATAAATGTGCATTAATTAATTAGCTAATACTGACTGATACTTTACATAGCAACCTCTGCCAGTGTGTGAATGGGTAGGTGTGACCTGTGATATAAAAGTGCTTTAAGTAGACAGAAGACTAGAAAAGCACTATACAAGCTCTGATCCAGTTACCATTTAACACTTGAAATAACATCTGGCTTTTATTTATTTTGTATCCTGTTGCTGTTGTTTCCACACATCTCACAGATGTACAATGACCATAGCAGGAAAATGTGTCATTAAAAATTGGACATGGCATCACAACACAGTAAGCACATAGGGAAAGAAAGTGTAAAAAATGTATTACAGTCATTGAAAATGTAAAAAAAAATATGAATGAAGAAAGTTTTGTATGTGTAAACTCCAAAAGAAGAAAACATTTACACACAATCCTGCAAGTTAAATCTCCATGACACTATTTGATGATTTACGTTGAAGTGATGGAATCCTGTTCAAATGTCCTCTCTGAAAATGTATCAGTTGCAAAGTGACACTCTTCAATTATTACTTAAATGTTCAACATTTTACAAAATGTACTTTACTTGTGGCTAGGAATATTAGAGTACAATTAAATAAGTGAAGAAGAATTTAGTCCAATTTTGTATATATTTATTGTATTCGATCTACATGAACATTTAGAAAACACACTTGTATTATATTGGCACAATAAATGTATTGATTATAGTCAGTTATCAAATACAAAAACTGTTGTTCATCATTGTACACTTGTATAAAACACAATTACTCCACATAGAAACAACATCATGTAGATGAGTCCATGTTTTCTGGTTAGTCCTGTGTGCTGTTATGTGTCTCTGTGCTGCTGCCTTCTGTGTGTGAACACAAACTCTGCTGTGTTTCATCCTCCAAGCTCCTCTTGATAGTCAGCTCTCTCACAGCCTCCTCAGCACATGGAGCTTTTGTCACCTGGATGTGGACCTTCCCGTCTGGAGCCAGGTAGCAGGTGTCGGCTTCAGGGTTCAGGCCTTCAGGTAGATCAAACTCCTGTCTGAACTCCCGTAGTGTGTAAGAGGAGCAGCCTTTCCCGTCCTCCTGCTTCTTCTCTGTCTTCCCGCTGACTCTCAGTTTCCTGCCCACCTGCCTGACAGACAGCTCCTCTGGGGAAAAGCCTTGAGTGTCCAGAGTCAGGCCAAAGTGCTCTCCCTCTTTGTCCAGCTGGTAGGAGACTGGTTTCATGGCCACAGTGGTTTGGAAAGGCTCTGTCTCCTCCAAGATGTTGTGTTGAAGTTGGTCTATCAGCTGCAGCCTGCTGTGGAGCTCCTGTAGGTTTCTCTGCAGTAGATCCTGCTGGTAGAACAAAGGTTTGACCTCTGGCCACAGACTGCGAACAGGCCAGTAAGAATCCATGAATGGACTGAGGGCAGACTGGAGTCCATGTGTGCACAGCATCTTCAGTGAGTTGAGTCCTCTTGTTGTGAGATGAAACACTGTTAAAGTGTGTGTTCTCTTCTGTGTCGTTGTGTTGCGTTCTGTCTCAGCAGTGGGACAGTCCCAGTTTTTATACTCTAACTGGAGGAGCTCCAGAGTGTTCAGGAACTTTCCTCTCATTACCTGAGCTTTCCACTAGGAGGAGCTCTTACTCAGAGTTAGTGATGTCACTGTTTTGTCATCTTTGGTCTGGAGGTTTTCCAACTGGAGGTTTTCCAATTACATGTGATGCTAAATTTGACAGCTGCAGTCAGACAAACACGTAACACTTAATTTCATATTGCAAAAAATATTTTCACAACATATATTTATATTGTTTGTCACAGTTTAACTCTTATTTTAAAATGTATCATCATTTTACACTTGCATAAAACACAATAAGTCCATATAGTAACAACATCATGTAGATGAGTCCATGTTTTCAGGTTAGTCTTGTGTGCTGTTGTGTGTCTCTGTGCTGCTGCCTTCTGTGTGTGAACACACACTCTGCTGTGTTTCATCCTCCAAGCTCCTCTTGATAGTCAGCTCTCTCTCAGCCTCCTCAGCACACTTTGACCGCCTGGATGTGGCTTGAGTGTCCAGAGTCAGGCCAAAGTGCTCTCGCTCTTTGTTAGTGAACACAAAAAGGCATTTCAACATGTGAATATTTCATATATTAAATGTGCTTCAACACTTTTTATGGATGTCTCTGAGGATTCTTCTAGCGGCAGATGATTTATCTTTAAAATGATCTCTGTCCCAACAGTCCATCAATATCATCTTTTCTATTGTTAAGAAGCGGGGGACATCAACCAACCAATCAATCAATCAATCAATCAATCAATCAATCAATCAATCAATCAATCAATCAATCTTTATTTGTATAGCACCAATTCATAGCAAATGTTATCTCAAGACACTTTACTCTTTATTATATTACAAAAGCATGTATGACAATAAGAGACATGTTTAATGTAACCTGACAGTTATAGGGGGACTCACAGCATGCTTATTACTTTGAAGGTCCATGGAAACAGTATGCTGAACATAACATGACAATTTGGAGAGAGTGATGAAAAATACAGCAAACAGAAGCACAAAGTCGTCAACATTAAGAAAATTTTTTTAAAAAGCTGTTTACAAGAATATTGCTAAACGTATTAAATCATAAAAATATAAATGAAATATGCCAAAACATGAAGGCCATAATTGAAGTGGTTCTCTGGTAAGAGGTTCAGAGTTCCACATTGTAGACTGAATAGATTTAAAATGTAATTGATCCATGTGTCTTTAAAGCTTTTAAACAGTGGCAAATAAGGCAAAAAATGCAGTGGACCATAATTTGTCTTTGTATTTTATGAACCTAAAGATATTTATACTGTTTTTTTCTAACATTATTTAAAAATGTACATTGTTTTGTGTCTAATATCATTTATTTTAATATAATTACTAATATATTATCCTCATAATCGTGTCTGACTATGGGACTCTCACATTGCACTTAACGTGTTCAAAATGGGCTATCGGTCTCTAAATTTAAAAGGACCTTTAACTGTTTATTTATTTTTTTAATATGGAGACACAACGTGTGCACCTGTGAACAGGTAAGAAGAAGTCAACATCTAAACTTCTTTTGTGGACTATTAAATGAGGATTATTTTGATATATCTGTTTGGACCTGGTGATATAATTTGGATAAAACGCGTCCAGGTGAGACGTGACAGTTCGAACAGACATGGTTTGAGAACGGACCACAACGTTCTATGGTTGCTATGGTTTGTCTCCAGGTGCATTATTTCTAACTTGATTTCATTCAAACTCACAAAATCCTTGAACGCTCAGAAAGCACACACGGATTTTCTTGCTGCCTCAAAGCGAACATTTTCTTCCAAAAACAAACTCAAAAGACGACTTTTACACCTGGACCTTCACTGACGACCTGTTCTGACCAAACCCCTGTTTTTACACCGACAAAGTAAGATTTGAGCTACTTTTTAAACCCTGCTATTTGCCCTGAACAGCCCCAAAATTCCCATTTGTAAATATTATGAAAGTATATTTTCTATTTTGAGTTTAACTGTGTTTCGAATAGGTGTGATATCTGACTGTTAAGGAAAACAAAAGCTGATTTATTGATTTGTTTTATTCGGTTTGTCTCCCTATAATAAATCTGCTTTAATTGTTGAACAAACATGCATGCTAATGCTACTAGCATGTATGCTTTAAATAAAAACAATGTTTCCATAACTTTACATGACGTCACGTAGCAACGAAAATGGTATCAAATCCTTATCAATTTTAGCCCTATTATTATCTTTTACATTTTGGGGACGTTTCATGTAGGCCTATTAGTAGTTAGCACAAAAGGTAGATCAGCTTGTGTATAATGTGTATAATAATATATTTTATATTAAATGTGCATCATCAAATATACGGTGAATTAGAAAGCAGAGAAACATGTTCTTCAAAATAAGTTTTTCTGAGAAATTCATTTGAAAATAACAAACTATATCTTCAACTCAAAGTAGCTGAGTCATATTTCTGTAGATTCATAGATTATGTGGGGCAAAGTTAGTATTTCCAGAGCCAATAATATGCAGGAAATACTATGACAAATAAATTGGCTGCTCTTTCTCCCTGATATGATATAACAAACATCGGATGTACATTATAAACTTGATGAAGACTTATCCTTCATGTCATCAGTTATTGATTAAAAGTAGGCTTACTTTGACAACGGTACAATTTACATTTTAATGAGGGAGTTATTTAATGAGTTTTCTCAAGTATATTCTGACTGTTGTGTTTGCCTTTCACATGTAGCCTAGTCAGCCAAAAGTTACCATAGATTGTTTATGCTTTTTCTCTATGTGTGTTCATTCTGCTATTGCTGTTGTGTTAAGTGATGATAAGTGAATAACAATGTCCTTATTACTAGTGTCAGATTTAATCCAGGAATGTACTGTCACTGAGCTAACATCACTTTGAATTTAATGTTAAACATAAAAACTTTTCAATCAAGTTAGAAATGTTTGTTGTGTACATATATGATGATGAGCTGTGGTGTGAAGGTTGTTATTCTTTTTACCTTTAGATGATGGATCGGCGCTGGACCTGGACATCCGTCCTGATCCCGACCCCGAACCAGCCCGGCATCCCGAGACTCATCCTCCGCAGGATCCCGACGCCAGCCCCGCTCCCTGGCTCCTTCCTCCTCTGTCTCTCTTCCTCCTCCAGCCTTTCTCCATCCTCCTCCTTTAGTCCTCCCTGTTCTCCTTCCCCCACCCTCTCCTCCTCTCGCTCCTCCCCTTCTGTCTCCTACATCCCCTCTAGCCAATCTCAAGCACCAAGGGAGCCTCTGAGAGCTCGCTCTCCAGAAGCACCTTTAGGGCTTTTCAAGCTTGCTGCAATGTTTCCTCCTAAAGCCACTGTTTTGCACAGGAAGTCTTCTAGAGCAGACCCTCTGAAGCCCCCTGTAGGACCCAGGGTGGCTGATGAAACTGGTCCTGCTGACTCTCCTGTAACACCCAGGGAGCCTGTTAAACCTTCTTCTCCTGTTTCCTCAGGTCCCAGTGAGCCTCGGCCTTTGTGGGACGTCCCTGAGCCGGAGTGGTCAACAAACCTGACGCTCTGCATGGAGAGGAGGGAACAGTGGTTCAACAACTGGTGGAGAGAGAGCCAGACTGTTCCCTCAGGTGAGTCTCCAGGTAAGCGCTTCCGTTCTTCAACTGAAAAGTAAATTTCTGTATTCTTGTTTTTGCAGGTTTTCACCTCCTTGAAAGGGGTTGGTGGGAGGTGGCGGGTGGGTTGGAATGACTAACATCCATTATGGAAGGAAAGGGAGGACACAACAAAGAGGTTAAGGAGAGGAGATATCGTAAGTATGAACTCTCTAATGGAAAGGTACGTACATTCAGTTATTTACAGATTTTCTGCAGTGATTCATTTAACCTATATTTACCTGATTTCAAAAGTTTTAAACTAATGTTCCTTTTTATTTATTTATTTTTCAGAGAAGACGGGAAGAGGACATGTGAGGAGAATAGGTGGGAGGAGAGGAGAGGAGGTGGGAGGGCAATAAGTTTGCACTCTCTAAAACAAAAGGTAAATATCAATATTTTTGACTGATTTACCAAAATACTCTAATTGATGAATTCATATTTGTTCACCTGATTGTTAAGTATAACATGTCCATTTGTGTTTCAGGGAGAAAAGATGAGAGGAGATGAGGAGTGAAGAGAAAATAGAGCAGGTGCGAGGAGGTGAAAGGAGAGGATAGTGGAGAAGGATAAACAGATCAGATGAGACGAGGGGAGGTGGAGGGCCAATAAGAAGTCCAAAACTTTGAAAGAAAAAGGTAAACATGAATTCATTTAATGTTATTGACTAAACATCTTAAGTGATGAATATGTTGTCTGTTAGTGACCAAACCATGTCACGATATTTGTTTGATTGTACATCTTCACACTCAAATAACATGATTGAAAACTGTGAAGAAAGATGACTTTGTGTGACAAACACTAATTTAAGCACATGTGAAACACCATGAGAATGTCTTTTCTGAAAAGATTCTTTTCGATTCTTTACAGTGGACCAAAGTAAGGAGATCCTTGAACTACGATCTCAACATCTCCAAAAGTGAACCACACTCAAACAAAGAGAAAACTTGTGAGCTGCTTCTTGAGATGTATTTTTAACCTCAGGGTTTACAATATATGATTTGAAAATAAAAGTAAATTTTGTTTTGAACTTTCATATTTTGACAGTTTTTGTTTAGTACTGAACACTTTGCAAAATTGGATTGGATTGGAAAATCTTTATTGTCCCAGAGGGGCAATTTGGTTTGCAACAGAGTTCCATACAGGCAATACACATCATAAAAACAGCACAAAG
Organism: Tautogolabrus adspersus; assembly: GCA_020745685.1. NCBI lineage: Eukaryota > Metazoa > Chordata > Actinopteri > Labriformes > Labridae > Tautogolabrus > Tautogolabrus adspersus. The sequence goes on along the minus strand of CM036549.1, from coordinate 8,696,085 downwards.
ACATAAAACATAACTCCCATGGATATCATCATGATGGACATATCTGAGATAAGGGACCCAAAGACCAATAGTCCATAGTATAAGTGTACAGGCAACATTCCACCCAGGGAGTCTCTGAGAGATCACTCTCCACAACAACTTTTAGGGCTTTTAAAGCTCACTGTACTGGCCCCAGCAGGTCCTCTGAAGCCCCCTGTAGGACCCAGGGTGGCTGATAAAACTGTAAGACATGTTACCTGTAATTGTAATATAATGTACTAGTAGTTACTAGCTAGTCTCCTCCAGGATGTTGTGTTTAAGTTTTTACTGTAGGTTTCTCTGCACTGGTCAGTTTAAAATGTAGATCCTTCTTTGTAACTTTAATAAAGAGGAATCAAAAATGATGAAAGGAAATTAAAAATCTAATCAGTGTTGACATCACCACTCAGAGTATCAATTCATAGTTTCTATCAATGTACCAGTACTTCCAGGCATTTTCTTTTCCATACACATCTTACACATTTGCTTTGAACATATTGGGGAAATGTCTCATTAGAAATTGGACATGATGTTCTTTAACAATGAGCACATAGAGAAAGGATGATATGAAATACATTACAGAAACTGAAAATGTTCACGCAAATTTAAAAAAAAAATACACTGAAAAGGTTTTTTTAATGTTTGAATTCCAAAGAAGAAAACATTTGCACACAGTCCTAAAAGTTAAATCTCCATGAGACTATTTGATGATTTACTTTGAAGTGATGGACTCCAGTTGGTAAATGGTCAATGGACTAGAGCTTGTATAACGCTAGTCTTTTGCCGACTCAAGGCGCTTTTACATCACAGGTCACATCTACCCATTGACACCCATTCACACACTGATGGCAGAGGTTTCTTTGTAAAGTGACCATCAGAATTAACTAATTCCATTCAAAAACATTCATACTGTACGCCACCAACAAAGCAGCAGGACCAACTTCAGTTTAAGTGTCTTGCCCAAGGACACATCTGACATGTGGTTACAGGAGATGGGAATCGAAACTCCCCGAGGCAGACTCTACCAACTGAGCCACAGCCGCCGCTGTTCAGCGTTCAGATGTCCTTTCTGAAAAACTTATCAGCTGCAAAGTGACACATTTCCAAAGTAAATATTTTCTACCTTTTAGAAATGTACATGTGGCTAGGAATATTAGAGTACAATTAAAAAGCCTAAGAGGAATTTAGTTCAATTGTTTATATGTTTATTGAAGTTGATCAATTATGAACATTCAGGAAACACATATATCATATTGGCACAATATATATACGTATATTATATCAATTATAATCAGTTATCAAATTAAAAAAACAGTTGTTCATCATTGTACACTTGTATTAAACACAATAACTCCACATAGAAACAACATCATGTAGATGAGTCCATGTTTTCAGGTTAGTCCTGAGTGCTGTTGTGTGTCTCTGTGCTGCTGCCTCCTGTGTGTGAACACACACTCTGCTGTTTTTCATCCTCCAAGCTCCTCTTGATAGTCAGCTCTCTCTCAGCCTCCTCAACACATGGAGCTTTGGCCGCCTGGATGTGGAGCTTCCCGTCTAGAGCCAGGTAACAGGTGACAGCTTCAGGGTTCAGGCCATCAGGCAGATCAAACTCCTGTCTGAACTCCCTGAGTGTGTAAGAGGAGCAGCCTTTCCCATCCTCCTGCTTCTTCTCTGTCTTCCCGCTGACTCTCAGTTTCCTGCCCACCTGCCTGACAGACAGCTCCTCTGGGGAAAAGCCTTGAGTGTCCAGAGTCAGGCCAAAGTGCTCTCCCTCTTTGTCCAGCTGGTAGGAGACTGGTTTCATGGCCACAGTGGTTTGGAAAGGCTCTGTCTCCTCCAAGATGTTGTGTTGAAGTTTGTCCATCAGCTGCAGCCTGCTGTGGAGCTCCTGTAGGTTTCTCTGCAGTAGATCCTGCTGGTAGAACAAAGGTTTGGCCTCTGGCCACAGACTGCAAACAGGCCAGTAAGAGTCCATGAATGGACCGAGGGCAGACTGGAGTCCATGAGTGCACAGCATCTTCAGTGAGTTGAGTCCTCTTGTTGGGAGATGAAACACTGTTAAAGTGTGTGTTCTCTTCTGTGTTGCTTGTGTTGCGTTCTGTCTCAGCAGTGTGACTGTTCCAGCATTTATACTGTAACTGGAGGAGCTCCAGAGTGTTCAGGAACTTTCCTCTCATTACCACAACCTTCCACTAGGTGGAGCTGTTACTCAAGAATGCTGGAACTTTCTGTATTTTTCTAAATCTTCTATCACAGATTTCATCTAAGAGATTGAAGATACAGAAGGACCAAGTGTGTATTCGTGTTTTTTTTATCTTCTTATGTTAAAGTTATTTTAAATAATGTTTAAGAGAAACAACAGTGCAAGTGAAATGTGTTTCTTTGCTATAAATAATCTTATCCTCTTACTTAAATGTATATTTAGGCCTTCATTTTTTTTACTAGAAAACATTGATTGAAAGGCATTAAGTCTCTCAATTGAATCAAGCTATAATATTTTAAAGATGTTTTTATAGTCTTAACATAACAGCACCTTTTATGTGGAATGGAAGCTGACCCAAAAGCTCTCTCAGCAATGTATGCTGCATGCATTTGCATCGCAAAGAAGATGCGGAACGATTATCAGCCTACAGGCCTACTTTTTTTTTTTTTTTTTAACATTTAACAACCAAAATCTGTGCAGTTTCTTGAGCATAGAATAATTGTTAGTCTTCAAGCACTGAATTGATGTCATTCAGTCTCACTAATGTGGGCTGGATATGAAAATTAAAACATTAACAAATCAAACCTCAGATGATGTTAGTGTGCCTATATGCTGTTCATTCCTAGTCTCAGCCTTTTTGTATTTGATGTAGGTATTATTCTGTAAGATTTTTGAGAATGGCAAACGGGGTAGCCTAGTTTGCTACGTTATGAACGGAAACTGTGATCACAAAGATCCCGACTGATTGTGAAAATTGTCTCGTTTGATGGGATTATGACCAGTAGTCTAAAGTAACAAACACTGGGACTTAATCCAATCACTGTGATAAAACAGTTATACCTCTTCCATTACCATAATGATTAGCATCGTAAATGCCTGAGTGAAACAGACTGCAGAATCAAGCTCCTTTCCCTTTTTATGAATGAATGCAGCGTCCCCGTGATCCCGTCAGCCAATCAGCAGGCTGCACCTGCACTCCTATGCAGCTCTGCAGCAACAAGAGGTCACATCACTTGAAAACGTGGAGGGAAGAACACGGCGGAGTCTGAGCAGCACGCAGCAGCCTCATTTGGATCACCAGGCCTTCACACGCACACAAAGACACTGGAAGACAAGCGTGTGGTTTTTTTTCCACACGATAGCGATGTCGCTGAAAAACGGCAACACAGTGGCCGTGGAGAGACGCATGGATCTGGCATCACTCTTCTGCATGATCGGGCGGCACGGTCCCGCCGTTGCTGTTGCCGTCATAGTGATGGTATCCGTGCTGGCCGGTTTCATCATCTACAGGACCTTGAAGAGGAAGCGGAGGAAGGCCACAGCTGCGGCCGCAGAAAGTGACGGTCAGACCCCCGGAGCGGAGGGAGACGCATCGGTGATCCAGCCGAGTCCAGAGGAATCCCACAGCTCTGTTATGGCAACAGGTAAAAAAAGATCCACTCATAACGCTATTAACTGGTTATTACTTTACTGCGGTCCGCTCGGTGTTGTAAATGTATTGGTTACTGTGGGTTATAGTAATTTACAAGACCTCTGCCTTCTTAAATCTAACTTTAAACAGAGCACTACAGTGGCCTAACATAAACGTACCATAGATTTAGGCTGATGCAAACGATATCTTAGTAGCCTATACCAAGCTGAGTTATGTTACAGTGATACTATAGGAGATATGAGGAGACAGGCTTTCGTTACGCAGCCTGAGCACTATAAAGCCACACTTGGGTATCATATAGGTTGGTAATTTACTACATTGAATAAGGAAACCAACATATTCTTGCTAGGCTACTTACTTTTGCATTTTACTTTTATCAGGCAACATTCATCCAACTGCAGGGTTTACTGTACATAGGGCTTACTTTTCAGTTTAAGATTTTACAGAATGAGCTGATCTAATGCACCTGACTGGACTATCATAGATTAAAATTACTACCTCTAAAAAATCAATTATGGTAATGGTAAATGGTAAATAGATTTGAGCTTGTATAGCGTTTTTCTAGTCTTGTGACTACTCAAAGCGCTTTTTTCACTGCAGGTCACACCTACCCATTCACACCCATTCACACACTGATGGCAGAGCCTAGCCTATGTTAAGTGACCATCAGTATGAACTAATCCTATTAACACACATACGAACAATTTAGGGTTAAGATGTGCCCAAGGACACATCGGCCATGTGGCTGCAGGAGCTGAGGATTGAACACTCAAGACGACCGACTTCACCAATTGAGCCACAGCCGCTTAGTTAGTAGAGAATAAGTAAAATGTTCCCATAATAACCCACTATAATAGTAAAGTATTTTTTTTACACTTGATTTGACCTTGGTCTTTGTTATATTATGTTACAAAGACCCAACATTAATGCACCATGAGCACAACACTTAGCAACATTTAGCAAAGTTGCAGCAGCAAGGAAAAACTTCCTTTAAGAGGCAGCAACCTCAAGCAAAACCAGACTCATGTTGAACATCCATCTGCCAAAACTGTGTTGGGCATGGAAAGTTGGATAGATGGAGATGCAGGAAGAATTATAGAGACAAATAGGGCAACAACAGCTCTAAGATCCACTTTAATATTTATATGAATGATAATAGATGTAGGGCTGATATTCTAGTTGTAGCAGTTGGAGTCAGGAGCGGGGGCTTTTTCCAAACAGTTGATTAATTATTAGTTCTGTGATTAGAACTTGTGATTTCTTGTCATTCTGCAAAAGGACAAAGGTGCATAACTTAAAATGCAAAGTTTACAGAAAACATCTTATGTAGTTTTGACTTCTGCCATTTATAAACCAGTTCAGATATTTGCCTCTAATCTGTTATAATTATCACATAATCATAAATTTAATATGTGGAGAGTATTTCAAATAGAAATTACAATTGAAGTTTTCTTAATGTATAACACCTTGTCTTTTTTTGTTTTATTTTGTTACAGGCTTGAGTTATGAAGGCTCACTGGATGTGAAGGAGGATTTTGATCTGATTCAAAGTGATCACAAAATCAGGCACCGCTCTGCTGCTGCTGCTGCTGCTGCTGTTTCTCCTGCTGGGAAAGAACCTTCACCTTATTTTTCTCATATGAAAGACATCCAAGTACCAGAAGACAAGCACCACTCTTCAGATGACACAGTGGAAATGGCAGTCATGAGGGATTCTTACAGAGTAGCTGAGACTTATCCAGAAGTGGCCAGTCAGAGCCTGCAAAGTGATACTTACACTGACGCTGAAATGGTGGTTGAGGAAGCAGATGATTGCTACTACAGTGCAACAAATGATATTATTGAGGATGTAATAGAAGAAGTCCATGATATGAGTAGCTGCCTGACGGAGCCAGACGTGATTTATGAGGAGAACCATAAGGATGAACAAAAGGTAAACAACAGCCATCAGAAACACATTCTGCCTGCTAATTATGCAGCTTCAGCTTTGGGGTGACATCATGACTTAAAGCCACAATTTATGAGCTTTACACTTGATTTGTAACTTGTTACTTACTTAGTTACAGAGGAGCTTAAAGCATTGACTGTAGAAAACATGGACATAGTCTCACTGACATCCACCATTGGTTTCTGAAGTGACATTTTGAAGCCAATAGACGGCGTTCGCCATATTTGAAACGCTATCTCAAACAAACTTTCTGTCATCCTAGTAACAGGCAAAGAACTTCAGCTGAGATGGCTCTTGACACACAGCTACAACTTGCCTGTCAGTCAGATCAGCAATGCCTCTTATTATGAATAATTCATAGACTTAAAATCATCAAATCAGATCAAAAAATGGCCCCCCTATAAAATGTGTGCTGATAAAGAAATTAACTATCCAGACCAAATTGTTCTTTTGAACCAGGCTGTAAATATGTTACTTCTGATTTAAAAATTGGAATTTTAGAATAGGAGTGTATGTGACTTCCAAAGCTTTTGCATCAAGCCTGAAGTGGACACCCAAGAAACTGCAGGTTTTTGCACTTCCACAGTGGCCTACATTTTTTTTCCGTCTTTGATCTCTCCAGTCTTGTAATATGCTATATATGTGAACAGATGAAGGGCTGTAGTTATAAATTTAGCAGACAGATTTGAAAGTAATTACATTTGTTCAAAAGAGTGGATTTTGTTTCCTTTGACAACGAGAGGTGAACTTTCCCCCCTCTTATCCAGTTTATATATGCTATGCTAAGCAAAAAAAGTGTTATATTTACTAAAGTTATATGAAAGTGATTTTTTTTCTCCTCTTTTTTCAAAAAGGAAGCAAATATGACACATTAATACAAACAAGTGTACTTCCAACTTTGTCTAAACTATTCCTACATTAAGCAACCCAGTGGGGATATATTTATCTCACCTAAATCCATTTCTGATTGACCTTGTTCTCTTTGTGTTTGCAAAGTAGCACAGCCAATGAGATCTGCCACTGCCAATTTGTCTGAAGTCCTCTGTGTCTAGTTTTTATGTGTGACTATACTGTCTGAAAGCGTACACCTGAGATACTCACCTTCTGTTTCTGTGTTTAGGTATTAGAGGCAGAATGCCAGGAAGCCGAGGTTGTGACCACATACAAGGATGCATCTGACGGGAAAACCAGACAAGACGAGGAAATCGATCATACAAGTGAAAATGATGAATCCCCATTAACTTGTAGTCAAACTGAGACAAACAGTGTGGGGTCCAACTTGGAAGATTCTGTCGTTGATATGGAAGATGCACCTGTCCCCTGTGTCTGTAACGTCAAAGATGAAGAGTTTGAGGAAGAGAATACAGAAAGTGTTGCTTGCAGTAATATTAGCATTCATCACCTCTCTACAGAGGAGGAAAAGAAATCTGAGTGTGAAGAGGCAGAGGAGGAGTGTGAAGATTACCAGCTAATTCCTCAACAAGCTGTGATTCACTCCTCAACATTTGAAGAAGAAGCAAATCTGCCGTCTACAAAGCAGGACCATCATGCTATGGATGAGGGGATTCTTCCCATTCAGGATAGTGAAAAGGTCACTGATGAAGACCACATGAACGACCTTACAGCTGTTGACATGCATACAGCTCTGTGCAATGAGACAGAAGTAGAGATTGAACAAAAGGAGGGAAATGGTTCTACTTGTAGTCAAGAGGTTGGTGTTCTTCATGATAAAGAGGATCAAGTGGAAGAGGAAAAGCTAGCAAGTGACGAAAGCGTTGCCCGTGCTGAAGAATGTGAAAGTTTGAGTGTTGAAACCAGCCCTGCTCTGGCCTGTTTGAGTGTGCCCACAAGTGCTGAAAACATTGACGACTGTGTCTCTGATATCACCACTGATGTCAAAGCTCAAATTTCTGGAATTTCAGATTCCCCTGACTTTTCATCTGATTCTAAACAAACACTAAAAGAAGATGAAATTGACCCTTCTCTAACTGAAGACACTGATTCTACTATTCTTGGATCACAAATGCCTTCACATGATACCGGCAATGAGGCTGAAAACAATGAAAAAGACCCAACAGTGCTGTCAGCTGAAAAATGTACTGACCGTGTGTATGAGCCTGATGTTCAGTCTTGCTTCAGAGACCAACAAAGTGACGAAATGATTCATAGTGTTGCTTGTGATGGTGAAAACATTGCTTCCCCTTTAATGGCTGAAGATATACCTCTTCCACATGTGTCATCTTGCAACAGTGAGCAGCAATTTGTGGAAATCATGAATAATGAAGTGTTTGGCAAGGGGAGTGTCGCCGATGGTGATACGGTTGAAAAAGTAACTTCCTCTGAAACACATGAAGAAACTTTCCCTTACATGCCATCGATTTGCCAGGACCAAGAAAGTGACCACATTGAAGATCACAATTCGGATTTAACCAGGGTTACTTCTGAATCTGATACACCTGCTTGCGATCATGCTTGCCATACTGCACTTTTAATAGAAGAAGAAATATCTACTCCTGACATGTTGTCTTCCTTCCAATACCAGCAAAGTGACCACATGGAAAATACAGAAGATTTTGATGAAACGGGGGTTGACACACCTTCTTGCAAGGATGCTAGCCTCTCTGCACTTTCAATGGCAGAAGAGATATCTTTTCCTGGTGTGTTGCCCCCCTCACAAGACCAGCAAAGCGATCAAAATGGAAATAGTGAAACTTTTGATGAGATAGGGGTTACTGCAGCTTTTGATACACCTGCTTGCAATGATGCTAGCCTTACTGAACCTTTAATGCCTGAAGAAAAATCTCATCCTGACGTGATGCCTTCCTCCCTAGACCAGGAGGACAACATGGAAAATACTGAATCTCATGATACATTGAGGGATAACTCTGCCTCTGATGTACTTGCTTTTGACCAGGCTGGCATTAAGTCAACTATAACATCTGAAGAAATATCCCATACAGACATGATGTCTTCCTTCCAAGATATACTTAGCAACCAAGTGGAAAACTATGAACATTTTCCTGAAGGAACCACTCTTGCTCCTGTCATGACTGCAAACAGTAGCCCTCCCCTGTGTCCAATTTACTTCCCATCTTTCAAGCAAAGTGAGCTGGGGGATAATGACTTATCATCTCCAGGCATTGGTAAAGAGAGTGGGATTTCAAGCATGGCTGTCAGCCCAGATTTGCAAGATGCTGGTAATGTGTTTGATGTCACTGTGGAAAATATTGTAGTACCAGTGATGGATTATGATCGACCGTCTGCTGCAGAGATAGAATCCAAATATAGTCTTTTTTCTGATGATGTAGCTGTATCTTACAAAAACGAAAATACAGCAGGTATGATATTTGGGCCTTTCCCATCACAGCCCCAGCCACCCCATAGTGAGCAGATGGATTGGAGAAATTATGAATCCTTTGCAGCTAATGAGGACATGTTTGGCCTTGAGATTGAGGATAGTTACCACAGAGAGATGGATCAGTTTACGGCACAAATTGTAGACAGTGTTACAAGCCTCGCTGATGAGCTGAAAGAGGAGACAGACATAAAGGCTGTCGTTGAAGTCGCAGAGATTAAAGAGAAGAAGGCACAAGTAGGTGTTGGGAAGAAAGAGGACACAAAAGCAGAGGAGGAGGAAGCAATGGACTTGGACAAGACTGGGATTAGCATAATGGAGGCAACTATGGACAATAATGAATGGATCACAGATAGTAACTACCAAGTCCTTCCCTGGATGAACCTTTCTGCCCCATCTATTTCCCAAGACCACACAAAACAAAACCAGCTGTCCACTGAAGAGAGCTCTGCTGAATCTGACGTCTCTTTTATCGTCACAACAGATGAGCCACCTGCCACTGAAGTCAAACAAACCAGCGATCTCTCCCTTGTTGATGAAAACTCTGAAAATAGCAAAAAGGTGCAAGCAGTCCAGCCCATGCCACAGAATGTCAACGTCACCTTCCGTGTCCATTATTGCACCCAGTCACCATACCAGACGGTGGCTGTCACAGGAGACCAGCAGGAGCTGGGAAACTGGAAGGGATTCATACCGCTTGAGAGGGCCAAGGATGGGCACTGGGCCACGGTGGTCAGCCTGCCCACAGAGTGCCATGTGCAGTGGAAGTTTGTGCTGTTGAACAAGGGGGAGGTGTGTCGCTGGGAGGAATGTGGCAACCGTTTCCTTGAGACAGGCTCTGGAGACGACCTGCTTGTGCACAAATGGTGGGGATTGTTGTAGGTGAGAGGAAGAATAATCATGGCACGTACAGTCACCTTTTAGTACTGGATGTTGGACTGGACTGAGCTAAGATTTTTCTGTTACAGCCTGTCACAAGAGCCACATAATGACACATGTTGTGGTCATTTATCATGTATCAAGATAATAACATCGTTGTAAGCACTGATACGGTCATCTTTGGGGTCAAAAAATGTCATGAAGAGTTATAACAATATTTGTAAAAGCAAATGCTTGTTTCTGTTCATATTATGTTTCTACTTATGTAAGTAGGGTCTGTAAAATGGACAACAGCTTTAATCAGATATTACAAGTTAAGCAGAAAGACTTTTTTTGCTAGGAGATTTGAAATTTGTTTTATATGCTACACGCTTATACAGATAACAAACATTTTTTAATTTCTAACTGTCAGAACTTGTGATGGGCATTATTTCCTACTCTGTGACATTTCATTGACTAAAAAGTCATGAAATCAACGGTGCAGCCCTAACGTACTTACATTGGCGCCTGTTTTTAATGAAATTGCCTCTTGAAAGAAAAGTTTATAAGCTTCTAATTTTAAACCTTATTTAGCCTAGATTCACGGATGTTTTTTGACCTGCAAATTTACTGCACCATGATTACTGGGATAAAACAGTAATCTAATGGGATTGCCCTTTTATGGTCAGTGATTCAATGGAACTTTCAGGGAACTGAGGATTGCCATCAAAAGAGAGAAGTATTACATAATACTGTTTCTTTTTTTATGTGACACTATCTTTAATTATGCAAAAACTACACCTCTTTAAACATTGGTAATTAAATGCAACTGTTTAAATGTATAAATAGAGTTCCTTATATTGTCTGTATGCTGCTTGAATACTCCCAACAATCTATTTAAATAAATGCACATAGTTCACTTTTCTTACAGCAATAATCAAAGCAAAGCAATATTTCTGTATGCTGTATGACTCGTGTTATATCAGGTATTCTTACATGTGAAACACTAAACTGTGATATAGGTTTAACTTTTATGCTGCTTTTTGTCTCTTGGGACTGCATGCAATATTGTTGTTGTTCTATAAATGTGCCTTTAAAACATCATTTTTCTACTAATGCAGACAAACGGTGTGACATGTCTTCAAAAACATTTGAGGCCATTTTTGTTCATTACATATTGTGTTTATTAACTCATTTAATGATTTCCTTTAAAGTGATGCCATCAGAGTATCTTATATGCAATACTGTGGTGATGATAATGCTACTGTTGAATGTCATTATGGTGATGTTGATTAAAGAATAATAAAGTAATCTTCTGTCATATCTGGGAATATGTTTCTTGTAAATGTTGTAACATTTAAATACCAGATATATGGCGGTTATTTGTAAATGGGAAATGGACTTGAGCTTGTATAGCGCTTTTTTAGTCGTTTCAAAGCGCTTTTACACCGCAGGTCACACCTACCCATTCACACACTGATGTCAAGTGACCATCAGAATCAGAATCGGTATTTATTATTATTATAGGTACAGATACTTGCGTTAAGATGTATGAAGGAGTGTATTAGGCATGGAAGTGTGTACTTACATCGTGTCCTTACATCATGCAAGCGTAAGATATCGTGTCACATCCCCCATCGTCCGACACTCTTCATCCGTTAAATATTTACTCCCACACTCTGCGAATTTTAGTTTCCCCTTGTAAATAGTGTGACATTTAGCGCTTTTATTTTGAAGGTGGACAAACTGAAGTGTGGTGCTTTGTATTGACAAGCTTTTATCTAAAATCACGTCTTGTCAATAAACCTCTTGCAGGAGATGAATAGTGAATATTATTATATTCATTTACACATACAAGTAATTTGACTTGGTGTTTTGGTGCAAAACAATTAAGAAAGGAAATATAAAAACAGCAGAGCTACAGCTGACAACTTAAGTAGAATGAGATATAAAATATAGAAGCAACAAGAAACTATATTATCAAATATAAAAACACAAAATCTGCAATGGAGGAGCTGTGCAGGTATGGTCAAGATTTGCAGTCAAAAAGTAACTAATCAAATTCGTACACATTCAGACTCTTGTCTTGAGCCAGGACACATCGGACATGTTGCTACAGGAGCTGGGGATCGAACCTCTCGAGGCGGACTCTACTAACTGAGCCACAGCGGCCCTCATTTGTGTATTTTACTCTCTTTTAGAAGGAAAACAACATCTGTCAATCTCTTAAAGGTAGATAAAGCTTAACTTAATTCATTTTCAATACATAAAAAGAGTATAGGATTATATGTATTTGATCTATTAAAGCATATAAGAAAATATCACCCCACATGTCTCATATGTATACATATATGGTTAGTTTTTAAAAACACAGCTACATATATTATTTTTTAAAGTTTGAAACAATTGAAAGACATTTGGATATCAAGTTTAAGAGATGACCTGCAATTATTGAAAACCAAAGGCTGTTATAAGGCAGGAGTGTTTTTCAAACATTTGTCTTTATAGAGGGCACTTTGAATTACACCCTAAGGTTGTGATTGACAAAAATAAAAACCTTGCTGATCTAAAAATATGTAGCCTGCCCTCCACAGAGTCATACTTAAAAGCTGGATGAATCAGGGAGCGTAGTTTGGACAATATGTGTATGTTTGTGTGTATCAGATGTGTAGCTCTCCATTCCAAAGTTATTATTTTTTAATGAATATGATTCATAATTCAGTATGGTAGGTCCACTCTCCTATTTTTACATCAAGAACCACCATCTTCGATTGATGTGCCACTGCTGTCTGACATCCTGTGAATCATTAACTGGGGTTGCAATAATCAAATAACACTAGCAGACTTAGTCCACCAGGTACCTTAGGACTTTTTTTTTTTCTTTAACCAGTACCTGACCTAAATCTTTGTATTTCAATGATTGTGTTCCGAACCTAAATCCAAGACCATGACCTTGTTTTTAGTCCAGCTGGCTGAAAGGTGGCTCCAGCAGAGAAAGCATCATTAGCAGGAGTATTTTCATGCCAGCTTGTCAGTTCCACTCAGCGACACACTGACGGTGACTCAGCTGTGAAAAGAAGCTGCTCTTTACCTTCCAGCACAGAGAATTGGTAAATGGTAAAAACTGCACACAAAAAAAACGCAATGTTTTGTCTGTAAATTATTCATTAGCACTGGTTACGTGTGGTTACTTCAGTAGATATTAATGGTTCATTGGCAGTCCAGAAAAAAGAGGAATTAAGATTAAGTCATGGACGCTAATTATCCAAAAGGATTTAAAATGACAAAATATTTAGGCTGAATGAACAATAAGGCTTTAATGAGAAATTAACAAAAGCACACAACGGCTAGACAAAATAAAACTAATGAGTCTAAGAATGTAACGCACATTTTGTTGTAGTGATAGATAACTGAAGCCATAGTGTGCTCTCTATGTGAATGCGTCATGTGAAACAGGATCCGTGCTGTCTCTCCACATTTAGAAGACCCCTTTTAACCAAAGTGACCATTACTTATGGTAGCCTTCTCTCAGGTTTTTCATATAATGCCATGAGCCTCTTAGGCAAACAGGGCCTCTGGGACTCAGTTGAAATTGGGGTCAACAGAAGACTGGTCACCTGCAAGTCCTGGCTTTCTGGTCTTTTAGATTTCAAAACAACAGTTCAGAGAACTGTGTGCCCCGGTGCAGAGAGCCAAATATAACAACAGATGATGTTATCTAGGGCCTTCTTTTTCAGTGATGTCAGCGAAATGTTCTATTCATGCACATGATTCTTATTCAAACAGTGTGACCCAAAATTGGTCAATAATTAAAAAATGCCTTAAGCACAGAAAAAAACCCAGAATCATAATGAAACAGTAGGTTTAATGTTTAATAAAATACCCAAGTAGAATTTATAACAAGTTACGGATGTTATGCACTATGTTTATGTGATCTCCTGGGTCATGTATGTTTCATGTAAATGCTTTACACTCCCTTCACTGGTGCTAATGTGGCAGCTGGAGGTGGCCACTTTCTAAGGTTGAAGGTAAAACCTTTATTTAGACACAAGGCTTACAACTGACACCACATACTGTCTCTACTTATAAGTCTCGCAAACTCACTGTGTGTCTTCGCTATCTCACATTGACATCAGGAGGACACACACACACACCATTTGTCAAACATCGAAACAGTTAAGCCACTGATGGACCGATGTATGATCTCTGTTAAGGCAAAAGTCTTAACGCTGAGTCGTCAGTCTAAACCAGAAACATCCCTCGGTTAGATTATTCACATTCACAGTATTTTGTCTTCTAAGTCAAACAAAGCTTTCAAATCAACACCGTGATTTGTTCTTTAAGAGAAGTAGCTTTTGAAGTTTTAATTGCCCACATATCTAATATTTAAATACTCTTAGCAGGTAACTAAAAGAAGATTATTTAATAGACAGGCACTTCACAAACCTTCATATTGATTGGTTTGTTGGATGATTCAGATCAGAGTCTCTTTAATCACTCCATAATCATTGTTTAATGCTTTATGCCTTGCCTTTTACATGGGTTTTAGTTTTCTATTAAACAATTATACTATACTACTAAATGTGTCTTAAACACACCCATACAATCAAAGTGTTGTTGATCATATTTCAATGTAATAATTCTATTAAAACAATGTGACAAAGTGAAAAATGGGACTTCTAGTGATGATTCCATGATGTACTATAACTGATGACTGAAACTCAAGTATTGAGAATAATCATTCAAGTTCATATGCCAAACTTGTCCTTCCATGTGTTTGTTTCTCGCCCTCCAAAGTCACCAAAAATAGTCAAAGGCAAGCATTTGTTTTTTAAAGATTTATTTTTGTTTTGTTTTTATGATCTCATCTTATAGGACAGTGAGATAGTAGAAAATCAGGATAGATTGGGGATTGACATGCAGGAAAGGAGCCACAGGTAGGACTTGAACCCAGGCCGTCCACTTGGATGATTAAAGCCTCCAAACATTGGGCCCAACCTAACCACTAGGCCATCTGCGCCCAAAAAAGGCAAACATTCATAAGTTTAATAAGAAACACTCTATTGCTTTTTTAAACGTGAATGTGCTCGGTAATTTTCAAAACCATAGCCAATTTAGAATTTGAAATATTTCTTGTATATCCGGATATGTTCTCGTTACGTTTCACTTTAATGAGATGGATAATACTCCAAGCTATTTCAATTGGTACCAGGGCTGAGTGGATCTCAAGATGCCTTTTGATGCATCAAAATGTCGTAAAAGGGAACATTTAAACCAAAATCGTAGAAATAAACCATCATCCTGGGCACCATTGGATTATCTATTATTTGTTAGGTTCCCCTTGAGCTTTCCCCTAAAGCACCGCTACTCTGAACTGGGGTTAACGTGACCATTAAGGCTTGGCTCCAACTTAGTTTAGCTCAGCAAACAAACAGCAATAAAGACTTGTCCCAAAGGTTTTAAGGTTCCTCTCTCCACAGAGCAGCAGTGGGTAGCCCAGGAGACTGAAACACACAGTGATACTCAGCCCACGTTGGAGCGGCAAGTGTGGAATTCTCTTTGAGTTAAGTCGGCTGTCTCCTCTTACAGAAGGCAAGCAGGCGGACCATGATGCAGTTTTCTACTTGAACTTTGCTCTAGGGAGATAGCATGACAATATCAAAGTGTAAGCATGTGTAGAAATGCTCACTGTGCTTTTACTCCATTTTTGTTTTCACTGTCCATGACTCAAGCCAGTTTCTGTGACAAAGCTACTTCTTATTCCTGGCCCAAAACATTCCTGTGTCTATAAATAGTATGAAGGATTAAACATGATTAATTTTTCTTAGTACTCTTTCTGCCCACACTTGCTGCTTTTTTCAGTGATATAGGCCAGAAAGGTAGGCTGTGGGGAATATTAAAATGATAATAAAAGTAGCTGATTTTCTAGTCAAACAGATATATGATCATAGGTTGTTTGAAAGACAAAAAATAGATAGAGTTGTGGTTTGGGTGTGTCACACAGGCAGACTATTTATAAAGCATACCAGTCTCATTCCTGTTCCACACTGTAGGATCATTCAGTGACCTTCACTGAAGACTGTGGAGCCTGCTGACTATGCTGCATGGCCGAAAGGGGGAGGAGCAATGAGTGAGGGTTAAACTGGAGCAGAAGAAATTTAGCATTTTAAAACCCTATATATGTATTTGTCATTCAGGTGCATCATTCCAAGCATACAATGATATTAATCCATCTGCAAGCAACGGGATCTGATAAGCAAAAGTATGACTTTAAATTGCCCGAAAATCAAAATCTACCTGTCAGGAATGTTACTCTTCTATTTCATCCCTTCAATCCTTGGCTTTCCCCCCAAATGTTCTCTTTTTTCATGTGATTAAACACCCATCCCATCCTGCCTCTTAAGCACAGTTACACTCTTGAGTCCTATGTGCACATTTCAGCAAGCAGATTCTTATCTTCTATACTATCTGGATCAGAGGCAAATCCAGCTTTTCTGGATCCATGCCATGGAGGGACAGCCTTTCACCGGTGATGTCATTCGTATAGCTGTCCCCGAGGACACTGCAGTTGTGGGCTGAATGCAGTATGCGTGTGTGCAGATGTAACGGTGCAGTTTCCCTGTATGTGAAATGGGGTTGAAAAGAGAGCTCAGGAGGAGAGGAAGACCGAGGCAGAACGAGATTAAAACTGCACTCGGCTGCATACATAATGCAAGCAAATCTGGGAGAGCTTTGAGTTGAGGCTTCCTAAAAGAGGTCAGGATATAAAATATTTACATAATTATTTCTTCCTTCACAGACTCTGACACCTCTGTGTAGCATGTTACAGTGTCTATGTATACAGATTTGTACTGCGTAAATAAACAATGTGTATATAATTTCCACAGACGTGTTTTACATGAAGCATCTTAATTACCCCAACAATATCCTATCAGTAAATAAAAAAGAAGTTTAGGTTAAAACAAAGATACACTATAATTGAACCACACGTGAAGTTTTTGGTCCTTTGACAACTTTTTATGTTCATATATGTATTTCTGTTTTGTGATCTCATGTAATAATTTAGCTTAGATTTTTGTTATCTTGTATATCTGTAAAAGCTAGAACTGTATATTTATGGAACTTGAACATTTTGAAACTACATTACATGGAAGTGTACATATGTTCTCCATTTAGTATGATTATAATCTCTGGTATTAGCTTCTGTTAGAAATGTACCCTAATGCTGGAGAGGTGATATTCATATTTGATATGTATGGCTTTTTGCATATTTGCATTGTGTTGGGGCGGCTGTGGCTCAGTGGAAGTGTTGTTTGTCTTTCAATGGGAAGGTTTGTTGTTTGATCCCAGTTCCTGCACATGTCAATGTGTCTTAAGACAAGACACTGAATCCTAAATGGCTCCCAATGGAATAGCCAGTAGCATGTGAATGTGTATAAATGGGATTAGTTAATACTGATTAGCACTTTAACCCTAGAACACTATCGCCGGGTGATTTTCACCCGAGCAAACGTATTTACATGATTTTCATTATGTTGCGTTTGTCTGAGTGTCAAGGGTCCCTGGGTAGCTTCAGCATTGTCTTTGACGTCTTTGAAGGCGTGGGTGTTTCCCTTCTTCAAAACATGCTTTTCCTACAGGCACTTGTTCGGGTGATTTTCACCCGGCAATAGTTTCTCTCTCCTGCAGCTGTCCGTGTGTCAAGGAGACTGTGCCTTCATCAGGGAAGTCTCAAATGTCCCAGGAATGGGTGGACCAAAGACCAAGTTTCCAGTTTCATTATTTTTTGTTCTCGAATTCCTAATTTTTCGGTAATTTTGGAGCATTTTTATAGGGTCCCCCATGATACTTTTTTGTCATTTTGTCAGACATGGCACAGTTGAAAATAAAAGAACACTGCTGTAATTTGTCATGTATTGTCATATTTTTATATATATTTTGATGACAAGTACTTTTTATTGGGTATATTATATCGGGTAAAAATCACCCGGCGTTAGTGATGGTGTTACTAATTTTAGCGATAGTGTTCTAGGGTTAAATAGCATCCTCAGCCTTCATTGTATGAATGGGTGAATGTGACATGTCGTCTAAAAGCAATTTGATTAGCGAGAAAGCCAGAAAAACTCCAATTAAGGAGTCCATTTACAATTTGTGAGCTAAATGATCTAATGAAATACAGTGGAAAATGTTAACACTTAAATACATTTTTTAATACTTCTACTGTACCTCTGTCACTTCCATTCCTCTTTTTTTATATGCACCTTGATGTAATTTTAATAAAAGAAATGGCCCCATAAAATACTCAAGTTTTTTTGTTTTATTCACAGATTTTTAATGCAGACACTTAACAACATAATAAAATGAAATCTCCAATAGCTAACTATGCTGTAGGACTGAACAAACAGGATCTGTGAGTTATGTGTTGGTCCATGCAAAGTCTCTTGTTTGACACTTAGAACCATTCTGCACAAACACAGTGGCAGACACAACACTGACCTCTGGCTGTTCTGCCGAAATGCTGAGACTAACTGGTTCAAACTGATGGAGCTCTACTTCTTTTCATTAAGTAGTAAGTACTTACTGTTACAACAAAGAAGGATAATACAAAGAATAATGCAAATAAAACAGTGAAAGTAGGTTCATTATAGATTTCAAATGAAAGTGAAATCACCTTCTCAAGGTGTCAATCTCTTTCTTAGAATGACACCCTGAGTATTGACAATCATTTCGGGAAAACAAATAAGAATAAAAGTCATTATATTCATCATGACGTTACAGGCACTTTGGTTGTCTAGGTTCTCTAGAACCAGCATCCTTTACATTTTCAACTTAACATTCAAGACAATTGATACAGTAGTTCACAAACACTAAGGTAAAAACGTTGAGTGCATCAAACAAAGAAAATCAGTCTGTAGTTTCAGGTATTAAACGTTTTAGGCCTTTAAACTGCATTAAGAATTTCTGTCTTTTTGCATGTTAGACCTTCACTCTCTAAAATGTTCTTTTTTGACAAAGCTTAATCAGTACATCAGTTTTTTTCTTGCATATTTGTGAGCAGAGGCTCTTTTAAAAGCTCTCCATGTTTGTGTGTTGAAGGTCTTGCACACTTGCGTAATCATAAGAGTCAGCTGGTTTACTAAATGTTTACATTGTAAAAAACAACAACACTTAAATCTCTCTGCAGATCTATCCCAGGTTGCACAATTTTCAAAAGACCAGGCTTTGTTTGACTGCATGCATTAGTGTAAAGTCGGACTGAAATGAATGGAAAAGGGAGTTGAAGTTGTGATTTGGTACTTTTTGGGCTACGAAGAATACAGTACATGAACATTGTCAGTGTCAATCTAAATGATAGAAAATGAGCATGTTGGTCCCTTTAGGGTGAATGTGCTCTGTAGTTTAACATTTTCACAGAGAGGTAAACCTTCATC
Organism: Tautogolabrus adspersus; assembly: GCA_020745685.1. Lineage (NCBI taxonomy): Eukaryota > Metazoa > Chordata > Actinopteri > Labriformes > Labridae > Tautogolabrus > Tautogolabrus adspersus. The sequence continues at coordinate 8,676,840 of CM036549.1, read as the reverse complement.
CTTTCAAATAAAAAGGATATAATATTCAAACACAGTAAACTTTACCCTGTGCATCCCCTTATTGATGTGCACTGGATTCTAACATAAAACCTTGTTAAGCTGCTCCCAGGCTTGATGCAGTGTTTAGTCCCCGCGTACCTCTTGTGAAGGACTCCAAGGCTCCTCCCCCTCCTCTGCGATGGTGCGGTAATGTTGTGGCTGATTTTGCGCCAGGGGAGAGTCTGTTTGGGAGAAGAAGGTCGGTCGAGTCCTCAGCGGTAGTTTCAGCAGGAACTTCCGAGATGTCACCAGATCACCGAAGCCCTTGGCGTGTGAGAAGGCGTAGCCAGACCGACGGGTGCTGATACGCCTGACAGGTCTGCGGCGAGGTGCAGGAGCTGGCAGCGGCTCCTTTCGCACCTTGTATCTCACCTGGAAGAAGGAGACAGAGACAAGACTGCACTGTTATCTTCTTAATATACGTGTCATTTCTTAATCAGGAAGTTCTGTTATATTATTTCACATTTCAAATATCAGTTGGATAGATCTTAATCTGTAGTCATTATTTATTTCATGAAATTTATCACATCCCTTTTTAACATTTAGCATGCTAGCTTGCTCATTTCGATTAGACATCAAGGAACCAACAAATAACAATATTTAAAAAGGTGTTATATACTGTTTTTATAGATTCAAGTTAGCAGGCAGCTATACAGTTTGTATGCTACGTTTCTCATAACAAGAAGTTGATTTTGTACATTTACAACAAAGTGTGAGTGTCTACTTTACAACTGATGCAGAGCATTAGCAGATAACATGTATGACTCAAGTATTTCTATTGTTGTACCAACATATTTTAGCTCAATCTTTGATAATCATCTTGTTTTTTTGTCTCGTTAGATTGACCTTAATACTATCCAAGGTGTCAGAAGGTCAACCTGAAGGTGAATGTAGAAAGGCTGAGTTTAAAGTACATATTTACATGTAACATATTTGTTCATCCAGAGAACACAGGTGTACCTTGATCTACTGTATATACAATTCAGGAAGACATGGTCGTTTCTAGAGTCTGTGTTATGTGTTATCTCACCTTGTCATTAACTGTCGGCCGGAGCTGAATAACAATAAACCGGAAAGCCACCACAGGCAGAATACAGAGGAGGGAAGTCAGAAATATGGTCAGCCACACGTTCGGCTGGTTCAAAGAGTTCCTTGCTGCACCTGCAGTTTAAAAAAATCCGACCAGTAGTTAGAATCACTTAGTATACAACCTATAGTTTTTCATTGGGGATTTAAGTGACTCTACAAAGGGGGAAAAGTACTTACCAGTAAAGGGGAAAATAGAGGTGAAGATGAGAAACATGCCATTGCTGTACATGGTGAATGTGACGGCAAAGTAAGCAGCCAGACTTCCCCATACAAAGAACTGGTTCACTGCTGTCCAATAATGGGTGTCCAGACACAACTGAAAAGGTCATTTGAGTAAAAAAAAACTTGTTTTGTAATCTGGTAGACATAATTATTCATCATAGGTGTTGCAAGATAGTTTACAGCTAATTTTAGTGGACCTTCAAGATCTTACTGCCATATGAGAATGCCTGTCTTTGGCTAACCCAGTTTAAGTCAAGTCCCTGTATTACATTGAAACAGAAATTTGTGAATGTAGCGTTCTGTGATGCTTCGTGTGACAGAAAGTGTATTACTCACCTGTAGCATCACCACAACCAGCAGACAGGTCTGTGCCAATAAAGCAAAGGATTGATAGTCAGCAATGTCCTTCCCGTCATCTCGGACGGTGTCATGCATGGCGGCCCATGGGATAAAGAAGAGGATGAGGGAGCTGTAGCAGCTGTGCATCATACAGCGCACAAAGGCTTTCTTACTGAAGTACAGGTTCAACTGGCCTGGAGTGTAGAGCTGAGGGTACTGGAAGCTCCAGCGATCGTTCACATCCTACGATAGAAGAGGACGATAGAGAGAGATGAGTAGGCCTAGAGGATATAGATGCCACAGTAAAAACTGCTGATAATGAAAATGTTAATGGGCATACATTTTGAGTTTGAGTGTCTCAGACTAATGATGTATTTAACTTGAATATATACCTGGTCAAAGAGGCTCATGCCAAGGACAGGAAGAGCTGTGTAAACCAGGTTGTAACAGGTGATGAACCACTCGTCATACACAGTCTATAACCAAGAGAAAAACAGACATAAAACACAGCAATGCCATGTTAAAAAGATTTTTCATTTTTGCTCTGTGGATAGATAACTGCCTTTTTTGACTCTAAATTTCATGTTTATATATTTTCAAATAAACTACATCTGTGGGAGGTTTCCAGTACAGTACAACAGGTGTGCCAATGAGAGGAGTTGTTTGCGAAATTTTTGAGAAGGTAACTTTTTGTCTCTTTCAGGGTGCATCTGCTGAAAGTTGTATTTTATAGACATGGCTCAGTGTATCAACAAACTGTATTGCCTATGTGCATCTTCATGAACATTTAATTTAAATCCTCTGGTGAGACTCCTATTTGACATAGTGGGATAACTTCAACTTTGAAAAATGGAAAAGTCTCACTTGATTCTTATGGTTTGGTCTTTGCATTGAATGTAATGTAGTAATTGTGTTCCAGTGCATGTTTATCACCTGTGCAGAGAAGCCGCAGAAGAAGGCATACCAGAAATGCACAAAGGTGAAGGTGAAGTTCTTGTAAAAGAAATAACGAAGGAATTTGCACATGCGTAGGTAGGACCAGCGACCGTGAACCAGCAGGAGGCGTTGAAGGTAACGAAACTGAGCAAAAGAGTAATCACTGGAGAGAACTGCCTGCATGCCCTCCTGACCGCTGATGCCCACACCAATATGAGCAGCTGAAGGATGAATAGAAATAATTATTTTCCTGCTGTTTAGTTTAAATTCAAATACAACTCTTTGTTCCTTGTGGATCTCGTTATGGTGTCTTGAGTTTTATTTGTTTACCTTTTATCATGCTGACATCGTTAGCCCCATCGCCGATAGCCAGAGTGATCGCCTGCTTATATTTCTTGACCAGCTGAACCACCTGGGCTTTCTGCAGAGGGGTGACCCTGCAGCAAATTACTGTCTGACACATACAAGCAGTCCTTAGCAGCTCCAGCTGCAAGTTATTCTCCAGAGCAAAGGCCTGAGGACAAAGGGTAAGAAGGGATTACAGAGGTGATGTGTCAACTCCCCTTAAAGCTTCCTTGCCCTATTTGATATTTTAACAAGACAACAAAAAGAACATTCTCTCTTCACTGTGAGAGTATAGTTCATTTTAAAGTTGATCCAATGGTAGTTAAATGTAAACAAGTCTAAATAATGTACAGCCTGTAAATACGAATGTGTATAGTTTGCATGAAGTGAATCATTTCTTAAACTTTTAGACAAACAAACATCAGTAAAATAAAAAAAGGACTCCAGTGTCCAGCAGGAGGACATAGAGAAAAAATTAAAAACATTTTCTATTGCCTTAGCAGCTACAGGAAGTAATGCCTGAATAAGCCTTACCAGACTGTGTCCATTTATAATAAGGGCATATTCTCCATCCACCTTCTCATCCTGCACATTCTCAGTCTTTTTAAGCCAAAACAGGCCCGCACGAGACTTTATCACCGATGGCTCATCTGCAGAGTCAGGACACATTTTTCTTCTTGCGTTTCTGAAAGCAGGAGGACAAGGGGAAGCTTGTGTGAGTTTGGTATACGTTTTTTTTTTAAACTATATTATATTTTATAAATGCTGTTACATAAGCTGTTTTTGTTACCATGTCCAGCTTATTAGCTGACTGTTTACAAAACTAAGTTAGCAATACTTCTGAAGGCAAGGAGTGTCTTGTAGCTAGCTTTATCTGTGTCTTTGAAGCTTTAGACTGTATGTAGCTGTCATGTTAACACTAGTTATCTCTAGATTGCTCAACATTTATAAAATACATTATATAAAAATCACCAGATGTACATGTTAAACTGGTTATTTAAAGTCTGTCAGTGTTCAGCAGTTACTTGTTTCAGTGAGACTTACTGTAGCTCCTCTTTGACTCCTTCAGCTGTATTTGCTGACACAATGAAAATCTCGCTCATTTCCTCTCTTAGCATGTTGCAGGAGTAGCCAATGTTCTCTGCTGTCTCTGTTAAAAACAGTCACATTGATGCAATAACACTGTTGGACATGCACAACATTCATTCTCTGACTCTGCACACACAGAATGTTGTTAACATGACTTCTTGACACATTGAGAGTCACAATGAGAGTACAAGAGAATATATTTAATCTTATACTTCTGTATAACTTCTCCCATATTAAGTGTATAATTTGGACGAGAATATCTTAACATGTGACACTTACCCTGTTTATCCCCAGTCAACACCCAGATTTTGATGTCAGCTTTAGCGAGTTGCTCTATGGTCTGTGGCACGCCATCCTGCAACTTATCCTCCACAGCTGTAGCTCCCAAGAGCTAGAAAAAACAGAGCATATTGTGGTTATGATGAACGATTAGATTATATAATATAAATTTGAGTACTGAACATTTTAGACTACTTTTCTCAGTATTTTCTTGAAAGTTAAAATCACCTAAAACCCAACACAGGCTAACATCTGAATAACAAATTTGTAGTATTCCTAGGGAGTGTTATCTTTTCATGGGGTCTTATCAATATTAATTTAATGTGTTAGGATATACAGAAAAATGGTATTCTTCTTCAAATAAGCAGGAAACCTCTCTACAAACCAAGAAGCTAACCAGCCAGTTGTTGATTCAATCAAACTTCCTGACAATGTGTCAAAGTGTTTAGTCGGTAATCTAACCATTAGATCTTTCTCTATCTCTTCATAAAGTTCATCTAGTCTCTCCTCTCTGTCGTCCATGGCAGTGCTGGCCTCGTGGTGGCGCTGTTTCCAGTCCTCCATAAAGCGCTCATCCAAGTCCTTGTAGGCCAGAGCCAGCGTACGGAGGCCGTCACCTGCATACTCCTGTTTTGGTTTGGCAGAGGAAAGCAGTTAACTACAAAAAAAAAACCTAATTTTTAAATGTACACTTACTTTCTTTTAACATACACATTACAATAATCCAACCTCGACTCACATTGAGGTGTCTGATGGTCACTTCCTTTAGTTTGTTACAAGAGGGGTGTAGCCTTTCGAAGATGATGGTGTCTGCTCCTTTGCAGAAAAGAGTCAACTTCCCTTCAGGGCTTCGCACTGGAGATCATGATTGAAGTCATTAGGGGAAGCAAAGTCATGAGATTAAACAAACTTTTCATTTGAATGTTAATTGCATAAATTAGAATAAACATCTTTCAAAGAATAACATGAATTTGGTCATTTTCTGAATTTACCAAAAAAGTGATTCCCAAATAGATTAATAATGGCGAGGATTAAAATGTACTAGTCAATGTATTGAGACTCAAACGTAATCTGTTGTCTGCATTAACATAAAAGAAAAATGAAACATTGTGCCACTGCTTTACCTATCACTGACATTCTCTTGCGGACATTATTGAAGTCAAGAACAGCCAGAAGTTCATAGGTCACTTGTTTGCCCATCTCCCAGGCCGTGATGGTCTCTGGTGTGCGTGAGCGGAACACAAACCCAAAGTTTCTTGCCGCGGTCACCAGAGCGCCCTCATCGGGGGACTGAGCTTGATAGTAGAGCTCACCTAACGGATTGGCAAAAGTGGTAAGAATGAAAACATTAAACATGTGAAAATGTCCACAGTGAGGTGCTTGGCGGTGTGCTCCTTTATATTCAGAGTCCAAGAGCCCGAGAATTTCAAATCATACATATTGAGGCTTCAATACAGCCTGAAGACATAATTAACTTGAGAAAAAACATCTTAGAGTACAAAAGATCAATCATTATTATTCTGTACATATAAGAATTTCGGGTTAATCTTACATAACTAATAACTACCAGAATGAATATAAGTAATGTCATTCATTTGCTTTAAAACATATTAACCCCTTGACAAGCAGTAATAAAGATGTCCATTAGAGGGCGCTCACCCTCTTTCTTTTCCTCAGGCATGACCGTGTGGCACAGAGCAAGCAAGCGGAAGAAAGCCTGAGCCTCCAAGTTTCCCTCTTTTATGGTCTCTACCAGACTGTGGTCATGAAAGCTGAACTTTGGATCAGCCAGCTGGTTCCACGAGAAGTCCACTTTCTCTGTCTTCTGCAGAAAATAAAATAGAAGAGTTAGACTGATTCACTTATTACACACAGTTCCTAAAAAATACAGGGAAAGTATGAGAATTCTTCTCTTACCTCTGTTATTTCTACCCGTTGTCCAGAGAAGTCAAACAGCTCCCCTGAGTGAAAAAGAAAAGTCTGAATTAATCATTTAGCCCATGCTGATGTGTCTATTTAGTTTTGATATAAGGAGGGCTTCTAACCATAAGCTTTTACGTTGATGGAGCACTTGTTAAAAGTCATGATGTTCTGTGTCAGGGTGCCCGTCTTATCACTGAAGATGTATTTGATCTGGCCCAGCTCCTCATTGAGGGTGGTGGTCCTGGCCTGGGCAGGGGTGTCACTCTTGGGGTAATACATCTTCCTGTCCCAGTCTATGTAGAAGCTGTTCCCCAGGCGGATGATCTCCACACTGATATGCAGACACATAATAAAATAATAACTAATCAACTTTAACTCTAAACTTCAGAAGTAACTTGTGTTGCCTTTCCGTGCTAGAACATACCTGACATAGAGAGAAATTGGCACAACCGTGTTGAGGACGATCACATAGGACCAGAAGGTGAGGAAGGATGTGAGGGAAGCATTGACCCCTGGTTCACGAGGAAGGAAGACTGTGAACACTGATCCCTCCCTCGACTCCCAGATTGCATTACCAATGGTCAAAATGCAGCACATAGACGCCAGGAAACCAAATATCTGACAGAATAAAGATAGTATCGAAAAACATTGCATTAATTAAATGGGCAATTTAAAAAAATCTATCTGAATTTAAAAATAAATTGTTTTATGAAAGTGAGAAACATAAGTGGAAAAAAATCATGTTCAGTTGATTGAGTGATATACATATATTTAGGGATAGCTTTAAAGTTACAACATTCTTCAATTTGAGTTAAATATGTAACATCTAACATCAACAGTTTCTGCATTTGTGTGTGTGCATGGATGTCAAACTCACACACAACACCAGGACATTCATTAAGTAGTCAATACTCGTCCGCTTGAATATTGTCCTCCCACTGTTCTGCATCAACTTGGTGTCAGGACCTGGAAATATTTAATCTCTTGTTAAAATACGTTGTAATCAAACAGATAGAGGCAGGGTTTCCCCACCTGCAGGGGGTGATTGAAGCAAAAATGTACTCTGCAGATTAAAGATAAGCAATCACTAATATAGTTATATCGAGACAGAGATTACATGCATCTCTCTTGTTGTTTTTATCAATATGTATAGGATACTACTTTCCCTGTTGTAGTTGTCTGGTGGACCGAGGATTAAACTGGCACATAAATTCTTATCAGTCAAAAGTCCAAAGTTACTATTAAATAAATAATGCCGCCATTAATTAAATGCAGGTGGGAAACTTTGGAGCTATAAAGTCATGTGACAAAAGGTTAGAAGGTTTTAGTTGTGTTTTTTTTATGAGTTTTCATTATCACTCAATTAATCATTTATCATTATGCACCACAGAATTGACCTGGTATGTTACTTAGAATTTAGTTTTTGTTCGAGTTGTCTTTAGAAAAATAAATTACTGTCCCCACGGGAACGTGAAATGTCAACGTCCATAGGAATGCAAAACATCAGACACTAGCAGCTTGTAAGAGTTGGGTTAATCAATCTACTTACCATTATTGGTAGCCTAAGTCTATATATTCAACATAAACGCTGTTTTTGTTTTTAAATATCTTGGAATAGATGATATTTCCCAAAGTAGCTGATATTATTTGGTGCAGCACGAGCGCCCTCTGCAGGACCCTTGCAAACATGAGCAAAGAACCCCAAATTTAATAGAGAGGGGCTTTTTTTGTCCACGTCATCAATCAGATGTTGCCGGAGGGTGACAGGAAAAATAAAGAAAGGGTAGTAATTTGGGAAGAAACGTACTGCATTGCATGGCTTACAATTAAGCAACTATCTTTACAACTTTTGATTTTGTTTTAAATAACAATGCTGAGCTGGCATTGTTGGTTCTTCTTTTCTATCAACATGACAAGAGGTTAGACATAAGTAACTTTAAAGAGGATTCATTTCTGGATAGGAATCACATTGCAGGAACTTTCAGGCCCCAATGCTGTTCAGCCAGCTATGTATCAACAGCTGCTGAGATTTGTTACAACTGCCCTTGGATCCATGAAAGACAAAAGGTCTGGTTTGATGATGGTGATATATTCTGATCTGATTAATTTGAACCGACCTGCAAGCTTTGTGACCCACATCTGCTTTGCCCCTTGTTCCACCACATTGACCCAGATAGATTGGTGATGTAGCACCTATGACCTGGTGCTACATGACCTTTGCTAAACTGTCAATAAATACTAAAAAGACAGGGTTTAGGAAAAACTCTCTTCTTTCTTTTGCCATTACAGTGGCAACCAGCAGGTCACAATGCCTAATGTAAAACAAACACAGGTTACACAAACTTAGCCCAATGAACTATATGGGAAAATTTGGCCAAATAAGTGCCTTCTTCACAAATATAACCAAAACACCCAATGAAAGATTATCTTCTAGAAAGATTGATGTTCAATTACTCAAATTGTGTTCCAATCAGAGACTTTTAGATTAGGATGTCAAGGCCTTTCAAGCTTCTCTGAGAGTTTGTAGAACCTTGTGTTGTTGTTTTTCCTGTAATTTGCTGTTAATACGGTATGTTTGGATCTTTAAGTGTCTCAATTATGGCATAATGCTTAAGCTGCGGAAAGTTTACCTCCAAAGATAACCAGGCCAAAGCACCACTCTGTGTTCCTTAGAGTACATCCTCTGAGCAGCACCTTGTCGTTGTCCAAAGCATACGTTTGACCATTTACACTCAGGACTCCTTTGAACTTGTCTAAACGGTTGTTGGGAGGCTCACAATGCACTTCACCTGAGAGAGACAGAGGCTAGGGGTTAGCAAAAGCATGCACACTAACAGTTAAGATGGGGAACAAATGCCAAGTTACAACTCGTGACAGTTTGGTTTCTTATTCTCTTTCGCTTCAAATCTCTGTGTTGTCAATTGTTTTTTTTTTCTCAGCTTCTCACCATGGAAGCCAGCTAGTGCATCAATGTTGTCCCCCAACTCTCCTGTAACAGTCAGGGCCTGTTTCACCTTCAGATTGGTTTCACTGGGGGAGATCAAGAGGACGTAAACAAACATTATGCAACTGAAGGGAAATCAAAACAGTGGGAGACACCAGCACTTCAGCTATGTACAGACACACAAATGAACACACACAGTTCTGCACACTCACCCATCCAATTCAGCTGTTTCCACATAGACAAGATTGAGAGGCTCACTGCTGGACAGCAACAGAAGATCTGCCTAGAAGTTAAAGCAGCAATTACAGCACAGAAAACGAACTGAAAGTATCAAATGAAATTAAAAAAACATTATCTTAACAATCACTTATGGACACAAAATCTGGGAGTCATGTTATTATTGAAAGCAGTTTTAGGCTATTTGAATGCAACAGTGCATACTTACTGTGACAAACTGATTATTCTCCAGTTTGATTATGTCTCCAACCTGAACATCCATCCATTTTTCTTTTTTTAGTCTGACAAAAAATATAAGCAGAAAACATAACATGAGATCACAATAACAAAAAACGTCATTATTTAAAGCTGAGAAATGTGTCACAGCTGTAACTTGCGTGTATAGATTTATCATGTATAATTTACGAATATAAAATGTGATATTTTCATCTTCGATGACTTACTCTCCATCGATCAGGACCGTGACCGTGCGGTTATTCACTTGATTGTCACTTTTATGCCTGTTCTAAACAGATGATGAAAAGGAAAACAATGCTGGTCAGATTAGATGACTGATTGTTGTTCCTTATTTTTTATGTTGTGTGGGATTCTTCTTTGGTTAATGAACAAAACACTTTAGTTTCAGGCTCACAATTGATCATAATAATCAAGCTTACTATGTCATCGCTGGCGTCTTTTACTGCTGTCATAGACAACACCAAAAGAAGAGGGACGGCCGTGGTGAACCAGGAGAGAGAGGAGACTTGAGGGATTACCTGTCAACGAAACACACACATTTATATTTATCAATGCTGTGTGTCTGTTGGATCAAACCAATTTCTTCAATGAATATTACATGGATAACACCAAAATGTAAAATGTTGCTACTTAAAGTGTACCTGGAGGGCCATGAGGAAGAGGAAGTAGGCGTTGGCGAGCCTCCTGAACTGCTCAAACAGGTTGAGAGGCAGGAAGGTGAAAATGTTGTATTTGGAGGTCTTGATGGCATTGTTCTGAGAGAGTGAAAGTGTATATAGTAAAGTGATATATTCCATTTACCAATTTATTTTTGCATACACAGAAAGTTTGGGTCTACACTTACGACATAGCGGAAAGACAAGTTGAAAGTTCTGTCATTAGCTCGCAAGCGTCTCTCCTCCTCTGTGGAAAAGAAAGGGCAGAAATGGAGGCATTGCAGCAGCATTTAGGCTATACAGTTAAGTTTCTTATCACCACATTGCCAAGTACAACACGCAGAATGTTAAGTGTTTATGCTATTAGTCCAGCTACTCTGGTTGTTATGAAGCAAGAACAAGAAACACTCATTTTTAATATGTAAAGACATTGAGTGATTTAACAACTTAAGAAAAGTTAGTATGCTTCATAGCTCACCTTCTTTTTTCTCTTTCCCACACAGCTGTCCAAAATATGACGTTACTGACCCCATCTTTAGCTCAGTTTCTTCATATTGTACACCTACAGAAAGAGCATGTGTAAACCCATTTCGGGGGGGGGGGGGGGTATATGGTTAGTAAAGCAAAGAGCCATTTCTTTGTCAGACCTCATCGAGATAGCAACAGAAAGGGGAAACTGTGAGAGGGAACTAGAATGTTTATGGTGCATCATGTTTGTGTTTAAATCAACACTGTAAATAGCAAGGTATTAGGACAGGAAAGGATCATAAAGACGACACAGTGAGGAGTAAATTCACTTCACTATATGCAGTCTCTACAAACTAAGTTAAAAAAGCATCCAAAACAAAAGCGTGAACACTGGTAAAATCATAATCCTGATATTTTACCTTTTTTTTTTTCTTAAAGCTTGGGCTGTATGGTTTAGTCAAGAAAACGTGTGCAGATAAAAACTGTAGTTTCTGGCTTATTTTACAGCTGTCAATCAAAATGGGCTTTGACTGTAAAGATATGCTTCTGATTTGCCATAACAGCCACAGCATCCAAGGTAGACTTTTGTGGATTATATATAAAAATCTGGAGATAACATGTGATCAGTTACAGAAAACAAGTCAAAGTTTCCCTGGTGCTAATATCAGGTAACATCCTGTATTCTTTATCAGTGCTGTAGAGCTGTAAAGGCATCTAGACACTCCCTTCTCAACCCTTTGTACCTGAAAAAGATCCTTGGCAGATAATATATAAACACTAAGATCAAGATAGTGATAAGACCATGAATACAAGACACTGACTACACAGCAGAAAATCTATTTTTTCCCCTCTTATTTGTGTTTTTTATGCCACTTAGTCAAGCTCATGTTAACCGAATGTAAACCGGAAGATTATCCAACACCAATAGTGAACTTCAACAGTGCTACTGAACAATAATGAATTTGGTTTGATGTAGATTTAACCTAAGCTTTCTCCACATCCAAAGGAAACCATAAGGTTTGACTCACTCTGTTGCTCCATTACTGTCCCACATCTTTAAAATCATGCAAACGTGTGTATGACTGAGCCGCTAGGCCTTGACTTTGAGTGAGTAATACAGAGTTCAAAATGAGAGTCTCCTTTGGGATCTTCTTTCACAAAATTGCTATTTTCTAAACGTTTGAAAGTGATTGAAAGTCAGCAACATACCTCAAACAAAAATGGGATTCTTGTGCCTTAAAGTCCCGCTCACACGTACACACTGGGCCACAGGGCCATATACAAAATAGGGAAAATAATTCTATTCCTCCCTTAGTTTCCGCCTCAAATAAAGTAAACCCAGTCCCTTGTTTGAGTCTCTCTAAAAATCCTGGCACCAACTTAGTCCAAAGGCAGAGAAAGATGTGGAACTGGGGCCTCCAGCTGAATGAAAGACACACAGGATAGAAGACAGATGAAGCGGTGTTGTGGTGAGAGAAGCACCTGCAGTGGAGGTTTCAGGTTCATACAGGAAGAGCTGGGCTCAGCTTTGCACCTAACAGTCCAGGGCCTGAACAAACAGAGAAGCGATCTTTGGACCTGGATGGTGAGACAGGCAAGGAGTGGAGGGGCAGTAAAACAACAGTACAGGTAAATGGCTCCAGCCAATCAGAGACAACATGTTGGTTGTGATCCCAGCAGTCAGTTAGGCTTTGTAACACACCCTGTGATGGGTGGGCAAGCTTCGACTGACAACGTCTTTCTCATATTTTCAATATCAGCTCCTTTAGTCCTATTATCATTAAGCCTTTATCAGAAGTGTAAAATATCCAACACATTTGTTTTATCCTCAAGGAAAAATATGAATTAATGACTCACTGAGAGTGAGTCTGATCTCTGAATGTTTGACTTCATGGCTGATATGCACATCGAGGAGCTTCTGAAATGAAACTAAATACCTGGACTTCTACACAAAGGAACAGTGTCGTCCAGGGGACCTCAACATGAACCGCTTGCTAAATTAGTTATTGTGTGTATGAAAGCACAGCAGTGTGTGAGCTGGGTTTGTGCCTGTATCCACAGAGACATTATTGCATGTATAGACTGATTTGCATGCACAGAGACACAGAATGTAAAAAAAAAAAAGGTTCCAGAGACCCGAGATTGTTTAGTGTAAAATGTAACAAATTCAAGATTTGTATGTGCATCTATTTCCAGACCGTTAAAGAAAATTGAAAAGGATTCCCCGCAATGGTAATAAATAAAAAAACAGCAATTCATGACATCGCTGCAGTGATATTTCATTCCTCAGCCTATACAAGTAGAGATCTGCATAGTGACATTTTCTGACTTAGTTAAGTGAGTCACTTCTTCAGGTTTTGGTAAGATTTGTTCTAACAGTGGTGGAAGACGTTTTTAGATCCTTTATTGGTGTAAGTGTAGGGAACTGAGAAAAAGTAAAAGCTTTAAGACCTATGCCTTAAAGTGGAATACAAAGGTTTCTAGCAAAATGTACATAACAAGTTAAATAACATTTTAATCAATGTTCAGATGAATGATAATATTGTATAAATTGTATACATTTGTATAGTGTTTTATGCTCTCGATGCAAGACAAATTCCCCTAGGGGCAATAAAGGTTTCATTCATTCAATAGAACTTCATCAATACACATTTTTCCCATCTTTACTGCATCACTTACTTAAAAAAAAAACATACATAAAACAAGGTCTTTATTCTGTCTTGAGTCATTGTTCATGCTATTCAGATATAGCATATTTGGCCAAATGACACAAAACAATTCAGTATTTATGCGAAACAGTTCAATGCATTGTTTTTTCTGCACAGGAAGGGGAGAAAAAATGGAAACGTGCAACTTGTCTTTTAAACTTTTAGACAAATTTAGTTTAAGTGCTCAATATTTGCCCTTAACAAGTAGTCTGAGTACTTAGTTACATTTTATCACTACTTATTAATCCAAGTAATACAAAAATCTGATGTACTGTATGTTTAATTTTGTCTCTTTATAACTACAGTAGAAACCCCACAAATGTCTACAATGTTTTTACTGGGGAGAGTCGCTCCCCATATGTTCAGAAGCAGGAGTCATCATAGTGTGTGGCCCAGGTTGAAGTCATTCCCCACTCTCTAACTCTCTCCCTCTACTCAACAAAAGTGCAACCAAATAGGTAATTATTTGTTTTAAAGGAAACATCCTGCTTTAAAATATGTTATTGATGTAGAAGTGGATTGTATTGAGTTGGTGTTGCTTACCAGTAAAAATCAAAGCGAAATGACATTAGTATGTTGATGACGGTTTAGTTTTAAATAAGTGTCTGAATTCATTCTAAATGGTTTTCATTTAAAAAAAATTGTCTAATCTAAAGTGTAATGCAATTCTCCACGGTTTAACCTTTGAATAGGACTGAATAAAAGATTCCCCCCCTTACTTTATTTTCTTCTACATGCCTGGCCTTAATCATTTCTGTTAAATGTGAATTAAATACATCCTGCAATAAATTGCTTCACAAGTCGACGGTTAAGTGCAACCAGAGTGGTAAAGGAATGATGTATTATTGTACCAAAGTTACACTAACTTCAAATCTTTGATGAATTTCACATTGTACTGTAAAAAATAAATGAATGAGAAAGACAAACCCAGGGATACTTCTCAAATACTTTATACAAAAATGATTGACTGGAATGTTTACATGTTGACAAAAACATTTCAAAGCAGTGACAAAAGAAAACAGCATATAATAAAAGTTTCTATAACTGGTTAACAGTGGTAATGACTTCATGATAGTGCAAGGGTTAGAAAATGTAGAAGTAAAAAAAAAAAATCTAAATGAACATAAATACAACTTGGCACAAGGAATGTTAATATTAGAGATTGGCTATGTAACATTTCCCCTCTAAAAAAACCAAACTGTATTAATTAGTAAGGGTTTATTAACTCTAACAAAGAGGAATGTGAATTTCTCATTTCTGCAAGACAGTGATTGGTTTAAAAATGTGCACACGCTGAGGTTCTCTTACAACGATGACAAACACGGTCATATTCTTCTCAGTGTAAATGACTCCTGTCCATTAGAACTGAAACATATCGTATATTACAATCATCAACATTATTTAAAGTGATTGAATCAGATTAAGGGAAACGATCATAAAACACACAACACAAATATAACAGATGGCAAAGAATACTTAAAAAGTGTTCAACATCATCGAAGGTAAAAAGTACAAAATATAAGGAGCATCACTTGGAAACATTATTTGACATCATGGTAGTCCTCAAAGCTAAAAACAAATGGAAATACAAGAAATGAAAGAAAGCTTTTTTAATATTCTAAAATAAGGCCACTCATAGAAGAGTAGAAGAAATGAAGCAGGAAGATCTATGTAAACCATGAGAAACTCTACACTCTGGATCAATTCAGTCGCTAAGAAGTCCATATTCAAATGTTCAAACGTTCTTTTAGGAAAGATTGTTGTTACCTGTTATATATCTTTAGGATCAATGAACAGCTCAGTTGTCAGTCAAGGACGAGAGTTGTCAACTTTGTTAGAATTTAAATGTCATAAGCCGGGTTGTTTCCTTATTCCGATGCGTGTTTTCATCAGAAGCTCTTCTTCTGTGGAACATTATATGTACAGCAGCAACACATGCCTGCTACCAGTGGTATAAACAACACTTTGAATCACGTTTTTTGTAAAGCACAGGCAACAAATAAATATGTATAAAACAATAAATAAAACGGTTGCAACATCATGGTTACACTAGGCCACATTAGCCAAGAGTTGGTGATGGAGCTAATAAATAAATATGGCCTAAACAGAGTTCACCTTTAACATACAGGGTGAATAGGAAACACGGATGATGTAACATTGCAAGGCACACATTTAACTGAACAATTGTTGAATTGAAGGGGTCAAATTAAGGGTTTAAGTACCTTTCATTGAAACATGTGCTGCACAAGATCAACTTGTGAAACCAGCACAATATTTTAACAGCTTCACCTCAACTCCATTGACTAATTATATGACCTTAAAGTAGGACTGTTGCCAAGCAGTTGTCTTTTCAAAACCGTACAGGATTTTCACATTGAATCAAACCATCATACGCGGATATAGAAAAGAGCATTCAAAAGACTTGTTTACTTCACTCATTCACAGTTTGCAGAGTGTAAGGCATTCAAAACAGGGCCAATGGTGTGAAGGGTTCAGGTGGGGGTATTGCACTAACACACTGGGGAGGTGTGGGAACTCTTTTGGCAGTCCAGCGTGGCCTGGCATCCTTCTGTTCCCTCGAGGCTTCTGCGTCAGACTGGTGAGGAGATGGGGTTTAAATAAGAAAAGCTTTAAGTGGTGACTGCCTGGTGACACAGCTGGTGAGTGGGAAGGTTGACTGAGCTTGTGTATAAGTGGTCTAAGTGGTTGTTTGCTGTACATTAGGCTGTGTAAGTAATGTGACATTAAAAGTGAATGTTGGTCCGAAAACACCCTGAGGGTGAATGTGACAGCGAGCCATGATCTTGGCAAGGAGACACCAAACAGTCAACAACAGGTAAGACACTTGAAATATCTAATAAAAAAGTTAACATTGCTTTTAATGGAAAATAATTCCCTGTTTTTTATCAAGACTGTCCCATGAGATCATTCCTCTAATCCTGAAACTCAAAGGCCATCCCTTTCTGTCTCTCTCCCTCCTTCTCCTCCAGCTCTCCTCATCTGCCCTCCTCAGCTGAGCGGGTCTCTGATTTTAGTCTCACAAACTCCTTGGCCACATCATCGTTGGAGCGCTGGGAGAGGATTCGCATGGCGGTGAGACCGGTGTCATCCATATGGATGCGTTGGCCCAGTGGGCACCAGCATGCGCAGTTGCCCTTGACGTCTTTTAATTTGATCACGGTCAGGCCAACGACTCTGTCGGCACGGCCAAAGCAGTAATCTTTGACGCAGACTTGCAGCTCATAGCACTCTAAACCATCCTGGTTACCCAGAACACTGTGGAGACAGAAACAGGAGCTTAGAACATGCAGTGATTTAAATACTATTACATATAAAAATACACTAACATTTTCTCTTCTTTCTTTAATCTATGTACTATAGAATGTAAAAAAGAAAGAAAAAACCCTATTTCTCACAGATTTAGTTTTGACTGATGGTCCTAAACCTGAATATAGTCACATTACTGTCACATTAGAGAGACACGTTTAGAATGAAACCAGATAATGTCTGACATTTTGCTGTTAATATGGATTGGATTTTTTATCTTAATGATGTGTGATTAACTGACTTGTTCCAACAGCTTTTAAATGAAGCTGCTAAATACAATGGTTAACATGAATGATTTCACCATGGAGCTGTAAATAACCCTTTTCAGACTGCTTTTAAAAAAAAAAAGTGCTGTCACTAAGCTCAGCCGTCATCGTACATTCATATTGATTCCGCAACGGCATAATATTGGTGTCCCAGTCTGTGAATTCACATTTTGTTTCGACGTTACAGGAAGCAAGGCACAGCGGGAGCTCCACATACACACACACACAGTCAGACATGCACATGCACACACGGTGCTGCTCTCTCCCGCTGTCTCCCCTGAAACCGTCTCGCCTCTGTTACTACCTCTGAAGACAGTACAGGGGTGGGATCTGAATAGGGCTAATGTAAAAAGCAAACTGTACTTGTGATAGATGGATATGATGTGAAAGCAGAAACTATGTTGTTTTACAGTAACATGACAACTAGTTCTTTAAGACAGCAACAAAGAATAAAATAGAATAAAAACGTTTTTGTTCCCTCTATATTCATTATCAATTACAAACAGGTACAGGTGTTGGGAGTACGTACAAATGGAACGTCTCGTTAAACTTCGGAGACCAGCTGTTGTTCTTGGATTTGGTCTGAAATTTGCGCTTCTTGTCGCTGAGGTTTGGTCCGATCATGGAGATCTCCACGAAGGGTCGAAACATGCCGGATGTCTGCCACTTTAAGTCATTAGCTCCAATGACTAAATGTATAAAACCACAATAACATAGGAGCAAGACAGACACAAACAGAATCAGAGGGTGACATAATCAGATTAGAACATTTAATACAAATGAAACACATCTAGCAACATGTTATTAAAGCTAATACAAACCTTTGGCGGTAACTTTTCGGTCCCCCTTGGCAGGATTGTGCAGATCAATCTGGATAGACACTTCACCTATTGGCTTGTCTACGCCAGAACCTTGTTAAAAGAAAAAAACACATTCAATGAGCTAACATTTGGCCTGGAAAAAAAGAGTCAACTTTAGAAGACAATATAGAAGAAAAGATAAGCTTAAGGGTTGACCTTCCCATCCTAAGTGGGTAATCTAAAGGGACAAAGGGAGAACGGTTGAGAATAAAGAGGAGGGCTAGAAGAAGAGTTCAATGAAACCTACCCCTGCTGGGCTGTATTTTTTCATTAGGAGTAAACCTAATACCCTTTCCATTGTGCACTGGCACACAGGCAGCACAGGAGATAAAGTGAAGAAAGCAATAACATGTCACAAAATTCCAGCTTCAAAAAACACATTGCACTCGATACAGGTGAAAAATGAAAGAGGCCATACTATATGCAGAGCCTAGTGCACATAGTGCCCTCTGCTGGTAAAACATAGGAAATGCTTTCCTGCTAAGCCCTCTTAGATTTGTCATCATGAGGCGGTGATCTGTACTACCTTGTGCATGTTGGGTGGTCACAAAGGTCTTGATGAGGGTGTCTGTTGTCTGAGTGTAGAGGGACAGAGCGTGGCGTAGTGAGGATAACTCCGAACTCTTCTCCAGGTAAGCCTTCTTCAGTCCGCTGCCTCCTGCATGGAAATATTGCTGCAAGGACATACATAATGAGTCAGCATATGGCAAAGTGGAAGTAGTGTTCAAGTAACATTAAAGGCACCAGCAGCTACTCGAGTTAACATGTTAGACGAGTTCTCCTTGTGAAAAAAAAAAAGGACCAGTGTATTACCTGATGTTGATAAAAAACAACAACAAAACAAACACAAGCAATGCAGATCTTACATTTTTCCAGGATTATTTGGCTTGCTCATATATTCTGATTGATAAAATCCATCCCCCATTTGGTCCACTTAATCTTTTACCTTTAAGCCTAAGGTCACAAGCTTCTTACATAACCTTAGTGTCCATGTTTATTGGATGGATAGGTGATGAAGCAAATGTGGCCGATCCGCCCTGCAGCCTAATGAAACCCAAACCTGCAGTATAAACTGACCTTGATCGTGTCCAGTGCCACGTCCATGACAGCACACTGCCTGGGAGACAAGCTTTTAGCCTCCCCTGCCATGTGATCCTGCAAATTGAAATGGAGAAGAGATGATTTAAAGCCCTAAAAATACATCACATCTTTTTTTCAAGTAGTAGAGAATTTCTCAAACATATGAAAGTGTTAAAATACCTTGAGTTTTGAGAGCTGACCTAGTTCTTTTGCTGCTGAGAGAATCTGTGCACCCTGAAAAAAAAAGGGGGGGAATGATATGTGCCCTGTTAGCACTTTAAAGATTTTTTTTTTTAAGTATCAATACAAGCACACAAACAAACAAACAGTGTTTTAATCTTACAAAGGTATCGTTGCCCTGTGGTAGGACAATAGTCTTCTCCAGGCTGGTCATCACAATCCTCCACAGCTCCTTCAGCACACGTTTTAGCACAGTCTTCTCACATACAGTGGCAAACAGTGTCAACCTGTAAATATGTGCAAGCATACAAAAACAGATGAACTCAAGGTGATGCGACGTATGGAACATCACTGGGTTAACCTAGTCGAAGCTAGATATGGAATCTGACATCTAACGATTTCTACAAGATCATATGCAGGACAGAAATTTAGAACGCAGGAGAAATGAAACTCCCACAAACAAAACTGCTGAAAATGAATCAATATACAGAGCTGCAGTTGGGCATTTGGGAGAGGACTGTACCAGCAGAAGCATCCTCACACAGGTCACATTTTTGGGATGGGAAGAGCTGTCCCAAATTTAAATGAATCCACTCACCTTCCATCCAGAAAATCCATGAGTGGACGTAGCATGTTGTCAGAGTCAGCGTCCACCTGGTTTTTGTTGTTGGCGTTGAGAGGTCCCTTGATTTGGCAGAGCAGAGACGACATCTGTCGCATACAATCATTAATCCGGATCTGGAAACTGAAAAGAAAGCAAAGAATTAGTCAGCAAAAATACACGTGTGGGTAATGATGTTAAAGTAAATATGCTTGTTTGTGTACATGTGCCTGTGTGGTTTTGTATTTGTTAAAGGCTCGTGGATTACTCTACCTGTTCCCAAACGTCCTGCTGAGCTCGTCCAGCACATTGTTCAGTTTCACCTGAAGGTCGTTCAGTATTTCACCGGCCTCGGTGTCCATCTGTAGAAAGGCAGGCAGAAAGAATACAAGCACAAATTTGACTCAATGGCTTTTATATGTTTGTCTTAAATAGGTCAAAAAAAGATACACTCGAAAGAAAACGTCCAAAACTTTTCGAAAAACGATGCAGTTTTTCTCTCTGTAATATTCAACTGGGGAGAGAAGTATGTCAATTCTATGAACAATGAGGGACAAAACATTCTGTAACAGCAGTTTATATAAGACTTCAAATGTTCAACTCTTGGACAAAAAATCGACTTCTTAAGCTGCACAGCAATGAAGCTAAAGTACGAGATTTAAAAAAAGAAAAAAAGAACGACAGTAGCCAGCAGTTTGTGGAGCACCATGTTAAACTGAACATGGTTAACGTGTTCTTCGACACTGTAGCGGAGAGATTTCAGTCGAATAACCATGACTGTAGTTTATAAAATTAAATGGGAAAAGGAAATAAAATACAGAATGAACAGACAGATTAAGTCAGCACACACAGTCGAGAAAACCCACCTTTTTACCAGACGTCTCCAACTTTCATAGAGAGCACATTGAAAAACAAAAAAAGTTTAATACTGCAAAAGACTTGTCTTACATATTCAGAGTCGAACAAGCACAGGGTGAAGGAACAAGTACGAGTGAAAGAGCCATGAAATACCTCCAGCATACCTAACACAGGTATACTGTGGCATCATCTAAATAAGCACTGCCTGCAGGGAAGCTAGGTGGAGCCATGGTGTTGGCTCATTAAGTCAATGATCTCAATGGTCATTTGATTCATGGCCTGTCAGGGTCGAATAGCACTATTAGTGAGGGGAGACTGAGACGAAAGGGAAGGCTTCAGGGTGGAAAGTCAGCTGGGAATGGATTGTTTTCTGTTTGGAATGTGCAGAATGTGTTGTTATGCCCTGGACTCTGTTTTCCTGTGCATGATAACATCGATGCGTTTGAGGCTCACCTTCTTGTCTTCTAATGCGTTTTCAGTCTACGACAGCACAGACAGTTGGAGGTAAACACAGGACAACCTCATTTAACTGATGAAGTCATTCCCATTTGGAATATGATTGCATTTATAATATGAGGGAAACTACAAATGACCAATACTCATTACTGTACACAAGGTGCTTTTGCACCTTGATATACATGTAACGTACCTTTTCTACTGGGGCATCCATCTTTGTGTGGGGGGAATGTTTGATTTTTAAAAAGAGAAATCAAAATTAAAAGCTGTCATACAAACAGAAAAAGCTCTGCTTTAACATAACTGGGGGGGGGGGGTCTTCATTTACAAACAAATAAAGTTTAGAAGATTTCTAACTGCAGGCTTTTTTTAGAGTTAGAAACGTATAGAACACGACAAATACGGGAAGATATTCAGATTGGAAGAAGTATAACTTATTAATAATATTGGCACCCACCTTTTCCTGATCAGTCTATAGCAAAAGAAAAGTTTCAAAGAAAAAACAAATTAAAAGAATGGTACAACAAAAAGTTCCTGAATAAGCTTTTTTTGTAAAAGGAAATGAGTGACCAGTTTTGAGGAAAGGCCAGGGGAAATGCCACTGAAAGAATTTAAAAACCTTAAGTAGAAATCAACACCGATGATGATACAAAAGGCACACAAAAACTCCACACTGACAACAAAAGGGATGGTGGATTGTTTCAGTAAAATCACTGGTGACAGTGGGAGTATGAAGAGGGAGAACAAGAATGACTCGGACTGAAATGCGTAAAAAAACAACATTCGACTGCAACAAACCTCAACCTCAATTTTCACCCCTTCTTCCCCTACTTCCTCCTCCTCCTCCTCCTCACTCTCCTCAAACTAGGAGGTGCAGTGAAAAGACAAAAATTTCATAAAGCTTTATAGCTAATGTCAGAAACTCTTTCAAGCAAAATATTAAGTGATACACAATTTCATTTGCAGAGTATATGCAACCATGCATCATAAAGACATGCTTGCATATACATTGAACTTGCCTGCCATGCTAGCAATCTATTGTTGCGCTAGAAAAGAGAGGAGAAACACCAGTGTGACTTCACTATCCCTTCAAAAAACGTCTCAACTTTTACTTGTAAAATGTTGTGACTACAAAGTGTGTGAAGATTTAGTTAAGACCTCAACTGGCTTTAGCTGGTTACACACTGCCATCATGGTTTTGCATTATGTATTTATTTCTGTTCTCTCTGCCACACACACGATTAGACAACTGAACAAAAGAGCAACAAGCAAGAGCAATGCGGTGAGCTTTTCATGCCTAGCCTAAGCGTAAGTATTCATATTTATTTATGCATTTTCTTGTAAGCTGTATAGAAAAACGTAAATTAAGAGGAACTACTGACATTGTGTCATTGTGGTCAGTTTCTAATAACACATTAACAACAAGAGCACAGCTAATTCAAAAGACAAGGGGGAAACAGATGTGCTTTCTTAGCTTTCAATAACTAGGTTGAGTGTGTTTTGATGTGGGTATGCTCCAGTTTAAAATGTATTCAACATGTTTTCAGTTTTTAGTGAAATTTGATTAGGTAAATATTGATCCTAAAACCATTCTTTCGAAGCATTAAAAGGTGTTCTTCTATTAAAGAACACATCATTCCAATAGTTCAAACACACTTTAACAGCATTCAGTTGGAGGACTCAGCTTGTTGGACCAATAAAGCACAGGCAGACAACGCTGCAAACCTCGTCATGGCAAAAATCATAATCACGATTATCTTGATTGATATCGAGATCACGATCATTAAACACGATTACTCGTTGCTTTTACAAAATCTGCATCACATGCATGTGTCGCACTTAAACACTCTGAACACTTAGTAAAAATCAATAAGTTAAAAATGTGAATATATCTCAAATAAATAAAAATATTAAAAATACAAAAATATTAAAAAATGAATCTATTTTTTGAGGTAGAGGTGATGTACTCTTGTGGCCAAAATATACCACCAAACACTTCGAAACTTTTATCACACATGACAAAACCTGTGGACAATACGAGCGCGACCTTGCTGCACAGTAATCATTTATCTCGATGATGTTGTTTTCATGATCGTTGGAAGCAAATATTTTAATTGAAACTTGATTTATTGCCCAGCCCTAAAAGCGATCTTTGATCCATACTGTAAATAATTTTTCCCTCTAATGATTTTCCCTTCACTAACTTCCGACATGCAAAATCCTTTCACATCAACTTCATCATATGATGATGCTTTTTTTTAATCATCTGACAACATACTGTGACTTTTCACAATGAACCGTGGACCACACAGACGAAAATATAAAAAAACATAAAATACTACATCATTAAGTGCTTAACAACATTTCAATATCCCCTCCCCTATGTCCGTCATTCCCCTTGTGTATCATTCTGGGTCCAATAAGACTACCTTCTAGATTGTTCTTAGTAAAGATAAATTATCCACCGGGATTGTAAACAAAAAGTTTTTCCATGTATGCTAGAAACGTCAGCAATCCAGCATATTTTCTTATATATGTATAAGTATTTTTTATATTTAAACCATGCAAGCAGATTGGCAACAAATCTTCTGGATAAATTAGAGCAACATTTTTACATCTCAAACACGAAATCGCAATTACACTCCAACAATAACTCGATGGGTTGCTATGAAATGTGCTTCAGCACTTCATTTAGGACTTATTACGTGAACTACTAGTGACTTTCTAATCAGCCGTGGCTGGAGTTGATTGTTGAAACTCTAAAAGAAAAGAAAACTCACCAGACTAAAGCGGTTTAGCTACTGTTCATGCTAGAGAGGGGTTGTCTATGTAAGATTATGGATCTAGAAGTCTCTAAACATCCCTCACTACAACAGATAAATCTAATCTGCTACCATCTACGCTGCCCACCAGAGTCTTTGCTTCCTCGTCTTCGGTTACGACCTGCTGTGTGAACCAAAGGAAGAGGAGTAACAAGTGTAATACTCTACATATTAAACTGATTTACCAAGTGAATTATAGACATGCTCACACCATGTTGGAAACCTACCTCTTCCTCTCCTGCCTCCTCCTCCTCCTCCTCCACTTCCTCTTCCACCACTTCATCTTGCTTTAGTTACAAAGTGAACACACTGATTGAAACTTCTGCTACAAGTTTAGACAGCTACGAAACAGCTAGTCTACTAAGCACTACTTAAAAATATTGTCTGCTTTTCAAATTCAAAGCAGAGAGGAGGCCACACTAAGAAGTAGCTACACTAAGAAAACTACTACAGAGGACATGATTTAATTTAGTCTCCGTCTCCATATCCTCCAGCCTATAAGACAGTACATGGTCTAACTCCTCTGACGTTACTGATCTATGGTAATCCAGTTCTAACAGCCGTCTACTCCTACTTCATGGTTAAAACAACCATGACGGTACATACCCGCGCTTCTTCTGTTGCCGTCTGATTTACAGGAGACAAAAATACGACTGTTGTACAAGTAACCAACCCCAAAACATCAACTGTTATCGATCCAGAGAGAAACTTCAGTGGGGTTTAGTTGATTCAAAATGAATGGCTCATAAATATGAACCAGCAATGTCATACTGGACAATGACATCCGATTAGTACATTAGAACATTACATGTTTCTTGTCATCCACACCTCCATCTTTAAACATACCTGTTTGGCACCCATCGACTCAAACATCTTCTCCAGCTGAATTCTTAACTGCTGCACGTTATTCAACAGGACACATGGCTGCAGAGGGACACAGGAAAAAAGAGAGAGGGTTGGCTGACATATGAAGCTGGACCTATTCAGCATTTCAAAATGATGCTAAATCAGAATTTAAACCTTGAACACAGAATTAAAAGAAAGAAGACAAAAGTCAAATCTGAACTTTGCTTGGATTTGCATTTTGTAAAATGAACACAAGGTAATGTCTGTGTCGGTTCTCAGTTGTCCAGGTCATGGTAAATTCGAAGCTTGATCCCAAGGCAACTAGACTGGTTAAAGATCTTGAAGACGTTTCTCCACCGAAAGATTTCTTCTGTGCTAAACTATCTGGTGGACGGAGCTACAAATGTAAGCCTCTGTTGGTCATTAGCATGCTAATGATCAAGGATGGCACACATCAGATAATCTACAGAGGCTTACATTTCCAGCTCCGTCCGCCAGATAGTTTAGAACTGAAGAAGGCTTTCGGAGGAGAGGTGAAACATCTTTGAGATATTCAACCAGCCCAGTTGCCTTTGCATCAAGCTTCACATTTAACACAAGGTAATGAGAAGAACTACAAATACAGCATTTTTGTGATACAGAATTTATAACGGTTACAAAATGATGAAATCTCTTTGAGCCGTTGAAACTTACAATCTTCTCCTTGTCAATGTAAGAGGGGAAACTTTTGGTCAGGATGGCACTGTATTGAAGAAGAACTTTGGCAATAGTCTGTGAAGATGAAGAGGAAGAAATACATTATCATTTTCTACAACATGAAACTCCAACTTGAAACCATTTACAAAATGTTTAAAATTGATTAAATTATTAACGTAAAAACGGATGTAACGCTAAATGAGCAGATTACACAACACATTGACACATTTTGGCAGTATTTCTGAAAGACCACTTGTCCCCAATTCTATCATTAGAAACATTTCTCATTTTGTGTATTTCCCCTGCATGCATGAAAGCAAAATCCAGTGACACAACTGTTCTGTTCCTCTGTCCCAAAGCAGGGGAATATTATCCCTAATTCAACATTTCCTTTTTTCTTTTCTTTAAATATCATACAATCCCTCTAGACAAGGCTGCAGCAGTACATTTCTATCACATGCTCTATTCAGAAGCTGTTTCAGAACTTTAAGTCCAAATAATCTGTGACAACCGATGATGAGCATGTTAGATCCAAATCAACATGTAGCTCCGGCCTTACCTTGGAGAAGCGGCGGCTGTACTGAGCCAACACATTTGGATCAGGACACTCCAGTTTCCTGATGATCTCGAAGCTCTGGTTGAGCTGGGTGAAGATGTCCACCACAGAGCACGAGAACAGAGCGTGCTCAGACGTTTGCTGGAACTAAGTCAGTGTGGGGAGGGGTGGGAACACACACACACAAATATTTATGATACATCTTTTTTCATATTTTACATAGTTAAAAAATCTCAACAAGCTATAGAACAACTTTCTGAAGGGCCACATGCTGATACTGTGTGTCTCTAAATATGGACTCAGTAATTTGATTTATCTAAATAAACAAAATCCTAAAAACTTATTAGAAGAGGAAACAAAATGCCAAAAGTTCATAATCATTTTCTTACTCCATCTTTTTTGTCTCTCTCAAGTGCTCCATGCATAAACTCCATGGACACGTCCTCATTTTCATCCAACCACTGTAGCACAAATTGTAGGAACCATCTACACGGGGAAGTAAAGACAACAAAATCATTACTTTAAAAACTATATAAAAAGACGTACCCAGTTATTTCAAAGTTTGACTTGGTTATTTATTGTTCTTATACCCGGCTAGGGTGCAATCAATTAAATAGATATATTCAAAGGGGAAGTTATTCTAAAAGAATCATAACGTCCCCCCCTTAGCTTTGAGTGAATGAGTTTCAAACACTTACGATGGGTAGTCTGGGACAACCCCATTAAAGTTCGGCAGCTCCTTGACATATTCGTTGTAGAGCCACTTGATCTTGAAGTGCATGTTCATGTAGTCGGTGCTCTTACACAGTCGGTGCTTCTCGTGCTCTGCAGACACAAAGACATCAAAGAGCCTGTGAGCATTGGGATGAGTTTTTGTGCCAGAGAAAAAACAGAGACTCAGGCCATACACACACTTGGATTGTTAGTAGGATGGTATCGAGGGAATCTGTGCTGTAACTCATTATGTTGACTGTAAGTCGGTTTATCTGGCCCTCTGCTGTGTTTGTTTAAACTATTCTTTTCAAAGTTGTCTATTAGAAGCTACACAAATAATGGATGTGCAAAGTGAGTGCCTTTGGTGAAGAGTAGGACTAGGCAATATATAGTTTAAGATATATTATCTAATCATTTTTGAATTAAACCCAGAGGTAACAGAAACATATAACAGGTTCAAGTTTGATAGACAATGAGACCCACATGCCTGTTTTTGCAAATAAATCAGTCTCTACTTGCTGCATGAGACTAAATAACCATGCTTTGTGTTGGCTAATGTTTGGCTTCTGATTATCACCTAGAGTACAGTAGCACTGTTTTTGTTACTAAACTCTCTCTTTATTATCCTTCCACCACAACTCAACAAGAACACACTAAAGCTGCTGAAGCCTTGTATTTTCTTCTGCTACAATATTTGATTTATTTTTTTAACAAATGAAGACTGTAGATATTATCCCCCACGAGTAGCCCAATTTATTGGTACCATTTGTAGCAAGTGTGTTGTGGTTATTGACGTACATTAAGTCATTGGCAGATGTTTTTATATTGAAATATGTAAACTGTTTTTACTTGTATTTTATAATGAAGATCATTTTATTATAATAATGAAAATATAATAATCTAAGATCTGAGAGCCTACCCTCATTCTCCAGATAACTTATCAGAATGTCCCTTTGACACATCTTAATTAAGTTTGTATGATTGTTTATTTTATGTTTCATGTGACTGTAAATTGAAAGCACACACAGTGCTTTTCATGTACAATCATATTGGGCATGTAAGAGATGTTTCAAGACAGAATGTATCCTAACTAGAAAAACCAACTCACTCTCTAAAGGTTATTCCCAATTCAAATACTTCATTTAAAGTACAACTTAGTCTGTAGGGACTTGGGTTGGGAACAGGAGGATCGCCGGTTCAAGTCCCGGTACGGACTAAGTCTGGAAAGTGGTTTCGGTAGCTGGAAAGGTGCCAGATCACTTCCTGAGCACTGCTCGGGTGCCCTTGAGCAAGGCATCGAAATCCCCACACCAGCTCAGGTTCACTCTGGGCAACACCCTCACTCTGACATCTCTCCATTAGTCTATAGGATCCTGTTTGTGCACGTTTGTATTTCAGCCTATGTGTGTGTAGCATGTTCAACAACAGAGAGTAAAATTGAATTTCCCCATCGAGGGATTAATAAAGTATTTCTTCTACTAAACATCTTCTCTGATGGTTTTAGGTTTCATAACAAACAGGACACCTACTGTAAACTAAACTGATTTTATTTTTCTTCCAGCCAAGGAGTAACTTGATATCAGCAATATTCTTTGACATCAATATAAGAGTCACTACAAACTGTTTTTCTAATGCATTGACTGCATAAAGCTAATGTATCTAAGTCTTATAAGCTAAAGACACGCCTTAAGGAAGTACTAGGAGAATTTTGCATTACCACAAACAGTAAATAGCTCAGATCTAACCAGGCTGGCAATGACTTACTTTTTAGTGACCTACTAAAAATGAGGTCTGCTCTAAAAGCTTAGCAGTCAAAGCACTCTATGGTTTTACTTATAAAGCAAAATCTCTTTGGACTTATTCCATCTCTGAGCATATTTCACTCACTTTTTTTAATGCAGATTGAAAGTGAAGGGGCTGCAGTGTCAGTACTGTAGTATGTGAACCTGATATTTCACAGTCAAAGTCTATGTAGGGGATTCATTTTGAGGAAAGGGCCGGGATAAAGGCTGACTTCCTCTGGGAACTGGAGCTGCTCTACTGTACAGCACATTACAGCAGTGAAATATTACAGAGAGTCCCCTGGGAGACATAAGCAGCTTTGAAACTCTGCACAGTTATTATGTCACTCTTTCACACTCCCATGCCATTGAATCAATTGTACCCTCGCATTTTCCTTCTTCTTGTGCCATTTCAAGTTCAGAATAATGCTTCTGTGATCATATGGTGGGGCCCGACAGAATGTTGAAGAACAAATGTATGTAAGGACTATCATATATTACTAGAGCGGGGTATTGGCAAGGACCTCCCGATACTATACGATTCAATACTTATTGCAGTAGTTAACAATACTCCACTTAAAGTGGAGATTAGAAAACAGATTGCTGTGTTGCGAGTCGTGCGTTTGCTGTTGCGGCTCCAAATTTATGGAACGCTCTGCCTCAGCACCTTAAACAGGCCTCTTCTCTGTCTGTTTTCAAATCTGGTCTTAAGACACATCTCTTTTCCTTGGCCTTTGACACATAGTGAGACGTCCATTTTATTTATTTTATTTCTTTTACTGCGTGCCTATTAATTTGACCCATGTTTTATGTCTTTTAACTTATTTTTTGTATTTTATATAGTTTTTTTATCTCATGTGAGTTGTTATGTATTTTATTTATTCTTCTGTACAGCACTTTGGTCAACTGTGGTTGTTTTAAAGTGCTTAACAAATAAAGTTGGATTGGATTGGAAAACTATCTTGTTCAGAATTCCCAATTCATTTAATTAGAATATAGAGTTTCACAATACCAACACTTTAAACTTTAGTATGACACAAAATTCAACAATCTCAATACCTGTTTTGATATCATAGCAAAATAAATATAAGCACTGGGCACCAACAATGGTGAATTTCCTTGTTTTTAAATTACCAACCTGCACACAATGCTGGTACAGAAAAAGTAATTCAACACATTTCAAATCATTTGAAACAGGCCGATTGTTAACAGCAATAAAAGGCAGAATCAAGAGGATTTTTTTCGAAAAACATCTCAATCTCAATTATCACTAATAATCCAGATGAAATGTGTGGCGGGGTCTGTATCTGCACAGACCCCGCCCTCTGTCTGTATTTTGGGTTTTCTCACCGAGTTGCTGTGTTTGTTTGGGACATTTCTGTGTGTCCGTTATTGTGCAGTACTGTAGAGATTACAGCCAGACTGAATGAAAATGTTGTCATCTGAGTTACATCCCTGTCTTTGCAGTTTGTCTGTCTATAACAGACACTAACGTAACTTGTACATCTTAATGAGACACCCAAAGGACTTGGTTAACACCAGTATTTCCGACCTGTGAATTTGAACGGTCTGTCTGTGTTGTGGCTGTGTAACTTTCTGTGTGATGGACACAGAGACACAGCGCTCAAATGAAGAGCAGCATGCACATAAATCTAACTCCTTCTTGTATTTCTTGTTTGTGCAGAGCTGTACACACAACTGTTTCGGTTCTTTAGAGTGTAAACGTTCTGAAACAATCATTAAACACATTATTTACACCACGGCTGCTCTTTCTCTTGCTTGTGGCAGCTTTAGGGTCTAGCATGCGAACAGTGGTATCTACAGTTAAGGGGGTCATTGTCATTACAAGAATTTAAGGGAAATAAAGGGACATTTTTAATCTATTTAATGCATTGATGTGGGGGGGCGGGGGAATCAATAAAGCATTGTGAAAACAAATTTTACAATGCTATGCTGTATCTTTTTTTTGCACAGCCCTATTTATTACATTGTAAGACACTAGTGGAAGCCATATATAGATATCAGTTCTTCTGACATTATTGACAGTGAAAAACATCAGTTAATCATTCAGAAAAAAATGAAACCTAACTGTGTGTGATGGCCTTTAGTTGGACCACGCACACTTACCATGAATGTGACTTACCTTCCATGGCGTACTTCATGTCTTGAGCATACAACGTCCACATGACCTCTGCCGACACCTTCCCTACATTCAGCTCTTGAGGGAATCTAAAGGAAAGGTAAAGTTTTGACAAATATGACATGAATCCTACCAAAACAACAATACCAAACACAATATCTCTGAGTGGCTGAAGCAGCCAGGTTAAGTGTTATGAACATTCCTTCTACGTAGCAGAAAC
Organism: Tautogolabrus adspersus; assembly: GCA_020745685.1. NCBI lineage: Eukaryota > Metazoa > Chordata > Actinopteri > Labriformes > Labridae > Tautogolabrus > Tautogolabrus adspersus. Next base: position 8,645,926 of record CM036549.1, on the reverse strand, counting down.
TGCCAACATAGATTCATTCAAAGTTCTGCAAATGTCCTGCCATCTTCAACGAGAAAAGATGAAGGAGTTGTGTGTAGTTCACTTACTGGTTGAGCACAGGTGTATAAGAGTTCCTGTCCTCTTCGATGATGGAGACAATGAGCATGATGAGTTTGGGCCAGAAGTCCAGGTTCTTGATACTTGGACCCTGCTCCTCCAATGGGAGCTCCTCCTTGCTCTAGATAAGAACACAACAGTCAGTCTCTAAAAATAGACTGCAAAGGGGTTAAAACCAATCAAAACAATGAACTCTAAATCTAGTTTAGTAGACATGTACTATACTACGTATTATTGTCCCACACATACAGTTGGTCTGAGTGTACAAAAAAAGAGAAATGTAAATTCTGATTAAGTATCAATGATGCACTTTTCACTGGCTCAGTTAGATGATGAGTGTGACTCACAGTGTCGATAGGTTGGTACTGTCTGCTGTACAGCTCATGGCAGTTATTGAAGATATAGTCATATGTAGAGTTGAGGCAGGCCTTGACACAGTCCCTCACCACCTGGCTGGCTCTTGGTGGAGACTGTAGCTCCTGAACCTAAACACCAGATTGGGAGTGAATGACTGCTAAACCCGGATTGCATCGCACCAACATGGTTATGTGCAATCAAGAAGTGAAACCATCAAGTGCAGTGTGAAAGAGGCAACTTTCTGGCAAGATATGGAAACATGTTCAATAAGAAAAAAAACATTTAACTCACTTCTGAGAACCATTTGAGAGCAACAACAGTACAGATGCAAAACCTGAAACACTGTAAACTACCTTCATCCTGAAGAAGGTGATGCTTGTTAGAAGGTCCACTGTGGATTTTAAATCCTGCAGGCGATCCTTGCTGCTGGCAGGGAAATGATTCTGCAGAGGGAAAAAAAAAGGTTTTATTGCAAACTAGAATAAATGACCCTTACAGACATAAAGCACATTTCAATTAGGCCAGCATGGAAATGACAATCATTTTAATTCCTGTTTTAGAGATGGGACCGATCCAATCTTATATCGGTATCGGGTCCGATATTGACTAAAATGTACGTATTGGATATCGGACTAACACGCACTCGTCAACCTTTGAAGATGTTCAGACTGAACTGTAAGAAGTGTCCACAAATCATCAACATCAAGACATTCAGACAAGATGGAACAGCTCCTTCTATATGATCTACATTACAATTCTTACTTAGTTTAAACTATTTAATGTGAAACCTGACAGTTGTTGCGGCTTCTTGTTTGTATGTGAAGCCAACACAATGCAGTGCCAGGTGTACTACAACTTTGTGTAGCCTTACACATAATACCACCAACAACAATAATATTATTAGTTATGATAATAAAAATATCGGAATCAGTATCTGTAGCGGTACATATGTATCGGAATCGGATCGGAACTGGAAAAAAGTGGATCTGTGCATCTGTCATGAACCTAGTCATGAAAAAGGGATTGCCTTTACAGTATACGTGTAGACTGACATTAAATTATAAAAACATATTCCTTTGTGTCATGTCACAAAATGTAAGGTGACACGTTTTTCTCACGCTTCAGTACTTGGTGTCATTGCTTGTTATTGCGTTAGTAAACACTATCAACAGCAGCAGTAGAATGTATTGACAAACAGGTTTATGGATCCCTTAAACTCAAGAAATGATCACAGAGAAATACTACAACTTCATATTGAGAGCTAATAAATAAAACATAATTACTGCAATTTCATTTTTCATTTCTAACATCAGTCACACATGGCAGTGGTAGTTAGGGTTGCAACATTCCGGAAACTTTCCATGGGAATTAACGGGAATTTATGGGAATAAACGGGAATAAACCGGGAATTTACAAAATTGAAGGTTGGCCCTGAACAGGGACCTTAAATATAGCTGGGGAAAATGTATTTTAGTATAATCTTGACTAAAACAACCAGATTTCATGCAAGTACACTTGAACATCTATATTATTCCTCAATCACATGCACATAGCACACTGCTTACTGCAGGGCTATTGAGGCCACGCCTCCTACATGCACTGTGCATTCCTCCATCACATGCACAGATGATTTCTAGAACCCTGGACCACACTTTTGAGCCCAGAGCACAAGACTATTGAAGCCACACATTTTAGCCCGTGGACTACATAAAGGGAAGTACGTTTTGATGATATTATGGGGTAATATATTTAAAAAATTTGATGTCAATCTGTGGAAATGTCATGTTTTTTAATTGTATTACCATATTTTGCATGGATGTCTGCTTATGACAAAAGTTAATTCCCACAAATTCCCATTAATTCCCACAAATTCCCATAATTGCCATGGAAAGTTTCCGATCTGGAATATTTCCAAAATGCCCAGCTTAACTTCCCATGGAAAGTTTCCGGAAATTTACCGGAAATTTTCCACCCCTTTGCAACCCTAGTTATTTTGTACTATACAAATCTTACCCTGTAGGTGGAGAGGTCAATGCGCAAGGAGTTGTGTAGCTGATCTAAAAGCTTAACAAAGCGTTCTTTCTGCAAGGGGGATAAAAAAAAAAAAAAAAACAACAACAATTTATGAGATCCAAAGTGAATGGAAATAAAAAGACAGATATGTACAACAAAGAGGAGACAGAATGTTTTTATATCGAACCATTAGAAAAGAAAGAGAGAGGGCCAGAAAGACTGATTTGTGTGTGTATGCATTACAAATACAAACCCCAAAATTGGTGGCAGCAAAGCGGTCTGAGGCGGACACATTGGTAGAGGCGGTTGTGTGGGCGTAGAAGGCATTGATATTGGCCAGCAGGGTGCTCATCACTGCAGGGACACCGGGACACATGTACTTGGACGAAAGACAGGCAAAGTGCCTGAAAAAAAAAGCAGAAGCAAAGCTTGAGAAAGACACGGGCAGCATGTCTACTACTCCTCCCATTTGTAAGCATAACAAGACCGTCTATTGCCAAAGAGAAGAGGATCTAGCAAAACAATGTTCCACTAGACTGTGAATAGCTGGGTCTTTATTTGTTCAGCATCTATTCTCTTAAGGGGCTGGTTTTCACCTAATGATCCCTATAAGGAACAGTCATTACATCTGCCCATCCCCTAGCAGCTATGGATGGCCAATTTGGAGTGTGCTTCTGTGAAATATGGGTTCAGCTGCGAGGCATCTGGATGGAGCATGACATTTGACAGGGACAAACCCTTTCTGAGCCCAATCATAATTGATTTACCTCCATTTGGAGGACAACATGCGAAGGCAACAGCACTGAGGGGCACTTTGTCAGGGGAGCAAAAAGAAGAGGGAAGAAGAAGAAGGGGTGCAAAGACGGTACAAACACATGGACATAAAGAGACATCTCAGACTCACGTCATTGCTTGGTAGATTGATTCAATCCCGTAGCGCATGGCAAACTCGTCCACTACTTCTTGAGCTACATCGTCAAAGTAAACCTTCCATGCGTCATCCCCACGAGCTTCGGGGATTTTGACCACACCTTGGCCAAGCACATCAGTCCAGTGATGGAACAGGTTCTGCAGGGAACATGTAAAAATGTGTAAATGCCACTTAAATAACCATTTAGAGGTGGACTAACTATGATAAGCCTGTAGAGGTATATACCCTTAGGTTCCCTATCCTCCGTTTGTAAGCCACGGAATATTCAAAAATGATGTTTGTGTAAAGAGGTTTTTAAGTGCAGAGGGGGGCTTACGTAACTGAAACAAGATTATTTTTTTCTATTTTAATTCTGTCCAAAAAGCATGAAAATCATTTGTCAAGTGTTTTCTATTTTTTAACTAGATTCCAAATAAAAATGTGTCCTGTTGTGCACTTTTAATCCCATGCGATGTAAAATCCCATAATAACCTTTGGTCATCTTAAAACTCAAGTTAAAGTATAATAACAACATTTAAGACGATCAAATCAGTCAAAAGTACACACCCATCCAGTAACACCCATACAGTAAGTACGTACAAGAGTGACAACTTTGTAAAAAAATGTATAGCGGTGATATTGTATTGATAATGCATCATTATCATCTTTAAAACTAATTACAATTCTGATCAGATACAGTTTGTCAGAGTCCTGAAATAAAATAACATAATCCTATATGGCTTCTGTGGGATCACATACCTCATGCAAACAGGTGTACTGGACGTGATACGGTGCCACTTTCTCCTCTCCTTTGATCTCTACGCTGATTTGGAGGCGAATGGCCCCTGACACGGCCGACTTGTCTGTCCTTTTCTCTGTAATCAAACACAAGCACACACATTCTTGAATCATAACTGGATTGGGATTTAAAACAAAGACACCTGTAACAAGGTCTGTTAACACAACACTAATTACAGGCTATTAGCATGGCAGCTCTATTGTAGGTGGTTTAGTTGCTACAGCTTGACGGCAGCTCAGAGCACGCAATGCTAATAGAAATCCTCCAGCTGATAGTGAGGAAGACAATGGCAGTGGGTTGTATAGATCTGTGCCCCGATCACAGAAGACACTTGAGCTTCTCTGGGGGTGGAGTGCTTGGCCATGCGCCCCTGCTATTTTCCCTGACAGGCTCATCATTAGGGGTAATTTGTACATGTCGGAGGAGCGGTCGATTTCCGACTAGAGTGCGGCTGCTTGATAATCACACATCAGGAAGAAAAAAGGGGGAAAGAAAGGAGGGGAGGGGCACTTTGAAGCACTACAGGATAGAGATAGAGAAGAAAAAAATGTTGTTTAAGGTACGGAGCATATTCCATGACTGGATTGGATTATTGAAAAAGATATGTAATTGAGCTGCTCATGTCTTAAAAAAACAACCTCAGATTTATATGCACATTTATACTAAGTGTAAGTGTCTTACTGTTCAAGTGAATGATTTATTATTGCTACAGTGATGTCAATTTGTGCACTTCAATCAAGTAGAAATGGACGTCATTCAATATGAGATGATGTCTTGGGTTAGTAAATCTATCAATGAACATCTAGGGAGGGTTTATGGACCAACAGCGAGTTGATGTCTTGATAAAAGCTCTTTCACAGCCCCCTACAACACAGGAGTTAGTAATTCAGTTATACAACACTGTTCATCTGCATGACAAAAAATGTCAAAAAGAAGGATTCTTTATCCTCCAAGCTACTTTTATCTGCGCTCTACAAACAAGTGCTTATAGAAAATAACTAAAAGCGGACCGATGAATCAGCTTATGTGTTCTTGTAAGTGTCTCTATTCTGGCCTGCCCTGATTAAATATCTCCATACTCAGGGGGATAGTACAGAGGATTATCATGAACCAAGTTGTATTTCTAGGAAAAGAGAACAACTGCCAGCAATAACGAAAGGACTTCATAAACAAGCCTTTCAGGGTAAAGCCACTGTTCTCATGGTGGCTACTATGGATCCCAGGGCTAATCATCCCCCGTGTTCATATGTAACAAAGTGCAAACAAGACATGAGAAATGTAGGTCAAACAAACCACTGAGTGGTCTTACTGAACACAGAACTCTTAGCAACAACAAGAAACACATTATGTGGTTATTTAATTTAAATAGTTGGAGTTTATTCACTTACAGGCAGGGGGAAAATCCTAAACGAGGAATTTATTTCTCCCAGTGCCAGGAACAAAATACCTTTTTAATTTGATCTTTTCTTGATGATAAAATAGGTTGTGTTTCCCACCATCACCACCAACAGGGTTATATGCAGCTGGAAATATCATTGCCTACAGAATTAAAAGTTCTGCACATTCTGAGTTTGATTTAGTGACTGTAGTTTTTACTGTGTGGGCTTTATTCATTGAAGTGCTCACTGCAATCTCAAAATACAACACTATAACAGGCTATGGTAATCTACTATTGAGGTTTGCAAACAGAACACATCTCCTTCCAAAAGAACAGCATACTGACCCAGGTTGTACCAGACGTCCATTTCTCCGCTCAGTGTTCGGACTTCTATTATACTTTGGCCCAAGAAATCATCAGATTCCCTCTTCAGACGCTGCTTCACCCTCGACTTGATGTCATCATCCTCGTCCCACACACGCACCTTGATTCGGTCCGAGGAATTGTGGCACTCACTAGAACAGAACAAGAATCAAAAAAAAAGAATCATTAACATTAGTACAGAGTAATATATGAACGAGTTGGCAGTTTTTTATGATTAACAAGACAATTGGCAACAAGTAAAACTTTTGTTAAAAGAGCTCAATGACTTACTTAGCTCATCGCTAATATATGGCCTTCTTTTACAGGTACTCATATTATTATAAAGGACCTTGCACGTAAAGGTTAAACACACATTTTGGTAAAATATTTGCGAGACTTACAAATGGAACTTCTCCTCCCAGACAGGATTGAGGTTGCCATAAATGGTCTTGGTTCTCTTCTTGGTCTTGCCAACCTGAACGGTCACATATGGATCACTGGATCCTGTCTTGTCCTTTGCCTGAAGTCCTTGGGCACAAACCACTATTGCAATGATGCAGAAACAAAGAGAAAAAGACCAACCATCAGCCTTAAAAAGAATCACATGTTAGACTAATAAGACTGACAGGACAGAACTCTTAGGTTGAACTTAAGTTAATCAGTTTTCCGTTGGTGGGATACCTGTGATGGTGATCTTGGCTGACCACTTTGAGGTGCCGTCCAGTACACTCTGCTTGATGGTCTTCATCTGCTGTGCATGGGTTGCTTTGCTGATGACGTACACTTCTCTAATAAGTTCAAAGATTTCTGGTTTGTTTCTTTCCCTGATCTTCATCCTGTCCTTCATAGCCATGATAATATTTTGAGTTCGGTCTTCAGCTCCATGCTTGGAGCTTTTCTCCGCAGCACCTAAACATTTGAAAAAAGTTATAAAATACAGCATTTTCTCTTTGTTGGCAAGGCATTTGATGACATGCTTAAGCTTTTAACATTTTGTTAATTAATGAAACTTTTTCAGTGTGAGGAAACATTTTAAATAAGTTGTTTTGACTGTGCATGGATAGTAAATACAGGACTTATGACGATGCTTTTTTTATAGCATTCATAGGATTAGTACTCACGCTGTAGGCAGTCAGCATTCAGCAGCTCTTGGCACTTTTCATGGCACTTTACCCCACACTCAGAGCAACGCATGCCTTGGCGGGCTATTCCCCACAGCAGCCCCTCACACTCATAGCAGTATGTGGGAGTGGTGGCAGTCCACACCTCAAAGTTATGGGGTGTAGTGCAGGATATAGGGTAGATAAGCGCCTGCAGGGTCTTCTTGTACACATGGTTTTTCTACAGAAGGGATATTACACTCAATTTAAAATAAGAATCTTTTTTTTGTAAAACTGAAGATATACAGTAATTTCCCAATGTTATGCTCACCAGCTCCTCATCTTTGATTGAGGACCTTGCAGCCATGGCGGATGTGATTCCTGCCTTCCTGGCTTGGACAAGTGACTGAACAACAGGTGACAGAGGAAAGTTAAAAATGTATAAACAGACATAGAACCCACAACCAGGATCACCTCAAAGTTATTGTATTACAATAAAGGTCAGTACTGTTAAAAAGTTGCCCAGAGGTTGTGAAGGTGGTGAGTAGGGTTATTGTAGCATTTTTCCCCCATTGATGAAATCTTAAATTATCAGTAAAAACATGAGGATGTTAAGCCTCAGGGAACTAGTACAGGATATTACTAAAAAAGGAAAAAAAGTTGAACTAACATAAATTATATAAAACGAAAACAAAACTGTCAGCCACTAATTTTGTGGGATTGTTAGTAGGGCCCGACCGATATGAGGCTTTTGGGTCCCATACCGATATTAGGGAGAGAAAAAATCCGATACGATATATTGGCCGTTATCTTTCATAGATCTGCCTTACATCTGTAGAGATAAATATAGACACATTTATTGTGTTAATCCCTCAATTGAAGTTATCAAACACTTGTGGAAAAGATATGTAATGAAGAACAGATGGTCACTCAACTGGAAAGTAACTGCACATGTACGTGCATCACCGTTTGACACTCTGGAGAGTGATAACGCTTGTTGTAATCTATATAGCACACTCTGCTGGTGAAAAAGAACTGCTAGTGTAATACAATGAAACTTAAATGAAATGCTATTTGACTGGTCAATAAATCTAATAGTATCTGCACATATCTGCGATAAAAGTAGCCGATACCGATAGTCACTGGATATGCTAATATCAGCCGATATTATCGGCGTGGCCAATTAATCGGTCGGGCTCTAATTGTTAGTACTGCATTTTATCTTGTGATGGTATTTATTATATGGCTGAGAAGATGGAGAAAAATATAAACCAAAAGGTGTTTGAATGGATTAGTGATTAAAAAGGTTATTTTAACGGTAATATCAAGTAGGAAGAAAAGCTACCCAAGATCAAGATTGAGCATGCAAATATTTAAGGTTGGGCTAAACAAGACATTTGTGATCAATTAAATCCACATGCTTTAGACATGTGTTTATGGCACTGCTTTTTTAATTGTCCTACTTGATATTTTGAACTTTGGTAGGAAAAGGGAGTGGCAACTGGGTTCTATAAACTTACCATAGCCTGACCAAGGAGAGTGAATGCATTCAAGAGAGTTGTGGGAAATAGTTTCAGGTTTAAGAGAGGAGGGAGAGAGATATTAGCATTCTAATTTCATATTCGTCTCCATTTGTTGATAACAATCTCATCCCAATTTCAGCTCAAAGGTTAAATAACTTTGACTTCTGTAAAGGTCTAACAAATAGAAAACACACAAACCTACAGACCAAAAAAAAGAACAAAACAAACAGGATGACATATTGCATGAAGTATACACAGCAAAGGAATGACATTTCAGTACTGACCACATCGCTGACCAAGGGGATAGGCTTCTTTTTACGCAGGTCTGGCATGCTGTCAATTCCATACAGACCAGATCCGCCACTAAGCACCAATACAAAAATAAATGAAGAAAAAGGCATCATGTTCAATAACACAGCAGACTAAAACAGGACATTATCTTTGTACTTAGAAAAAAAACATGACATGAGTATACAGTAGTTGTACAGTATTACATGTGTCCATTTAGCATTTTGGTGACTTACCCTGGTTTGACCCAGGCTTGTCTAGCATTGGGTTGGTCATCTCGAACCTACAAGATGGAAGATTAGAAATTAAGCTGATGATTAACAAACGGACTGAGAACTAATTAGGCAGATGTCTAAAAAGCCGAATGTAATGAGATAAGAATGGAAAGTTACACCTGGTTGAGTTTAACCCCTTTGATGTTACAGAAGATGAGGGGTCAAATAAGAAAAACAGGCAATGATGTCTTTGATACATCGGATCAAATAAATGTTGCTGAAATCTTAATTTTTAGACAAAAAGGTGAAAGGCATGGTGGCAATGGAGGACCAACATTATACAGATACAAAACAAGAGAGTGAATTTACTAACTTGACCACATGCAAGTGAACTAGAAATAGAATCGGGGAATTATACTCAAAGGTAAGACATACAGAAACAAACGATAAACTATTTGTTACACTAAATAACTAATGTCATAATATTGGTTGTTGTCCAGAACAGCATAATTGATTTAAAAACGTATTAATTATGTACCCAGATAACAAGCTGTATCTTTTCTTTATAATGCATTATGCTTCCAAAATGTATAGTGCACACAAACGTTCCAATTGACAAAGCAAGTAATGGAGGAAATGTGAACACAACTGTGACACAAAAATCAATACAACAGACATGAACAACTGTATCTGAATTATGGAACAAGTGTTTTATAAATGAAACCTCAATATCTTCTCTTCCACAATCTGCAAAGACAAATTAAACAAGATTAAAAATAACAGTTTTCAGAAGCTGTAGTGAAGAAGACTACTTTAAGCATATTTTCATGACAGTATTAAATACAAATTCAAACCAACTGTTGCAATTTTCAGGTAAGACCTACAATCCTGTAGTCATTTAATTTCCATAATTATTACACATAGATTTGTTCAGATCAATAAACCCTTTCATTATCTAACTAGTAATCCAAGTCAAATGAAATTTCCTCAACAATACCTGGAATAAACTCATCTTGAGATTGGGATCCCTGAGATCCTTGAGAGCCATGGGAGCCATGGGAACCTTGGGACTCTTGAGCAGATCTTGACAGTCTATGACGAGTTTGCCTCTTTTCCCTCAGAATGCGCTGGAAATTAGCTATACGCTCTCTGTGACTGGCATCGGTAGGCTTTCCTGGATTCACCTCATCAAGAACGTGGTTTTCCCTTATTGGACTTAATGGCACATCGTCTGTACTGAGCACAGGACCCAGTGAATGAACACCCTCTTTTGCTGGACAATGGTCTGGTGTTAAATCAAGCTGAGACAGCTCCCCATCTGTTGGGCACTCTCCTTTACCCTGTGCAATCTCTACAGAGTGATACTCAGATAGGGTGCAAGGAGGATGGCTTGCTTTATGAGGGGATGCTTGAAGGGAACATGGCAGATTATCCTGTGACTCACTACGATCCACGTAAACTGAAGTCTCATCCTCCATCTTAAGGATGCAACAGGCAGTTTGGTTGTCTGTTCCACTAATTTCTCCATCCGTATACTCTGTACTGCTTTGCTCCAGTTCACTGGCTTGTCTGACTAAAGGTTGTGATGCATCAGAGCCACAATCATCTGTCACACCATCAGGAAAGGATCCTTCCAACTTTTTCAGTGCCCCTTTCAAAGCTGACCTAAAAGTGACCACAGCATTGCTAAAAGTAGTTACATCAAAAGCTACATTTGGGGTCTTGGGTGTACTCAAAGAATCCATTTCAGTTGACTCCTGTGACATAGATTCTCCTGCTTCATCCCTGGAAATGCTCTGGTCTGTCCACTCCCTGTCCAAACTGCCAGCAGACCCAAGATCAAGGGTGTCGCCAGATGATGGACAGTCATCGCACAGTGAATGTGGTTCCAAGTAACCATCATCACAGTCTGTCAATAGCACAGTGGAGCAACTTATACTCCTGGAGGGCTCACTATCAAGTTCATTTGCACAGGCATCCATGGTGTGGTAACCAGAACTACGTGAGTATGGGCAGTTTGTGGAACAGTCACACTCTAAGTTTTCTTCATCAGTTTGCGGTCTGGGACGCCTCCAGTCCACCATGTTGGAAGAACTTGAAGGATGGTTGAAATGGTGTCCAAACAGCAAAGACAGCTGCTCAGAGCTGTTGTGTGAAGAATGACCTGGTGTGCTGCTTTGTGTCTCCTCAGTAGCGCACCTGTCCCAAACACCGGGACAATTTTCCAACTCATCTTGACTGTTTGCACAAGAGCAGATGTCCTCCTCACTCCATACTCCTTCTCCACTTCTACTCTGGTGCATATGTATAGAAGGCCACGTTGCATATTCTGTATCACTAGACAGAATGCCTGCTTCAGGATAGTTGGAACTGAGACATGATGACAAAGAGCTTGTGCTCTGGTAGTCATGGCCATGGTGAAGTTCTAGGCAACAGAAATCAGGCTTGGAAGGGCCTAAAATAAGCATGTTTGAATTCTGCTCTGAGTTCTGACTTAGATCTGTTTGCTGTTCTGATTGGATTGTGACTCTATTTACATGCCATGGTTTGGTTGTCGGTCTGTGAGATGGTATACGTGTCGAATCTTTTCCACAATCAGTGTAGTTCAACACTGGACTGGTGTGTCTCCCTTGAGATGTGATGGCATTCAGCCTACCCAGGCTGCCATCCCTGATGCAGGGTGTTTGAGGGACAGGACTAGAATGAGATGCAGTTGAAGCCCCAGCGTACAAATCACCTATCTCACTGAGTACTGCATCTACACAACAAGATACTTCATCCACTGAGCCTTTCACAGTGGTTAGATACTGCCTTAGGTCAGAAATTTCCCCCTGGATCTTGTTGATGCCTTTCAGCTCTTTTACGATATGTTCCACTAAGTTACTTGAGCATTGCTCTGCCTCTTCATCCCCCATCTTCTCTTTCCTGTCCTCATTTCTGATACTTTCGATGAGCCTGGGAATAGTATCCTCCACAACCCTAATACCATTCTGGCAATCAGAACTGGGGGTTAGATCAGCATTGGAGGCAGTGTTCACTCCTGGAAAATCATGAAGGGAGTTATCTTCTGTCCCCTGCTGGCGCTTCTGCAGCTTCCTGTGCAGGGTTTTCCCAGCCTTGGGGCTCTGTGATCTTTTCTTCTGCAGGTCTCCCCTCTCGGGCGAGAGTGGAAGAAGCTCTGATTTGTAGGGCTCATCCTGTCCACTGAGGTGTCCTCTTGGGAACATCCTTGGGAAGACACACTATTTATCAGCATTTCCTACACTTGGCCGAGCCACAACAACAACTCCCTTTAGGTTGGCAAAAACCAATATTTAAAATTTGAAATCACTGAGTGTCTTCATGATGATTGTCAGGATAAAACTGGACAATGAGATATTTTGTTTATGAAGCAGTTAAATATCCAAACATTGACTTGAATATCAATTAGTAAATTCCTTTCAGTAAGAGTCACAACTTGCAAAGTGAACACTATGCAGCTGCTTAGATTTTTAATTAGGATGGCTTGGAAAGGCTGCTCTGTAATTAGATGACATGTCATTCGTCTCCTCTGAGGCTATGTCATTCTTCCACAACCATGCCAGCTGCACTGCTTGATAGATCTGACCCATTACCTACAGAACACACACTAAAGGAATATGGAGTGGGACAAAATCAAGTCCGCAAAATACTGTAATCCTGACTTGTGTGATACAATTATCGAATTGCTTGGGCAAACTATCGGTATTTAATAAAAAATCAACAACAACATGGTGCTTTAAACAGATCTCCCAGCCAATTTGACTTACTGCATAACTACTTCATAACTCCTCATCTTGGCGCTTATGATATGAATGAGGGTAACATGAACTGAAGTTAATTGTTCTAAGAAGTTGACAGCGTGATAAAAGAAGAAGAAGAAGATGGTGCGGTAATTTCGTACAGCAGTAAAACTAAGTTAAGTGATGAATCGTATACAGAGGTGAAACTGACCAAATTGCAGTGAATGAATACATTAATCCGCCTCTTTACCTTTTTAGGGGAATTTTCTACACCTCAGTTAATCACATTTTGTGACGTCGCATTATTATTGTCTATTACATCAGTTATCGCAGAAACCCTGTTCTTTGATACCGTCGTTAGCGTGATCCACGTAATGTATATCATATATTTTCTTATCTTATCGTGAGTTATCCTGAGAGTCCCACCCCTAATAGGGAACAATTAATACTCCAAAATTGTAACAATCTATTTCATTGCGTGACACAGCAAAGGGAAGTTGAACTACTGGATGTCAACCACTTGACAAGATTTATTAAGTCTAATTTATAGAATTATAAGTAGTTCTGTTGCGCACATATAACCATCTCTTTCAATTTAGTCATAGTTTATATCACACAGATCAGTGATGTCAGCTTTTAGCTTGACTATTAAAAAAAATCCAATTAGAAAAAAAGCATTATTCCAATGCTCCCAAAGGCAAGTCCTGCTGAGATCCCCAAAGGATTAGACAGACACAGAAAACAATTCTACTGTGTGGATACTTTACATTCGACTCAACAGGATTTGTATTAAAGTAGAGCTCAATATAGAGCTGCAATAGAACTACAGAATGAGTAAAGTATCTAATGGCACTGTTCAAGACAATAGAGTTATAGCTGCGGATACCACAGCCCTTCACTTGAGGTTAAGTCATTGTGCACTTAAGGTGCATGTAACCTTTTGGTAGGCAGACGGAATAATGTTCCCCATCACTAATGAACTGTTAAATCAATCCAACAATTCAAATTTTACTTAGGAGGATCATTTCTCCCATTTAAATATACATTTTAAATGCTTTGTCAATTTGTCACTGCTTCAAAAATAAATATGGACTATGTAAGCTACACTGTACTGCAAGCCATCATATAGTATAAAAATGTATGCCATGCATAATTAAATCACAGTCTACACAAACTCCAACTTAAGTGCAACAAAGTACATAATGTAAATGTTACTAATATTACAATGTTTAGATTAAAAGGTGAGACTTACCGTGTAGAGAAATAATATAATCAAGAACAATCTGCATGTATCATCTTGCAAGATCCATAAAATCTGCATGGAGGGTTGAATAATAGTAAAAAAAAAGTCGTCTTTTTTTCAAGATGTATACCTTAATTTTTTTCAAATGTTTCTTTCTGCCTAAGTCAATCTTTCTTTAAATGACAAAAATGCAAACGTGCTGAATCCCTCATTTCTACAACTGGAATGGTCAGTGCGAAAGGGTAGACCACGATTATACAGCAGTTCATCTTCAGTTAAGTAGCAATCCCTCCTTCCCTCCCACCCTCTTGCATGCTTTCTTCACTCTCTCTCTTTCTATCCTCAGCAAATGCATTCAACACAAGGCTAAGCTGACACTGTACCACTGCCAGCTCTCAGTTGTTTTCACTCCTTTCTATGTAAACATCTGCCAGTTATTGGTATTTGGGATTTTTCTCTTTCTATTCTTTAAAAGTGAAAACCCTTGTGATCAGAACCACAGGTTATTTTGTTACCATGCCCGGTGAAAAGAGTGACGAGAATGAAAATTTTATTCAAAGACTGCAGCTCTGTCATATCAAATATATTGAGACTGATACTTTAAAGGGGTCATGTAGTCAGTCCCACGTTCTGTTTATCCAATATTTTTAATGTAAGTAAGCAATGGAGAGAGTTGTACAATGTCAGTTCTAGGATACTTATTGTATTGGGGCGGCAGTAGATCAGTCTGTAGGGACTTGGGTTGGGTCGCCGGTTCAAGTCCCACTGCCGACCAAAATATGGAAGTTGGTCTGGTAGCTGGAGAGGTGTCAGAGCACTTCCCGAGCACTGCAGAAGTGCCCTTGAGCAAGGCACTTAACCCCAACAGCACAGGTGCGCTCCCTGTGTAGCAGTGTGTAGCAGCCCTACTCTGACATCTCTCCACTATGTCCACAGGTCCTGTTTGTGAATGTGTGTATTTTGGATTTATGTGATTGAGAAGCATGTTTGTCAATAACAGAGTGTAAACCAGAATTTCCCTCAGGGATTAAAAAAGTATGTAAAATAAAAATAAATAAAAAATTAGTCACTGTAACACTGCTAGACAGATTAATAGCCTATTCTTATTCATAACAGTCTTCTTATGATTTAGTTGTGTGTCCTAAGTGTTTCTCTTCATCCTGTAATAAATGACAGATTTCACCCTTACTTCAGTATATATATTGATACACTCATCAGCCATCACTTACAGAAAATGTTCGCCCCGACCACTACAAACTGCAAACCAATCATACTAATGGAGCTTCTATACGAGCTACTCCATTACTGCTGTAAAAACCCTAATCAAGGGGATGAACACCAATAGGCTGAGAGACTTTGATGGTATCGTTGTGACCGCCCTCTAAAGATTTCTGAGTGGACTTAGAAGTACGATTACATTCAACATCTGTTGACATGTCAAGGATACAAATTCTGGTAGACAACATTGGTTTGATATCATGGTTTATCATTCATTTTGTGAAAGAACCCTGTCTTCACAGATGATGTTGAAATTCAAAGCAAAAGGATAATATGAATAGATAAAAACATATAGCAAGCATTTTTGAAGGACAAAAAAATGCAGTTGTATTTTTGTATACAATTTTGGTGCATCATCATATACATCAAAGATGTTAAACTCAACCATTTTCAAAGAATTGCTAGTTTCAATACATTTCTGTTTATGCATGTGTAATATTTCATGTGTATGAAATAAGGTAGGACAGAGGAAGAAGAAGGTTGGACATGGGAGGTGATGAGAGAGCAAGATATTGGTGGAGGAACCAAAGCGCAACAATGCCTACCTCCCTTAGTTGAACCCTGACTTTATTAATTGCCTTCAACCACCGAACTCTGGAAGGGGTAAAGGGTAGTGGAGGGCCATCATCATGGAACCTAGGTTGAATGAATTTTAAAAAACGTGGCAAAAATCGTTCAGTTTCCAAGCATATCATACACCTAAATATATTTAAATACAATAAAAGAAAAAACAAACACATACCTTTTCAGTTTAGAAGACTGTCTCTCTAGAGTTTCATTTTTCAGGCCCCGCCCTACTTCAGGGGACGGCCTCTGTACCCCCTGCTCACTAACAGAAGAGTGTCCATTTGTGGGAGGAGGTCCATTGGTGCGTGGCTGCTCGTTGTTGGAGGGGTGAAAGCCAGTACTGTGATAGGAGTGGAAGGACTCCTCCAGTTCTGAGCCTCCAGTGCTCTCCTGGCCAGTCTCACTAAGCTGGGAACTGGTCTGGCTCAGGTTTCCTGACGACCCAAAGCGACTACTTTCCACTGGACTACAATGATGTAAAGGAGTGAGGAAAATATTCAGTGTTAGAATACATTTCTTAGACAAGATCAGGTCAAAAACATCTTAACATTTTTGTGGTTTGCATTTTTCTCTCAATAACTAGTTTTTGGGCTGTATTAAAAAAAGTAAGAGATCTAAGAAAAATAAACATCATACACTAACTATTAAGGCCATGACTACTTGTATTAAAAACCTACTTTAATTATAAGTTGGTTTAGTAAGAACACACCACTTAATTCCCTAAAAAGATACCCAACCTTGCTGGGAGGCTGATGCATGTTGGAAAACAATGAAAATGTAAAGATGTATAAACATCTAAGCATTTGCTTTATATAGCGCATATGCTTTTTCCTTATTCCAGTTACATTTTCAGATAGAAACGGCTCACATAAGGGTTTGGTCTATCTTGTGGTGTGAGCTATAAAATCCATTGCAACTTCCTCTGTAGTCCTTATTATTATGCACACAATTATATCAGCATATTTTATTGTCAATGATTTATTTAATCTGTCAACAAGACAGAAAGCATACAGGCTACAATGGTTAATACGTTAAGGGAGACACAGGGTTGACAAGTAGAAAGATGTGGACGATAAGATATACTGAGTTGACTTGTGTGTATGAAATGTTACTTTTTATAAATGTAAAACAAATTCAATTGTTAGGAAAAGCATTAAAAGGTTTAAATGTTGTGGTTAAATAAATTTAGATAGGATATGTCTAAATCAAATTTAAGTTAATAGATAAAAAGTACTTCCATTATCTAAAATAAAATACAAAACTAATCAGAATTCCATGCTCAAACAAAATGTACATAATTCATAACGCCCATATATCCAGTTAATATATTTGATCTTAAATAATGTGTTTAACTTAAGAATAGCAAATATAGCAAAATAAATCATATCAATTTAATAACTACTGTTTGGCTAATTAAATTCACTTGAGAAATTCTTATGGTATTAGAAATATGTAAATTTGTCTTGGAATTCTGTATTGAAATTACGAACCCTATTTCTAAAATTGTTGAAATGTTGCGTAAAATGAAAATAAAGACAGAATGTGATGAAATGTTGAAACTGAGAAATTTCATTATGATAGCAAAACTATATGCCTATTCTTGAATTTTGCCAGCAACACCTTTCTGAAAAGGTCCCCCATTGGAAATGTTTGAAGGGTTTTAAAGCATAAAATAGCAAATGCAAAATAGCAAAGGAGATCCTGAACTATTGAACAGCTGAAATCCTACATGAAGCATGAATGGTAAAACATTTCATTTTCAAAATTTCAGAAACTGATCTCCTTAGTTCCAATACACTTCTAAAATGTCGTTAAAATAAGAAGGATGCAACAGGCCAGTAAGCATAGACCACGTCCCAACTTTTCTAAAAGGTGTTGATGGCAAAATTAAAAAAAAAAGTTATCTAATTTTCCTAAAATAGCGAAATTGCTCAGTTTAAACATTTGATATGTTGTTTTTGTGCTATTTCCAATTCAATATTAGGTTTCAATGTTTGGAACATCACATGGAGCATTCTGTGATTATTTCCGTTTTAAACAGCGTCCTAACTTTTTAAGAATTTGGGTTTGTACATGGACAATTTCAGACACTACACACAAAAACTCATATCCAAGAATACACACTTACACAGACATACAAATGTTCAACTAAATACGAAATTAAACTAGTGAGGATGAATCGCGGAGCTGGACAGGGAAAACAAGTTTTTTTCAATATGTCAATGCATCATAAATGGTATGGGGGAATGCCATTTATTATGGTTCTACTAGCCTTTTGGCATTCAATAGATCCTTCTTGGCCTGGTTGTCCAGCTGCACTCCGGAGGTAGGACCTGCAGAAGGGTATGGTTCTACAAGCCTTTCCTCCTCCTTAGGGACCAGGGATGCTGAAGGATCTACTTCAGGAGTGGAAATGCAAATCTGGGGGTTTGTTTTACCATCAGTAGAACCTACCGATTCATTTTTTGGGGGATCAGACGTTGCACTCTTTTTTACAGTATGTGTTTCAACACTTGTAGGCTTGCTAGTTTTTGGTTGAGATGTTACCACTTGGACACCTAGAGGCTTGGGTGGCTCTGCCTGCCAAGGAAGACTTATTTTAGTCCCAAATAATGAAGTTGTGGATTGCTCTTGTTTCCCAGCAACAGGCTTTTCCTCTTGAAACAGGCTCCCAGAAAGGGTTTTTAATCCCGAAAACAAACCACTGCCTCCTTCTGCTTGAGCACCTGACGGTATGGTTGGTGAAAACAGGGATCCAAGAGATTTTCCTGCATCACTCTGTGTCGATATAAAACCAAACAGAGACTTGACTTGAGTTTGATCTGCATTGTTTGGCAACTGATTAACTGGAGGAGAAGTATTCATATTTTCAGCACGGGAATCAGGTGGGACTGATTTGTCAATGTCTTTACTCTGAGGCTCTCCTTCAATGACTATGGGCTTTTCATGTATCATGTCTATATCAACAGCGGACTTATCTTTTTCAGTAATATCTACTTGATTTGTTTTTTCAGATGCAGAGCTTATTGAAGCCTTTGTTACAGCAGACATTTGAGTACAAGCTGCATCTGATTCCAGAGCACTACTACATGTTTGGATTTCAGATATGACTTTATCATTATCTGCTAGGGTGTCCACAGTTGTATTTGGGCTACTCTCTATGCTAGGTGGAGGTACTTTTGGTTGCACACTTTCAGTCTTAACCCTTGACTGCTGAGCAGTTCCTGGTGTTGGTCTGGGCTCAGGTGGCAGTGGTTCAGATGACTTGGGTGGTTGCCCCATACCCCCGAATAAAGATCCTCCTATTCCCCCAAGTATTGATGCTCCAGTCTGTGATCCTGCAGTCTGAGCAGGGACTCCTCCAAACATTCCTCCCAGCAAAGAAGCACCAGGCTGTGCTGTTGCTGCAGATCCCCCAAACATACCACCTAGTAAAGATCCACCAGTTTGGGGACCTGGAGACTTGGCGGTAGGTCCTCCTCCAAACATCCCGCCTAATATTGACCCTCCACTTGTGGGTGGAGTTGTTTGAGACTGAGGAGCAGACCCCTTGAATAAACCTCCCAGTAACGACACCCCTGTCTGGGGAGCTGCTGTCTCTGTATTTGATCCTCCAAAAATACCTCCTAATAATGATGCTGCAGCCTGAGCAGTAGAAGCTTGGGATGCTGGTGAGTTCTTCTGCTGCTGCAAAACCTCAGTTGGTGCAACTGTTGGTTTAAAAAGGGAGGACATAAAGCCTGTAACTGTTTCTGCTGATGAATCACTGACAGATTTCTCTGGCTGTGGGGGCTTTTCCTGCTCCTGGACTACAGCTGTTGTTGACAGTGTGACCGGTGTTTGATCTTCAACTTTAGGCAGTATTGTATCTTGATTCAACTGACTACTCACAATGTCTGGTGTTTCAGGTTGTTGTGTTTCAGATATTTCAGACTCTTTAGACTTAATATTAGCTAACAAAACTGGCTTTTCTGTATCTTGGCAACAAACTTCTTCTATGATGTTGCCATCACTTCTGGGTAGAATTTCCCCAAGACCCTGAACTGCATCAACAGGTCTCTGCAGTGTTTCTGCCTGCTCCTTGATTTCGGTAGTAGTATCAATTTCAGATGTCCCAGTTACAACTGCATCTGTTTTACCGTCATCAGACTGTTTTGTTTGATCAGTTTCAACTAATGAAGTGTTGGTAATAGCTGCGGTTTTCCTTTCATCATTACACTTTGGCACAGTTGTATTGGGTGTTGTGGGTGGATTTGGAGGAACAATGTCGCTCGGAAGAGGTGGACCAGTTTGCACAATAGTTGTTTGAGAAGATGTTCCCCCCAAAATACCTCCCAATATAGAGTTACTGTTTGGGGATGAAGAAGTCTGGTTGGCAGACCCACCAAATATTCCACCAAAGGATCCACTTGTCTTAGGTCCTGAAATCGAAGTAGCTGATCCTCCAAATATCCCACCTAAAATTGACCCACCAGTTTGAGATCCAGCAGCCTGGGGAGCAGATCCACCAAATAAGCCTCCAAGTAAGGATGTCCCTGTCTGAGGTCCTGCTGTCTTGGGAGTAGAGCTTCCAACCTTTGTGGGGCAAACCTGAGGAGATTGAGGAGCAGCCTGAGGAGTAGACCCTCCAAAAAAACCACCTAGTAATGATCCTCCTGTTTGAGAAGCTGTTTGAGGTGAAGGGCCACCAAACATTGTCCCCAATAGAGAACCTCCAGGCTGTGAAGAGGGCTGAGGGGAAGAACCTCCAAACACAGAAAATAAACCTTTTGCTGGTTGGTCATTGGGGCTTGATGATACAGTTGTAGACCCTGTAGGTGAAGGACCTACGGTGCTGGGCCCAGAAAATAATGAAAGTAAACTTTTTCCTGGACTATCTGAAGTAAATCCAGATGGTGTGGATGAATTCTGTGAGCTTGATCCACTGATCATAGACAAAATTGTTGAAGCTGTTGATTCTTTAGAGTGAGCAGGGTCCTGAGATGTGCCTTCTGTGCTTGTTTCCTTTAGTACAGTAACACATTCTGTATTTGGTTGCATAGATGCAATAGCAGTGCCTTTAATTGTGGTACTTTCTGTTGTATCTATAGTAGTATCAGTCAATTTTACATCATGAACTTCACTTGAAGTGGTTGCTGCACTGGTTGCTGCAGCTGTGGGGACATTGCTATCAGAATCAGATGGCATTTGGGAAGGACTTTTTTGTGCATCAGTAATAGTCAGCTCTTTGGTAGCAGTAGCAGATGATGCATTTGGAGTTTGTTGTTGTGGAGTGGACACACCATCATTAAAAACAGAAAGTATACCCTTTGCAGGTTCTTTGGGTGCTGTAGCTCCTGCAGACGGGGGCACATTTTTACATTCGCTAGCTCCTGTTGTTTCAGGAGTACTGGGGCCACTAAACATTGAGAACAAAGCTTTTCCTGGACTTTCACTAGTGGTAGACAAGCCACCAAATATTCCCCCAAGAACAGAGGGGGCTTGCTGCCCTTGTGGTTGAGGCTGTACTTGTGGTTTAGATTGTGTCTGAGGGTCCTTTTGTTGTTGATTTTGTGATTGTGCTACACTTTGGTTAGATGATGATATTGGTTGCTGAGGTTGTGAAGCACTGGAGTCACTAAACATGGACAACAGTCCCTTCATTGGGCTCTCTGTTGAAGTTGATGACCCAGGCAAAATACCCCCTAAGAATGATCCTGCTTGAGACTGTTGGGGGCTAGGACCACCAAACATCGAAAGGAATCCTGTATTTGGGGGATCTTTAGGAGGAACAGTTTTCTGTTGTGGTACCTCAGCAGAAGGCCTGGTCTGAGGAGGAGGCTGCTGGGGACTTGATCCTCCAAACATGGAAAATAAACTTTTACCAAATGATTCCTGTTGAGGAGGTTGGGGAGCAGTTGGATATGTTTGAGGCAAGGGCCCAGTTTTAGGGGAAGCTTGCTGGGGATTTGGCCCACTAAATATTGATAATATACTCTTTCCAAGTGATTCTTCTTGAGGAGCTGGGGTTGATTCGGGTGTTTGAGATGTAGGTACAGAATGGGCAGCTGCTGTTGATCCTGTCAGCATCTCACCAATAGAAAATCCAAACAGTCCACCAGATGGTTTAGTTCCAGATTCTTGTTTTGATTGTTCTGTAGGCGTCACAGTTTCTGATTGGCTTGTAGCTGGGCCTTTGGAAGAGTTTTGAGAAAATGCTTGAGATATACTTTTGCCAGGGGGTAGGCTCTGCGCGGGCCGAGAGTTACCACTTTGATCCATTGTTTGTTGTCTTTGTATACCCTTGGGTTTAGATGCTGATGACAGTGAACCATCTGTAACACTAGGTTTTATTTGCTGTTTTTGAGATGGAGAGGGGTCAGTGTTAAATAGGCTGCTAATTGATCCAAAGAGATTTGAGACTCCGGCAGGCTCTTTATCTGTAGGAGCACTATCTGGTAAGGAAGCTGTGCTCCCAGTTTTGCTGGGCTGATTAGTGGATGTCTGGGAACATTTCTGTAGATCTGATTTTGGTTCTTCTATTCTAACTGCAGATTTAAGAAAGTTCATAAAGCCTGCCTGTGGTTGTTCAGATGATTTCTCCATTGGTGTTTCCAGTGGCTTATCAGATTTAAGATGTCCAGAAGATTCTGGTTTAACAAGAGATTCTTTCGATCCTAAAGGTGCTGTAACATCTGGCTGCGGTGGTGGAGTTGCTTGTTGTACCATGGTAGATTGACGTGAAAGTCTTGGTTTTGGTGAAGTTGTATGTGATTGTATTGGGGGATGAGTCACTTGAGCAGTTGGCACTGTGGGCAAGATTCTCCCTTGTGTTGTAATTGGCCTTTGAATTGTTTTTTTAGCAATTTCTGGTTCTGGAGTCACAACAGCAATATAATCTTCTTTAATGATCTTTGACTTTAGACTTTGGAAACCTGATGAAATTATGTTTTTTGAATTTTTGTCTGGAGCTTGATCAGTGGAGGATATGCCAGTTTTGTTTGTTTCCACCTGTGGTGCTTTACCAACAAAAGAGGATATGAGAGAAGAAATCTTTTTGACTTTAATATTAGGTTTTTCTTCTCCCGGAGACACTCTCTTCCTCCATTCTTCCTCTAATACATCGTCTACATGCTTTACTGTAACCCCAGAAGATGAGCGACGCCGTTGGCAAGGTTGGTAACAGTTGTAAAGTAACTGCTGATTTGAAGTTGCAGTAGGAGTAGTGTTCAGAGAAACGGCAACCTTTTGAGCAAGAAATGCCTTCATTTCCCTGTTATTCCAGAATGGACCAATGTGGTCTCTATTGTGAGAAGAAAGGTCAATAACATCTTCATATTGGTCTTCATAGACATAACTCTGCTGTCCTGGATCCATTCTGACTTTGTTCAACCTATAAGATGTAAAATCAAGACCTTGTTGCCCTTGTGACAGAAATGAATTTTCAAACATTTCAGAGAACTGCTCCAGATTTAAATTCATGATCTGATTTCCTTTCCTATAGGCAGCAGACAAATCTAGGGGAGCATTTAAAAGCTGAGAATCACTGTGCTCTTGACCAGGTAACCAAAGAAGCTCATCCTCATTATATAGTGGTATTTTAAAACCACAGACACAAACCATTTCATTTTGCAGCCAAGCACTGGGAAAACGATCCAATTTTGGGGCATTTTCCCACGACTCCCCCTCAGGGGTACATGCATACACGTATTCCCCTGCAGCATCTGTAAGCAAGGCATAAATGTACTCATGATCTGTGTAAACAAAATAGCCACAATCACCATCTTCTGCTGGCCACCACATTCCTTGCTCTAAAAGTGAAAGCCACTGCTGATACCATTCTATGTCTTCAAGATACAGGGAGTCTTCCATCTCCATCTTGGCACCTGGAGGACAGTTTGAATCTATTGGTCTATTCAAGTTTAACCGACTCTGATGAATCATGCCATCAGTATGAACATTTTGTAGGGCTGCATTATCCATGTTATATTGCCAGTTAGCTGAATATGATAAGCTTGGCGCAGTTTCCTCGTAATAGCCTTCATGATATGAAACCCCATTCAAGCTGTAAGTACTACCATCGTTAAATGAGTGGCATTTCCCAAACTTTGCATTAGTCTGTTTGGTAGTTAGGTTCAACACACCCTCTTCAGTGGGGAAATATTCCATGTTTCCCAAGTCTTCATAGCTGTTCCATAATTTTCTCCTGGGATAAGAATCCTCATTCCTTGAGCCATCTAACTGATATTGTCCAATTTGCTCTTGGTGACAAACAACATTTTGCCATGGCATAGAGGACTTAAATGGCTGATATATATCTGAGGACCTGTACTGAAGACCAGAAGCCTGTATTAATCCACTTTCACTGCTCTTCCTATACATTTGATCATCTCCCTGGAACTGATAATTCAGGGACTCATTCTGAAACTGCTGCCATAGAGTACTTTCACGGATCCACTGATTTTCATCATAAGTGGGACTTATTCCATTAGGAGAAAACTGACCATTGTGTAGACTTTGCCTTGTAGCACCATAAACAGAGGAATTGCTTCTGTCAATACATGGCTGTGTGTTCATTGTATTGTTTTGTAAAAGTGAATGAATATTTCCTGTACTATAAGCCATTGGGCGAACTGACTGAAGTGAGCCCGTATAATATAACTGTGATAAATTGCCAGTGCTTATTGAGGAGTATGATGCCTGAGTCTGAAGAGATCTTGCAAAAGTAGCTGATGTTCTTAGGTCTAAACTCTCAGCATCAATTGAAGCAGGTGCACTGATTAAAGCATGTCTGCTCTGTCCTGGATTGAGAGAAACAGGTGGATGTCTTTGACAGCTGCCTCCCTGAATGTCAGAGGAAACACTCACTGTGCCTTTTGTCAACTTAGTTGAGGGCATCTCTTGTTCTGCATTCTGACCTGACAACCTGTCTTGCTTATGATTAGAGGGATTCTCTGTAACATTTTTGCTGAACAGTTCAGATAAAAATCCTTGCTTGGCAGTTTGTGGAATCATTTTCTCTTTCACTGCATGTTCTTGTGACTGTTGGGTTACACTAGTGTGCAACTGTGTTTGAAGTGGGGTCTTTGTTGTGACTGTATTTTTGGCATTTTGATGCAGCAATTGTCCTGTCAATGGCTGGCTACTTGTTTCAATGTTTTCAGATGATCTAGTTAACTTGTTAAACAATCCTGAGAGAACTCCAGCACTTGCGGTTTCTGACTGTGTTGCATTAGTGTGACAACTCTGCACTTTATCTTGTTGTGTCTCATGGATGATTATGGGCTTTTGTTGTTGGGCCATATTTTCTGAGGAGGATTTGAATAGTCCAGAGAGTAGGCCATGACTTGTTTTTTCTGCTGAGCTATTTTGTGGTTGATTTTGGAAGGATGACGGGTTGTTTCTTGTTCTTGCTTGCTCATAGCTTGATATACTTTGGGTAACTGCATGCAACTGAGCTGTTGGCTGTTTTTGTGTGTTTATGTTGTCTGCTGAAGCAAATTTAAAAAGACCAGATAAAAGAGTACCTTGCTGGGGTGGTGGTTGCTGGAGTGGAACCGTTTGTTGACGGAAAAAGCCTGGTTTACTCGTCTCCTGTTGGACAACTTGCTGACTCAATGCTGTGTTCCTAAAATCAGGCCCTCGGTTTGGAGTATTCTGTTGGTTTAAATCTTTTAAGCTACTTTTAAGACTGCTTTGTTGGTGATCAACTGTTTGTGCGCTTAATATATTCTCAGATGATGTAAATTTTAGCAAGCCTGACAACAGCCCCTTTTTCTGAGGTTGTTTTTGAGTTTCATCAGAGGCCTGCTGATGACCAGAGTAATTGTCAGGAATGTTCCTTTGCTTTTCAGCTTCAGAAAGCTGTGTGGTACATGGTATATTTTCTGTTGATGAAAACTTCAATAGCCCCCCAGTCTGTGAAGATGATGAACGTTGTTGTGGGGAAGGGTACTGATGAAACTGTGAGGGGCTGCTCCTCTGTGATTGATTGTTATTGAATACCTGCTGTGGCGAATTGCCTGTTAGGTCACTGGTAGAGCCAAAATTTAAAAGTCCAGATAGCAATCCTCCTTGTTTGGGCTGATTTGAGCCTGAATGTGAGATATCCTCAGCAGAGCCTCTTTTAAAAATACCTGTCACAAAACTTTGTGATTCAGTCTGATTAGGAGCTTGATGCTGCAATCCATGATGGGCTGCTGTTGGTTTCTGATTCGTTGCATGTTGTGAGCAAGATGGCACTGTGCTGTTCTGAGATTGCTGATTATTGGTTAAATTTTGATTCGAACCAGAGGTAACCGAGGTAGGGTTAAATATGCTGGACAACCATCCTTTCTCTGAGTTTTCCCGTGTAACGGTGGCTGAGGCTGTTGAAGTTGAACCATGATATGATGGCCCAACATTTTGTGTGTTCATTGTGGAACTAACATCTTCACTGGATGCA
This sequence comes from Tautogolabrus adspersus, assembly GCA_020745685.1. Classification (NCBI taxonomy): domain Eukaryota; kingdom Metazoa; phylum Chordata; class Actinopteri; order Labriformes; family Labridae; genus Tautogolabrus; species Tautogolabrus adspersus. The sequence continues at coordinate 8,619,612 of CM036549.1, read as the reverse complement.
AACTTTAAAAAGCCAGATAGCATTCCTCCTTCTGCTTTGGGATGTTGCTGAGTGGAGACATTTTCAGAAGATAGGAAAGGCAGTTTAAACTTACTACTCAATGATGGGACCTCAACTGGTTTCTCCAGTCGAGGTTCATTAGTTGATCTGAACACTGGATAAACTGCCACAGGTGGAGCTCTGTGAGGTAGCACAGGAACAGCAGGAGTAATTAATGAACTAAATGAAGTGATGAATCCAGGATTGGCTGATTGTGTTGGGCCTGGTGTCCTTGCTGGCTCCTGAACAGGTCCAGTTCCCTGTTTGTAATTTTGATGTTTTTGTCGTCCATATGCGTTTTCATCTTGTTTTTGTCCAAAAGACTTCTCTTGTGATGAAAATCTTAGCTTTTCTGATTTCCTATTGTCATCTGCTGCTATAAACTGTTTACCTTGATTTGCACATTTTTCGTCCCACTGTGTATGGCCTTGAGTATTTGCAGACTCTGTTTCCTGTTTGTACTCTGCTGAGTTTCCATTATCACCTGCAGAAAAAAGCTTTAAAGGATTCAATTTCCCCAAGACTGAGTTTCCTGGAGTATTTTGAGATTTGGTAACAAATTCAGGTACAAAGTCATTTTTACTTGTTTGAGTCTGACTACCCATGGGAGCTTTTGTTTCTTGATAATGACTTTGTGTCTTGGCATCATTTGATGGCTGACAGGGCACAGAGCTGAATGACTTTTCAGAAGAAGGTTCTACTGGAGATACAATAGCTACAGGGGCTGTGCTATTTGATTTAGGAATAAAGGACAATATTTTTGTAAATCCAGATTGTGGAGGTTGGGCAGATGGTGCTTGTGGACTCTGGACAGGCTGTTTCAGGCCTCCTCCAACTTTATTCGTGAAAGAAGAAAATAGTGAGCTCATGGCATTCTTTACTGGATTAGTCTGGTCGGATGGAGTGTTTGATTGGGTATCTCCTCTTGGATCTTTCAAACTATTATGGTCCTCTCCAAAAGAATCAGTTCTGTTGCTACCTTGAGAAGATAGCCTAGATTTGCTTGATTTAGGAAGGGAGCCATACTTGCTTATCTCCTCTTCTTTTTCAGCAAGGTATTCAGAAACTGTTTCTACAAGACACTGAAGCTCATCCATAGGGTCTACGTATTCATCACTGGGTTCTTCCACAGGAGACAGCATTGCCTCTGAAGCCCAACCACCAATCTTAGCTTTACCACACTTCTTCTCTCTGAGACCTTGAGAATTTTCCACGTGACCCTCGTATGAATATGAGTACTTGTCTTTGTAATGTCTTGCATTCTCTGGTTGGAAATCAATTGGTTTAAAGGCAAAATCATCAATATCCTCCTCTGCTCCTATAGGGAAGTGCATGTCATCAGAATTCTCAAAATCAAAATCAAACCTTTCCCTCATTCTAGCATCTTGCTCTTTCTTGTATGCCACATAATTTTCCAAAGTGCTGTTCAGCTCAGTCTTAGCCCACATCCTTGTCTTGTAGAGGAGCCCATTCTTGTATGGCCTGAGGCATGAACTCAGACGCTCTTCCTCTTCCTGCATCTCTGCAACCTGTTGCATGAACAGCTCCCCTCTCTTCTCACGGGGCAGTGCAACGTTAGAAGGTAAAGCTTTTTCTCTCATTTTGTTTAACTCTGAACCGAGCAACCCTCCCGGGTCCCTTATCTTTTTCTTTCTCCGCCGATCAATAGTGTCATAACCTTCAGGGTATGTGGCAGGCAGAAAACCACTACGCTGAGTATTTTGATTGATGTGTGATGGCTCAGGGTAAGGTCTTCCCATTCGAAGGATAACATTGTCTTCTTCATCATCTAAGAAGTCACTCAGCTGAGGCTTGCACTGCCCTTTGTATTTGTTTTCCCAATCTTCAACCCCCATGCCAGAATCTACAGGTATAATTCTGACCCTTCCTTTCTGGTTTAATGATCTAATTTAGGTTAAAAAACAGGAGTAAAAATAGGATGGGAAAGGAAACAGAGACAGAAAAAAGAAGCAAACAAACAAGAAAAAATGAAAACAAGGAAAGTATTATGATAAATGACACATGTGCAAGATTAACAAATGTATGCAACTGTTAAACTACATTTGCTTCCATGTTTGTATATGCCTCTGTGAATTTATATTTTTGTAAATCCCAATAACTATCATTCTTATCTTCACTTCAACTCTCTCTCAGCCAGCAAAATTGTTCATTAGAAGTGCAAGCAAAATTGCCACCATATGGTGTATAGAGAACAATATTTTAATCACCAATAGGACTGACTCCCATGATGTGTGACAGAGGGAATTTCTTAACCAAGACAATAGCCTTGTCTATCAGGAATTTAACCAGCACAGCAACCCCTCAAGACAAAGAGAAGTATGGACAAAGATCTTCCCAGAGCTGTATCCTATTTTTATCTGATGCAGAATTACTAGGATCAACTCTTCAACAGTCCTTACAGACACATTTCAAGCAGTCTTACCAGTAAACATGTATTCTTTAACAGTCCACTGGCAATTAAGAAATGAAAGCTGGCAAGAGCTGAATATACTCCAGTACTTAGGCTGAGAGTTAAGGGTGTGGGATAGTAAACATTATTTCAACAGCAGAAGACCTTTCTACCACGGCAGAAATAAAAGCCTTCTCAAAGAAAAATAAAATAAACAAAGGGACATGGCCAAAACGTTGACATTCTTGGTTAGGTTAACTATTCAAAAACAAAAAGGAAGCATGATAATTGAGACTGCTTCTGCCAGTCTAAATCTCAAATGGATGTCACTGACTACACATTTCAGAGGGAGAGAGAAATTGAAAAACTCAGAAAAAAGAGAGAAAAAACAAGTGACTTTTGAGTAAGCAAGGTAAAACCCAAACTGGTAAGATATGGAAATAACAGTCAAGGCTTTTTCCTTTGTTAATGTTCGTACACCTGTTCACCATAGTGTAAACAGTTCCACTACAATACATCTAACCTTAATTGAGCTTATAAAGTTCCGTTTTTTTGAGGCATTGATTCAACTCTAGTCATTTTTTAGATTACAGTTATTTGCTATGTTGTATAAATTACACAATGCTGGGAAACAAAACCTTTCGTCTCCATCGTACTGTATATGCATACACATTTTGTCAATGATCAGTGCACTGCTTTCAGAGTACACTGCTTGTGTGTGAGACAGTGTGACAATGTGAGAGTTCCATCTAGAGTAATTGGGGAGTGGGACTGAGCGAGTGAATACGTCTATGGATGACTCTGTGGATATTTTGTCTACCTGTTTCCTCTCTGGTCCCTGTAGTCCAGGTCAAAACTGTGGACAGAGTCTGTGCAGGAGTCTGGGTGGTGCTGCTGCCTAGGCCCCATGGGATACTGGTGCAAGGACGAGTTGGGCTGAGCAGTTGTGTGGTAACGTGGGGGCAGACTGTTACTTGTCTCGCTACGGTAGTCGCTATCCCGGTCGTCTACAGCACTGTCCTGGTCATCCAGAGCTGCAACAGGCAAATTGCTGAGTTAATTATCTTCATCTCTCATGCTTTATGTGAGACAGCAAGCTTTACATATTTTTGCTCATCATTGACCCAAAGTGAAGGATGCACCCTTGTTAAGAGTTTTAACCTATCTGGACCAAATTGCTAAGAGAGGCCAGGGGATTAAAGGTTGAGTGCAGGAACAAGGCATGAACATTTACAATAATAAATTGAGGCTTATACATGCAATGTCTTCTAAATGACAGACATTGTTGCACTTATACTTAGCCTATACATACTTTAGCGGTATCATCATTATTGCATTAAAAAACAAAATTCACAGATATGACTGCAATTTGTTTCAGTAGTTTCTTCTTTTTGCTAGACCAAACCAAAAATAGTATAACATATTTAAGTACAGTTGTGGCCAGAATTAAATGCAAGCCAGTGAATCAGAGGAGTTAATGTGAATAAAACTTTTATTTAACACTCTTTTAAAATTGAACCTACCAACCCCAGTTAATATATCGAGAGAACTTCTCTCAAACGCAAACCATAACTTGTGTGCCCACTGGAGGGAGCAGTTCGAGTCAGAAGGAGAAAGATAAATCTCAGTTGATAAATCTCAGAGGTTAGGTTAGTGCGAGGAACACAAATTGTAAATGTTTTATATAAATATAGTTTGGCGGAACAGACACCTATTTGTTTATGAAGGCATACGCCAGTTACAAACTTTAGGATCATATGGCAAACTATAGTTTCGCAAGCCTTTAACATTCAAATATGAATAAACTAAAATGATGTAAAAGCTGTCGATAACTCATCCAGACGAATTTACCTAGACTTGTGCTAAACCAGTTCTTATAAACTATACATGGGTTATGAAAATATTGCCATCAGCACAGAGCAACGTAAATAGGGAAACAGCAAGAGCAGGAAGAAGGTAGAAAGATCCAATGGGATTCAGGAAAAGATCAGGGGAAATCAAGTGTTAGAGTAACATGAGAATACAATGCATGGTAACCTTGAAGGTTCAATGTTATCTGAGAATATGGGGCATAAGTACATGCAAGGGGAGCAGAGGATTGGTCAAAGGGAGAGTTTGATCAAAGTGGGTTTTACATACTCAGTGGGTCAGCCCATCCGAAATAGTTGCCTGGTAAAAGTGCAGATGTTACAAGTGAGAGGTAGAGTCAGAGGATGTAGGGATTGTGAAAACAAAATGTTGTGTCTCTATGTTAAAATAGTAGGTGGATGTGTTGTGATTGGTGTTTTCAGAGTGGAAAAAGAAACTTACAAAACTGTCACAACAGTAAGAAGGATTAAATTGAGCTCATACTGTCAATATATGGAGCGTCTGGGTTTAAAATGTATAATCTTCATTTTCAACTCTGATGAAGAGGATTAGACTGTTACTACAGTAGGCAATACAAACGGGTGAAGGAAGTGAGAGGAAATAATAATAATAGTAAATCCTTAGAGCTACAATGGTGGAGAATTGCCTCCATCTAGAGGAAGAGAGTTGTATGGGCAAGCACAACTCACAACACTGGGAGGTTGCAAACGGTAGTGGGCGACTCTGAACGTCATCCTGCAGAGGGTACTACAATGAAAAGAGGGAGAGAATAAAAATTAGGCATCAAGAAAGACGTTGACTTCATGTTATCATAATACTATTGATCCCACAGGAATTGACTTGTACCACAACTAATACAAATAAATACATGGATCTGTAATTTAAAAAGGAAGCAGATACAGGGACACGCAAATATGTTTTTTTTTATTAAACAAGGGCAGCAAAAAATATCGTCTTAATAAGCGTTTGTAACCGTTAAACAAAATAGAAACCAGCATGGCCTGCAGTTTATGATTACATCATACAGTCCAAGCTGTAAAATCTCACTACTTTGGCCTTTACCTGATCATGGATGTCCATGGTATTGATGCGATCCAGCTTGCCAGTCCAGTACTGCGCCTCATCATCTGGGATGTCTGTTACCCACAAACATACATGTGAACCTGTGTTAGAAGTAGGGCTGCTCCATTATGGCAAAAATCCTAAGTATGCTTATTTTGATTGATATTGAGATCACGATTCTGAAACATGATTACTCATTGACTTTACAACATCTGCATCACACGCACTTATTGAACGTACTCTTGTGGCCAAAATATAACAACAAACACTTTGAAACATTGACCACACATGACAAAACCTGTGATCAAAACGAACGCAATATTGCATCACAATAATTGTTTCATCTCATTTTTCTTGTTTTCATGATTGTGGGAAGCCAAAATCGTAATTGACATTGAAACTCGATGAATTGCCCGGCCCTAACTTTAAGTAACATCCTGCATCCTCTGTGTTCAAACCTGCAGCTGTATTCAAACATCTGGTATCAAGATGGCATCATTATACTTTAATGCCTGTTTAATTTCTCATGAGCTTCTTAGAAAAATAAACAGTTAGCCAAGGCCTCAAACTTGTTTAGGGACCAGACATATCCTTCTTTTCTTTTTTATTACAGAGTAAAGGATATAAAGACAAAAAGATGCTAAGGTTGAGACTTAAAAGAAACAATCCCAACACATTTCTTTCAGGTTTAAAAAACAACTAGCAATTTTAAAATCAAGGAGAGACTCGGATCACAATTGGTGCATCCATTCCAATTTGTCTCCGCTTACTATATCAATAACCCGAGACTAGATTTCTGTTTTTGTATTGGATCAAACTAAAGCATTCAACATAATGCAAACATATGAACTATATTAATAAACAGTTAAAGCACAATAACTAAAGGCAATCCTCCCACCACCACTCTCGTATCATTAGCCGATATCACTTATTCAGTATTTTTCAATGTTTTAAAACTGCGTTTCCAGGGTTGCTGGTGGCGCAGTGGTTAGTGCGCGAGCCCCATGTATTGAGTCTATAGTCCAACAAGCGGGCAGCCCTGGTAGGAATCTGACCTGTGGCTCTTTTCCCGCATGTCATTCCCCACTCGCTCTCTCACCCTGATTTCTGATTCTATCCACTGTCCTATCTCTCCAATAAAGGCACACAAAAAAAAGAGTTTCCTGTGCAAACAGCCAGATGATGTGGAGACTTGTACAACATACTTGAATTTCCCTCGGGATCAATAAAGTATCTATCTATCTATCTATCTATCTATCTATCTATCTATCTATCTATCTATCTATCTATCTATCTATCTATCTATCTATCTATCTATCTCATACAGCGTTCTCAAAATAAAACCTTAAAAAAACTGTTCCACTGCTATGATTTGTACCACTCTGTCGACAGATGCACATTAAAGGCCACACGCACAAAGGCCAGGGCTTCAAAGACAAACCGACTGAGCTGTAATGAATGGCTCTGGTGGCACAGATAGTCCTGATGGCCTCCTGCAATCTTGAAAGGTTTCCTCTTTAAACAGGAAAAGAGGATCTCTCCCACTCACTGGACAGACACCCTACTTTAACTTTGATGGCCTTTAACCACAAGGCTTTAGCCCTTTACTGGTGCTGGTGAAAGAAACACTGATTACAGTGTGCTTGAGAGGAGGAGGGGATCACCTCGAATCACGAAATCTGGAATCATCCTTATATTGCTATTCAAACCATTGATATGGTCTGCTATTCAATAGAATTGGCGTAACTGCAGTGGTTGTGGCCACAGTTAATGAAGACATGAAAGCTCTTTTCACCCACACAGTAATGATATATTAGCAATAAACCAAATCAATACATCTATTGTGATGCTCAATGCTTTCATCAAAGACTTGTCCAAATGCAGGCAGCTGTTTTCAGTAAAATACCTCGGAAAAATCCACTGTACACTGTCCACCCAGGCAGCAGAGATACAAAGTGAGCAAAAGCTGGTAAATCAAGTTTAATACATAACAACTTAAGAGCAGGATTTGTTTTTCTTCAGAGCTGTTTAGGGGGAAAAAAAGGAGAAAGATCGACAGAAACATAACCCCATGTATGCATGTACTGTATGTAATGTGTCTGTGGATGATTCTAGTCAAGTCATTAAGTAGTGAGCAGCTAATGAACCTTAACATATCACATTCTTACCCTGGTTCCTTAATTCAGTGAATATCAGTGTCCTGTTATGTTCCATGTTGACTCAGCATTTTATTTTGTATTTAACGGAGGCTGCGAAGAGCATCAGTCAGGGATCACTATTGTTTCTCCAAGGCTGCTATCTTCAGTAGAGGTGGGGAAAAAAAACTATTTATGTAAAAATCAAGATTCTTATCTTCTGAGAAATATAAAATAATAACTTACAAAAATCGGATTTTCTTTGGCTAATCAGTCACTCCCTGCTAAGTGCTAAGGCTAGCTCTTTAAGTCAGTACAATGCCAAATGGAGCAGCAAGAAATTCAGCCAGTCTCACAGATGACTGGAGTAGATCCTGAAGTATGTACTAATTCAAAAATAGACTTTGAATCAGGAATCCAGAATCATTTTGAATCCAAAATAGATTCTCAATCGAATCATGACCCCAAGACTCCAAATCGAATCGAATCGTGAGGCAGCCAAAGATTCCCAGCCCTCATATTCAGTACCTCTTACCCTAACTTTTAACATCATTAGCAAAACCACTCGCCCTTCAGGGACAAATAAAATTGAAGTTGGGCAACCATGGCATGGACAAAACTCTATTTACCTAGTCTAAAAAAAGGATCTGCCAGTGGTGACTCAATGCCAATTAAGCAGGACAGACACTCTTCCTCCCCACTGGAATGAGATACAGATTGGACATCTTTCCTGCCCTTTTTTGTAGCTTTAAGCTGTTGAATATGTGTTTTCTTCTTTACATGCAGGTGGATAAGTAATATCAGTTATGATTAAATTCCAGACAAAGGAAACACAAGTGACCCCATTCTCTTCTCATGTAAAATACTCCTATTTTCTATTTGAGTTGAGTTGTCAGATCAATGTTAGGTATCCTTGCATAACACTAAGTGCTGCAGGGTAAATAGTTTGTCAGAAACTGCCTGGTGACATTTCAACTGAATCCATGGTTGGCATTTGTGTGAGTCAGTAGATCAAGGTATGCCCTGAGGTAACCAGAATTATTAATGTGGTCTGTGTGTTGCTAATGCACCCAGTGTAGCCCGAGCAGGTACATGAGCTGACAGCATTGAGAGACATCTTACATAAGCATGTGAACTTTTAGAAAATGTGGATTACTCATTGGTATTTTGCAGTCTACTGAAGGTTAAGCATGCAAAAGAAAGATAAAGCAACAGACAGAGTGATTGGCAACTCTGATATCTCACCAAAAGGTAGCTCAAAGCGAGTATCCAGCAGGACCCGGTGAGGTGTTGGGTTTTTTGTGCCATATATCTCATCGGCCTTCATCAGGACCTCTGAATCCAGGAAGATCCAATCGCCTGAGCCCTCCTGCAATGAGATACATTTATTGATATTTACTTTTCTTGAAAATGTGATCTTCTTGAGTCTATTCTTAACGCTCTGTGCCATTATTTCCTGAAGCACTTAATCAAGGTTTTTTTTAAATTATTATTAATGTACCCGTGAACATTGCTGTTTGGTTCAGTATTATTTTATGCTGTTTTCAGTAAAATACTTCGGATAAATCCACTGTACACTGTCCACCCAGGCAGCAGAGATACAAAGTGAGCAAAAGCTGGTAAATCAAGTTTAATACATAACAACTTAAGGCCTGGATTTTTTTCCTCAAATGAAAAATCTATTGATGTCAGCATGCAAAAGCCATAAAAGTACCCCATTTCCGGATACAATTTTTTTCATAGTGTGTTTTTAAAATGACATCTATATGTTTCCAGACTATATAAATGTATGCATCTGTGCATATTCCAACCTCCTCTGATTGCTGCACGCTCTTAAGAGGGATCCACGCTGTCCCCACCATGGTGTCCCAGATGAGGCCTTTGTTCCACACCTCAACAATGAGCCCAAGGTCCAGCCGGTTGATCTCACTGAGAAGAAAAGGTGTTATTAAAGGTATCAAGGTGTCACGTTTTGGTGGAGGGGAAAAAACCTTGATAAAAAGTGTGTGAAATGTCAGTTGGAATCAAAGAGACATACATCATATGTGTGGTGCCCAAAGCCATTTAATTCAACCTCAATGCACCATAAAATGTCTACATAATTACTGCCAGGCTCTACCACTGGCTGATAACAAGGCCACTGCCTCTTTTTGTTGTGTATGTAGGGTGTTATAGGCCTTGTTTTGTCATTCAGCATGCGATTCAAAGAGCTCAAAAACAGCTTGATGACAGCAACAAAATGGCACATCAAATTTGAAAGGGGCCCCGTGACAAGGGCTAGAGGGTATTTGCATATTCTCCTCTGCAGCAGTTATAACTATGGACAGGCTCAACAAAAGGAGGATGAGAGAAAAGATAATCAAAGAGAACAGCTAATTGAGAGACGGTTGAGTATCCAGAGTGTCCAGGTGCGGAGATGTAAGCTCTCGGAATTATTTACTCATTCAAAATGGCACTGAATACATGAATCCAGCAAGGCATTGAAATCCAACTGGGGCTCATTTTTCCTCAGACATCTGATGTTTGGACTGATATTTAAATGATGTTATCCAATCATGTCTATTTGTATGTAACCACTGTGGACTATAATGTGCATTTTTGGATCAAAAACCCCAAAAAGGAAAGACTATAAATCCCTCTATGTTCTTCGTCTGTTACTTGCAAACGCACACTTGTTAGTTATTCCATCATGATGTGCCAAGTTTATCTCGAACCACTTTACACTTAATTAATGATGCGTTGACCAGGTCAAATTCGACATAATTATTCATCTGTGCTGCTAAAAACAAGTTAAAGTTCCCATGAAATGGCGAGCAGAGTACTATTTCAGTCACTATAATGTTTTATTCAAAAAAGCAAGCTTGGGAGGGATTTGTCATGGATATGAACTGGCTTTTACAGCAGCAAATAGCACTGAATATAAGAACACTCACACACATGACAGTGATGACCCACAGCTGCCAGCTGTCATCATTGGGGAGGGGTTTACAAATAGTAGAAAGCCTCTCACTGGACGCAAACTTAGCATATAATAAAAATGCAAAAACAGTTGTCTCATATACTTGGGCTGTCGTAAGTATACCCAGGTAGCCCGCCTAAGTAGTCTATGTGGGGGAACCACTTTCATGGATCATCACATTCTTGTGGGTATACTTTTCAAGTCGTGAAATCCAGAATCCCGCATAAATACAGAAAAATCCCGGCTTTAACAGTACATCACTTGACACATACTCTGTTTTTCAGACTCAATCTTGCATATCTTATAAGAAACATACACCTTGGTTTCTGACATTCGATTGCATAAATTCATGTCTGATAGGTGTAAATGAAGCTGCAACCTCCTGCCAGGTAGATTTGGTTAATATAACAGAGAATGGAAAGAGAGGAAACATTGCATGTCCTGAGAAATAAAAAAAATCATCTACCAGCAACAATCAAGCTCAGTTTTCAACCCATTATATCTTGTTTGTTAAGTTTCTTAATGGTAAATGGACTTGTATGGTACCATTCTAGTCTTCTGACTGCTTCTTCACTATCAACCTTAATGATATGAGAGTGGGATTGATCTTCATGGATACATTTTCACCTAAAATGTCAACTTTTCCTACTTCAATGACTTTAAAAACGTTTTTGTTTTTTTAAATATCAAGCAGATTGATCTGCACGCAACCGGATAAGGTTCACCATTCGGACATTCTATTTTAAGACTAACGCATCCTCTTAAAATGTATTTTGTTGCAACAGGTGGTATTGGCAGCACAGATGAATAATTATGTAGAATTTGACCAGGTCAACGCATCATTAATGGATAGAAAGAGAATGAAGGTCTGGAAAAACAAACAGTGTTGCAATGAGGGAGTTCACAAAAGACAAACAATGACACACATGAAACAACGCAATCGCTCACCGGTCACCATAGATACCTTTCCAGGGAGAGTAAAATGTGGGATTAAACCAATGAATTAAAAGGAGGAAATGAACAGCAGCTACTTATTACTGTGAGGTGGTTTTTCCTGGAAAAGGTTGCTCAGCCTGTTTTTAAAATTAGAACAACAGATCTAGGTAGAGGGTTTTAAAAACACAGTAATCGATGCCTAAACTATAAAGATGCGGTTACAAACTAAATTGAATATGTAGCATAAAATGTCTTAGTTATGTGTGTGGCCTTCATGTGCTGCTACAGTTTTAATGCAGCATGGCATTACTTCTAGAACCCTCTGAACTCTTGAAGGATTGGTGGTGGGAGAGAGGACTGTGTAACACATTACATTTAGGTGATTGAGATGTGCTGTCAGTGTAGGCCAGAAAAGTTGATATCATTTTCAAACTCATTTAACCATTCAGTGACACATGATCACTGAATGGCAAGAGTTGTGCTTAACAAAAGGACCACAAACTACAAAACTAAAGCCTGGCATACACCAAAAGATTTTAAAATTGAAGGGACCCCTTCAAATGACCCATAATGTGCTGAACATGTTACAGCGTGAGCTAAAGGTGAGAAAAAATGGATTTGCTGCATTCATTTTGCTTCCTTCTTCAGTCAGCTTGCTTTCCAATTGGCTACCGTTCTGTTTAAGTGACAATCCACAGAGTGCGTGCTTCACTGTCCTAGGGGTTCGCCCCACACAACAGGAGATTGGTGATAATTTCCGATTGTAAATCAGGGCGGCCCTGATGTCCTTCAGAGCAGATCGGATCACTCTTACCACACCTCGTACTACAGAAAATTCTGGCAGGATAATCATTATAACCATCAAAAACTTGTGACTTTGCTTAAGATTGTCCCACGCTTAACTGACAGTAACGAGGAACTTTGAATGAAATGGAGCGCAACATGACTGCATGACTGTCGGTCAAGTCAGATAAACAACTTTAGAACCAGTGATATGAACAGCCTGCTACTACTGCCGTCCTCGGTGATTGACACTTCAGCTAACATCTCTGTCAACGGCCTGCAGAGACACTCTGTGTTCTGATTTTATACCTGAATATGAGCTTACATTGTGTGTGCATAAAGATTTCTAATGACTCCTTAAAGTTACCCTGCTGAACATCATTATTGTCATTATTACTTTCTTGTTTACAGTTTGCATGTTGGGCACAATTTGCATCATGATGTATGGTGTACCCTGCCAGGTTCATGTTGAAGGTGCTTTGTCTAATGTTAACTTTACATTTGTCGTGATTGGTGGTTACGTGATTCAAACTTAATTGGGTCCCTAAAACTTGAAGCATCAGTGTTTGTGTTTAATAACTTACAACATAAAATCCTGCTCCCAGCAGGGCTGGTCCCCCCGCACAGTGATTGTGGTGCTTTTGACATTTTGCACCTTCAGCGTCACATAGCTGTTGAACTTGTCTGAAACAAAGAGGAAACAAATAGTGTTAATTAAAGTGAGTAAGTAACATAAGCATTGGTAGCATAAGGAGGAAAACAAGTACAGTATCTCTACATAAACATTATGTTTGGGTAAAAGACGCAGTTTTGAGCTTGTTTGACTAGTTTTCAATGAAATACAATTCAGATCACTAATTCAGAGTCAGACCTGTTCAACTTTGTGAGGGTGAAAAGGACATCAGAAGCTGAGAGAGGGAAAGCAGTTAATTCTCCTCCCCCAACTATGTCGAGCCAAGCCAGGCCAGGCCAGGCCATCAAACTGACCCTGATAATCTCCACAGAGAGGAGGCAGAAACAACTACAGGAAGGATCCAACTGACTGTTTGCCTCTTCTGCACTGTGAATTACAGATTCTCCTGAAGCGATTCATAATAAATGCTCTCTAGACTTAAAGTCTGTAACAGAAAAGCAGGTTTGCTGATGATGTTATGAACTGGAAGTCACTTGTGACCTGCTTTTTTTTTTTTTTTTTTTTTTAAACAAAAGGTCTGTGTCAGACCTGATACCATCAAGGCTGAAATGGCAAATCAGTGAGGTCACACAGGTGTAGGCAACCTTTGAAAAGAGTTCTACAAGCACAGTCGTAATAATACAGCACATCATTTGTAGTAAATGATCTTTCTGAACTCTGTTTGTTAAAACTGGCAGTTGAGACTTGATTTCATGTGAATATCTGTCAGTCTGTCAATCTGTCAGTGTGTGTGTAGACAACTTTCACACCCAGTGATCCCCGTCAGCCGTCTCTCAGCCGGTAATGTCAGACATTGAAGCCACAACAACCGTCTGCACCAGCTGTCAGTGCTGGATGGGGCAAGGGGTGAGTGGGGTTGCAGGGGATTAGACAGCCCGTGACACAACCACCACTTTTCATTTCCAGCAGTAGGTTGAGGGAGTGTTGACACGTGCCGGCTGATGTGCTCAGATTCGCTCTGGTAGTTACTAGAACTGCGTCACTGGTGGTCCTCCCTGCAGGTCCCATTTTCTAGCAGCTAGATCTGACCACCTGCCTGGAAACACGAGTAGCTTGAAGAGCTGGAGGAACATCTTTTTTTTCATTTAGTGAATGAGCAAAAAGGAACCACATTGAATGTAACTTCAGCCCCCTTGGTGTTATATAGGTGTCACAAAGATGTGATACATTTAGCATGCATGACCACAATCAATATCGTCCTCAAACATTTCAACACATATGTCACCCTCAATGAAACTAGACTGTATGAAGACTTTTAAGTTTTTATAAGATATATTTAATTAAATGCTAACTAGGATTCGAGCGCAATAAAGACCAGCCTTACAAAATAAAAATTATTTCAGTTTTCTGAAAGATCTTCACTTATCACCTACAGTATGTGCGCACTGCACAACATACCAACCCATGAGCTTCCAAAAGAAATCATTAAATAAAATCACAAGGCCTGAAACTTCTGTTTTGGCCTTAAAATAATGAGCTCATCAGCAAAGGAGTGTAACACTTATCGTTTCAGTTTGAAAAATTACAAACCACTAGGGATGTAAAGATTAATCGTGAGGCAGTTAAAAATCGATTCAAAGGTGTCAAGGTTCGAATCGGTACTCTGAAAAATGAATCGCAGTAATATCGTGAGCGTCAGCAGCTGTAGAGCAGAGGCGGTTGGTTGTAATAAGCAGGCGTTATCATGGCAGTGGAAGCATTTTTGCTTCCCAAGACAGAAAATGAAAGAGGTGAGAAGATAACAGACGAGACAAAAACTGTGCAAATATTGCAACAAGACAGGAAACTACACAAATAGAACAACCAACATGATGCAGTATTTAATCGACACCACAATGTAACGCTCCAATCACCTCCCGATTCTCTCAAAATAAATCGTGAGAGAATCGTATCGTGAACCAAGCATCGTGAATCGTATCGAGAGTTAAGTGAATCGTTACATCCCTACAAACCACCATAATAAAGGGCTTTCTTATCCAACAGATATCATAAAATATAGGGCCCGACCGATACAGGATTTTGGGGGCCGATACCGATATTAGAAAGAGAAAAAAATCCGATACTGATATATCGGCCGATTTGAATAATTGTAGTAATATCGGCGCATATTATCTGCGATAAAATCATCCGATACCGATAGACACTGGATATGCTTATATCGGCCAATGTAATTGGCAGGCGGATTAATCGGTTGGGTTAGATTCATATGCCTTACATTTTCAGGGTAAAATTTACAGAATGACAATCCTATTTTTGTTCTTTGAAAGTGACAATTATGTCATACTTTCTGTTGCCCTCCCCTCCCCCGGACCAAAACACACAGTACAGTCTAAACACAGTTGTTCACACACAGTGCAGTGGAACACACACACACAAACACAGAATCCCCCTTATGCTCTTTGGGAAATAAAAGCAAGGCATCAGCTGCTCGTTTATAGACCAATCACCTGACCACCCTAAACAAAGATTTTCCTGGTTACCCCAGCAACATATTAAAACATTTACTCTGCCAGAGGCTTTGACACAGCGGCCAGATAAGTCCATGTAACTCTTGACACAATGGGACAATAAACCGTTTACACAGGTGGATTCTTAAAACCTTTTCCCTGACACACTGCATACATAAAGATTAAATTAGGCCCAAAAGCAAAAAGGTGTATTGAAAGCACCAGAGGACACCCTAATGAGACTCTGACTAAATGCATTGTCTATCCTGCAAGCAGCATGAGTGACAGGACACAGAGCTAATTAGTGAAACGAGGGGACAGTAGTAACAAAACAGGCATTACTACAAAGGGGCCTGGGGGATACTCAAGCCTTTCCCTAATTAGATAGCCCATGCCTTGTGCCACATTTGGGCCTACTCCCATGAATAGAAGAGCTGAGATAAGGGAAGAGGATGTATGGATTAGATAAGAGCCACTTAGTGGCTATGGGCCCTTTACAGCAGGTGCCGTCCACTGATACAATCTGCACTGTTGAGAAGGAAGCAGCAGTCACAGCTAGGAAAAACACAAAGTATACCTATGTCTAGATAAGACACACCAACAGTGAATTGGTGAAGCCCATACCAATACAGAGTTTTTCCCACCTGCAAACATCAATATAAAATTAACACAAAACAGGAACACAAGATTTTGAAAGTAATCTTTGAGAGTTAAATTTAAAGGGACTTAGGATGTAGGTTTGGTAAAACATCTTTAAACACAAAAGTTCACAGGTGGAGAATCAACCAGAACAAAATCTCTTTGTTGTTAGAGATGAGCTTTGGCAAATAAATATCAGGGTCAATATAAAAGAGATATCACAAAACAGTGAGAAGTCGTTTTTTTGAGTAGTAACTATGGCTGTCACTCTTGATTAGTAATGTGAACATTCGTTGGAACCTATAGGTGGAAATATTCACATTCAAACTGTAATGTAGTTTGACGTCAAAATATACAGTCAATCAGGGCATCAGGCTGTCTGAAGTAGTTTGCAGTTTGATCTAGCAGAGGGCGCTCTCAGAGTAACTTGGCCATTGCATGCACTCTTGACCTCAGTAAATTGAGGCAGTAATGTTGCATAAGCAACGGGTGCACGATTTGGTGATGCAGATTTACATGAGGGAGATTCCTCTCTCTGTAGATGGCAGCCCACTGCTATGGTGGAGGGACGCAAGGTGCGCTACATACTCCGTAACTCTACAAGCTGGCTCGCAAATATTTATGTACCAGGAACCTCTGTGCAGCTCTGTTCATGTGTTCTCGTCAGCAGGTAATATCGTAAATAAGAAGAGAGCTGCACTCAATCCCTATCACGCTGATAGACTTGTGTTTCTGGCGAATAATAAATAAAATAAGTCAGCCCTTTCATATTGTCAACAGGCTTTGGGTTAAATGCTCAAGCGGTTCGAATGTGTTCGAACATTACCGTGTCATGTTCTTAATTTGTTTCAAGTTGTTTTATTTAAAAAGTGAAAGTCATAGCAGTAGCTTTGAATGTATGCATATTTAAAAAAGGAAAAAAGAGGACCCATAGCAGCTGCCTTGTAAATAATGTGTGCTTTAGGGTTGGGATTTAAAAATTCAAGAAGGCGTTTCATTTGACTCAAAATGACATCCTTCCCCCTGAGAGAAGGATGACGCATAAACATTTTGTAATGTTTTCCAGCCAGGAAAACAGGAAACTCTTAAATATCATTAACAAATACCTAAGAAACGTATTGTTGTGATTGTCTGGCCATTTGATGTGATGGGAACTAAAACTTCTACAATTGAAGCTAACTGCCTAAGAATGCAGCCATACTGTACCTGCATCTGTCACTGACAAAACCACCATCCCTGGCTCTGAATTGTCTTTTATTTCTTGTTTTACAAGCATTAGTAGTGATTTAACATATAGTACATATGGCATTATTTTGCAGAGCAATTGCATAATTATGCAATAAAAACGGAAAAGGGTAGCTCTGCCAATATCCTTGTTGGCTAACGCACACACACGAGATTAAAGTCGCATATTAACCTTTACCTGGACCTTCCTCTATCTTAGGAAAAATGTCCCACACAACTTAAAATCCATCAAAACAAGCATGTCTTTGTGGACACCTCTTTTTAGCTCTCTTCATTACGCACACACACTGTGCAAACACACACAGTGACTTAAAGCAAACACAAAAAGTGACATAGTGAAAGCACAACAAGCACAACAGTCTGCCAGTGGTTGTAAAGAGAATGGATCAGTTGAGGTGAACTGTGAGACAGCGCAGGCTTCTTGCCCTGTCAATGTTTTCTGACAGGACTTGCAACCCACTCACCCCTGAGCCCTCAGTCAAGTGTCTTCATCCATTATTGACTGATGATGACTTTTTCAATAAATTAGTCAGGAAATGCACACAGTTGGAAGGCTGACATTTCAAATTCAGACCATGCATCAATATTGCATGCAACAGAAGACATCAACCTATTTGAGGGCTTTTCTGGCATATCTGGGACAAGCTTTCAAGAGTACAGAAAACTCTAATATGAACATAATGGGACTGATGAACAGAGCCTTCATCAAGCACGTTTTCTTTTGCAATCAGTGAAAAGTAAGACAGCTAGCCAGGGGCTGATCCAGGGCGACCTGCAGTTACACGTGAAATATTTGCCAGAAACAACTTAACACCAAGATAGGTGGTGTCCATGTAAGACGTAAAAGTATCTATCTAAAGGTGTGGTGACAGCACAGCGCAAACACACATCCCAGACCAGCCTTATGTAAACTCTGAGGGCTCTTCTAATAAATCACACACCCCATGACGAGAGCTTATCATTACAGTAACACACTTATTTCCTTATACCTGAATCAACAACCGTTTCTTTCTAAAATCCCCACAAGAATAGTAAGGAGGGTGAGGAAATGGCCAAACAAATATGCAAGTCCAGCAATCTGATCTTGACAATCATTGCCAGGCTTTATCAGGTTGAGAAAATTATTTGAAGAGAGCAAATGTTAAGATTCTGTCTGACATTCCTTTCCATTTGTTCTGAACAGAGGCATTTTAGCTAAGTTTAAGTTGCCTCAGGAGTTTTGCACTCTAGGTTTATCTTTGAAAGAGGTGATTTTTTTTCTTGCTGACATTTCCTTTAAGGATTCAAATTAGCAAGTACATACTTTAAGGTCTGTAATGCTAATAGTAAAGCATAAAGTCAGAATTAGGGATAAATACTGTATATTTATTTATTGATGCAATGAACTGGGTTCTGAGTATCAGAGGTCTGTAAGGAAGCATAGGTTGAAAAACCAAAACGTTAAGTAACCCAAGCTTAAACGTACAGTATGTAAAATCTGCCGCAAGGGGGCTCTCAATCAAAACAATAACAAAAGAGATGACGTCGCTCCTCGCAGGGTCTCATGGGATACCCCCCCCCCCCCGTGAAAACGAACAAACTCCGTGTTGAATCAATACGAACGGGCAAAACCGACCTGAGAAAGACAATATGTGTACTGACGATGTATCCAAATATAATTTACATGAAGTTTTTTTATCACAGCAGCACATACAGCGACAGAACGGCAGCTTTCAGTAGCAGCTAGCGCTCAGCTAATACAGTGGTCTTTGACGTAACATCCGGTGTTTCCTTGACAACGATCAACATTTCGTGTCTGTCATGGCGGCTCATCATGGCAGCTGCCTACAAGACACGTCCCGTTACAATTATAAAATTACGGTTTTGTCTGGCTTTGATAACTTTTGGAAATATTTGAGGTGATGTAAGTACTGAACTAAAAAAGATATATAACATGGGTTTAGTCAATTTTTAATTGAAGTTAGATATTTTAATGTAAACATTAGCATGCAATCTTACATACTGTACCTTTAAGTCTTTACAATTTCTTTAAAAAAAATCTACAATGCATGTTGATATAAGAAAACTAGAACTCTAACCTGGCTTTTTCACCTTAACACCTCCCTCTCATTGACCACCCTATGTATATGTTATTCTATACATTTTAAGAATAACAATCTACAACTTCTAACATAACATTTGGTTTTCCAAATCTCATCCAGTGCATAACAAATCCTTCCCTGCCCCTCCAGCAAAAGTAAAAAAAAAAAAAAGTGTATGTTTACATTTTGCCTTAGGGAGACGACAAGCTTAACTGAATTATCCCTGATGTTTGCTCTGGGGCAGGTGTCACATGTGCGGTGGCCCGGGAGAGGGAGGAGGCGGGCACATACAGACAGAGAAGACCAGCATCTAAAAACAACTATCTAAAACCAATATCTCAGCACAACAGATTACTTGTGACACAATGCAGACACATAAAAAAAAAGAGTTCCCAAATGGGAAGGAAGGGGATAACAGCTGAACAAATGTAAAGACCTGTAGGATAATAACTTAAGCAATTATCCTCAGTGTACACTGGGTCATTCAGGGACCGACACTGAGAGTAAAAGTCACCTACTGATCCAAAGCCGTGCTAACTTTCTCCCCATGCTGCCTGCTCCTGTTAAAAATGTCACATGGCTTAAAAAAAAAGGCGTGAGGCTAAACACTAGAGGGATTTGCATAGGTGGAGAGCGAGGGGATTTGGACTAAGCAGCCAATGATCTAAGCTCACCTGTGTAGGGCCTGAGGTAGAAGGACACAGGATTACATAATGCAAAGTCAACCCACATTTTTCAGTGACTTGCCAAAATTTCACTTTCACTTTCAAGCTTTCCTACATGAGAATATGAGTGCATGTTGAATATTTCCAAACACACATCCATTAGCTATTCTGCTTATCCTAGAGGGCCCGCTGGGGACTGGAGCCAATACCAGCTGGCACTGAACAAGACGCGAGGTGAACCCGGGACAGGTCGTCAAGAATTGAGATTTGCCAATTGACGTAAACCTGCTTGGACGGTGAGAGGAGTTGGAAAACATGCAAACAGGAAGGCTCAAGTCAGACAACTGGTAACAGTCTGCACTTTTACTGTAACAGTGCTGATCTGTGAAGAGGTCTAGCTCTATACTTTGCAATACCATGCATATCTGTAGATCATTGAGTGAGAGTTGCAGATAATATTTCTGACCTTATAACATTAACAGGGCTATTAGGATAAACTCCAAACTACTATTAAAACATGTGATTCACAGCTTACAGTTTCTGTTCTCCAAATCCAGGAGTGTGACAGTGTTGATGTTAAAGATGAGAAACATTTCATGATGAGACAGCGTGTGAACCAAATTTTAGAAAAAGCAAAACTCTGACTCATCATAAAAAAGTAAAGGGGGTACTCACCTGGAGGTCCTTGGAGCTTGGCTTTTTTCACTGCAAAGCAAAGCCAAAAATAATAATTAGAATCATTGAATTTGAGTTATTTGGAATCAGCTGAAAATAAATTCAATGTCACAGTTCAGCAGGACTGTAAAAGTGGATGAACAACTGAAATGTTGAGTTCACTGATCGTAGGAGAAACAAAGCATTAAGTACAAACATATTAAGGCATGAGTCATGAAAAGGAAAGGTAATGTTATTGAAGCCTAAATAATTCATTTGTATGCAGACAAAAGAGCCAGGAGTCGAGGACTCGTGACAGCTGAATCACACAAACACATCCACAGGCTCACGATGCTGTCGTCTACAAGAGCAGCGACGCGTCATGTGAGGCTTGATTAAAAAAAGATGAGCTCTTTGTTTTGCCGGGCAGCTCTTGAACAAAATGTTATTGCACAGACACACAAAAAAAAAAAAAAAATGTAATGTTTTTGTTGAATATGTCACAGTGCGTGTTAGGTGGTGTGATCATGACAAAAAAAAAGTCACTTTTGACACAAGTTGCTTCATTTCCATTTCCTCCATTACTTCTTTTTACCTTTTCACTCATATTAACCATGACTGAAGACCTGATCGTTATCTAATCTCTTGATACACAATCTGTTCTTATATAAAACCTCTGGAGCAATAATCCTTCCCTCCGCCTGAGCTTAGACAGAATATATATACGAGTTTCACTTTTAAATTCATTACTGAAATAAATTAACTTTTCCATGATATTCTAATTTATTGAGATGCACCTGTATATATAGTTGTTTGACAATTTATTATCTGACATCATTATATTTGTCAGGTTTCTTTATTTGTTGATGTATTTCAACATTACATCATCCTAAAAATTGCTTTGGGAGGATCATATTCTCATCAAGTCACACACACATCAGCTAAGTGGACAGCTTGGAATGTTTGAAATGTTGCTGTAAGGAAATTGAAGAAATGTTGCACAAAACATCTACTGTGTAGAAATACAATTATAAGAACAGGAGTAGAAAACTGTATCATGAAACACAACAGCTCATAACCCCCCCCCCCCAAAAAAATAAAATAAATGGACAAGCGTGGCTCAGTGTTATGGATAAAAAGGAAAAAAAAATGCAGACAGTCCTTTAACCATCAAAAAAAAATGAGGGGAGAAAAATGCTTGCTAATGCATTTCAGTGTATATTTAGACCCACCATCTTTAGCCCCGTGATGCATATATACAATAACCTTTATGGGATTGTGAAGCGATTTGGAGGGGATTAATTTGTGATTGCTGTGGCAGGGTTATGTGTTCAAGCATGTAACCTACTAAACCTCTGGAGCCGGAGCTGGCAGATGGGCAGGACGGGATGATAGAGGCACAAACCACGCTTCCATATTTTCATGCAAAATCCAGTTTGGATTCGTTTGTGAAAGAACAACGTACTGTATTTACTTGTTTCCCTTTTTTGTCTTAAACATCACACCTGTTTCTGTAACTCAGCCACAATACACAACAGTGATTCCTGCACGCCACAAGCGGAGCCATAAAGAGTCACAAACATTTCGGAGTGAGACTAAGAAAGTTGTTTTCCAGAGTGTTTTTTTTTTAAAGATAACAATAGGGAAAAGGAACTTTGTTATCACAAAGGCTGAAAAAAAAAAATCTTCCAAAGTGTTTCCTGTCTTGCACATACCCCGCTTTGAAACGGAAAGGGAGCAGTGGAATTGTGGAGAGAAACATTTTCTGGCTTTCCACTATTGCTTTGCAACAGTTTGTCACAGGAGCAAATGAGCTGGCACAGAAGCCTTCTGTGCTCATTTGCATTATGTTATTTAGGGCTGTAGTACACAGAGCACAGGGCAATAAACCTGGGGGGGGCATAATGAAGGAAACTGATGCTTATCATTTTCTGTCCTGGATCCTTTAGATGCCATTCAGCTCCCTATTTGGGTGGCTGCTGTATAATTACACCATCAAACTACTGTTTCTTTCTTTCTTTCTTTCTCCTCCTTACTTGCTTCGGGACTTCCTTGCATGCATGCTTTGATCTAAAATTATTCTAGAACACTCAATGATGTTTACATATTTAAAAAATGTTGGCCAAGAAAGGAAACATGAATAATAAAAACAAATTGTATTTCACAGTAACAAATAATTCTAAAAAGTACAGACGTTAAGGTAAAAAAAAAAATCAAACATCATTTACTTTGATTTGGATGCAGTGATTCTTAAATCCTGAATGGTGGAAGACAATATGTTATACAACTTGTGTCTTACTCGGCATTCAAGCAAGCAAAAAAAAAGCAGACAACAAAAGATATACAAATCCTAGACATGTCTTGTAAAAAATATTATAACTCTTCTTATTTTATCCTAAATCTGAGTTGTTTTTTTCCTCAAGTAAATCGGTTCTCAGGGCCTTAGAAAAAGCAAACATAAAGAGTGGATGTGCTTAAGTAGAGTGACGTCATCACTGGAAGGTCCATGGAAAAGGGGAACAGGAAGTGACATCAGAATCTGCTGCTGGTGCAGTTATTGGTGCACCACCTCTTTGTGCTGCATGGCTGTTGAATCTGATCAAGAGGGGCCAGTGGAATAGGGAGAGAGAGCAACAGATGGCCAGGGGATTACTCCCACAATCTCTAAGCGCTCTCTCTTCCTCTCTCCCTCATAATTCCACTACTCTGCTGCTCACGACACACAACCACACTCTGCCTGCACTTCTATCATTTTAGTCCTGCAGGGCCTCAGTTTGTCATCCTTTATTAAAAGGCAGAAAAATCTCCTCACCTGCTCAGTTTGAGAAGACAGAGTCCAAAAAAAAAAAAAAGGTTAACTGGGTTGTTGTAATAACTATAGTTGTGTAGATTTTGAATGGTGTGCTTTATTCCGGGTAGTTCAGTGTGCCACACACTAAATGCCAAATAAATGCCTCATGGAGAAGCAGACACTCAGATGGCATGATGTTGCATGAAACAAAGTCAACATCCCGGGTTAATACTATTCAGCTGGCAAGAAATCCATGGATTTAGGAAGCACTGAGCCATTCACCAATCAAATAAATATCATACAACTGTGTAGCTTCAC
Source organism: Tautogolabrus adspersus (assembly GCA_020745685.1). Lineage (NCBI taxonomy): Eukaryota > Metazoa > Chordata > Actinopteri > Labriformes > Labridae > Tautogolabrus > Tautogolabrus adspersus. The sequence goes on along the minus strand of CM036549.1, from coordinate 8,595,885 downwards.
TGCTACAGTAATTCATAGATTATGTATTTGATCAATAAGAGGTTAAAAGGTGAGAAAAAGGAGTCACTCCTGCTCTTTGAATATTAAGTTTGCTGCTTTCGTCTGTATTTATTCAGATATCAAGTATCAGTCAAATGGACAAACAACACACTGATGAACTCTGAGTCACCTCAGGCCTGGGTGATAAAACCATTACCATAATTATCCGTGATATCATTTTCCCCAATATAACAAATGTTCAATAATAGTTTGATGGATTTAAACCTGTATTTACACCATCCAAACACTGGGAAAGGGGAAGCTAATGTGCCGTAAATGTTAGTTTCCACCACACATTAAAGAGAAGAAGAAAAAGAAGACGAACAGCCAATCATGTCGCAGGGACGGCTTAGTTGTGGCTCAGTTGGTAGAGTCGTCGTCATCTCTCAACCGGAAGTTCGGTCCCCAGCTCCTGCAGCAACATGTCTGATGTGTCCTTGGGCAAGAAACTTAACCCCGAATTGCTCCCGCTGCTTCGTCGAATGAATGCGTATGAACGGGATTAGTTACTTCTGATGGTCTCACTACATAGCTACCTCTATGCTCATGTGGTGTAAAAGCGCTTTGAGTAGTCAGAAGAATAGAAAAGCGCTATATAAGCTCAAGTCCATTTACCAAATGAGCGATAGCGACACTGAAGCAAACACTTAGCCTACCAGCTCAAAGCAGACAGAAAACAACGTTGACAAGGACAGACTGTCAACTTCAGGAGTTTGGAGGTATTCTGGCTTTTTACAGTCCGACAATAACCAGACTAGCCTGCTCTGTAACCTGTGCCGAAGATAAGTGCAGCTAAACGGGTAATACCACAAACCTTTTCCACCATTAGAAGCAACATCACCTGTTGGAACACACCGAAGGAAAGAAATGACCAAACGTCCCAAACGGATGTTAGTGTGGCCCCTCAGCAGCAAACTGTCATATCAGCGTTTTCCAGCACCATGCACGGTGCTTATGATTGTGAAATGTTTCTCTCTTCAAGTATAGTTTGTCATGTTCTGACTATTGAACATGAACACTGAATTGTCTCAGTTTGTGTGTGCCTGTGAGCTCACGCGCTGGGAAGAGGAAACGCCTGCCTGCGAATTAATATCCAATCAGTGTGTGCATGGTTTGGGAGAAGCTGACAACACTGGTGTCAGATAACACACATTGCTTTCACATGGCGTGCGGTGAGGAGAGGCTGCAATCCAATATTTAAATATCCTTGCAGGGGGAGAAAAAAAAACGTCTTTCCCGCTCCAAAACAATATCCTACACACAAAGTTGCACTTATCCTGCAACTAGAGACCCTGGCTTCAGATCTTTGCTGTCACTATAGATGTATGAAGAACATTTAAAGTAATTTATAATGTGAGCATAACAAACGACAACAGCAGTGGCACAACGTACCTTTAGCGGGCACAACGTGTCTGGGTACTGCAAGCTGAGCTGTAGTTACATTAGCTCTGCTTCTATTTGAATGCTCCACTTCTAAGGTCGGGAATGTTACGTTCCTAAGAGGAGCCAAATTATCTCAAAACACTGTCATAAAAATGACCCTGACTTAATTAGCATGATAAAAACACTGATTGAGCTGTTTCATGTTCAAAATCTGTGCAGAACACCTGCTCCACATGGAATTGTTATTTTGAGAAACATTTATTCATGTTTGCAGTCAGTTACATATTCTCCTTTGTTAACGCATTTTATTTTATTTTTTACAATAAGATCACATCAGAAATCATATGATGTAAACGTACAGGGTCAATACAGCAGCAGTAGTTATTTTTAGTGAATGCACTGATATGAAAGTGGAGCCCTGGTATCGGTCATCTGAAAATGCAGGTATCCTCCTCAATATCAGCAAGGGAAAATTGCATCAGAACATCTCTATGGCTAACAGCAATAACATCATCATCGTCTATGTTGACCCTGTCAGTTCAGATCATCGTCTTTCAGCTGCTCAATCAAAGTACTGTGGGACACACTGAGTGATGGACCAGCAGCTACAACCACTCTTACGTCTTTTTAGACCAAGATCAAACTCTACTACAAAGCCTCCTTCTTCATGAGCTCTTACTAAGCCTTATTTCTCCTCTTTCAAAACATCAAGAATTCTGTCACTTATGTAATCACACGTCTTAAACAGCATCTTTACACCTCATTTATTGCAGCATGTTGGGGTCCATGTGAGCCATGAGTCCACTCAGCCCTGCCTTTATCCACAGCAGGAGTCTCCCCCACATGTCCGCCTGTAAGGGCAACCACTTATCTGTTGTGTAAAGACATCACCATGGAGATGAAGCATCTCGGCTAGCAATAAATAAGCAACATTGTCAAGTTGAGCTATCAGGGAGATGACTAATCAAACTGCCCCCTGCCCAAGCACCTTTTTATCTGTTATCTGTGGGCTACATTACTCACTATGAAAGAAAGGGACTGTGTAGAAGCTGGATAGGAAAATGTCCCATTTAGCCCAATAACTCTTTCCAGTACCTTTAGGTTGAACTTTCAGAAGGAAGTGGGACTGTACTGATTTGACTCTTTGTGACATTTTCCCTGCCCGGAGCTTTTTTCAAAGATTGGTGTATTGATAATTGGCTGCCTTTCTCGGTTCATCGCTTTCAGGTGCACTCTTTTAAAGGAGCAGCAATCTATAAACTGCCTTTTTATATATTTTCACAAAACATCCATATTTAAGTAGCTGGTGTACAGTAAGTATCTATAGCTTTCAACGACTTAATATATATGACAAGATATCCAGCTGAATTTCATAGTAGAGGCACCAAACTTCACCTGAAGTAAAAAAAAGAGTTTCCTCCTTCAAATCAAAGATATTCATTTTTTTTTAATGAAATCAAATAAAAGTAATATTAAGCTGCAGGGATAAGTTGTGGCCATAGACTATAAATATTATTGGACGAAGCCTGAGTGACGTCACCCATCTGTTACTGCAGGGGACTCCGGAGGCTCATCAGTCGCAGCCGCCATACTGGAAATCCTGTCTCAGTCTAACTTTCAGTCAACCTAACGAGCGGGTGAGTGCTTGAGCTGAGGCGGTTTTTAAGCCTCTTGATGAACCGTTACATCGCGCCCACCTGTCAATCAGGTCAGCTAAGCGCTTACCATGAATAGCACGTATTGTGCATACAAATCTAAACGGATGCGTTATAAAAAAAAATCATCCCCGTACAGTGTTTGCCCGTGAGGACAATGTCAGTTTTTGTACCAGGATGTACTACTTTAAAAACGGCCATTTTTGAATGTAGTGTATGTGACTTCCGGGGCTCCTTGAGCCAGCCTCAAGCGGACCCTCGATAATCTGCAAGATTTTGCACTTCCCAGTGGTTTCATTTTTCAACGCCAAAGGTTTCTGCTTGGTTGTGGCGCAACATCAAACATAAATGGCCACTTGATCGAAGGGTGAATTTAAAAACAGACATGTATAACGTATCCCAGAATCTGTCAGATTGATAGAGAACATGATACCTTTGCACATTATTAGTCAAAGCAGCTTGTGGCAATGTTCCAAAATAAGAAACCTCTTCTTGGTTCAAATAGAAAAGAAGAGACAAAAAGCTAATATGTGTTTTAAAGAGGACATATCATACCCCTTTTCCACCTTTTCAAACAGTCCCCTGTGGTCTAAATGAAACATCTGTGCTGTGGTTTGGTCAAAATATAACATGAATCAAGTAGGCCTGGGCGATATGACTAAAAATGTTATCACGATAAAAATTTTCATATCAGTCGATATCGATAATTATCATAATAAATGTTAAATCATTACTTCTTTCAAATGTAAAAGCTGATTTTTGCTCCTGAGTGAAAGTTGAATAAACCATATGGTTAATTATGGTTTAATTATTCTTTATTATCAGAACATGACAAACTATAATTAAACAGGAACACTTCACCATCATAAGCTCAGTGCACGGAGCTGGAAACGCTGATATGACAGTTAGCTGCTGGACAGTAACACTTAGCCTACTGGCCCGCTGCTTACTGAGGGTCCACACCATACACTGTTTATATTATTTACAATACGGTCCACACTAACACTGGTTTGGGACGTTTGGTCATTTCTTTCCTTCAGCGTGTTTTTTAACGAGTCATATTGTGTCAAACAGTGAAGGGCACGTTTTAGCTGCACTCGTCTTCGGTACAGTTAACAGAGCATGTTACTCGTTTTTTTGTCGGACTGTAAATATCCAAACTGTCTCCAAACTCCTGAAGTTGTGCGCCCTTTCTTGTTGTCTTGTCAACGATGTTTCTTCCGTGCTTTGAGCCGGCAGGCTCAGCGCTTTCTTCTGTGTCGCTAACGCTAATTTCGGCTGTGTTTTCATTCTGCTCCGAGCGTCTATAAGCCCGCCTACCCATATCCCAGCGACATGATTGGCTGTTCGTCATCTTTTTCTTCTTCTCTTTAATTTCGGGTGGCAACCAGCGTTCAATGCACATTAGCGCCCCCCATTTCCCAGTGGTTTGGCGATGTAATTACAGGTTAAATTCTATCGAACTTTTATCGAACATTTTTTATATTTATTGTAAGAAAAATTATATTGCGATAATTATTGTTATTGTTTTATCGCTCAGGCCTAGAATCAAGCACCAGAGGAGGTTTGTGACCCTGTATAAACCAGCTCTCTCAGAACGCTCCATTTTGGTGCGTGTGTCTCTTTAAATGCAATGAGACCCCCTGAGTTTTACCAGTAGAAATCACTCCTTCGCTAGCAAGAAAAAAAATGGCGGACCTGCACAAAAGTTTTGCTCAAGGCTGGGGGTGGAGTCAATGGGTGGAGAAAACAGAGGAGGGGAGGGGATTTTTTTACCACAATCCAACTTGTGATGTCACAAGTTGAGAAAATTTGTAACGGAGCATTTTTCTCTGTGTGGTAAGACTTATGCAGACCACAAACAAAGGACTGGATTGGTTTATTTCAAATTTTGTGGTTAGATAGACATTCAGGTTACCCAAATAAACGTTCAAAAACACTGTCAAAGTGGATTTTCCATAATATGTCCCCTTTAAATAAAAACATAAGAGCTGCACTGCAAATTAGACAACATGTTCACCAACCTTACATTTCCTCATGTCCTGGAACTTTTATCTAAAACGTTGGGTCATACTTTAGAACCAACTGTATTCATTGCATCTTCAGAGTGTACTGGCTCTCTCCAGCTCTATTATCAGAAGGCATGCTCAGACATAGACTTCAAATGGGATGATTTTTAGTTTGGTTAATTACTATAGGGAGGGTTCCTGCTATTAGTATTTCTGAGATGCTGGCTGTGACATCATTACTCATCATTGGCTTGGACACCATTTGCAAAGGCATTACAGCAACTTCGGATCATGACAGAAGGTGTTAGCTTGATTGTGCAAACTCATAAATGAAGGTATTAGAAGGGTATTTGCACAGAATCAGCTGTGTCAAGATGTGACGCAGAATAGAATACTTCACAGTCTTATTCATTAGAAAGGCTGCCTAAAAGTTTTGTTCGTATTGTATTGTTTCTTCTTAAACTTTCTTTATTATTTTAAGGGGCAAAACAATTCAATGGGTTTCAATTTTAAGTGTCAGCAGCACATGCAGATCTTAAAACAAATTGCAATATTTAGTCTTGTTTCTAATGAGACATAATGATGATGATGAAAGGGTTTTGGTAATTAGTTTAAAAAAGACAATTGTCTTTAATGTCATATATCCATGTGTGTTTGATTGAACTGAAGGAAGTAGCTCTGTTATTAACAAGATTTTCAAGTATTGTATTTCCTCCTGGCATCACTGGACCACATTTTATGGGCATCATCCTTGTTGTCACTGAATAGGATATTGCATAATGTGCTTTGCAGCTGTAAAAAAAAAAATCTACAGCAGGCAAGAATTGTCCTCATACTTAATTCTCATGGAATCCAACCCAGCCTGATTTGATGAAGACTTGTTGCCTTCAACTGGGTCTATAAGAGACATTTGACATGCACATAAAGTCAGTGGTTGAATTGTACCTATTATTTGGAGCCCATTTTAAAATGTAATGTTGTTGGTATTGGGAATAGCAGTGTCCATATATAAGGGAAATGCATGCGAGAAAAATGCTAAAAACTGAGTAATTTGTTCACATGCATTTGTCTTCCAAGCTTAACTTTCTTTATTCTCACCAAGGATAGCCTTCAAAAACAGTTTGTAATATATCAGTGAATGTAGCAGATCAGTTGCACTTCTGTAAGCCTTGAACAGCTGCTGTGGAATCTGAAGAAAAGCTTCAATTCATCAGAAATAAATTATATTCTTTTTTTTTTTTGTTTAAACAAGCTCAAATATGTGTATTGTTTGTTTAAAATAAACGTAGCCTATGTAGTGTCTGGATTTAAAAAAAAGGTTAAATCACGACAGGAAAAATTGCAACTAGCCACTGTTCAAGTATCTGTCATCGTTACTCCATGATTCGGGACGCCTGAAGCCAAAAAAACTGTCCTGTAAGTTTAAATTAACCTTAGGCTACATCGCATTAAATTAAATAAACTCGTGTTTACTATGGAAAACTAAAATATGATATCAGTGTTGACGATGAAGATATAAAAAAGAAGAGTAACTCTTACCTCTGACACACAGTAGAGACATGGCAAAGCGCTTCCAGCGACAATCCTGTACTTTCAAACAGTTTGTAGAGCAGGCTGTCAGCGAAGATTTACTCCGTCCGGTAACGTTATCATTATAATGGCCGCAATATCACCTCTTCATTTCGCGGATAACGTCCAAAGTGATGTTTACAGGTGGTTTACTGATGCTGGATTTGGGCAGAGAGCGGCGGCCCCCCGCCACTGCCACGCCATTGTAAAAACTATCATCTGAGGTTTACAGGCTATCGAACAACCTGAGGGAACAGAGAGTGGGGGAAGGCGGGGTCGAAGCACCTGTTACTGATGTTTGGTGTGTCCAATGAGAATACAGAATTGCGCTGGGGGGCGGGGGCGTTTACTACTAGAGGGGCCAATCGCTGAGAGGGACAGGTTTGAGGACGGAACGGGTGACGCACACAAATCCCTGATATATCTTTTTTTAAGAGTGAAATGTTAACAAGTTTCCTGACTTTTTTAGAAAACATTTATTCTGCTTTTTTCAAATACTTTACTGGAGTATTCAACCTTCTCTAACCACGCTACTTAGCATATATGCTTTTAGAATAAATATTTGTTTTAAAGACAAGAATTACAAATCAAAGCATTTGACCTTTCAAGTTGTATTTTACTTACTGAACAGAATGCACATTTGCAGTATAGTTATTTTTTTATATAAAAGTGTATGCCCCCTCTTGCAATCTTTCAGGTTATTGTGATTTGATTCTTACTCTTTCAAGCTTCAGTTGCTATACACTTTATTCAAGCCAGGTCGGGTCTATTGCTGCATTCATGTGCTGCTCGGGTGGTCCAAGATTCCGAGTTGGGAAGTCGTTCTTCCGACTTCATTGTGTTCACGTGATTTCAGTTCTTAAAGTCGGAATGTTGTAACAACAGCACAAAACAGTGTCGATGCTATACGAAGAAGATCAGTGAAATTGTGACTGTTACAAGTTATATTTGAGCAAAAAGTTGATGTGCAATAGGCCTACGTGAATTAATAAAAAGTATGTTAACATTAACAAAACATATTTTGCCCCCCATGTGATGACGATTCTGACGTCAAGTCGGGAAGTTTCTTTTCCGAGTTTCCGAGTTGTTGTTCCGACTTGAGCAGGCGTTCATGTGCATTTTACAACTCGGAAACTCGTTTTTCCGATGTGTCCGACACCACCTGAATGCAGCATATGCATTTAGCACCTCTCCCCCCTCCCCACTTACCTGAAAATCAACAATCAATAAAAATACATATTGCATTTTTATAAAATATATCTATATGTCTCACCACATCATTTGACGACTGTTTCACTTTTTTTGCCATTCTAAAAATATAAAATAAGAATTCTGAAACTGATCCATGCCTTCATTGAATTCTTTATTAAGCCTAATGCAAAAGTGTGTTGCCATGTTATCAATATACCAAGAGAATTCCAACAACAATACATTTGAGTTTAGTACATCTCTTTTATAGTCATTTTTCCCCTCAGGGAGCTACACTGTTAGGCTGCAATAGCGACCAACCAAAAACAACAGCACCACCTTGCGTATTTAGTGAGTCATTACATAAGGTCCTACAGCATTTTTGGTTGTACAGGTTTTAATGTTAATTAAAGTGACAATTTGGCACTTTGGCAAATTGCTTTGGAAATACGTTACTCAGATTACTTTTTGTGTTTTCCTTTTTCATCAAATACTGGGCTTCGATGGATTCATTTATTGACTAACATTTACAATAGTCAGGCTTCCAGTAGGCCTACTATGGCTTGCAATATCTTGGCAACAAGACATCTTAAATGCAGATTGCTACTGGCACAAGTATAACAGAAATGACAGAAAGGAGGTATATGATGAAAACAATTAAAAAGTATCACCATTATGATGATGATTATAATTATTATTTAGAATCAGATCTCCCACTATATTATTATTATTATTATTATTAGTAGTAGTAGTAGTAGTAGTAGTGGTAGTGGTAGTAGTAGTAGTAGTAGTAGTAGTAGTAGTAGTGGTAGTGGTAGTGGTAGTAGCAAGTAAGTAGGCCTAAACTAAGTGTATTCATAAACACATCAAACAAAGGCAAGTCTAAAAGATGGGTCTTCAACTGCTTTTGAAAAATGTCCAAAGTTCTCAGTTCCAGTGGGAGACAGTCTCCTTGAGTCTACTGCGAGGGATAACCAGTAGACCCTGATCAGAAGACCTCAGAGCCCTGCTGGTGTTGTACGGCTTTATAAGGTCTTTGATATTTAACCCTGGTGTTGTCTTCGGGTCAATTTGATTAAATAAAGAAATATTCTGCCTCTTCCAAATATTCATTTTGAATTTCAGCCCCGCAGCAGCAGCAGCGGCAGCAGCGGCAGCAGCGGCAGCAGCGGCAGCAGCGGCAGCAGCGGCAGCAGCGGCAGCAGCGGCAGCAGCGGCAGCAGCGGCAGCAGCGGCAGCAGCGGCAGCAGCGGCAGCAGCGGCAGCAGCGGCAGCAGCGGCAGCAGCGGCAGCAGCGGCAGCAGCGGCAGCAGCGGCAGCAGCAGCAGCAGCAGCAGCAGCAGCAGCAGCACGGGGAGCGGAAGAAAGTCGAGCCTGTAATTCTTACAGTCTGTGGACACTGACCGAGACTGACAAACTGTTAAATTAATGTTAGTAATAATGCAGACCATCAGGACATATTCTATTTTTTTATTACTGCTTTAAGAGACCTTAACAGACATATTTATTTTAGCTGGTCCCATCCATTGTTTTTACAGTCTATGGTTGTAATAGTGTAGCTGTAGATCCAAGCTGTAGATGCTGCGTTTAGTGGAACCGTATTCGTTCAGTTCTAGTTTCCAGCACGGCATATTTTACCGTTGCACCACTGATGTAACTTTCATTTCCTGACCAGCAAGGGTCATACACATGAGTAGAGTTTGATAAGTGTCCAAGTGAACGAGGCTGAACCGTGTTCAAACAATCATTGTACTATATATAAAAGATGTTACGGACGCTGTGTCGGGCCGGCGGAGCGCTGTTGCAGGTAATTCTAAACTAGTGTAATGATATCCACACTGTGCTCGTTCAACCTGCCGACAGGTCTTTCCTCGGGGTTTGAGAAGAGGGTGTCATTCAGAGAGCATCTGTGTGTTAACATTCATTTAACTGCCACATTTAAAAGGTAAAAAAAAGAAGAGGAATGACTTTTAGCTGATCACTTAATGACATGCTAACCGGTCAATATCGTTAAACATGTACTGTTAGGCTGTAGCTAGGCCTATATTTACACTTTTACAGAATACATCGTATCTATGCATACATTAGAAAGGGGAATATATGCACAGTGAATTTCAGTAAATTAGAAAGACTACAACAACAAACAAGATGAGCACAAGCTAAACATGTTACAAAACAACATCATTGTACAAACTAAACTTTTTATTGCTTTAAATACTTTTTGTTAAAAAAATGTACGGTTAAAGTCCTTATGTTAAAGAGGTATGTATTGGTAACTCATTATTTTACACAATTAACTGCTAGGACTTAGGTTACTTGAGCATATAACTTTCGATCATACAACTCATTCATTAAGCTGAAGATCTATAATCTGATGGCATTTTGTTGTGTCTGTTTGTCTCTGTAGCAAAGCCAGCGCTCAGCGCCGAGGTTGTGGATTACACCAGCCCAGCAGCGATGGGCGTCCAGCCTTCCCATGAACACTGTGGTCCTGTTTGTGCCCCAACAGGAGGCCTGGGTGGTTGAGAGGATGGGTCGCTTCCATCGGATCTTAGAGCCGGTACGACTTGCGTTATTTTCACACATTCCAGTTCAAAGAGGCGAGCAATAGTGTCATATCTCACAGTGAAAAATGAACACTACAGTCAAATAACCCTTCTATTTTTATTTTTAGGGTTTAAACTTCCTCATACCCATACTTGACCGAGTTCGCTATGTGCAAAGTCTCAAAGAGATTGTTATTGATGTCCCAGAGCAGTCTGCAGTGTCTCTAGGTAAGGGATTGTTAAAGTACCAAATTCTCGATCAGTAATGTACAGCTTAGCTTGTGTAATGTCTATACTGGTAAATTGATTTTGCCTTATTTTTCAGATAATGTAACACTACAGATTGATGGAGTGCTTTACTTAAGGATCCTAGACCCCTTTAAGGTATGCAGTTTGGTACTCTTCTATATGCATGAATAATTGTCAGCTCCATTGTGTTGTTCTACTCTCATCAAAGTGACATTGTTATCATTTTAATCTTTTCACCAATTCTGTTTGTTACCAGGCTAGCTACGGTGTGGAGGATCCAGAATATGCAGTCACACAGTTGGCTCAGACCACCATGAGGTCAGAACTGGGCAAACTCACGCTGGACAAAGTGTTCAGGGTAACGATCACCTGCAGCTATCTCGCACTGTTTTTTCTTCTGCAGACTCATAAGGAAAGGTATCGTTTGCACTTCTTGTGGTTAAATGTATGTTTACTTTTAAGGAAAGGGAGTGCCTGAACTCCAACATCGTCCAGTCCATCAATCAGGCTTCAGATGATTGGGGAATCCGGTGTCTTCGTTATGAAATCAAAGATATACATGTTCCACCTCGTGTCAAGGAATCCATGCAGATGCAGGTGAGGGGAGAGTGTGTATCATATGCTTTAATGTTTGTTTATAACTGTAGTAACAAGTCGCAAGCCACTTTGAAATCAAGCACTGTACTGATTAGACTCTGGGCAAACTACGGAGAGATGATTATCCAAGAAAAAGTTTTGATGCACATTTAATTTCTTCTGTACAGGTGGAGGCCGAACGGAAGAAGAGAGCCACAGTGCTGGAGTCTGAAGGGTCAAGGGAAGCGGCCATTAATGTCGCAGAGGGTCAAAAACAATCTCAGATTCTGGCATCAGAGGGTGAAAAGGCTGAAAACATCAATAAAGCGGCTGGTAGGTGCACTTAGAAACCTAATTTAGTCGTTTTAAAAGTGCAGGTTTTTATGCAGCAGTACATCAAAGCATTATGTTCTGGTTGTCTAAAGTATCTGTTGCTCTGAGGTTGTGCATCAATACAAGTACCTTGGGACCATCATTGATGACAAACTTGCCTTCGAGCTCCAATCTGATGCTGTTTGCAAGAAAGCTCATCAGCGTGTGCACTTTCTCAGGAAGCTTCGCAATTTTAATGTTGACAGCACTTTTATGAAGATGATTTATTCTTGCTTCATTGAATCAGTTTTAACTTTCTGTATGGTGACCTGGTACGGGTCACTCAGCATCAAGAACCGCAACAAAATGCAGAGCATTGTTAAACTGTGTGGGAGAATCACAGGATCGTCCCTCTCTGATCTTTCTCATTTATATAGAGTGAAGTGTTTGAAAAAGGCTCAGTCTATCTCAGGAGATCATAGTCATCCCCTGTCCAAGGATTTTAAGTTGCTGCCGTCAGGCCGCAGGTTCAGCCTGCCAGCATGCAGGACAAAGAGAATGAGGAACTCGTTTGTCCCCGCTGCCATTACCTTCCTCAATAACTAACTGTGTAACTGTGTTTATATTGTATTTATTTATTGCCCTTTTTTTTTATGTTGTATGCTGACTGAAGGATGTATGCGTGTGTGCATTTATTTTACTGCTGACTGCGAGACAAATTGCCCTCTTGCAGGGATAATAAAGACAACCTTGAACCTCTGTTGTGTTACTAAGTATTTAAGGCAGAGGTTGTTGGGATAAAAGTGCTTGAATAACTCATGTATTGAATTATTATGGGTTTATTTGTCACTGATTTTATACCATATTTTCTCCAGGTGAGGCCCAAGCCATCATGGCAAAAGCAGAGGCAAAGGCAAAGGCTATTATTATGCTGTCAGAGGCTCTGGCTGCGCATGTGAGGACTATTTCTTGTTATTCAGTTGTTAAAATAAGTCTTCTTGATATCTGTGAAAGATTTTTGGTTCATTTTAATGTTTTTTTATTGTTTGTTATACAGAATGGAAATGCAGCCGCCTCTCTGAGTGTGGCCGAGCAATACGTGTCTGCTTTCTCCAACCTTGCCAAAGAGTCCAACACCATCCTGCTGCCCTCTAATTCCGGCGACATTACCGGAATGGTCACACAGGTATTTTTATCTTGAATTCATAAATTGTTTATTATTTTGATTGTCTTGAGCCAGTAAGCAGTAATGGCTTTATATTGTGTTTTCCTTAATGCAGGCTATGAGCATTTACAGCACATTGGCAAAGACGAGCCAGAAAGCAGCGCCAGGAGTGGTGGAGAAAAAGAGCGAAGAGCATGTGAACCAGTCTACATCCACCCAATAACAACAACTCAGTGAATGAACTCAGAGCAGTGAAATGACACAGATCCAGAAGAAGCAGATTATGTTTTACAGTCACTGGGGCCAAAAGGCATCACTGTGCGAGCGGAGTTCATACCTTCTGACCGCAGGCAAACGGAGACACTTCATAAACTGCTGGGATGATTCTGCCTTAGTGTCCAGGGAAAATCACATCTTTTGAAAGAGGATATTATAAATCTTAACTGACCATTGTTTATGTTCCGAATTGTACAATTGGAGTTTGACAGCAACCTTTAGTCAAAAAAAGTCTTACCCCAGATTTTGGCAGGTTAACAAAATTAAGAATTTGAATGGATTTATCTTTCACTGATGCCAGTGGGTGAACATGTAAGCCATGGATATTATGCAGGATTTGATTTCTTAGCATAAAGTTGTTGTTTTTGCGCAATTTATAACTTTGGATATATGTATTTCTTCACAAAACCAAGGGGTAACAGTGTTTTATCCTTTTGCATTTTTTTCCAGGGTTCGTCCAAATAACTGTGTTCAGGTTCTTTAGGCTCATTAGTGTTAATGTGGTAATTAAACCTAGCTTTGGTGAGCCATGTGCTTTGAAACAGCTTGTTCGCAGGCGTCTGTGACAATTTTTCAACCGTCTTCAGCTTCATTGGGACCAGCAACTTCATGTCGCTACATAAGACGACGTCGGGCCGGATGCATCAGAATCGTAGAAAGTTTCCCAGAGTGTTGTTTATTCAAAACTTGGCCCATGTTAGATTACTATATATTGTTTCCCTGAAAAACCTACTCCAGTACCTGTCCCAGGACATTCTTGAGAAGTGAAAAGCTTTGAAATCATTCAGAAATAACTCCCATTCACAAACAAGTATACAAAGTTAGCCTTAGGAGCAAATGTTTGTGTGTTTTTTGTTTTAACCTCTTATGTCTTATGGGTATGTATTTATTACGTTTCATGCTTCTCTGTAAAAAGTTTGTCATTTTCAATTATGCTTAAAGGTTTATGAAAAATAACAGTAATGCAAAAGTGAAACTGGCACTCTTTTGACACTCGCAGAGTTCAGTAGGTTTACAATTTGGCGGAATATGCTGGTATGAAGCACTTGTGTTGAAAACAAAGACAATTTTGTATAGAACAATTAATGGGAAAAAACTGGAGTTTTGAAATCATTGTGTTCAGTTGAAGTTTCACTTACAGTATGATTTGAAAAAGACTGTTTAAGTTGCCCAGTATGATTTAGGTCACTGTTTAAGTTCAGCAATGTTAAATTACCATAAACATTAAAAAATAAAATAAAGTATGTAAAGTCAGTCTGTTTGCCCAAAAATATATTTAAAAAAAAAGGCAGCTTTTTTCACCAAGATTGTTACTGAGGAAGTTGTCATATTTGCCCCTGCTTTCCTGTTTTCTTCAGAGGGAATTTAAGCCCTCAACGTTGTCTTGAAGATGATGTGGACCTAACCGTAAGAATATGTAGTCAGCGAGTACAAATATTTTATTTGTTATGAATTTTTTGAAGATACAGTCAGTTGATATTTTTTTTTACAATAGTTCGAACAGTCAAATAATTGAGTTGATTGTAGTTCGCAACTTACGTCACCCTACTCGTGCTCGTATCTCCTGAATCATTCAATTATTTTGGCGTTGTCGTACCCAGCCAATTTTTGGACATAGCCTTTGTTTTGCAATACTGGACTTTTGTTTTCCTATACCACAGCCATAGACTACACAGCTGAGTGCAAAGTTTGCCTGTAAGTTCAAAACGAGGGCAATAATGCGCTCAAAACTGTGTTACATTAAAAACGTCCGCCACGTACATCCGGCGGGTTGCATGCACCCTTAAGTTCCTAGCTGTCACCAGTTTTCTAATCTCATTGTAAGGGAGTACCAATGAAGGTGAGCGTTGTGTACCCTTGTTCTCTGTTTACCTGATACACCTGTACCAGTGTTATTAACACACACATTAACGTCCGCCCTCCGACCGGGAGAGGACGAAAAGCCGACAGCTGCAAGGTCAGTGACAAGAGCTATGCAAGCTAGCTGTGGCTAACTGCATTAACTTATTAACGAAAAGCGTCTCCTGTGTTAGCTAGTGAGTTAATTAATAATACCTGGCACGTCAGAATAACGTCGGACGTGTGCCGTATATAGGTTTCTCTGGAAGTTGAGGTTTCTGTCAAGGTACCCGTAGATAGCATTAGCATCTTGTGTTGCAGGTGTATTCCATGAACAGATCTTCTTTTGACTTTTTTTATTGGTGAGAAACAATATTTTAAATTTCACCTGTACAACTGTGTTCTGTCTGTGAAGGATGAAGAGGCTCCCGGTACTGTCCCTACTCCTTTGGCTGTGTGCGGTGTACTTTGTTGGCATCTACCTGTTCGTGGGTGGATTTCTGCTTGTGAGGCTGGAGGTGAACAGGACCAGCACCTGCGGAGACGTGCTGCAGCCCGGAGAGGAGCCAGTGGACTTCTGCCGCGCCAAGCCGCGTTTCCGTAAGGTTGTGCTCCTCATTATTGACGCCCTCAAGATTGACTTTGCCCGTTTTGACCCGAACAACACGGACCCTCGTCCATATGAGAACAAGCTGCCTGTGCTGGAGGAGACAGTGTCATCGAGGCCTTTCAACAGCCGCCTGTACCCATTTCGTGCTGACCCGCCTACGACCACAATGCAGAGGATCAAGGGCTTTACAACAGGTTCTTTGCCTACTTTCGTGGATGTGGGTAATAACTTTGCATCCAGTGCCATATTGGAGGACAATCTCATCCACCAATTTGGTCAAGTTGGTGAGTAGTTACACAGCAATACCAGCAAAAATACTGCAAGACGGTCATATTCTTTGTTATTTGACAAAACAGTTCTTGATTTAGGACATAATACGCAGTTTAAAAAAACTTAATGGCAGTACATTGAATCACAATTCTCAGCATATCTCAAAATGTTTTAAATCGCAATGATATCATATCGTGATGATATCGTATTGTGGGGCCTCTGGGGATTCCCACCCCTAATAAAAATGAGTGAGAGTGGACTTGAAGCGTTAGATTGAGTTCTTTTTCATTGTGTACTCTGTAACAGGCAAAAGAGTCGTGTTCATGGGCGATGACACTTGGGAGAATCTTTTTCCTAAGAAGTTCCACCGCTCTCTGCCATTCCCTTCTTTCAATGTTAAGGATCTACATACGGTGGACAACGGGATCCTCCAGCACCTCTACACAACTAGTATGTCTTTACTCAATATGATTGTATAACTTCATGATCATGACAAACTTATTGGTATGCAAAAAGTTGCACTTCAAAGGGGTGTATTTTTGGATTTCGTACTTGTAATTTACTTGTGCTTCACATCTCTCCGTCACTTGCTGTTGGTTTTGACAGTGGTGGGGGATGATTGGGATGTCCTGGTTGCCCATTTCCTTGGAGTGGATCACTGTGGACACAGGTTTGGTCCCGACCACCCAGCCATGGCAGACAAGCTCGCCCAGATGGATGAAGTCATCAGGTCAGACAACAGTGCAGCTGCTATGAGCATGTTTCACATTATCCTTCAGCTGCATCACCATCTTGTGCTGTCGTAGTGCACCTGTTGTACAGTAGATATCACCTGGCACTGTTGTTTTAAGATGCTGAACTAAATAATCCGAAAAACGTGACATACTCATCCAAAAACATTACATCATCAGAGAGGAATGTTGAAAATAATAACTTAAAGAGTGAAGCTAAATTTCCACATCTAATAAATCATGGATTATGATAGAAGGCAGGAACCCTTAATAATCTCTTCTTTAGACCCCTCTGACCGTGTTTTATTACTTTTCTTCCAGATCTGTGATTGACCGTCTACAAAATGACACCCTCCTGGTGGTGATGGGAGATCATGGGATGACAGACACTGGGGATCATGGAGGAGAAAGTCAGAAGGAGACTGATGCTGCTATTTTCCTCTACAGTCCTTCCCCTCTGTTTCCTGGACCACCTTCTCAGGTCAGTGAATGTTTGTTGCAATGAATGAAGGAATCCTTTAATTAAGATATAAAACTCCCAATAAGCATACAATCTTAAAAACGTGTGAAAGTTCTATTTTTAAGTAGGAATAATCAGCAGTGATAAAACATTGTATAATAAATTATATTAGAAGTTTAGCAAATAAAAAGCCCATTCTTGGCTCCGTTACTTATTTACTGATTGTCACATTTAACGTCAGATTTCCTGCGGTGCCTCTGCTCCATGCTACATTTCACACTGCTCACAAAAAAAATAAAGGGAACACTTAATCACACATCAGATCTTGAACATTTGAAAGTTGAAAATCTTTACTGATGTACATTGTATAGTTTGTTGAGAACAAAATTACGAGACAATGGATCAATGGATCCAAAATCATGAATCCATTGAGGACTGGATTCAAAACCAAACTGAAAATCTAAGCGATTATTCAAATCTCAGGCTGATTCAACATAATGTGTCTCAGTAGTGTCACATGTATTGGCCCCCGCGTACCTGTATGCACTCCCGACAACGTCTGGGCATGCTCGAGATGAGTTGGCGAATGGTTTCCTGGGTGATCTCCTTACCTGGATAAGGGCATCAGTGAGCTCCTGGACAGTCTCTGTAACGTCCAATTGGTGCTCATTTGGATTTAGGTCAGGGGAACAAGAGGGCCAGTCAATGGCACCAATGCCTTTGTCATCCAGGAACTGCCCACATACTCTGCATACATGCTCCACCAATGGCAGACCTGCCAATTCTGGTGTTCTGGCATTTGCAAATGCAATTGTCTGTGGGCACCACATTTAAAACAGTGTCCAAAAATGATCTGCAAAAGAAACCATTGTAAATGTATTCAATGAAGATACTGCAACTTATTGCTTATCTATTTTATGACTTTTTATCTTGTTATTGTTAACATTTCTCTTTACAGCATAATATATATCTTGCCAAATCAGCCGAGTTTTTGCCGTTTTTAAAAATGAAACATCAATCCTTTCCGTGCATGATGGTTTCTCTTCGCTCCCTGAATCTTATAAATGGATGCTGGCAGGAGGTCGCAGCCGTTTCAGGGATAAAAGTGGATCTCACACCAGTAAAGGGAACTTCAGCGCACATTTTCATAATTGCAGTGTAATTGAGGTATTACATAAAAGACTGCGAAAACCATGGGTTAGATTAAATACGCAGAATGTAACACTATTACAAGGAAAGAGAGATGATTATTTACTAAGACAGGAATAAACACTTCCACCAATTGTATAAATAAATGTTGATGCTGAACAGGCTGGCTGCTTTAGTTTAGAGTTATTTATTCAAAAATCTGCGTACAGTTTAGAGACTACACCGACTGCATCGGAAGTGATGCACTTAAACATCTATCCATGCTTGTTGCATGTTGTTGAAAATATAGTAGGGTAATCACAGGTAGTTGTTGTTCAAGTGTAGAGATAAACTTTTTTTTTTGAAGGTTTAGTTTTGGGCTTTGTTATGCCTTTATTTTAGTGATAGGGCAGTGGATAGAGTTGGAAATTGGGGAGAGAGAGAGAGAGAGAGAGTGGGGAACGACACACGGGAAAGGAGCCACAGGTCAGATTTGAACCTGGGCCGCCCCCCCCCTGCAGGACTATGGCCTCCGTACATGGGTTGCACACACTAACCGCTAGGCTACCGGCGCCCCAGAGAGATAAACTTTAAACTTTAACTTCTGAATTGTTTTTTTTTTAAACTCTAATAACAAATTACAGATGAGTAGCACAAACACTTGCTCTGTTAATGTGTAAAAACATGTTCAGTTTGGTTTCTCACAGGGAGAAAAATCCTTGACAGAATGAGCATTCTGTTTTTATTTTTTATTCAATATTAATTGAACCATTCCTCATGCCTAAGGCTTGGTTACAACACGCAGCTAAACCAGAGCTTTGCCTAAATAAGGAAAGGGCTCAGTAAAGGCATTAGCAAGTTACACTCACTGAAGAGGAGCCAAGTTTGCAGTGAATGGTATTCAAAGATAAATGCAGATTGAATTTACCTTCACTCCTATGGTTTTCTCGTGTAAACTAGGACTTGTTAGACATCTTGTTATCCAGGCTTCACTACTACACTACTCTGGTTTTAAAGCAATAGCAGAAAACGCAAATTGTATAGTCTAACTTGTTTTTTTCTGCTCTATGTCCTTATAACACTCTTCTAAAACGCCAGCAAAGCCCTTTAAATCTCAGAAAAACTGAGTAGAAATCTAACCACCAGTCTTTTATTTTCTCCTGTTTATAGAGTGAACCAGATGTGGTCCCTCAAACAGACCTTGTGCCCACCCTGGCTCTCCTGCTGGGAGTTCCCATCCCTTACAGCAGTGTGGGCCAGGTTCTCTTGCCTGTGTTCCCTCCTCATGAGCAGACAAAAGGTGCAACAGGAGGTTTCAGCCAGCTGGAGGCACTGTGGATCAATGCTAAACAGGTACTATGCTCAGATGGAAGTGTTTTAATGTCTCCACATAGAAAAAAAAGCTTCAGACTTCACGTATCCCAGAGCATATCACCTCATGTGACCGTTCTGTTTCTGCAGGTCAACCGTTTTCTGGAGACTTACTCAAGCATGGCCAAAGACATCTCACCAGAGAGCCTCTCTAAGCTGAAGGAAGAATTCTCCCAACTCTCCTCTGAGTACCTCGCCATGGTCAGGGAGGGACGCTCATCCTCCCCACAGCTGGCCGCCTCCCTGCAGGCTTACCTCACCTCTGTCAGAGACACCTGCAGAGCTACTTGGGCTCAGTTTAACCCAGTCAAGATGGCAGCAGGTTTAGCTATCCTGGCATTCGCCTGCTTGACTTGTTTCATCCTGTCTGAGCTGTCCCTCGTGCTAATCAGTGAGAATGGTCCGGGACTTAAGGCCCCGTTCATGGTGGCTCTCACAGCAGGAGTTTGTGTGGCTGCTGGTCAGCTGTTCACACAGGGTTACATTGATGTTGCATGGTGCCTGGCAGCTGCTGCCCTCTGCTCTGAACTGCTCTTTCTCCGCTGGGCACGTCAATCCAGGACTATAACTGTTGCTAAGAACGGATCGAAAAAGTTTGCTAGCTGGCTGACCCTGCGCCACCTTCTTGTCCCACCTCTCCTGGTGCCGCTCCTCCGCTGTGCCTCCCTGCTCTCAGATAGCTATGTGATTGCTGAAGGCCGTGTTGTGACCTTTCTGGTGTTCTCTCTGGCGCTCTATATTCCCATCCATCTTAACTGGGATGGCCTGCTCCTGCCCCCCAGCCATGACCCTCTGAAACCTACAGGGCTCCTTCCTGCTGCAGCCTTGCCCCCATCTACTGTGAGGAAAGAGAGCAGCACCCTCCTAGCCTGCTTAGGAGTTCTTGTTGGCAGCCTCTACCTTTCCCTCTCCTTCCATGGCTGTCGAGAAGAACAGGGCTCCTGTCGCCCATCCCCATTCCTTTCCCCTCTGTCCCGGTTGCAGGATGCCCAGCTGAAGAACCTCCACTATATCCTCTCTGTCTGTTCCCTTGGCTTGTGGACTTATTTGCTGAGACGCTGCCTCCGTCACTATGGTAACCTCAACTCGTCAGGGGGGACTGTGTTCACTGCCCGCTGGATCTTACCACTGCTGTCTGTGTGCCTCGGGCTCCATTGGGCAGTTAGTGCCACTCCAGAGGACAGCTTCAGGAATCTTGCAGAGCTGATCAGCCTGGGCCAGCTGGCCCTCCCAAGAACCGCCTTCCTTCTCCTAGGACTGGGGCTGTTCCTAATCTGGCTCGACCCTCTCACTGTGTTTGTTAAGACAAGGACTGCAACTCCAGCCAAAAATTTGTCTCAACCCCCGCCCAGCTATCGGGCCAGTACCGGGATTAGCCCCCAAGCTGAGTTGCACCATCTCATCCCTCAAATCTACCAGCGCATGCGTCGTTCCCTGGATGATGGAGAGCTGAGTGGGGGCAATGAGGTGGACAGCAGGCCTGCTGTGGAAGCCTACGGCCTGGGAACTGTTTACTCTGCCCCTTTGCTGCTGTTTTGTGGCCTGCTGGGAATCGGTCTTCTGCTGCTGCACCCAGAGGGCATGGCTGTGTCCTTCCTACTGCTGCTGCTTGAAATGGGAGCTCTGTTGCACATCCACGCCTCCTCCACTACCCTCAGTGGCCTGCATGGAACAAATTCTAGTGAGATTTTCCTTTCGGTTTTTTTTTCTTCCTTTTTGACGCAGTCAATGTCATCTTTACCCTTCTCACATTCCTCTTACTTTTTCCCTTAGGTGGCTTTATTGTGCCCTGGACTCCTGTCATGTTGTGGTCCTTGGCTGCCACCCAGTTTTTCCATGCAACAGGTCACCTTCCCACCTTCCCCTCCATCCAGTGGAGTGCTGCCTTCGTTGGATTCCCTGATGGACACACAGGCACCATACTGCCTGCCTCACTGGTTACCCTCAACACGTTTGCCTCACACATCTTGTTCGCAGGTACAGTAGTTGTTATCAGAGAAGCAGCTTGAAATAAATGGAGAAATTAGTTTAAAATTATTTAAAAAGTGACAAAGTCAAATTAAAGGAGCAAGCTGTACCTCTGACACCTAGCGTTTAAAATGGGTACTGCAGTCCAAATTCAAAACATTGGAGAGAGCTGTCTTCACCCCCTAGAGTTAATGCTCCCACAGGTTGCCATGTCATAATGCATATGGCATCAAGTACTTACAGGCTGCAATATTTACACCTGAAGTGGACATTATGGGTTATTTATTTCTTTATTTTTGGAATACAAGTGATTACAAATCATGATTTATACATTCCCATCAAATTCTGTTACATTGAAAATGGAAAGAAACGTGGAATTTGTAGGTAAAGATTTGTTATCTCAGAGATCTCCGATTTATTTCGATTTTTCTACCTTTGATTTGTGGTTGTGTCCATGTTTCCTTGTCTTCAGTGAGCTGCCCGCTGCTGTTGTTCTGGCCTCTGGTGTGTGAGGTACGTGGCAGCAGGGGAAGCAGAGCTTGTGGGGAAGAAGGAGAAGACGCTGTGATGGAGATGAGACTGAGAGAACACCCCCAACAGTTCAGCTCCGCACTTTTACAACTCTCAACACGCTACCTCTTTATACTCGGGGCCCAGGTACCTTCAAAAAACACACAAGACTTTTGTATTTTCTACATCTATATACACTCTGTTACTATCCAGAACTGATTTGCTTTTTATTCTATTCTATTTTTTACTAAAGAGCTAAAGTCATAAATCAATGAATTTATTCTTTTAGTGTGATTATTTTTTCTTTAGTTCAGTCTCACCTTCATGTGTAATAGTATCCCATCCCTCCAGTCACTATCTGTGCACCACTTCCCAGGTCTTTGCCTCAGTGTGTGCAGCTGCTATCCTCAGGAGACACCTAATGGTGTGGAAGGTTTTTGCACCCAAGTAAGTGTCTGAATGGATTTTCCAGCTCACATAAACTCACTAACAGTAAATGCTTTTGAGGATATGGACCCGTAGTTACTGCCAACCACGTACCCGATGTAGGCTTTTGAGTTAATGCACATTAGTAATAGTCTGCTTCTCAAATATTTAGTCTTTTCAAAATTACTTTTGAAATTTGTACAAGTCACTCTCCATGTTTTCTCCTTCCAGGTTAATGTTTGAGGCCTCAGGGTTCCTGGTGAGCAGCGTGTCTCTTCTGATCGGGGTCACGTTGGTGATGAGAGTAGACGTGGCCGTGGGCCGATGGTTTAAGAGACTCATCCCTGATGCATCTAGGTAGCGACAGCACTCCTGCTGCTGCTTTACCAATAAAGCCCACCAGAGCTCACTGTGACACAGAAAAAATGCACATAAAGGTCACTGTAAAAAAAAAAAAGAACATTTGCCATCTTTGTCAAACTCAAGGACCCTGACAGAAATGTCGTGTGAACCTGCCTCTGACTTAAACTCTTTTAAGGGGTAAAGCTGAGACTGACTGAGGCCCACCTCATTTTCCATCGCCGGACTGAAAGACGAGGCTTGGCCTGAACAAGCTCTGCATTTTTTTACAGTGTTACGAACATAAGCTCCTCACTCAGCTGATGAGGTTGAAGGCTTTTGAAATCTCTTAATCAGTTGAATGTGCTTTTTTTTTCCTGAATGTTCCTTCTTAACACCTGTTCTCTAACTCTCTAAACCTTTCAAGCCCCCCAAAACAGTTTGCAGGTGATACATTGTCCAGCAGTTAAAATGCTCCCCTAAAAACATCACACAGTTTACACCGACTGCACGTCTGTCATAGATGGCCAGCTATTCAAAGAAATATTACTTTTAAGGTTTTTTTTCACTTCATAACTACCTGATGCATCATTTTTTTGTATAAAAAAACTAAATGACTGTATGTACTCATCAACCAGCTGGCTGATCCTTTCGCACAGCTGTACCATTATAGTTGTCAATTCAACCTGTCTTCAGCTGCAGGTTGACCACTGAAGAGGCGATCTGTCACCCGATGTCTGGAGCTATACTTCGTGATCAATTTGCAAGAAGCTGTACTGTGCTGAAATCCATCAAAGTGCATTTCAGCATGTCTGTCATCTGAGGGTTAGCTGGAGGCGCTTTTACAATTTTGTTGAGTGTTTTGTATTTTTTGAAGATGTTGAAATAGCCAGTGTGTCTGGTTACTGCCAATTCATACAGTAGATATTTTTCTTTCTTTTTTTTTTTTTTTACACAGTTTTGGGTTCTTAATCGTTCATGTTCTCCTATCTTTTGTGGATACTGATTCCCAACTCTAATGTCTATTTATAGATTTCTTTTAATCACTGATGATACGTTTTTTAATCTCAAATGAAGCATTTGTCTTATCAGGCCCCGTATCACTATTTTCCTGGAATAGGTGCCTAGCTTTAAGTAATGCCTTTTTTTTTCGTGTATGATGTCATTCTATCGACTGGGTCATTAAATCCAGGACCTCCACAAACACTATGAGTTAATTTATTTCTTCAGGACGTCTGAGTCAGTGTCCAGTGTAAGATCTGTTACTGTTGGCCAGCTGTAGTCAGCAGCTGAGGCTCATTAGCTAATGCACGATATTGAAGGGACGTTGAGCTCAGGTTGAATTAGCTCCAATGCTATAGTACTGCATTTCTCAGGCTGTTGTTTGGGAGTGACTGGTCATTCATAGCAGCTGCTGTATTGACCACAGCCATAGTGATTGTTTGGCTGGGTTATGTGATGACAGGACACATTTGTTTTCTGTTCTAAAATGTTTAATATATAAATAACTGATCAATTAATATGATTTTACATGATGTGAAAAGTGTAATTAAACTTTTTTACTTGACATTTTTGGCCTCACAATAATTAAAAGGTTGAGAAAAACCAAGATTTGTTTCAGTGATTCATGTTTCAACTTTAACATTATTTATTGTTGAAGTGCTAAATATTAATACAGAGCATACAAGTAGGATTTAATGTTGCTTATTGATCCAAGGACTTGAAGGAGGAGATCGGTGCTGCCATAAGTTTTTACTGCCCATCAGTCAAGAAGCCTCATTCATTATTCACCTGGCCTCTCCACATTTCCACTTCCCATCACTCTGTAAGTCGTCAAATATCTCACTTGTACAAACACAGAACCAAACAAGATTCAAGACATTTCTCAAAGAAGAAAGGCATACTGTGATATTGATTGAAACTTCAATAAAAAAAACTAAACTTGAGGTCCAACAAGAGGTTGACAAACCTCCGGATGATGTGTGAACAGTGGTTTAGTATTGCAACTGCTCATTTCCATTCAACCACTTTTGATTTGTGTGAGTAAACCTAAAACATGACACCTTTGGATCACACTAAAAATGTGCCACAACATTGAGAGTGAACTGCAAATTAAAAACCTGTTTTCCCCCGTATTATTTTACACCGTCAGACAGATCTCTGGTGCAGCCCGTGTAAGAGTGTGATCAGAAGCAACAAATGTATCAGCAGTGGAAAATCTTGAATCATATTCTCAGAGACAGAAGTAACAAACATTTGATCAAGACTTTGTTAATGTACTCTAGATATGTCATGGTTATTTAAGAGATTAAGATTTACTTTTATTGATCCCCGCAAGGGGAAATTCTGTTTTTACACTCTGTTAAGTCATGCAACACACACATAGGCTGATATATACACATGCACAAACAAGATCCTATGGACATGCACCAATGGAGAGACGTCAGAGTGACGGAGCGGCCCACAGCAGGCGCTCCTGAGCTGGTGGAGGGGGGGGATTCGGTGCCTTGCTCAAGGGCACCTCGGCAGTGCTCAGGAGGTGGTCTGCCACCTCTCCAGCTACCAGACCAATTTCCAGATTTGGTCCGCATGGGACTTGAACCAGCGACCCTCCGGTTCCCAACCCAGGTCCCTACGGACTGAGCTACTGCCGCCCCTATTTTGGGAGATAAAGGTGGGACAATTTCACTGACCCTAAACTATCCATCTATTATCTTTCCCGTTCGGCGATGTGGGGGGTCTGGAGCAGATCCCAGCTGTTATTGGGCGAGAGGCGGGGTACACCTGGATTTCTCGCCAATCATCAAAGGGCTGACCTAGATAGAGACAGACAATCAGCCACACTCACATTCACACCTACAGTACGGGCAATTTAGAGTCATTGACCTAACGAGCATGTCTTTGGACTGTGGGAGGAAGCTGGAGTACCCAGAGAGAACCTGCACGAGAGCCTGGACAACATGCAAACTCCACACAGAAAGGTTCCAGTCTGACAGTGATTCGAACCATGAACCCTCCTCGCTGTGAGTCAACAGCGCTAACCACTGCACCACTGTGCAGCTGAACCTAAACTAACTAGATTTATATTTTTGTCTCTTGCCCTCTGGACACCACTCTATAATGTTCTGTTCTCATGAGAACAGGATGGATGGATACGTTGGTGGACAGGTTAAGAATTCAATATTCTAATAAATCAAATGACTTTCCTTTGAGGTTCCTTACTCTCTCAAAACAGTTCCCTTCTCAGATATATGGGGTAAAAGAGAAAAAAGTCCAAGTTACCTGCATGTTATCTGCCCTCTTCTTTATTAACAAGTATGTTTAAAGGAGCAGTATGAAACTCTGACATGAAGTGATTAAAATTGGTATCGAATCCAAATTTAAAACATTGGAGAGAGTGGTCTCCGCCCGCCCCTTCCTCCCTAGAGTCTATAGTCAAGCAGGTTGCCTTGTCACAGACAACGAAGCTTCAGTTTTTAGCCAGCTCTGGAAACCGTTTTGCCTTCTGACCTCTCTCCATTTTCAAAAGCATCTCCAATATTTATTCTAGTTTAACCACGTGTCTGGTTATGGGGTTTATTAGTAAAATGGCGAGACTTTTTAGGTCGGGTAGAATCAGTTATATCCGAACCAGTTCGCTTGCCCGCTTCCATCGCTTTATCACCTGTTGGTTTACCGTTTGCCTGGCAAACTGAGGAGCGTCCAAAATGGCTGTGTGAGGGTGCCTTAAAACCGCCTACTTTCTCTGGTGAAAACAAAAACCGACTATTCCCGCCCAGAATGGAAACTTAGGAGGTCATACTGTTTGTTGACAAAGAAGCCAGGACTTCATCATAGCATGTTTCCTTATTGTCTGATGATATAGTAAGGTAATTTTATCATTTAATTCAGTTTATATCTCACATATTGGTCTTTTAATGTCTATTTTACACATGGAATGGATTTCTTTCTTTGGTTCTGTACAAAATGGTCACAGTCTTCATTACATTAACGGGCTAATGACATCATATTTTATGTTGGCCTTGATCCTGAGCTATAACTTCCTGTGGATTATTATTATAGAGAAGACCTATAACTAATTAGAGTCTGTTAGATCTGTTACTTGTAGGCAAAACTAGGTGAATGAAAAATTGTCAATAAGAGATTAATTTGTTTTACCATCATCATATATAAAGTTGTGTGGCACTACAACACGTTATTACTGATTGTATTACCAAAATGTAATTATAAAAAAATCCCTAAAATGACATGAAAGCACATTTGATCAAACTAAGTGTTGTAGTTTAACCTAGGGGAGTTGAATTATGTGTGCTGTAAGTTTGGTGACACTACAACACGTTACAGTACAGTTCATACTTATTTTATCACCAAATGTAATTGTAAAAAATCCCTAAAATTACATGAAAGCACATTTTATTCAACTAAGTGTTGTAGTTTAACCAAGATGAGTTGATTCATGTGCTATTAGTTGTTTGGCACTATAACGTGTTATAGTACAGTTCCTCAATCATAATCATTCTGAAAGAGCTGTGATTAAAAAAGATATATTTAAAAAAAGTTAGATTTCTTATTTTGCACGTGCTTCTAAAACAAATGCACACACACGCCAGATCAAGAGCTTCATTGCAACATTTAAATGCCAAAATCAACAACAAATGAAAGTTCCTCCGAGCTGCTGCGCTTGTGACAAAGCAACAAAAAAAAAGGCAGTCCAAAGGGCTCCTTTGTTCCTTTTGGTCTCACTAACCTAGAACAGCGTGCTCCAGACAACCACTTATGGAGGCACTTGTGTTGTTTTCAGTAAGAATGCCAAAAGGACATGTTACATCTGATGGTCTTACTACTTAGCGGCCACTGCCATCAGTGTTAATGGGTAGGTGTGACCTGCAGTGTAAAAGCGCTTTGAGTAGTCAGAAGAATAGAAAAGCGCTATATAAGTTCAAGTCCATTTACCTTATATTGCAGCAGTGGCACTTCAGAGAAAGGTTGAAACAGGCTCAATTTTTGAACAAAACCAATCATGCTATGTTTTAATGCCTCAAGCAACAGAGGCACAGAGCTGATTACCACCCTGCCCCAAACGTGGACCAGATATCTTGTCCAGCACAGGTACAGGACTGCAAAGCCAATTGTCCCCCCCCCTCAGCCTGGGCACTGTATTAAAACAGTTTCAACATGCAGATCTTGTTAAAAAAGGCTTTTATGTGTGGAAATTAACCATGCTCACAACCTGAGGTACTGTCAGAAATCTTTTCAGCTAATTGAGAGTATGTAAATCACATGCCTAATCACAACTTTTGCTCACAGCATCGGATTCCTAAGGGATTAAAAGCTGCATGGCAATTTCTGCATGTTACATTGTACGCTTCACAAAGCCAACATTCAGAGCTTTATAACTTTTGCTCCATCAGCATTTTTTTTTCACAGGAAGAGAAATATGGGACAACGACATTACTATTTTTGCCCGTGAGCAGAACCAGTTTTTCCACATTTAAACTCATCATAGATCTCAGATTCTGATATTCCAGTCAGAAGAAGTCGTTTTTCCTCAATGAACCACAATCTCTTTGGGTGTTAGTGTTTGCAGTTACTCCATTGTTTTTGTGTGAACCTAGCAGAACATGTTAGCTACACCTGGTAGGGTTACCTGAACATGTGTCTATTGAAGACATTACCAGAATTTGGTTTGGTTTTGTTAAATGAAAAAAAAAAGACTAAGCACTTACTGCACAAACCTATATTTATGGATTTCATGGTGACTTTCAATGCATGGATCTGATTTCAAATCTTGGTTGAGCCTGATTTAAAATAACTGATGGTTAATTAGAACTACAGTGTAGTACTGCTACCTACAAGAGGTTGTATTATTTACAAAGGAATTCCAGAAATCATCCAAAGCTGCACTTTTAGGGAGAAAGCACACACTAGGAAACTGTTTGTCAGACACAATTTGGGTCACGGTTAAGGTCAGGGATGCAGCCCTTTGATAGTGCATGAAAGACGAGGAGGATAACTTGAATGGGCGATTTTAAAAGGTGTTTATTTGAACATTATCATTATATCTGCAATCTAAAAAGGTAAATGACATCACAAGATATGCTGTGTTTTCCTTTACTGACTGACTTATCAATAAGTGGTTCTAGGCATTGGAACAACTTGAAGAACACATAGTAACGACCAAGAAAACATCTCCAGTTGTTGATGTGAGAAGCCTTGAATCTCTTATTGTTGTCGACGTAATGACTGTGAAGTTGTGGAGCAGATCACAGAGCTTTCATTAAGGCATCAGTTGTTGTCTAATTGCTCATCATTATCAGTTGAAAGGCTCTTTGGACAACAATCTCCACATTCAGCCTGCATCAACTATTAAAGGCCGACCAATTTTCATCATAGGGATGGAAAATCGTCTGGCTGCCCCTCTGATGTTGATACTGTGAGCTCAGAGAGAAGGGCTTGAACTTTCCACATAAAAGCTGACATAAAAGTGTTTTGATGATCCATCATCACTTTCCAGGGCTCTGAAAATGAATGAATGGGTTGCTGAGTTTCTGGACTCTTAGAAAATATATGGGGAGAAAATGCCCATTTGTTAGACTACGGAGTTCAGTTAATGGATTTGTAAGGGGCCCACAAAAGGCCTCTGAAAAATGCCAAGTAAGCTTGGTACAGTAAAGGGTAGCTCATTATGCGCACTGTGGCAGTAGCATGTTGCCTGGGAAACTACTATCCCACATGGAACCATTCCTCCTGGTAACAAAGAAACCCGTGGCTGTGTTGTGATACTTTTTCCTTGCAGAAATGACAATAAAACACAACTATTTATACGTCTTTTTCTACACGATCTTTGCAACAGTGCTGATAAACTGCAGCTCGAGGACAATGTAATTTTATGACGTCAATAATGATCTAGTCTGTTGTGGCAGGTTTCATTCTGTTTCCAACTTTGCGTCACAAAAAACTCACTAACATATCTGCTTTTCTGGAAAGAGAGACATTTGTGATTGACAATAATGTTTTTTTTCTCTAATAATTTTTTATGATGGCAATTATGTTGAGTTAAAATAGCTTAATAGCCATCTACATATTATATTTTAATTAGGGCTGTCAACATTAACACGATAATCACTATTAATTAAGGACCCCAATTTATTGTATTCATTCTTGTAGTCCAGTGATTCCCAAACTTTTTCTGCTCGGCCCCCCTTCAGCACATACAATATTTTCAATCTCCCTTAGATCTACCGGAAGTTCCTTATTTTATTGTATCATATATGCAGGTTCGTAGTCAAACAAGAAGTAAAGTAAACCCAGTCGTTAGATAGAATTCAAACTCAAAATAAAAGCCTAGCAGAAACTGTTTTTAAATTTAAAAGGGTTAGGGATAGGGTAAAGGTGCATTCACACATACTCCGTGCGCGCCGCGGTCCGTCAGCGCCGCGCACTACGCCGTAGTTAGCCGCCACTCTAGTCAATCATTGTGTTCACACAGTCGGCGCTGCGGTCCGTCTCCGGAGCGTGCCACCAGCGCCAAGTCGCTCTGCTCCGTTTCAAATACGCTGCAGTCTATTTTCGACGGAGTACGCTGCAGACACGCGTCAAGCTAGACAGAATATCACAATCCGGACAGGAAGTCAGACAAGGAAACGCACAGAGCATCCGGTCAATTTCAAAATAAAACACAATATACGGACTCGCGATCGTATTTTTTTATCACTTTATCAACGTAACGTCAAAACAGGCACCAAACCAACAACAAATCACCGTAGCGCAGACGGACCGCGGCGCGCACGGAGTATGTGTGAATGCGCCTATACTCCGTGCGCGCCGCGGTCCGTCTGCGCCACGGTTTTGTTCCGTCGGACGGCGCGCGCCCATTCACACTGGATCCGTTTCTGGAACGTCAGCGCAGCGAAGCGCACTCATTATCAGCTGTACACACATCACGGGAGAACTACAAGATCACGCGGGAATAAAGAGAAAAACGTGCAGACAACATGTCTCTTTGTCTGTCTGAGGATGATTTGTTATTGGTTTGGTGCCTGTTTTGACGTTACGTTGATAAAGTGATAAAAAATACGATCGCGAGTCCGTATATTGTGTTTTATTTTGAAATTTACCGGATGCTCTGTGCGTTTCCTTGTCTGACTTCCTGTCCGGGTTGTGATATTCTGTCTAGCTTGACGCGTGTCTGCAGCGTACTCCGTCGAAAATAGACCTGCAGCGTATTTGAAATGGAGCAGAGCGACGTGGCGCTGGTGGCACGCTCCGGAGATGGACCGCAGCGCCGGCTGTGTGAACACAGTGATTGACTAGAGTGGCGGCTAACTATGGCGTAGTGCGCGGCGCTGACGGACCGCGGCGCGCACGGAGTATGTGTGAATGCACCTTTAGGTTGGGATGGTCGCTGGTTCAAGTCTTGGTGTGGACCAAGTCTGGTGGGTTAGGGATAGGGAGGTCTGGTAGCTGGAGAAGTGCCAGTGCACTTCCTGAGCACTGCTGAGTTTCCCTTGAGCAAGGCAGCGCCCCCCCCCCCTTCATATATGTGATTACAAATGGGATTAATCTCAATTAACTATTGAAATTCAGCAATTAAATGTAATCGTTAATTTTTATATGCACATTTTTCTCCACCAGTGCAGTCATGAGTCTGTCATGAACCGAAGGGCCTTTCCACATTTTGTAAAGAGCATGGTATTTACAATTTAAAAGTTTTCTGACAAACCCCTTGGCAGAATGTATCTGGAGGTGTGGGTTATTAATATGGTGATGATATGCCCTATGACCTATAGTTTCATTTTTAACTTTATACAGATGTGATATCTGCTGCTATTGTTATATTTCATGGAGAAAAGGCTTCAGTGATTGTTTGCACCAAAGCACTTTCTTTATACTTTATCTGTACAACTAATTGTCCACTAACTGTTCATATCCTCTTTTCCACAGATGGATGTTATCTACAGTGATAATAGGCTATGTAGATATTACAGTAATCTACATCTGACACAGCAGACTCTTCCCTTACACAGAAAAACTCTCAAACAGAGAGGTGAATACATCAACAGACTGTAACTGAAAAAGTAAAGACCTCATGGTATAAAAAAACATGATTTGATTTGAATGAAAACTTAATGGGTTTCTGAGAAGTTGCATATATTGTCATGATTGGGTCTTGTTTTAGTTTTGTATTTCAGAGTTTTGATTTCTTATCTTGTTTTAGTTCTCACTTTCCCCTAGTGTTGCTTGTTTACCTGTGTGTTAATGTTTCCTAGTTTGGTCTTTAGTATTTACGGTTTTATTTAGTAATTAGTTATTCTTTTGTTTCTCTGTGTTCTAGTGTGTATTGTTCTGTGTGTCTTCAGTGGTTCTTGATTTACTTTGTATTTGTCCTCAGTGTTTCTGGTCTTGTGTTCATTCCTGCCTCTCTGTGTTTCCCTCAGTCCTGATTGCCCTGATTGTCCTCACCTGTGTCTTGTTGGTCTCATCTGTGTTTAATTACCCCTGTGTCTATTTAGTCTCTGTGTTTCTTCCCCTCTGTGTCAGTTCATTGTAGGTGGTCTGTGTGTTTGTCAGTTTCCCCGTGTCTTACCAATGTTTTCCTTGTGACTTCATTTTTGGACTTTGTTTTTGAGTAAGTTTTAGTTTTTGCCTTTTCATTAAAATAAATATTTTTGTTATACTGCATTTGGGTCCAGTTCCCTGTTTCCAACCCGTGACATATATATGCTATGATAGGTTGACGCCTTATCAAAGCCTTCTTGATCTGGTTTTAATGAAAGGATTTAATGCTGTACAATCAGATAACGCAGATCTCTAAAATAGACCATGAAACATTGGATTATTAATAAACACATCTGAAGTGAGCAGGATGTTTAAATGCTATGACTAGGCACATCATGTTCTATTCTGGATGGGTGCTTCAAAGAAGAAGAAGAAGAAGAAGAAGAAGATATTCAGTTTTTCACTCTGTTGTTGAGACATGTTACACAAACGTAGGCAGAATTACACACACATGCACACACAGGATTCTACGGACATGCAATAATGGAAAGATGTCGGATTGAGGGGCTGAAAATGAAATAGCAGTTGGGTGTTTGATGCCTTGGTTAAGGCAGTGCTCAGGCACCTCTCCAGCTACAAGATCAATTTCCATACTTGGTTTGCTCTAGGACTTGAAACAGAACCTCTGGTTTCCAACCCAAGCCCCGACAGACTGAGCTAATGCCACACCAATTGAATTATCAGATGAGACTGATGAAAATAAAATGTGTTAATTTGCATGAAATGCCAAACTATAAATATTTCCTGATTTATGCTATAATAAAAAAGACTAATCCCTTCATTAATCTGCAGGATTTAAATGGCAGAACATTATTGTCACATATCTATAATTGAATATGAATTTGCGATTTCATTGCTTTTACAGCGAGCCCTGTGTTCAATATAAATCTCATTCACAGAGTGACTGTTTCTGCAGTACGTAATCAGAAATCTGTAGCTAAATTTGTCTTCCAATCTTTGTTTACCTGCGTGAATCTGCCCTCTGAACTAACACAGGTCATAACAATCACTGAAATGATATCAGCGAGTGAGTCCAGGGAGAAAATAAATCTCCCATGTTAAATGAACTCTGAAGAAGGTCTATCAGTTTTAAACAGATGAGGTATGCAGTCCAAGTGTTGGATGGTTTGAACTCATCTTTGAACAAATATGGATTTTAGATTAAAGGAAATGAAAAGAAAATACTTATTTCAATGTGGTTTGGACTTCACTGACTCATCTGCTTCCAGAGAGCATTTCCAAATCATTTTCTATTCTGCTTGAATAAAATAATGAAACACTGCTTTGATAAAACACACTTTAAAGAGACTTAAAAAATTAGTAAATCTGTTTGTAGCTCTCATTCTTTCTTCCCATCAATACCAGGAAAGTCTCAAGTCATAGGGAAGCTTGAGCTTTTGAATTGATTTTCATGCACTTTAGCTTTACCTCTCTGTAAGTCTCTTTTTAGAGTACAGGTAATACTGTAACAATTGTACTTGTTTGTGCTATACATTGTAAGTCTGTAAATGCAAAATTATAGCCTCTGCTAAGAAGGTTGTGATTTCTGTTTTTTTTGGTGCATCTGCAGGATTTAAGTAATAACACTGGCTAAGTTTCATTGAGTTTTGTGGAAAGGTGCAGCATGAGACAAGGGAGTACTCATAAATTAACAATTGGAATTGGATCCACTCTACAAACAATCAACATTGCTTGGATCCAACCCTTGAAGAAAAAAAGAAAGTAATTGGATTTGATTTATGAGCATGTAGTAATAGTGGGTCTGACTTTTAAACAAACAACTTGAAGTGTTTTCCCTGTCCAGTCAGTGGCTGTAAATGCAGATTTTAATATTCTACAATGCTACAATTCATTATGTAGCCGCTTTTATCCAAAAACAAGCAAGGATCTAGGAAAGAGGAAACAACGTCAGTCAAGTGCAAACGAACAAATCAGCATCAAAACCATCCTAACATGGTCATTTTTAAACAAAACCATCGTCATCATCATCATGACTATAGTCATCAATAATATCATTAAGGGCATAGGTATTCATGAAAGAACTGGGTCTTTAGCTTTTTCTTAAAGGTGCAAAGGGACTCTGCAGATCGAATGAAGATGGGAAGTTCGTTCCACCACCGGGGGGCGACAGAGGAGAAGAGTCTAGTTAGAGACTAAGGACCCTGTTGTGATAGCATATCATAGATTCATAGAAGACATTGAATATCAACCTTTGTGGAGATCTCCAGTTGTCCCTCTGCACTTTTATGTGGCACTCTTTTATGGCCTTGAAATATTCCCCTTGTGACAAATTGAGTAATCTTGATGTTGTATAAGTTAACCATGTCAGCAGACCTGCCAGAGGGCTCAACATGCGAAGAAAGGGAACATTGTCAAAGGGAACATGTTAAGAATAGATGGCTGATTGCCTCTGAAAGGGTCAGTAACAATAAGGATTGAAATGCACAGTGAGGGCAGCAGGAAGCAACACATATAATATACACTCGTACTGCTTTTTGACCTGTTATGATTGTGTGACATATTGGCTTTACTCAAACTACATGTGCTACATCCTTTACCCCAGCTCTAACCCTTACTCAAGCCTGAATTCTAAAAATGAACAGTTATCAGTGTAAGTAACATTTTTGTTCCCTGATCCCTGAACCAGGAATATGTGAACTTATAATATGCTGTCCCTACAGCAGGAAGAACTTATAAAGGCACACTGAACCTCAGTTGTTGAAAAATGCTCTATAGTCACTTACTAATATATATATAAAGCAGTATCAGGATTCATTAGCATGCAAAGAGGAGCAGCAAAACAAGTTAACACAAAGCTGCAAAATGCAAAGAGCAACCCACCGGAACCATATTCTTCCATGTCAAAGAGTGCTCTGGCAGGATACCCGAACCTAAATTGCTCCCAGGGGCATAGCCATCAGTGTGTAAAAGAGCATTTAAATCATTAGTTCTGTCATAAGTGTGTTAATGCATGTTGTGACGGGTGAATGTGGAGATGTAGTGAAAGGTGCTTTGAGTGGTGGGAAGACTATAAGCACACATTTAAACACAAAATGAGTACTGTAACATTTTATGATAAACTGATGTTAACAAAAAAAAAACATTATGCCACCAATGGTGAAGTGAATTTTGTTCATATTATTTGTACAACTACAGCCCTATATTGATTAAGACGCTATGTGAGTTAAAGCTGGAGACAGACATAGCATGAGTTCTCTGGACATACTCGGGATAATGTTCCACAATATTAGCACCTGATGTCCACAAAGGGGAAAGTTTTAAGCATGAAAGGATTTATTACAGAAGCTTTAAGACCTACAAGCTTTAAGACCTCATGAACATGCACACATCTAAACTTCTGTATGCTTTAGTGCTGTCAAACATTTCTGCCTCAGCAAGCTGTGTTAAAACCAAGGTGAGATTTCTTTTCCAAATGCCACATGCTTGGATACACTGAAGGACACAATTTGTTGCTTGAATGCTTCAAGTAAGCAGAGATCCTTTTTTCTGTGACAGCGAAAAATACTGTAAAATGTGACAACTCGGCCATTAAAGTTCCAAGGGCAGTTTATGAACCTTCTTCTGAATATTTCATAGGGACCAGACATTATCCCAAGTTATGTTCAGTCATGTTTATCTTTAAAGCCATAATTTCACAAATTCCACAATGGCTCAGAGGTTTTCAGATGCCAGACAACATGATACGTCCCTATCCAATTCTTGGAAAAATAGCATTCAACGCAATCAATATTTCTACATTAACAATGGATCGCATCACAATGTGTTTTGGAGCATGGTAATGCTGTGTGAATTCAATGTCACAGATGGCAAACACAGATGGGTAGGAGTATAATACCCATGCCTGTTTGCCCAGTTGGCACCAAACACACACAAGGCCACAGACTGCTGCTAGAAAATGGAAAATAAGAGGTTTTCCTTTTCATTATCAGGGTGAAAACCTTTGATATCTAAGCACTTAGGACACTGCAGAATAGCTAAATAGTGAGTGTGCGTTTTTCTCTTCCTCTAAAGGTCTCCTAGGTTTTTCTTTAGGATTAACTTCATAGTGGTAATGCATTTCACTGCAGAGTATTCTTTGTTTTCTAAAAATGGATTTTCCCACGAGGGTGATATCATCGAATAATGAAAGAACACAGAAATAGACATATAACAGACAAAAGGTTTCAGATCGGGTGAGTGGTTGTTTCAGTCCTTGGAGCAGATATTGCTTGTAGGCGTTTGAGGTGTGAAAGAGGAGTATTGACTGTGATCAGATAAAAAAATCTTATCCAATGTTTTTGAGTAAATATGAAAGAATATTATGCTGCTTTTGAACACTGGTGAAGGTTTCTGTGCCTGTGGGAAACCTCAGCTTGTGTTATGTCTGAGGCCTACTTTTGAAAGGTCACGCAACTGAGAAGATACTAAGAAGAACTGGAACAGCTGCTAAATGAGCGGCTGATGCAATATTATTTCGCCATGAATGCTCTGAGATGGAAGAAAGACCAGATAGATTAGACTCTGGCATCACAATGACTTTGTGATTTTCTATTGATCCAGTGGAACAAAAGATCAAAGGTCAGCTTCATGAGGCTTGAGCTCAGCTCTTACATGGAAGCCCTTAAATGGTCTCTATTACACCAGTATTCTTTACAGATTGGATTTACTGAATCATGTCAAACATAATCAGGTTTTAATAACTAAAGTTCACTTCAAGTAAGAACTTAATATATGCACATCAATGACTTCCATCTTGCTTAAGGTGAAAACATTTCTTCAGGAAAGAAAAAAATGCTCCAAGTTTGGTTTAAACTTAATATAACTGGACAATATATTCAGCATCCTTTTCAGCGATTCTAACAAACCTACATGGTGGTCACACTACTCCTTGGGTGATATCAAAACACTTCCACCTTAAAATAGAACCTAGTATTTCACTGTGATGATTCAGAATGCTCTAAGGATATCCTGACTCGTCATACTTTAGATAGAAATATTGAGCTCCGTTCGTGTCTCCAGAAATGTCTAAATGTGGACAAGTGTTGAGCTACTGCTAAGGTTACATAAAACAAGAAAGCTTGCTATGGTTGATGGAAAAACAGTATCAGAAGTTCTTTGAATTTAGTCAATAAGTGCCGGTATCTATCAGTTCTTCCTTATTCAATCAATATAAGTATACCTATGAAAATCAGTGATTTTAAAAATACAAATAAATAGATGAAAGACAAAGTATGTTTAGCATCTGCAAGTACTGAAGTGAGTAGTGGGGTGGCTGTTGCTTACTGGTAGAGTCAGTCGTCTATCAGCTGCAGCTACATGTCCGATGTCTCCTTGGGCAAGAAACTTAACCCCAAGTTTCGCCCGCTGCTTCATCAGTGGTGTGTGAATGTGTATGAATGGGATAAGTCAATACTGACGGGCACTTGAGATAGAAACATCTGCCATCAGAGTGTGAATGGGTAGCCTACATGTGACCTGCGGTGTAAAAGCGCTTTGAGTAGTCAGAAGGCTGAAAAAGCGCTATACAAACTCAAGTTTAAGTCCATTTACCATTCACCAGTAGGCACTGTTGAGATTTCACTGTTTCAGTTCACAGATCAACACATCATACAGTCTTAGACTAGTTTGTGTACCACAGATTGACCAACAGGCAGGCAGGTTAAGTAAAGTAAGTTTTTTTGGGGGCAAAAATGAATAAATACAGGTCTGATACAGGTCACACAGTCAGTACATTAACATGGACATTTAAATTGAACTTTGGTTATAGCTCAATTAGGCCATTTATAAGACTATTTTCCTTGTACCAGAATACACCTGGGGGAGAACTCCAACACCTGAGGGAGAATCGATTTCTTGACATAAATATGCCCGACTTAGCCACTGTAGGTGACCGATCATATTTCATACCAAACAACTGTTATAAAGGTTATCAAGCATGTATGTCTAACGGTGAATACATGGACAACTTTACAGCTCTGTATATTTTATGCATTCTCACCCAAGCACTTGCCATGTTGATAACTTTTTCTTGTTTTGTTCCTGGCTTTCTTCTAAGCATTTATGCTTTTTTAAAATTCTGGGTCAAAGCCTTGTGTGGGAACTGTGGAGCATGCGCAGAACACCCAGGCCAGTTTGGGGCATATTGAGGTACAGTATGAAATAAAGAGTAAATTGACCCCCAACTGCATGATCTAGATGTGTTCGTCCAACTTCAAGAAATTCGACTTACGATTTCAGTCAGTCTAACATGTTTTTTATGTATTTTAAAATTCCAGTTTTAGTCTGACTCACATCATCAATCTTCTTCTTTTTAACGTCTTGTCAATATACTGAGTCAGTTTAAATGTGACCTGACTGTGT
The DNA here is from genome assembly GCA_020745685.1 of Tautogolabrus adspersus. NCBI lineage: Eukaryota > Metazoa > Chordata > Actinopteri > Labriformes > Labridae > Tautogolabrus > Tautogolabrus adspersus. The sequence goes on along the minus strand of CM036549.1, from coordinate 8,557,348 downwards.
CCCCGAAAGGCAACCAATTTAAAAAGGTGTCAAAAGAGCAGAGAAACCCCAAAGGGACAGGCAAAGATCGAAAACCACAAAAGAGGCAGAAGAATAACAGCCTGAGTAGGCTGGAATACAGCTTGGATGACACAATGGACAATATTACAAAGAAAAATAGCTACAGGGCATATATACTGAGGAGTGAAATGTTTTTGAAAACCAGATGGTGGAAGGCACTAACTGATGGTTAGTGCAGAACATGATATGTTTCAATTTAACAAGAATTCAAAATGTTTGTAAAGAAAGTCTTATGTGCCTCTGAACGGAAACATACATTTTCTGCCTTTCTACGGAACCTGTTCACTTAAGCCTATTAGGGCTGGCACAGGTATGGACCAGCTCCTAGTTATATAGGCTTGGACTACCGGGGGACCTGGCACCTTGAACTCGTATCCCTCCCTCTCTCTTTTTTCTTCTTCTGTGCATTCATATCATATTACTGCATGTGGCTATCTGTAAATCTTAGTTATTAACCAAATATTTTCCTGAGCTCTCATGGACTTGCGCTTTTATAGGGCTTTTCTAATTTTCTGACTACTCAAAGTGCTTGATATGCAAACTATTTTCTCTGTCTATCCCACAATTCAATGTGTCTGTTGCATTAAATGCAAATATATGAATGCTGTTGCCCAACATCATAGCTGAAAGGTGGAACTTGAAAGATCTTGTGATCACAAGAGTCAAACATTTCCATTTACTGCTTATAACAAAGTCATGTCTATGGTATAGGTAGTGGTTAATGATTAATATATGTCTTTATTTCAAGCACAAATAAATCTACAGCTACCCTAGTGCTTCATCAAGGCTTTTCATTCTTTTGTGGTGCTTTGAACAAATTGCTGACCTAAGCAAAATGCTGACCTCAGCACAGGCCAAAACAATAGCTGTTGGGTCTTTCTGGTATTGATCATATGTGTTCAGTATGTATGGTTACAGAATCAAATGTTATGTTGGGTTCTGTTTATATTTATATTTACTATTCCTTACAGATATTGATGTGTCCAGTTTTTCTTGTTCAGTCAAGGTATGCCTTTATACAAGTAAAGAAAGGAGCGATGTCTTAACATCCATGACACAAATGACATGACCTTTTTATCTGCTTAGGACTTGTGTTCTTTAAGAAATACTCCTGGGCCTGTATTCACAAACATTCTGAGAATCCTCTCAGAGAGCTCCTAATTTAGCTTAAAAATTCCTAGCACGGAGTCTTAGCTTAAGAGTGATTTAGGAACATTCTCAGAGCAACTCTGAGCAAGGAAGAGACAGAAACTTTTATCTTAATGAGGAGGCGTGGTTGACCCCGTTGCTAGGTATGACACATTTTTTTCAGAAGCTGTGAATGTTTAATCAAAAACAAATGGAGACAGAAAGTCAATCCTAGAATCTAGTCAGACATTGTTTAATTATGAACACTTTGTAATTATCATCTGTGTGATAATTTGTAAGATGTACTTTATAAGTATATAGCCTACAAGATGTTTGAAATCACATGCCCATCACGTGAAGTCACGTAGCTGCTTCTTCACATGCTGAGCGTTAGCCTTAATTAGTGATTGGATGCACCTGTGGAGGTAACCACATGCAGAGAAACAGAAATGTATGTCTCACTGTGAACTAAAAAGCGTCATAGACGGATTGAAATGTCTGCACAAATAATTTTTGTCTGTTCAGCCAACTAGGAGTCATTCATGTAGTGTTTTAAGAACATTTCTCCATTTTCTCCTCAGCTTGAGAAACTCTTCATCCTGTTAGAAGTCCTCCTCACTACTCCTAACAGTTTTACACCTTAGGAGCTCTTTTAAGGGCTAAGACACTTTGTGAATAACATCATCTTTACAAGGATCTAGTCTTAACTTTGAGGGGAAATTCGTAGAAAATGTCCCGATTCTAAGAATTTTCATAGAATTTTGTCACTAGGAGCAACGTTTGGTACTGGAGGCTTCGTGAATACGGCCCCTGTTGTGTAAAATCTCTTGGGTTATATTTGTAATGACATATACTGTGTTTGAATTGGAAGGTTGCTTGAAAGAGAACCGATTAGATTTCCATATTTGAGCCAGATTGACAAAGGTTTATTGATTGTATTTTAGCATGAAAGGACTACATGATAGCCCTGCTAATCCTGGATATACTTTACAATCCTTTTTGCCAGACTACTGAGTGAGCCACTGTAGACTGAATGTCCCTCATTGACTGCCTGCCTTTCCACCGTTGAAATGTTCATGCATGAGATTGAGGCAGCCTCCAATGCAAATCTGTAAAAACTGGCCTTATTGGCACTTCTATTAAACCTGCTCTTCTTTCACTCTTATATTCTGCATCCCTCTCTCCCAGCCCTGTCTTTTTCAGTATCTTCATGCCCTCTTTTTTCTATGGCCCTGTCATGCATGGATGCTATGGCATATTCAAAAGAAATTTCCTTAAAATGCTGACGGCAAGGAGTAGGACAACTCAAAGTTGAAGCCCCATTGGATCATCTTTGGTATTAATAATTAGATAACTTATTTTAAAAGTGTGGTGTTTGCTGATGAATTGAAAAGTATATCAATATGTATACTGAGCAAATAAAACAGGCCCTAAAATGGAGCCTTGAGTTATTCCACAAGTGATTAGGACTGTACAGGGAATGGGCTGCTAATTCTGACTGGAAAATTACTATGACCTCTGAGTTCTAACAACATTGAAAAGGCACTTTTACCACAGTCTTAAAACAAGATTAAAGTGAGAGATAACGAAGATTCTCTGCTTTACCATGATGTGGTTATCATCTAAATAAGACCATTTCTGCAGGGCAACACTCTCTACTACTTTGAACAGGATTGTGAGCTTACATTTGGGCAGATATTGTTTAGTTTTGATTTCTCAAAACAAATATTGTGACACCTTAGTGTCCTTTACTTCCCTTTAACAATTATGTTGGAACAGTGTCCACGCATATGTTGGGTCTGCTTACCATAATTTATGCATCCATTCTTACAAATCTTTATGGCTTGGTCAATACAAAACAGGCAGCAACAACAGGGTTAAGAATTTCACAACTGTATGGAACAGAGCTTTAGGACTTTGGGAATTCCTATGGTTATGACTCAGTTTATTAGCAAACAGCAATGATAGTCTTTTGATCATAAAGATAAATTAGCTGACCTTGGTGACATGTTTTGTTAATTAGATAAAAGATAAGAAGAGGTTAGAGCTGACCTTTGCTGACGTCAATTTTTCACAAGTTCTTTTAATAACATTAGAGCCAGTGTTCATGTGCATCTGGGGACCTAATGTAATGAGGGATTGCAAAGTTGAGCATATATGTATATGTAGTTCAAGAGAACACTCTGATCCATGCTGTTTGAATCCACAGAGTAAATACTGCGCAACGAAGACATCATCCAATCGTGTCAGAAGAGATGAGATAATCATCAACCAACATGTCCTGCAGTAACCAGACTTTACAAGCCCTCAGAGGAAGGAATGAGCAGGCAGCAGCTGTTTAGAGTTCAGTGTTACAATGGGATCAGTAAACTGTTTGCCAACCTATCTGGTCCATACTGTCATTCATGTTAGCCTATCAATTTCAAACTATCTCAAAATGAGTAAAGGCTCTTTGCATAAGGCTATTGTATCACTTAAAATGTTTGAAAGTGACAATCAAAATATGCACATCAGGTGAGGTTGTGAACGGCTTTACATATATCTGGGTTTGATACTGTTTTGTTTCTTAATGTACGTGTAAAGCAATAAAAAATATGTCAGGACAGGATTCCAGTAATGAAAACAATAGCTTTCAAAATTATGAAACATTCAGCAGGTATCTCTGATTTGGGATGCTATGGACCGAAAAGCACTGCCAATCAGGGAAAAGACACTCCTCTCTCTCAACTGTCAAAAACTGCTCTGACCTGACAATGGGGGAATCATCTGGTTTTCTCTATTGGACCAGCCCAAGATGTTTGAGCCACCAAAGCCAGACTCTGATTCTGAACCAGAGGACACAGACCTCCCCATAAACAGACTGAGCATTCATATTCCTGAAGACATAAGTAGCTGTGAAAAATGAAGCTCTAGCGCAAGTTCAGTCAGGAAGACATTAAGTGATCACGATCAGGTCTTTCTCATTCACCCTTTTCTTTTTTGCACGCGCACCCACTTTTCGGCTGTCATCCTCGAGCTGTCATTTTCTTGGGCTGTCATTGGGTAATCAGCTGTCTCGTCAGCGGTACTCATCTAACCAATGGCACGGCGTTCCTCCCTCATTTTCAGCCTATCATCGTTCTGCTCCCCTTTTAAATATGATTCTTTCTCTGCCCTAGTTCTCTCATGCTGATGTTTCGTGCCCCTCCACCTCCCCATCACCGCCATCTTCATCAGCAGATTCATCATCCCTCAATCTTCACCCATCCAGTCTCATCAAATCATCAGCTTCACCACCACCAGGGTCTGGACTCCATGGGGGGATTTATTCTAATGATGCTCAGAATTCATTCTCAACACATCAACCACCCCATAGAGTCCAAGCGCCAAAGACTTTTTCTGTCAAGTCACATTTTCATATTATTCATTGTAATAAATAATTTTCTTAAAATCACTTGTCTCTCCTGATTGAACTGAAGGCTGTAATGTTGAAACTTGTGGAACTGAAGGTGCTCAAGTGCTCCAGCTTTTTTTTATCATTGTAGTACTAGGGGGGTGAAACATGTCTGTTTTAAAGGATCAGTTTATAATTCTAATTATTTTGAACTGTTTGTGATGTACACAAATCCTTACACATGTTCCTTTATGCATATCGGTAGTCTCTCCGGAATCGCTCTTTGGATAAGAATGCTCTGCTATGAATAAATGGTTGAAATTACAAAGAGCTTAGTGGTGCTTTTTTACTATCAGTCTGTAAGACATAAAATTATATTGTTCGGTTCTTATTTGCACAAGATAGATACAAATACTTTTCTTTTGAAAAAGGTTCCTATGATGTTATGTGCCAGTGCAGAAATGAGATAAATAATTAATGTGTGTTACTCAATGTCAAGTCACTTGACAGTAAGAATACTGTAGATTGTTTTTAACCCATGAATGAGCTCTTTATATCTTCAACATGAGCAGGTCTCAGTTCTGAGTCCACCATGCATGTCACTGCCATGTTGCCACAGTAACCAAGAACATTCACTGGCTTTGAAGCAGAACTTTTGCAATTTCCATCTGTATCCATTTATAATGGATTCCTTTTTAAACCCAGATCTCACATTTCAAAACATCATGTTTTAAAGAGTTGACTAAGTCCTTGGAAGATTATGAAAGGAGTCTCACATGGCAGGTACAAACAAACCTGCAGCTGCTTTTCTTCTTCTGGCATAAACAACCTTTTGCCTCATTCGGGTGGATGTTGTGAATTTGCTTGCCTCGACTGTCTGTCTATCAAGCTGGCGAGCAGAAAACTCCCAAGCTTGACAAAGTGAAGAGATGTGCCCCCACAAAAAAATATAAATTGCAAATGAAAGCTATTACACAGCAAAAACTCTTGGGTTCTGTGGAGTTTTTCTTTTTTCCTAGCTGCCTCGTAATCTGACAAATTAGTCTCAGCTGTCCATTCTGCGTCCCTGAGGAAGTATTTTTCTTCTCTGTTGCTCCTGAGACCTCAGGCTTCCTTCAGCACAAACAAACATATACACACTTCTGATGCCTCCCCAAAGCCTGAAGCATACAGGGCAGGGAAATCTCCTCCAATCTAGTTTAAAAGAGCACATAAAAAAAGGATAAATAAATAAGGTACCGCAAGCTGATGGGCAATGAAAACTGACTCAGGGACTGGTTGAAGACAAAAAGCATAGTCAATCTCAAAAGACTAAGCAGAGTCAGAAGTGATATGTTCCAGTTTAAAGTAACAGGAGGGTTGTCCTGATTTCACTATGTCTGCCTAGAGATGCACAACAATCTTTGATACTCAGCCAAGACAAATCTTCCTCACCTCAGTGCTTTCAGATGAAGTTTGCTGGAATGGTCTCAACCAACGAAATAAGACACCTGTGCTCTCTGATAATGACATCCCTGAAGGGATTTTCACATTTTTGGAACCCATGTCTTGCCAACCTGGACAACTGGGTTGTAATGAGAGGCTGATCCTAGCTAATGGAATTCATTATCTTCACACATACTTTGTTGGAGATTCTTGCTGCAATGTTTCCATTGGCTTGGCTGCACATGGGTGTCTCTTGTTGTGCCTTTTGTTGTTTTTATTAGCTTTTATATCTCAGTTAATGTATAATCACTTAAATGTTATGTCTTGTTCACAATGACAGTTTAAATAGCAGCCATGTTTCCACCTTAGTTTAGCATGTTAATGATAACATTTGCCTGTTAGCCTGACACATCAAATAAACCTGATGCTGATGGTAATACAGTTTTGGAAGTATATAGGGTTCAATCAAAATATTGGTTATGACAGTTCATAATGAAAGCATTGGCTAGTCAAAAGCTGACCATGCTTAAAATATTTCTCTCAGAGAAACATAAAGGACTACTTTATTTAATTGCAATCAAGCAAATCATTTTTCCAATTTTTTAGTGGCAAGAGAGAAGTCATAAACTAATCAAAGCCATTTGGATTTATAATCTGGGCCCCATCACCGCCTGACAATGAGAAACACAACTTTTAATGCCTTTTGTTTCCTGTTTTATTTTTTGTTATACCCTTTGTCTCGTTTCAGGCCTGGTCCTTCCTGCCCTTGCCCCCAGTGTCTCCTGTGTCTGTGATTACCTCATGTGTCTCACCTGTCTCTAGTTGTCTCCACCTCCAGTATTGTCTCTGTGTTCCCCTCCTCCTGTGCCAGTTTGTCTTGTAACTCAACTTCCCGGAAGTTTATTCCTCGTGTTTCTGATAGCCATAGACCTGTTTCTCATTTTTTATTACCTAGCCTCTAGCCTTTCCATTTGGACACCTTTGGTCTCTGAGTCGTACTTTTGGGTTCATTCTTGTGGGTCAGTGTGACAATCTCACCAAGTGAAATAACAGATATTCCAAAAGCTGTATAATGACCCCCATAATGACCCCAAAGTTTACAAGAAGGTTTTAGTTAATCATAAATCTAATAGTAATGACACAAAGAGCATTGAGGATAGATCAGTTGCGAATATGAAAAAACATTATTTCTTTCCAAGACAAAAAACCAAGACTGGCTACAATATTTCTCCTGATGTACAAAGTTGTTCTTTCTGTTCTTGTTTTATTTCAGTAAAATATCTTAGGCATATCAGTACCTGTTTAAATGCATATTTACATGCATGATTTTTTCCAGTTTAATTACAGTTTTGCTGGATATTCTCACTAATTAAATGACATTTTTGAAGTCTTTCCCTTCAATCATGCCATGTTTGCATATAGTTCAAATCTGAAGACGTGAGCTTAGAACCTTGGCTGCAGTGACAGCTGTGAGACATATGTTGTTGTGAATGGTGCAGATGCCAGCAAACACAGTGACACATCTGCTGAATACTGACACAGGGTACCGATATTTCCACTCGCATATGAGCAAATGCACAATCTGAATCTAGGTCATTTTTTCCAGTAGATTAAGGAAAATACAAATTTATCCGAAATGAAAAACTATTCCTACAGCAAATCTTATCACTGGTTCAAGTCTCAATGCGGACCAAAATATGGAAGTTGGTCTGGTCACTTCTTGAGTACTGCAGAGGTGCCCTTGAGCAAGGCGATGAACCCCCAACAGCTCTGTCGCTCTCCCTGTGCAGCAGTGTGTAGCAGCCCCACTCTGACAGCTTTCCATTAATGCATTTCCACAGGTCCTGTTTGAGTATGTGAGTATTTCGGGCCCATATGTGAGAGAAGCCTGTCTCTCAATAACAGAGTGTAAAACCAGAATACCACCTCCTAAGGGATTAATAAAGAATGTCAAATTAAAAATGTAGTTACCAATGTGTTGGGAAACTAAAAAATAACACTAAACAAATCAAATCATTAAGATTAGAAATATGACAACCCCTCTGCATTGACTTTTTATTTTTTTTACTGGTACTTGCTTTCTGTCTCCAAGGCTGCAGACTTGGGGAGCAGGCAATCAGGAGATGAGACACACCTGGGCCTGGTGTGCCTCATGCTTATGTCAGAGCAGTCAGAGCCGGTCCGTGACAAAAATGACTGGTGTTTTCGGAATGAAATTTAAATCCTAGCAAAACTTTAGCTGCCATTGTGTGGGCAATCCATTCCATCAGTAAAACTGAGTTGTTGATTACCCTCTCACCAACCTAAAATAACAGCCTAAACATGGCTCCTTACATGATAATCATTTTTCTTGTGTTGGTAATTAATGTTCTATGGTAATCCTGACTGTAAGTGGATGAACTATTGCCTTTAAATATGATGTGACCTCTTTTTATTCTTAGAAAGTCAGTGTTTTTTAAATATAAATATGGATTAGTCTCAAATACTTCCTGCAAAGTGATTCATCTCACAGGTTGCAGGTCAAAGCTTTTCCATCACGTTAAAACGCTGAAGTGTTTAAGTGTCACTTCAAGGGTCTCACTGTAAGCAAATATGTCGGGTCAATGAATATTATTTTAATAATTTAAACATATTACACTCTCATGGCCCCTTGAAGAAAGAGAAAGACAGAGGAAGAGACACACACACGCACACACGCACACACACACACACACACACACACACACACACACACGCACACACACACACACACACACACACACACACACACACACACACACACACACACACACACACACACACAGACAGAGAGAGTGAGCTTGCATATCAACAATATGGCAAACTTGAAAGGAGATTAAGAAGCCTGACAGAATTCTGTAACTCTTGTCTATCAGACAACTGTTTCAACTACACTGCAGCCTGCAGCCTCTGTTGGCAGTGACAAGGCTTGCTAAAATGTGCAAGTCATCAAGAGGTGGAAAGGTAGATAGGTTAGAATATTTTTTGTCAAAATTATTGCCAGAGGAGCGGGGAGCCAGATGGCCTTAAGGTTAAGTTGCATCCCCCATGTACGGAGGCTATTGTCCTCTCCACAGCGGGCGTAGGTTCAAATCTGACCTTGGCCCTTTGCAGCATGTTATCCCCTACTGTCTCCTATCGACATTTCCTGTCTGTCTTCACCTGTCCTATCTGATATAATCGGCCAAAAAGATCTTTAAAAAAAATTGCCTGAGATAATTCAGTAGTAGCTCAGTTCTGTGTCACTACCGTCACTACTAAATTCTTTGCCCTTGGTTTGAACATGGGAGCAAGACTTCTGATTCTCATTTATTATAGGCTGGGTAACATTTGTAAGAACTATGAGTAAGTTAAATGAATAAAGGGTGTGTGTATTTGCACTTTGCAGATGAAATGAGACAGACAGCTCCAGCATTCCGTCTTCCTTAACTTTCATTTTCTCATTCTGAGGACCTTAAAGTCATTGAGAAAGGCTGCGCTGATACCCGAGGCCTTGACCCATGGCCTTCTGAGCAGGCACAACTTCATAATACAGTGAATATTTTCAGTCTCATCTTTCAAAACACAACACAGAGGTGAATGGAGAAAAGCACATGACAAAGTGGTCATCGGGGCAGTTATGGGATTGGCTATTGAGAGGAGAAGAACACATTAGGCTAATGGATGAAGCCAGTGGACTGCTCTTCCATCCCCACAAGTGTCCGAACACTATCTACAGCATCAGGGCATTAATGTATAATCCTGTTAGGGCGTACTGGACAATTGCATACTTCCTTAAGAGACTATGTGAGAGGCTTTTTATTGGTTTATTTTGGAAGAGAAGACTTACATGATGGAGCTTGAGTCTGAGGTTTGAGAAAAGCTCATATTGACTAATGATGGTAGCATAACACATCACATTTTCAAATGTCAGTATAACCCACCACGATATTGTAATGAAACACAATGTGATGTACGTGAGAAAATGAAGGCACTGTGGCGAATCTTATCTTTGTTATTATTGTAGTTTCGCACTCCTCTTAGTTGACATTTTAAAGGAATAATACAACAAAAATCTATCCTCTGAGTTCCAGATACTCATCAAAGGGAGGCTTTTGGTTCTGAAAAGTTCATTGCATTTTCCTTCATGGTCACCAATTGTAGTCAGATACACAGAGGCAGAGACTTTCAATTTAATTTCAAGTTTTTGTTGAAAAATTGGATTTTCACAACTTTGATAATCAGGCGTTGAAAGTTTGTATCCTGGAGGATACATCACCCAGATAGGGGTTTAAAGAAGACAAGGACAAAGACAGCATCATTAGACATCATGTTATTTTAGAGCTGAAATGTGACAGCAGTGGCCTGATGGGATTCTGTAAACTGAGCAGAATTATTGATCTGTGGTTAGTTTTTTTATGCAGTCAGATGGGAAGTGTATTCACCTTGATTCAAGAAGGCCTGACAGCAGGTTGTGCAACAGATACTCTATTGAGACAGTTTCTCTCAAAGCTGCAGATTTAGTCATGAAGGTGAACAATATTTGCAGCAAGAATTTAATTTGAGTTTCGCGTTGGGTTTATTCTATGAAGACTTCTTAATTACTCCTTATTTTGCCACTAGTGGCTAACCCAGTTGGGCAGCAGATGCATCGAGGAAAACATCCACTCTGGCATACTGAACCAGGATTCTTAATTGATTATTAAGCTCGTCAGCTTTTCTGATGGTGGTGAGGGTGACTGTGTGCCATGGTTTGATGTGAATAATTAGCAAAGTCACAATTAGACTGAATCCGCAAATAGTCTGCTTCCGATGCCCAGCGTCATTAAGGGCTGGCATTTTTTAAGTCAACCTTAAGAGTGCACTTTTCTCATCCAGCTGGCACGCTGTTAGCAGTCAGGCTTGTTAGCTTTTAGATTACTGCTGGCCTTTTAGAACCACTGATTGCCTTACACTTAAGAGTCAAAGGTTAGGGGGTTAGTGGTTAGTTATATTCTTCACCTAAATGCCAACTGGTGAATTAACAGGCAAGTTTAAGAAGAGAACCACTTAGTTACTCGTACCTTCATTAAGCTGCAACATGGGTAACAGCAATGAAAGGAGAACAGATCTTTTGGGGGGCATGCACTGATTTGAAAATACATCTTGAGCCAGCAAACTTTCACTTCTCATGCCTGTGATGATCAAAGCGCCTAATAATCATGGAGTCTGTATTCCATCTGCAAAATCACTCTAAGAGCAGGACCTCACATGTTATTTCCCTCTCCTGTTTTGCTTATTTATGCTGTGTGCTAGACTTACCCACATCAAAGAGACCACATTTAAAGATGGTCGAATTATAATTTTAGGAGAGCTGCCAAAAAGACATTTTATAACCTGATGGATTGATGTTGGTATTATCTTCACAAAACATAAACAATGAATCGTTCTAACAACAATACTGCTAAGTGGCTGCCTGTTTTGGGTTCTGGGTATCAGTAAGTATAGTTTTGTGAAGTTGACGACATTGTTTACAATCCCCGAAGGGCAAAAAGGGATACATATAGGAGACATGTTTAAAATAGGTTTTTCTTGCTCTGTCTGTATAAAAAGAATGTGCAACTCTTCTGGATGACTTTTTAATCCTTGGTAGTTTCTTGTCTCTTTTTAAAGACAGCATTAACCAATAGTCAATTTATGGACCACATTCTGGAAAACACATTTTTGGACACTATGTGCTCTCACTGTTACTTAAAATCTAAATGCAAAAATCAAAACAGAAAACAGCATTCAGTTTGAAGACATAAATCTCCTATTAATACAATTTTATTTGCATATCGCCAATTTGCCAAATGTTATCTCAAGACACCGTTCTAGACTGTGCTCTTGGTTATATTATTTTGCAGAGACCCAATATTAATCCATCATGAGCCAGGCACTTTGCAATATTGCAAGTAACAGCAGCAAGGAAAAACTTCAGATTGACAGGCAGAAACAGTGACTCATGTTGAACAGCCATCTACTGCGACTGTGTTGGGCTTGGAAGCCAATATTTTGTGTTTACCTCTATTTAAATCAAAGTTGATATTTGCTTATGCATTTATATGTGTCATAACAATTCATATACAGTCATTGTGGGGCTTTTCTGCCTTTATTGAAGAGACAGGACAGTGTATAGAGTGAGAAATCAGGGAGAGAGAGAGAGAGAGAGTGGGGAATGACATGTGGGAAAGGAGGCACAGGTTGGATTCGCCCACTTTCGAGGACTTAAGCCTCTGTACACTAGGTGGGCACACTAACCACTAGGCTACTGGCATCCCCTTATTTCCCCTTTTTTATTTGTATACATTTTTTTAACAAAGAAACAGAAATGAGTTTGTGCTTTAGAGGAAGTGCATATCACAAAACTGATTCCAGCTAACAAATGTGAGAGCTCTTTGTGCTCTCAGAACTCAACTTTGAGGCTGAGTATGTTTGTTTGGTTGTTTCTCAAATCTTATGTTGACAATATATTTCCATATTGGCAGAGCTGATCTCAGTTTCACATGCCCTCGGGGGACTATAATCATAATAAGGTCCACGCAATGGGGAACGGGGCCAACATGGCCATCCATATTATTACTGCGGCTGCAGGCAGCAGACAACACAGACGGATGTGAAAGCAAAACAACATCTTGGAGGCTCTCTCACCTCAGCCACTTATTTCCAGATGAAGGGGAGATCAATACAGTTGGTGAGATTTACTACAGCGAGGAGAAGAGATATCATTTACTATGAGAGCAGGGCCTTTATTTTATGTTTCTCTTTCAGTCAGTGTTGTCTGTACTCTGTCAAAAATATCTGAAATGTTTTTTTCATGAGGCAGACACAAGATTTTCTTTAGACTTATGTTATGTGGAAAACTACTGCTTCTACATTGTTTTTGTTATTGATATTTTAGCAGTAGCTTTTTTTTATAGAAGTGCTCTCAGCAAGAGAAAACTTTGATCAGGAGAGCCTTGAACAACTGAATGGAGACCTAGAGACTTCCAATAAATCTCCATGTAACAGTGGGTGAACAATATTCACTTCAAAACAAAACACAAGTTATATTAAAAACAGATATACTGTATATATAATCAAATTAATTAACATTTCATCAAAAAATAGTTACAGATTTCAAAAGACCTTCATGTAAATCAAATCTGCTTTAGGTTAAACAAAAAGATAAACAGACATAGATAGACACAAGTTGTATTTTCTGAGAATATCAGTCCAAAATACATCATGAAGATGTAAATCTATTATTTTTCATAAATATGATTTACTGATATTGTATATTGTTTGCTCATTATTTGGTCTTATTAGCTAACTTGTTCCCAGTTATTTTAGAAAACAAAGTTACAGAGAAAAACAATTGATGATATTGGCCAACAAAACAGATTAGCTTGAGAACATCTTTAGATTTAAATGACAGTTCATAAACAAGGCGATGTCTTCTCCTATAGACCAGAGAAGCAACCCTTCTATACTTTATTGTTTACAGGGTCAAGATGTTTATGACATTAAAAGGTAACCGGAGGTGATTTGGGCGGTCAGTTTTGGTGGTCAGATTATCCATTCTCATTGTGGCTGGAGTGCATTTACACCTCTTGGTAAAGTGCTCTCTGTATATTAATACAGTCAACCAGGTGCATGTTACAATAACATGTAAATAGGGTCACAGAGTGCAGGAAACACTCTTTAACTAATGGTCTGAGTCAGAAATATTTATTTGGTGCATTCAGGCTGCTTCCAAAATAGAATGCTATTAGAAAAGCTTTAGTTTGAAACTTCTTTCTGTGGACTGGAAGCATTAAACGATTTGAACTTGGCTATGGTTGAGGGCTTCAGGTCTTTTAACTACAGTACTTGTAATTAGGGACACAAAACACTATTTTGCAATCGTTAACTCCAAGTCTATGACAGCTGTAGGTCGGGTCTTTATATGGCTAATGAATTCACAAGCCAATGGTTTCACAAGCGTGACGTCACATGAAGCCTATGAATTGACAGAGAGTTGAGTCGCAATTCCAACTTACATATGTGCTCGTTTTGTTTGTGGCTCCCAATCTGGGACATTTGCTTTGCTGCTTAGTTGGATGCACTCTGGTGAAAGCTCCCACTTGGAAAAGTGTACTCATCCACTGAGGACTTATATTGACTTGAGAGCCAGTCAGAGAGCTACAGAGCTCAGTATGTGATAATTGTGATGCTCTATTTATTTCCATTAAAGCAGCCCTCCTGGAGCAGTAAGACCTTTGTCCTCACTAAACAAGGAAACTCACTCATCATCATTAATCAAATGCATATGACCCTGGTGGTGGAGAGCAGTAAAATGCTTGAACACCTTTTTTTTTTTTTTTTGCTAAATGCGATACTATTTTTGTGTGTGTTTTAGTAAAAAGCATGAATGAGTCATTTATTGAAAAGACAATTTCAATTTCTAAAGACAACAGTAAGACATTGTATGTTAGGGTTACTACAGCTCAGTCTGTCAGTCTGTTGGGACTTGGGCTGGGAACTGGAAGGTCTCTGGTTCACGTCTCGTTATTGACCAAGTTTGGAAATTGGCTGGTGGCTCAGAGTTGCACCAGTTGACTTCCTGAGCACTGCTGAAACGGCCTTGAGCAAGGCACCAAACCCCCAACTGCTGAGGTGCTCTTTTGTGTGCATTCCCCTCAATCTGACTTCTCTACATTAGTAAATATCCATATGATCCTGTACGTGTAGCATATTTTAACAGAGTGAACATTTTAATTTCCCCTCATGGATTAATAAAGTATCTTCATCTTATTACCACAGAATATTGCCAAAAATGGGCTCACATAGTAGTGATTTTTGGCTTGGTTCATTGGTGCATAACAATAAAAAGGCAGGTGGAATAAAGACAATATGAAAGTGAGTACAGCAGGTCAATAATCGTTTATAGAAAAAGCACAACTGAGTATGATCAAACATGCATATATTTAAAACGATGAAGGCATTGTGCACAATGTGTCTGCAGCTGCCTTGAAGTTTGATGCTACTGAGTGTTATTCAAGTAGCTGTCTGTCTAACTTGCCTCCACCATCAATTCTTCAAGATTTAAGAGACAGATTGTGAAGAGCTGGTGGGCACAAAAGATGACAGATTACACAGAGAAGCAATAAAGCAGCATCAATAAAATATCAAAAGAAAATTTGAGGAAAAAGCAAAATGAAAAGTTCTGTACTGCTGTGTGAGCTCTTATCTAAAAACAAGAAACCACAAAATCAAAATATGACTGGTTGTTTTAAATCTGTGGGCAGTATGGCGCTCCATGAACATATTTGTCCGTAAAAACATCGATATTATGATAGATTTATTAAACAGAAATATCTGAATTTATGGATATGAGTGACAGAAAAGCTCC
The DNA here is from genome assembly GCA_020745685.1 of Tautogolabrus adspersus. Classification (NCBI taxonomy): domain Eukaryota; kingdom Metazoa; phylum Chordata; class Actinopteri; order Labriformes; family Labridae; genus Tautogolabrus; species Tautogolabrus adspersus. The sequence goes on along the minus strand of CM036549.1, from coordinate 8,541,974 downwards.
TGGAAAGATGCAGGACAGCCACTCTTTCTAATGTTGTCACATTCATATGCACAAATCACATCAGCTTGTGAAAGTCCAACATAGATTGCCCAACATTCATTTTAAAACATAAGCAGTCATATTATCGTGAATGTTTCTTTCATCTAGCAATGCAGAGAGAAAACCACACGTATCTTGCCTTGGTTGCCTTTATCTGGAGTGGAATAAAGGAAAGAGTTGCAACTGTCACGGCTGGAATGAGGAGGAGGACCCAAATGCAGAATAACGAGAAAAAGATTTATTTAAACTAAAAAAGGCAACGGCTAAACAAAACTTACTATTCAAGAAACAACTAAAAAATCCAAAAGGGTGAAACACTGGGAAGCACAGGAAACATACGACAACGACATCCAACATCTGACAAACAACAATGATCTGACACAGAGGGGAAGAAACACAGAGACTAAATAGACAGGGGTAATCAAACACAGGTGAGACCAACAAGACACAGGTGAGGACAATCAGGGCAAATCAGGACTGAGGGGAAACACGGCGGGTGCATTCGGATTGTCCCTCCTATCTACTTTCACTATCCACTTTACCTTAACCCCGTGAACACGTCATGGGGTTAAGGAAAGGTGTTAGGAGAATTCATAAAGGACTTAGGGAAAGGTGATCGCGTTGTTTTGACAATCCGACCACATTTCCACTAGGCGACGTAATAATGCGACGGCGGCGGAGGTTAGTGACGTGTGTCTGCCGTGGTGAAACTACAATCTTACGAAAATGGACAACTAAAAGCTCATCTAAAAATCTTTTCCCTGTGCCTTCTTACCGGTGAAATAATCCTAATAACCACGAGGTTGAAATTAAAATAAAAGGATTAAAGGCTGCCAGGATACTTCACTTTGATCGTTTTATAACATCAGCATCACTTTCATAGTTCACCTCTGGGTTTAAGATTGTTCAAAGTTGTTCAAGGCATATTATTGCAGCTTGGTAACTTACATGATCTGCGTCCCTTTTCTTTTTTATTAACAATGTTTTATATTCCAATTTCTCGTGTGAATCAACATTAACAGCAAAGCATCTCCACTGAACATTATTCACCTTCTTCACACACACATAATATAAATAAAGAAATAAAATAAATACAAAGGCAGTAACAAATTATAAGTCTAATCAATATAGAAACCAAATGCAGATTGTCTCCACATTTCTCCTCTAACAGATCGTTAGTTTTCGTGAACGGTCGGATGCGCGAGTCGCTTTAAATGTTGCGGCCCCAAGGAATTGTGGGGCGGCATTATCTCATCTCCTTTCGTAAAGGATGGTCCAGTGGTTCCTATGCTAAAGGAGGTTATAAAGGAAGCATTGACCCACCTTTCCTTAGCTTTTAGAGAATTCGAACGGCTCTTATCATGGCCGCCACTTAAACGCTTCCGGGGTTAAGGAAAAAAGGATAGTGAAAGGAGATAGGAGGGACAATCCGAACGCACCCAGAGACTGGAGTAAAGACAAAACACAGAAAGACACAAGGAGAAGAAATTACAAAATAAAACAGGAAACACTAAACAATTAACACTAGGAAACAAGCAACACTAGGGAAGAAGAGAACTAAAACAAAATAAGACCTCTAAACTCCAAAATACAAACTAAAACAAGACCAAATCATGACAGCAACCACAGTACATTCAAATTCAAGGCCAATATGCTGCTTGCGTCACCAAGTGAGCACTCTTGTAGATCAAACAAGGGCTCAAATCTTCTGAATATGACCTGATATGAAGTCCTATTTATAAATTCTCTCCTTGACCTTTTGACCCTCGTGTATCCAATTTGGCAACAGCAGGAGCAGCTTCACCCAACAAACAAACATCCATAACAGCGCATCTGTGATAAGTGGCAGTCCATTTCCTTTCACATTAGGGCCCGGCCAAAGGGAAACTTTTTTTTTCCGCCTCTCATTGTGCTGAATGGCGTATCCGTCTTTCATCTAACCCGATGACTTGATCAATTATGCATGCAAGCTAAGCACGTCTTTCTTCTTCAAGTACATGAGAGCATCACGGCTGCTAAAGCAAGGCGCCAAGGTGTTTGCGTATAATAACAGGGTGTCCTCATTATGCTTTTTTCTTCCATGTTTTTGTTCCATTCTCACCTTACAGGTGTCAAGAGGAAAGTTTGGAGTTTTTTTAATGTTGAATTTGAACAGATTCTGAGCTCTTAACTGTACCTTGGAAATATCTCAAACATAGATTAGTGTGATCAGGATCCTTTAAAGTTGTGTCTGTTATGGAAGAAACTGATATAAAATGATTTACAATCCAAAGTATATCTTTGCACTTCTGAAAATGTTAAATGGACTGTACTTATAAAGAGCTTGTCTTCTTCTGACAACTCAAAGCACTTTTACACTACATGTCACATTCAACCAATCACAACATTTTAAATATATTTAAAGAAGAGGAGGATACGTAATGTGGCCAACTGTATTAACTAGTCCCATCCATACACATTCACATGCTGCTGGCTATGCCACCACACTACACTTTAACATGGCATAGGGATGTTGAATTTCTCACTTCTACAGCTTATTGTTTTTTGCAAATTTCATTTTAAGTTGGGTCAGTCGTTACCAAGTTTTAAGGTGCTTTGTGTTTGTTTTTTTACCAAAGCAACTGAAACTAATGCCAATCCCCCTATATAACCTCCAAAAGCAAAACAAAAACCCGCAGAGAAAAGTCTGAGTATTTCTACAGATACATTTTAATTCCTGTTCACAGTCTGCAGTTCACACACAAGACAGTCAAAGAGCTATTGTGTTATGAGCAGCCTACCCTACAGTATCTGGTGGACAAACAGCAATTGTATTAGTGTAAATAAAAGAGCGAATGTAAGCCTCCTCGCTTAACATGCTAAACCAAGATGGGGAACATGGTAAATATTTCATATGATTGCCATCATAATGTTATAACTGTCATTTTTAGCAGGTTAGCCTTTAGCTCAAAGCACTCCTGTGCAACATCAGGAGGCATGCATGTTACCTCATTTGGAACTACATGTATACAGCTATAATCATTTAGCATCTGAAAAAAGGATCATTTTTTATTTGAGCATGAAACACACCAGTGACACATGATGTATCTCAACTAAAAAACTATTTGTCAAACACACCTGATGACTTCTTATAGTGATTTTACAAGCCAGCCTGCTCAGTCAGTGATTACTGTGATTCCCTGTAATAGAATTGTAGCATGAGATATTTTACTTATTAACAAACCCAGTGATTTGGGGTGGCAGCTGTACTGTAATTGTGGAGGATGTGCGGAAGAAAGTAATTAGATCATTGTGAAGCTGTGTTTTGCCTGCAGCTGTCTGTTTTTCATCCGTTTTTTTTCTTCTCTAAATGGGTTAGGCATATCCCTCCTTTTCTGTCCAAACAGAAGCCAAATTACATTTTTATTTGCATATGATGATTCACTGAGCATTGAATGATTGCTGTTTATTATGGATATGGAAATGGATTTTGAACAATGCCCAAAGGTTACTTTTCACTACAGTAGAGTAAATAAAGTGGTGTTCAAATTTTGGAAAATGTCAAGCTGGTGGAGTTTCTGCCTTTGCCTTTTGTGCTTTTCAAACCACAACATGTTGAATATTTGATCATAAATCCACCCAGCACTCTCCACAAATGTGTCTATCTCCAGTATGACTTTTGGTTAGTTTGTATGTTTCTTTGTTTTTGTGGCTTCCATCCAAACTGATGACCGCATCCTGTCTATTGTGTTTCCCCCCACTAGTAGCATCTGAAACACAAGATTTCCATTACAGGACAGAGTCCTATCAAATATTAAATCATCCTAGAATGCTCTATTGGGCTGCTGCCATGAAATTATGGACTCATTTGTACTCTAACATTAGCTTCTTCTGATTTCTGGGATCTGGATCACAAAAGAGGCAGGGAGGTGGTTCTTGTATGCACAGCTAATGGCTTTTCCTTTCATTACTTCCTTGCTTAGAGTGCACGGAAATTAACGTCCTCATATTAAAAGATGAAGATGCCAAGTGTGGAAATTATCCTGGAAGTTTCTTTTAATAAACAAGTGAGAGGCATCTCTTTGGAAAGTTCCAGGCGCTCTATTCTTGGTTGAAATCAGGAAGTTTTAAACTGACTCTTCCCGATGTCTCTGGTGGTCTCGGATGTTGTTTCTGTCCCTTCATGTCTAATTAATTAACCCCAGCCACTTCCTTTCAGAGTTCTCGGCAGCAGAAGCGGGTTACCAAGATCACGCTACATCTCTCTCTGTGTGCCGGTGCAAGCAGTACATTCTGCAAGGTGATGGCTGAGTACATACAAATATTTTGTTTACTGAGGTAATTATAGTCATTCCGACATTTCTGCTAACAGCAACAAACAGGAGAAAGTCAGAATCAGAATCAGAATCAGAATCAGATTTATTGGCCAGGTATGTTTAACACACAAGGAATTTAACTTCGGTTGACTGTGCTCTCTTTGTACAAAGGTAAAACATTAAATATCAACAATAAGCTAAAAAAAAAAAAATAATAATAATAATAATTAAAGACTAATATGTACAAGACTAAATAAGAAAATAGTGCAGTGGTGAGTAGTGCAACAAAAATGCTGAAGTAAACATGAGGTAGATATTTTTACAGTATTTACATTAAAGAGGGTGTGCAGATGGTAATTTAAATAAAATAAAGATACTATATATTTGCATATATGTACATTCACAGTGACAGTTTTGTTCCAGGGTTATTTCAGAGCAGCAGGTCTGACACTCTCTGAAGTCACAGTTGATCTCCATGCATACAAAGGACAGAGCGCCTTCATTTACAGATTATGCTTTTATAAATTCTCTCATGGTTTTTAGATTAAATGTAAATATAATATTTGATCCAGTGACTTAGTTTACATAGTGAGCATATCCTTTTCACATACATGAACATCCTACAAATATGAAATAGGTCCTTCAATGCCTTGTGTTTGCTTACAGCTGCCAGCTCTGTTTGAAAGCACTGAATCAACAATCATTGGATTTTGTGCATATTGAAAAGTATGCAGTATCCAAACTCAATCCAACAAAGTGCAAAGTATAACATTGTTCCTTATCAAATTACACTACTGAGATCACTGCACAATATAAAACAAGACATGAATAATTTGAGTCCTCAAATACATTACTGAGCCTGTGTACCCACTGATGGATCAATTTCTTATCAGAGACAAGAGCTTGTACTTTCCCAGATGGGATTATGTGTACTCTTTCTGCATAGATTATTGCTGCATGAAAGTAAATTAAATTGTATTGCAAATGCTCAGACAAATCTACTATTGATCAATTCATTTTCCCTCCAGTATTCAGGATTGTCGGAGCAGCTTCCATGCACAATCTGAAAAACAGTGCAAATGTGGGACATGGCTCTGGGGATTTAAATGTTTTATATTTACAAAAATTGGCTCTGGAGTCTTAGTTTAAAGGAATTTAAATCCCCTGATGAAGTTACATTTCTTCATAGTATATTAATATTGTCATCATGACAAAGCAAGCAATAGTCATTCTGCACAATGTGTTTTATATCACCCTTATCTTCTCTATAAAAATGTATTTTACTTTCTGCTTTCTTGGCGAAGCTACAGCTCCAAGTAACCACATTTTGAAAATATGAACTTCTCTGTTCACAGTGGCAGATAAATGAGGTAAAATTTCTTGCTGTGCTCGCAGGACTTACAGCCTGTCCCTATCACTCTATCCAGACCATAAATAGGCAGAAACCTGTGACACATTTAATTAAATTCAAAAGCTAAAGCTGTCAGACGTTGTGTTATGCCCTTCCCTCTTTGGTTCCTAATGGATGCTTGTGGTCCATAATGCATCTGTGCCAGTGTGATGCTAAATAATGGGGTTCTCTGTCAGATCTGGTCGTTATTCTATACGAAACATCTCCAAACACATTAATCAACCTTGGGGATTGAGGGAACATCATGTACATGCACTATGGAATTAAATTTAGAAAAAGATAAAATTGTGTAACACGTGACAGGCAATTTGCTAAACATAGAGGAAAACAATGCTTAGTCTGTAAGAGCAAATCCTCTGATCCAGTTTGACGAAGAGGAGAAAGGACAGTGTTTGGATAAAGCCTTGATTTAATGGGAGCAGCTTCAGATGGCAGGTAGCATCTGGATGAAATCACACCAACTGTGCTTAGTCAGGAGGTAAGCCACATGTCAGTGAATCAGCCCCACAATGTGACAAAGAGCAGCTGTGCTCCAGATTAGTCAGTGTTCTTTAGCGCTGCTTTGCCATGCTGTTGTGCACTGATGGACAGGTAGATAAGAGATTAACATTTGGCAGCAGTCTATCGGATTTCTGTGCAAGAATGGAAATCCAATTACCACTTCAGTTATTTTATCATGCAGGGGTGTAGGATTGTGAGGGGGGTTCTTGAGAAAAGAGACATTTAAGTAGTATTAAAGGGAGGAAATATTACATTTAAAGCTCCATAACAAGGTTAATTTTACATTAAAATAACAAAAGGCCATTATGGAAAATGTTTAGCTTTCATTATAGGATGTATCTCTGTGTAAAACAAATGAGCGATCAGTATGACTTACACAATTTGGAGTCTCTGGACAGCGACAGTTTGGCACCATTCATTTATTTGACCAATCCTCTAAAGCCTGACGTGCACTGTACGATTGTATGAAAATCCTGATGGAATATTGGCTCAAAGTGTATGACTGGATAATTTACGATGCACAACAAAAGCTCACGATTTACAGTATATGCACACACTGCACGAGCCAATTGTCGGGCACGTCCTGAGCTCACACTGTTATGAGTCAAATCAGGACAGTGCATTTATAACTCAATAGAAAATTCCCAAAAACGGAGGTTAAAGTCAGATCTATGTGTATTTTAGTTGTCTCATACGCACAGCTCAAATACCCATGAACACTCTCACTCTCTCTCACACACACACATGCACTCACGCACACACGCACGCGCGCGCACACACACACACACACACACACACACACACACACACACACACACACACACACACACACTCTGGATGCTGTCTGTCATTTTCTGTGCAGACACAATTTGGAAAAAAGTGCAGAAGTCCGGGAATCAGTTTGTGGTTTCGCTGTGAACTGTGTGAGTGTGTGCAGTCATACCAACAGTATATCAAACATGCCAGAAAATAATCCTACTGGTCTGAAGGAACTAATCTGGCTGAAATTCAGCCCAAATTGAATTTTTTGTCGTATAAGACTAAAAAATAGGGTCTAAATCGGGCTGAAATCGTACAGTGTATACAAGGCTTAAGCCAAACCTTTATTGATGTTTTCAAACAAATCCCCATAAAAAATAAGGTTTGTCTCTTGAGGGATTGTTTTATGTATTTCTATCGTTTTTAATGTTGTTATTTACAACATTTTTTCCAATCATTGTGTCTATAAATCTTTATGAACTGATGTTATGACTACTCTGGGCCAACAGAATCAAGCAACAAGTACAAAACTTCATTGTAGATTCAATTTGCACATCTGTAAGGTTACAACATTTTGTTCAACATCATCATTGTTTCTATTGATTACAGAATGTATTGCTTCCCTATTTATTTTTTCAACACAAATATGGTGTTTCAATACATGCTGCTATATAAGACTTGTGGTCACATGGCATATGTTAACATACAGTCATTTGGGGTTTTAAACTTACCATGCTAAAGAGAAAAGTCACCGCCAGCCACTGAGAGAACAACATGCTCGACAAAAAGAAATGGATGTTTATACTGTCACACCCTTTTTATAACAGCTATTATTAATGTCATCCATTTATGCTAATGCAATCATGCTTGTTCTCAGAAATCCCCAACTGCTTGTGCCACACTGCATTTTAGTTTCAGTGTTAAAAAATAATTGCATATCAGGCTTTCAAAGACATGTTTTAATAATTAGAAATCAGTGGCAAAAATGTAAAAAAAATTAAATAAAAAACTTGCCGCCTGAATGTTGCTCTAATAACCTGCGTCGGTGATGTGTAGTTTAAGGAATATGAGCTATGGATGCACATGGTACAACAGTTTCGAAATGTTCAGGTGTATGATAATCACAACTTCCTCCCCCACAAATGTTTGAGTACCTGCACCAACGCTTATTGCTCATATTGATGAGCTGTGTACCCTGAAACTGCTTGTGAGATGTTTATTCTTTCTTTCTTTCCTTGTTTTTAATCATGCTGTTTTTCAAAATGTGTCTTTTCTTAAACTGTTTACAGCCATTGTAAGGCTTGTAGTGGTAGAGTCAAATCATGTATAGATTTATGGTACAACAACAAAACATTTACTGGTGGTTTAAATTCAGAATTAACAGCTGTTGATGTTTTTCTTTGATGTGCATCTTTCAATTTAAGGATGCAAATACATTTGGAATAACCAAGTGAAGAAATAAATGTTTTTTCACATTAGAAGCGCTTGCAGTTTGAATATCAGATCATTTTAGCTTGCAAATTACACTAAAAGTTTTTTACAGATAACATACTATAATTCTTATATGAAAAAGCAGAGATGTTTTCAGAGACAAACTAAATTTTCTAAGAAAAAGTTTGATGGCAGGCTCTGATGCAGTGATTCATTTCTCTTCTTCTAAGAGACACAGTTGTGTAGGAGAGCATAACGTCTGACAGACTGATCGTGCAGTTTCTCAAATTCTTAAACCCACACTTTAAATGTTAGAACAGAAAAGTGGATTATTAGTAATGAAGCTAAATCAGTTGCATGACTGATCAGTTGCCTGGCAACAGTGTTGTTATTGGCACCAACAGGTTGTTAAACCCTGAGGCCTGTAATGCCATGCTCCACATGACAATTAGCATGATTTGCATGATGTAATGTATCCATATGTGTATATTTAAGACTTATAACTAATGACTGGTCAAATCTTGCAAACCTTGTTTAGGTGCAAACTTAAATTTTTTCTGTTTACAGCTAGCAAATGTAGTTGCTTTGTAATAGTCATTTGCTTATTAAATAAAAGACACCAAAATTGTAATAGATGTCCTTTCACTGTTTATTTGGATTGCTTCTAATGTCATATAGAGGAATTATTATCAAATTGAGACTTTTTCATAACCAGGCCTCACTGTAGGTTAAACAAAGAGTCACACATATTAGAATTTCTGTTTTCCATCTATTGTGCAGTTTTGAAGCATCCCTCTCCCTCCATCTTTCTTTACAAAATCATATTTTGTTCAGATGCACGGATGAGTCATCTTCCCGTTAATCTGATCGTGCTGTAACATCAAACTAGGCTGAGTTTCATCCACAGCCTTCTCCCTGGCTTATCTTAAACCCCTGCTGTTAAAGTCTTTACATAAAATGTTCAATACATTTTTTAAAGTGATGTAAGATTCCTTATCATTCCCTACAGGAAAGCATTTTCAGAGAAAATATTTTTTTTTAGCATTAGCTTTTTTTTTTTTTTAAAGGGATAGAATAAGAACTTTAGCCTTAACGATGCAATTATTCAGAGATTAAGTACACATAGACAGTTGAGTACTGCCTTACATAAAACTGTTTGCTGCTTAGCTTCCATAACCAAGAAAGACAGTACCTTAGATTTTCTATTGATTTATTTATTTTCAACTGTACATTTTACTTTACAAGAGGCTTTTATGACACACACCAAAACAATTTATGTTGTTGATTGTAACACTATCTTGCTGGGGCCTACACTTAACCTGAATCCAATAAAGAGCAGGTCAGACGTGCATACATTAGCCTACTATGTCTGGTTTTATTCTGGGCCACATTTCCACAGGACTACATTTGCTAGTTTTAAACATTACATGACTTGTAACCCCACATGTAAGCTATTGAAATGCTCCTGTATAAGATAAATAATGCCATTTGATTTGACTGAGAAGGAACTATTGATCTATCTACATATATCATACAGTATCGAAGTCGGATAGACAGATAGAAAAAGAATGTACAGCAGTAGTGGAATCCAATGCATTTGCTCAGAAACATCCCTAAGAAACAATATGTGCAAGGGAAAACACATCAATTGCAGAGTAAAGTGTCAGAAATAACCTACAAGATTGAAGTATTTCAAGAAGAAACTGAACCAGCATGGCCTACATTACAATGATGATCATGCTGGTTAAATTGATGAAGTGAATCAAGGGTGGCTAGTGTAAGTAGCCTTTATGTAAAGGCCAAAGCTCACCACCACACAAGTAAAAGCCTGTCATCTTGAAGAAAACCCGGTCTGTATGAGATCTGCCGTTTATTCAGCACAGCATGATATGTGCCACACGCCACAATTTGCATAATTGGCACCAGGGTACTGCCAAGTGTAACGAAAGGGAACACAGAAGAAGGAGCCTCTGATGACAACACTGCTAAAGCCCCACCAAAGATAGAGGAAGACATATGTGAATTTGTAATGTAGAACAGAGTGTCAAGTGTCTTTGACTGACATGACAAGCTAGAACACCCTTCTGTGTGACTTTTCCTCATGTGAAGGTGTCTATATGAGCTGCACACAGACAATGCAGGACAATTTTAAGTAATGCTGGGTACACATTGAGAAAATCACTTCCATTTCGGCCCCGATTCCCCCCTGCTGACAGATGTAAGCAAAGGCCATAGATTTTTTGATGGGTCAAAAGATTATTTTGCCAGATTAATGTGCAATGCCCTAAAGACAAAAATCAAAAAACAGTATTAGTTTTTGGACAGGAAGCAGACCCTGCTAGTCTCTCTGATCAAAAACATAGACCTCAACATGTTAACCTTAAAGGAGCAATATGTAAGATATCTATTGAATCAGGAATGAGGAAACATGCTATGTTGAAGTGATGGCTTTTCTGCCAACCACATAGCAGCCAGTTTGTTCTCTTTCTAAGTTTTGATTCTTGTCTGGAATGGTCTGTATTTGTTTTGATCAGAGAAGGTAGGTGCTTTTAAAGCACCCCTCACGGCTGTTTTGGACACCCCTCGTTTTCCCAGGCAAACGGCTAACCAACAAGTGCTGCAACGAGGGAAACTGGAAAGCGAACTGGTTCAGATATAACTGATTCTGGGGGGAGCGGCTCTCTTCAGTGCTTTGAATTTGACTGCAGTACCCATTTTAAAAGCTAGGTGTCAGAGTTACATATAGCGCTTTCAAAGTGCCAGCATTTGTTGTGTTCTAGTACATGAAGCTGTCTAGCTTGTTCATCAGTCGTCCTGATAAAACAACTCAAGCATGTAATGAAACAGGTTGTATTAATGTACCCATCGAGAACCACACTGCATCAAATGATACAGCAGATAAATGCTCTGTTCATTTCATTTGTTTCACATTTGCTTAAGTGTTTCATTTCATGACACCATTTTTCACAGCACCACGGGTATTGCTTTAGCTTGACAGGCAATCTGTGTTTACTTACGGCCGGAAAATTTTGAAATGTATTCAAGTATTTAAACACTAAAAAAGACACATATTGGTTATACAGTATTTTGAAAAACCAGGACATCTAATCAGATCGGTTATCTGCATATAAAATGCATCACAAATGATGCAACAGTTCTAATACCAATCTGCTTCAGCTACTGTTGTCCTGGCGATATGATTGCTTTGTTGACGGGTGATCTAAACCAGTGGTTTCCAATCTATTTTATTTGGGCCAGCCTAAACTTGTTTCTAAGAAAAGCGAATTATTACAGGATATTAATGCAAACACGTGACTGTTTTTTTGTACAATGTGTCCTGAACCACATGAAAAAGACGTGAGTATTTGTTCTTCTTCTAAAGTGTCCAACAAAAGAGAATACAACTGATTGTGTCTCTCAAGTGTTCAGTAACATACTCAGCACCATACATGTGCAGATATGCTATCCAGGAGGCGATGTGAGAACTGAGAATTCAATTGTGTTAAAAAGCGGGTGCAATGACCATGGTCATAGGATTTAGGACAGGTGTCCTGCTGAAATGAAGGTTTTCCATTTGCCTAAAAGACAGGATAGCTTCATGATTACAGCAGGACATCAGAAAGGCTGTGAAGCACTACAGCAAAACAGGAAGGATATATTCTGTATGAACATAAAACCCATAGTAATTCATGAATAATTGACAAGAAACACAATGAAACAGGAGTGGATATTGGAGTGAAATTTGAGCTTTGTGTTGCTTGTTTGAACAAGGGGGGGATGTCTCACCACCAGGCAAGACATGACGTAAAAAGGAAGCTGTGGAAGTCACAGTGTAATGTTTACAACACATAGAAACAAAGGAGAGAAAAAGAACATGCTGGAAAGAAAAAAGTATGAAGCAGCCTTTTTCAAAGGCAATCATCAATCAAAGGCAGGTCTAATCAAATGGGCCTTAACTGCTTGTTAAAAATGTCCTCAGAGTTCATAGCTCTTCTCAGATCCTGTGGGGAACAGTTCCAAAGTTTTTCAGCTACAACCTCAAAGGCACAGTGACCTTTAGTTTTATGTCTGGTGCGAGGAACAACCGAACCAGAGGACCTCAGGGTCCTGCTGGTGTTGCAGCTTCAGCAGCTCTTTAATATAAGCAGCTGCATGATTGTGCAATGCTCTACACAGAATCACAAGAATTTTAATTCTAGATTCTTAAATCGATGGGAAGCCAAAGCAAAGACACAAGGATAAAAGCAACTGGTGACAGCATTTTGGAGCATTTGTAGGTGGTTCAAGGATGTGATGATGAGACATGTGAAAAGAGAGTTACAATAGCTGAGATGAAACAAAAGCATGGACAATTATATCTTGCTCAGCTCTGGACACAACATGCTTGTGTTCACACATCTCAAAAGGTTTTGAAAATGTAAGGAAAAGTATTAGCTGAAAGATGATGCTCTTTCAAACACTTTCATTTTCTCAAAGCAAAGCCTATAATAATAATAATTTTTGCTACTGTTTAAGGAATAGTTTGACTTTTGAAGAGTAACTCATATTCCCTTTCTTGCTGAAATAAAGATGTCCCAAGGTTCTTAACTTCCATATCTTCCTATTAACTACAGTACAGCCAGTAGGAGTTAATCTTAGCTTAGCATAAACAATGAAAACAGAGGGAAACAACGAGCCTGTTCAGAGGTTGCAAATCCATGTAGCAGCCACTCTAAAGCTTAACAATCCTTAACCTTAAATGACAGTAAAAATAAAAAGGTTAAAAACTTCCTACCATATTAGACCAGGAGAGAGATTAGAGGGAGGATTAATAGCATGACAGTTCTTGAATAAGGGTCATTTCTTTAATTGGTGCTCTTGCAGTGAAATCTCTTCACCACAGGAACAAGTGGCAGAATACAAAGATAAGGTATAATTACCTCTCACTTGAAGGGACCAGTCAGGTGCCATCAGGACACTTGTTCTCATTCTATAGGGGAAGTTATTCAGTGCTGAAAAGGCACTGATTGCAGGGCTCCAAAATCCAACCCCAAATCCATGGGAATGCTATTGCTGCAAGAATGCAACTGGACTGTGAATAGACTGTTAATGGTGACAGACTTTCTCCAATGAGACCATTTCAACAATTCTGAAAGAGCTACTGTGGCCTTCTATTTGCTTTCCCAGCCTACTTCTTCTTTGAAAAGCTAGGCTTTGGATTCACTACTTGTCTTCATTTAGATCCTATTTCTGTAAGAAAAGTAAAACAAGAGTTTTAACCATGAGCATTGATGTCTTTCATTTATTTATGTTAACCCCTACGTTCACACTATTTTGTTCAAGTATTAAAAGGTCTGAAGTAGCCTAACCCAACCAAGCAACATGGGAAAAACAAAAATCCATACTAGTGTTGTAAAGCGCAGAGGTGACTACAGGGAAAAAGTGTCACATACAGACCTGTGAGGGGTCAGGTTTCCCCTGTGACATGCCATAGATGACCATTTCTTCCTCTCCCCTCCAACTGAGAAAAGAGGCCAAGCACCTCAAGACCAGCGGGTCAGTGTGCACTTCCGTCTTCATTAATAATGCATGGCCCTCCATTTGAGCAAGCAAGTTGGAGAACAACACAGTGGGACACACACAGTTGTTCATACATTAACCATACACTGTGGACAGGGACTGGAGAACCTGCCTTTATGTTGCTGATACTGACTCAGCTTGCTTAAGGCATGATTTTATTGAACGATGCTGGCATGTGAAGATGTATTTGTACATGATTGTATGTTATTTATAGGCAGAAATGTCTAGAAAAGTAGACAGTGGCGATGGAGTCTGTTGGGGCCTGAGGCAAAAATTCAATTGGGGGCCCTCCAAACGGCGCCAATCACCATCATGTCTGCCAGTGTCTTGACGCATACGCCTCTTCTTCAATTTTCCTGTTTCCTTTTTCTCTCCAATAGATGGATAATTCCTTTTCATTTTTCTTTCATCTACAAACTTTGTTTTTAACAGCAATAATGCATGCAACGCTTAGCAGGGCAACAAGAGTGAGTGCTGTCAGATGGGGCGCCCTTAGGGAGGTTTCCTACTGTTGTTGCAAAATGTGCACATTTTGGGCCACTGCTGTGGTTTCTATTTGTAATATATTTCACACACATTTCCTGTGTTAATTCTGAGCTATAGGCATTTCATCCATAAATGGACGGAAAGTGTAGATTTGGTTTAGATAGTGTTTCTTCCAAAACTCATTTGTTGAATATTGTGATAACTGATTTCCAAAATAAAAAAGTTTTAAAACTGAATTTTAGGATTTTAAAACAGATTTTCTATGCCTCCCTATTGCATCATCCTAGAAGTACAATTAAGCTGTGCAGTGCAGATGCAGCCCTGCATGCTTTTAATGCCTCCATGTCACACATATGCTAAATTCTGACTCGAGGCTTCCCATGCTGTGAAGACATCCCCAACTCTCCCGCCCCCACTCTTTGCCCCGAAAACGTGACTGTATTCGGCTGAAACATTTAAGCTGCACACCCGTCGTCCAAACGAGCCCTCGTGACGATGTAAATGTTACACAATTGCCTGCTGAGGAAGCATCTTTTCAAATATTATTTTTTTAGAACAGCAAGAGCCCTGGCCTTTCAAGCCTCTGCAGGTTTGCTGAGTAATCCACAACTTATCTGACTAACTCATCGAGATTTCTAGAGGGGGGTGTGGGGCTGCAAAAAACGATGGTTATAAATCTGTGATCTAACTTGTGTCCGCCCCGCGAGCGTGCACCAAGGTCCCCTTTTGCCTCAACGTTTGTCTCCCCTGACGCCGAGGGATTAAGCTGGGAGGGTTGAGAGAGAGAGAGAGAGAGAGAGAGAGAGAGAGAGAGAGAGAGAGAGAGAGAGGATCAAGATTTCAGCACCGGAGCTGTCCACGGCACTTGAAGAAGTCTATTCCTGCCAAGGGGGGGGAAACTGCTTCCGACTGTAAATTCTCTCTTGTGGACTGTGAGGAGGAAGGAATAATAAACTGCTCTGCCATTCATCTCTCTGCGGGGCTACCGACTGGCCAGGAAAGGCGCACATACTTCATTCGAGCAAAGTCTTGCCATGCTGGACGGCCGGGCTTGAGATAGAGAGGATAAAGTGAGAACAGCAGCCCTTTACTCTTTAAGGTGAGTCAACATGTAGCCTGTTTGGCTTTCTCTATTGTTACATAACAAACTGAAAACTGTCATGTTACACATGTTATACTGTGCTGGTCTAGATTTCATTTGTATCGATTATGTTGCAAGCATGAGCTGTAACGGGACGCATATAGGTGCATAATGCTGGAAAGCCTCATTACAAATGCTTGCATGGAAGAATATTTAGGTCAACATCCACATGGGTGTGGATGCGCGTCGCGATTGTAAGAAAACTACAGGAGTTCACATTGCTTTCCATCGCTATCTTTTGTCTCTCTCTTGTTTCATGGCAGTGCATTGTTGGATTTAAACAAAACATATTGGAGTTCGTGGGACGTTGTTGTTGAGGATAACAGGTAAAGCGACCGTTTTTTTTCACCTGCAACCTTACAGTGAGTTGTACCAATGAGAGATTCTGCAACTAATGGCATGGCTGGATGAGTCAAAATTATATCTGCAGCAGGCATAAGTAGTTTGCTCTCTCCCCAGCTGCTCTGTCCACTTCCTCCAGACCTGTCCCATAGGAGAGTGCTGCTGTCCATTAAGCCCTCCATCAGTCTTTGTTTACAACCCCTAGTGTGGTTATCTTTTAGCCAATGCATGTAGGTCCTCAAACAAGCCAATTTCAGTGTTAACCTTGGAGCGAGTCCTGCTTCTCAGCCTGTGACAGATCCCTGCAGCCTGAGCTGCTTCACTGCCGCCTGTTCTGTGGTTATTGTCAGACTCTCTCAGAGTGTTTGGCTGGCACTGGCTCTCTGCCTGGCAGCGCCTGAATGCCAACGTGATGTCTCCAGCCTAACCGTGCATTGAGATTTAAATTCCTCCTCCATTCAGGCACTTTTTTTTGTTTGTCCATTCACAAACCCCCATATGCATTTGCTCAGCCTCGAGCATATCATGTTTTTCGTGGAGAATGTTGTTTTGCTCAGGTTCAAACTGGATGACTGGAGAAGAGGCAGTGAAATGTCAAGGGAGGGCTGTTGTTTTATGCACATAACAGTGTTTCTTTCAGAAGAAATGAGGAAGTAACTAACCAGACGGAAAGAAGATAACAATACTTCAGCTCTTTTTGATTTGTTTGGCTCTGTGTGTCCAAGTGCACGTCCATCTGTGTCCATTTTTAATGGCTGTTAATGATTCCCCTCACTCACTATTACAGCGATCACGGTGAACTCGTTAGTGTAATTAGTTCAAGGTCTTTGCTTCCCTGGTCTGTGGGTGAGAGCTTCAGCTAAAGGGGGATTCATCCCCATGAAAAGGCATGCTTTGTGGGGCTTCCTTTCAAAAATTCCACCCCCCTCTCCTCTGAAACAAGGAATGAAAAGGAGGGCTGGTTTGGATTCTAATCAGCACATAACAGTGACATCCAACAGCTCGGAGACGCTATTCATACACAACATGTAACATGTTAGAAAGACCAGATTTGCATCCTTTTTATGCCTTTATGATATATAAGGTGTTGGTACGGGGGTTGTTGTTAAAGTGTGGCTTGAAAATAGGTGTGTCTTATGATCTGATGTGAGGTCAAAATAAAACAACTGATTCAGATTTTTGATTGTAAATTAGTTTTTCCAATCGTATTCCGGCCACTAGCAACTCAAGTGTTCAAAAAAATATAAACGTCAGCTGTGTCAATATTGGTAAAATATCAATAAGGCAACAATATATCCCTGCCAATTTGACTCACCATGGCAAAACTACACGACTCCTCACAGTTGTTAAGGCAAGAACAAGACTAACATGAACATAGTTTAATAGGCCAAAGAGGAGGTTGACAGCTGGGTGAAAAAAGAAGACATCAGCAGTGGATTAGTGTTAGATAGTGGTGGAAAGGAGTTAAAGGATGAAGCATTATAAAAGGTAAAAATGAAACCAAATTGTGGTGAATAAATACAATAATCCTGCACTTTACCTTTTTAACAGCTAAACTAATGCAGGGTCGCTATATTGTGATATCGCTATCATGGGCCACACAATGCGATTTGTATCGTATCGTGAGTTACCCTGTGATTGCTAGCCCTATAGTTAAAAGGATCAGGACAATAAATAACTATATCTGTTTCACACCTTTTTTCTTATATCTTCATGGAGCACTTGATCCCCTAAGACTCTAACAAAAGGGATCAGAAGTCAGACTGATGTAGTCACTGATCGTAATGGTAAAGATGATTCAGAGTAATTAAATTAAAACTGCGAAAGTCATGATACCTGAGAATACTTGTTTTCTTGATATATTTGCACCCTATGGAGAAAACATGGGGGGGGTCCATAGCAGCAGGCTGTCCCCACCAACAATCCTGAGGAACCTACAAGACATGAGAGCTCAGGAGCTTCAAGGAAAATATGTGGTTAGTAACTAAGATGTACAGATAGTGACATGCAGTAATATGATGTCAAAGAGAGAGAGAGAGGCGAAGAGATAGGACTTTAAGGTTCCAGTTTCCCAGTAGTCTAAGCCTAAATCAGCATAGGAGCTGGCCCATACCTGCACCAGCCCTAAATATAAGCTTTATGGTAAATGGTAAATGGACACATCGGACATGTTGCTGCAGGAGCTGGGGATTGAACCCCCAGGTTGAGATATGACCGACTTTACCAACTGAGCCACAGCCGCCCCTTATCAAAAAGGAGTGTTTTAAGTCTATTCTTAAAAGCACAGAGTGTGTCTGCCTCCCAGACCCTGACTGGTAAATGATTCCAAGGCGAGGGGCCTGATCACCGAAGGCTCTACCTCCCATAGTACATTTAGAGATTGTAGGTACCACGAGCGTAAGCTTCTCGAAGAGTAATACGGCATTATTAGCTCTTCAAGATAAGATGGTGTCTGGCCATAAGAGCTTTGTAAGTAAGAAGAAGAATCTATCTCTTTTTTTTGTTTCTTTCTTTTGATGACAGACTTGATTACACTCTCTTTAGAACTGAATCGATCCCCACCTGAAATCTTGAAACTGCCCATCTGCCATGTAATCAGAGTGACCTTGTGCAACATCAAGACATTTCCTGAATGGCACCGAGTTAGTTAAGTACTCGTAAAGAAAATAGATCTAGTTGTGTAAACTATTCTAGCTGTAAGAATAGCCAACTGTGAGTAACTGTTATTACAGATATTACTTGATAGTGGTGGACCAGTTCCTGCATCTGATGAATGGCTGTTATACGAGCTCCTGTAGATCTCAATAACATCCCCATGGTGACACTTTGCCAGCAGAGGACTGAATACTAATATAGACCTTAAGCTATCCCCACTGACCTCGAACATAGTGCTGATTACAAGAGAAAACAGCTCCAATTCAAACTAAGATTAATTCCCTGCTTGAGCATTGTATACTCACCTCTTGCCATCAGTATATTTGACAAAAATAGATTTTGTATTTGTCCTCCTCTGTAGATCATAGCATTCAGAGAATAACCAAAGGTGGAATTACATTTTTATCTGAAACACAGTGAAGCAATGCCACTTCAGTGTAATGGATGTTATTGTTGTTGTGAACTGATGTAGAAGACGTTTTTTCCCGACATGGTCTGGTTGTGATAAATAAATGGGTGAAGGGTGAAAAGACTACAAGAGCATTACTCGAAGGAGCAGGAAAAGAATCACAAGTATTTGAAGAGCACTTTGGTGCCCCACCCCCCCTCCCGAAATTATCAATAATTAATTAAACCAAGATTCTCCTGAGAGCTTCATCATCTGAGATCTCTTTACGCTCAGATGCTTCCATGAATCAAGAGAATGAAAGCAATTTGAGTCTAAAATGTTTAATAGACTCATGCAGAGTAAAATAAAAAAGTGTATAAAGTTTAATAGAGTAGGGAAAAGAAATGGATTAACATCTCTTAAAACTAGTGTTTCACTTCATATTAAAATAGGATAATTATAGATCTTGTAACACAAGTCATCCAAACTATTGAGTTTCTGCTTTTCTTACCCATCTTTATCATAGTCTGTGGCACTTTAGCTTGACAGCGTCACATTCACTCTTCAATATGTCAGGTTCTGCCCCAAGGCGTGGCCCTCTTTTTCCTCTTTTGGTCCAGTTCTTTTTTTATCCAGGGGCTTTAAATCATTCAGAGGGGTCCTGGAAGCAGAGCAGAGCAGCAGAGGCAGCTGCTGCTGAAACCCTCTGAATATCGACAGGCCTGAGGGAGTTTCATCCTATCCTCAACTTGAATTGCCCTCAAACGTAATATGGAGGATAAATTGTGCGTATGGTCGAGCCTCAGCAGCATACAGTTTTTTTTTAAAATATTTGGCACTTGAGGAAAAATGGGTGCTTAGCTTTTGGACTTTTGCACTATACCAGTTAAGAAATTATTTTAATATGGAAATATTACAACATCATATTGTGGACCTTAAAGAAATACAGATGATCAAACACATAATAAGCCAATATTTGGAGTCAGTATTTATACCTTTATTTATATTTAAAAGTAAGGACACAGAATGTAATAATAATGTATTGAATGTTGTTTTTTGTAAGTTGGCAGCACTAGGAAAGTGTCCTTAACAAACCCCCCGCCCACTAATTATGAATAAAAATTAGTTGAATGACTTGTACCAGAAGTGGAAACATGATTTAAAGAACTACAGTATAGTTTAGCACCCAGGCTAGCCAACAGACAGAAGAAAGTGGATACTGCTCTTCCTACTTCTACAACTACTGCTTGCACTTTAGCATAGCGCTAGCACCATAACAAGCCACCAAAAGATTGACTTTAAGCTGTCAGAACTGTCACAACTCAATATGAAACCAATTACTCCAAGGTCAACCAGTGGCTAGCGTTCAGAAGCTAACTTGGAACACACAGCATATGAAAACGACAGCTTTGATGCTAGCCAGAGAGGATAGCTGTTCCTCCACTCTTCAAGTCCCTGCATAAAGCTGACGAAATGCACTATATGTGTTTTTTCTTACAATGGCAGAGGCATGAGTAATCGTATCTAATCTCACAACTCAAACCCAAACCTTTTAAACCCAACCGACAAAGAAAACAAGTAGGTAGCAGTCAAAGGCAGAGCAGGGTTTAAGCTGCGCCTTTGCTGTTATTTTGCGTACTTGAGCAGTCTGTTTACTGACTGCTAACTGTTTGTCGAGTGTCCTCTTGAGGCTGGCTTTAGAAGTACCGGAAGGAAGTCATATACACACCTGTTCAAACAAGCCCTTTTTTACAGCATGTTTACAGCCGGGTTAAAAAAAATAGAAATAGGCCTGATTAGCTCATGTCTTGATCGGCACACACTGTAAGGGGGTTACATTTTATGATAACTCAGTTTCGATTTTATGAAGGATAAGCGTTGTTTACAATAAGGCACGAAGATGACCTAATTGACAGGCAGGCGCGATGTAACGGTTTGTCAAGAGGCTTAAAACCTGCCTTGGCTTGGTCTATAGCCATAAATCCAACTCTGCACAAGCCAAACTCAGATTATAGAAGCAAGAACAGAACTTTAACATTTGATGTATGCTTATTCTTAAAACAAAAATACTTTACAAAATGTATAAATGACAAAACATTACTTTAAAATGTTAAGTAAGGTAATTCTTCCTGACTGTATATTACATTTATTTAGAACAAGTAGTGTTGATAATAATGTGTATAATTTTCTGACCGCTTGGTCTTCTCGTCCTTTCGGGCCCTTTTTAAGCAGATTTCTACAATTAACTTGGTGAATATGATGCTATTATTAGCCTACTGATATGAACACTAAAACTACAAAATTTTGAGCTAAGCTGTAATTAACCGTTTGATTGACATGGATATCTGTGTGTTCATCAAATGGTATCCATGTCATTGGTGTAGATCCTCAGTAAAGTGCTCTTACAGATTTAAAGAAAACACATCAGCTATCTCTCTTGCGAGCAGAGAGTGCACACAGGTGTTATGCTTCACAAACGTTGCTGTCAGTCTGTCTAGGAAAACGGCTCCATAGTTTGACAGGTTTGTGGTCCAAAGCTTTAGAATCACAGACTTGCAAGGCAACCAAGTGGCAGGTTTTTCTAGCGCTATGTAATAAACTGAGGTATCAAAGCCAGGCACCGACCCATTTGTGTCAGAATCGACTTGTGCATGGAGGAAGAAAATAACATGCAGCCCTTATTTGAAATTCATAAGGTAACCTGAAAATGACAAGGTCGTCTGTGCCCTCAGATATGTCCTGCTTCACTTACAGCTCTGTTTGAAGAAAGCAAACCCTTGCTCCCCTGTTTTTCTTTTCTTGATCGATGAATATATCTTTTTTGCTACAGCGGAGGAATTGTGTTTTGAGTAAAAGATGTGCTTTACTGTCACAGGATAATGACAGTAAATTTTAGCTTTTTTTCTGCCAGGATTGATTTGATGGAGTATGCAACGACCTTGGGGCTTTTAATAGCTCTTGGTTTATTGTTCTGCATCTTACTTTGCCCCAACTGTTTGTGAAGCCAATTCACTTTGTTGGCCATTAAAGAACAATTTGTTCATTGTTGTTTATCTCATTTAAAATGGAACGGTCCATTATATGCACTGCACAGCAATTGAGAATCAAAACCAATATATCAACCAACTCAGACTGTCTCTCTTTTTTCCCCCTGGGGTTCATATGAAAGAGGCAGCAGTTTATGAGCTGGTCCTTGCAGGCATCTCTGGCATCTAAAGGATGTCTGTGCCAGCGATGCTCTGAGCCAGAATGCAAAGGTCACTTGAGTGGATAATTATGTCCCTACAATAATCACTGTGCCATCCTATACTGTGGTGACCACATTGTCTGTGTTGACAGTATGAGATGTTTGTGAATTTCTGCCTGGAGATTTTTGTATCTATTAAGTAAATGGTAGTTGGACTTCAGCTTGTATAGCGCTTTACAAGTCTTCTAAAGTGCTTTTACACCACAGGTCACACCTAACCATTCACACCACACACACACATTCACTTTCTTATGCCACCGATGAAGCAGCTATAGAGCAACTAGGGGTTAAGTGTCTTGCCCAAAGACAGATCCGACATGTGGCTACAGAAGCTGGGGATCGAACCCCTGACCTTTGGGCTGAGAGAAGACCAATTCTACCACTAATCCACAACCGCACCATTATTAAGTGGATCAGACAATACCCAAGCCAACAGTATCTTGTCTCTGTCACTTTGCCATTTGGATCTAAACTGATGAAGCACTTGATAGTCTGCCATGAAATGACAACCAGACATTAGTTTGTACTTATTAGTGGAAGTATTTTAACAGCAGTTGAATGGCTTATGAAAGAAAATGTCTATGTCTCTATTTCCTCTGTACTTTTTCTCGTAGGTCCTGAATTTTTTTTGGAGAAGCTTTTGTGATCTTGGTCCATGTGACCCCTGATCATGATTGATGATCCCTTCTTAAAATGTTGCAGTCATCCCTCTCTTTCTTCTCACTTCCTATCCTGTTTATTATACAATGCCTTGAGATGCATTTTATAGCTATAGTCTAAGAGACGCACTGTTTTCGACTTAATGTAAACTCAAAATAGATGCAGAGCACAGATGAGCACTCAGTTATGTGCACCGTTTATTGTCTGCAGAAGGAAAATGTCATACATATGTTAATATAATATATGTATAATATAGTTTTTGCTCTAGGATTTGACGATACAATACAAATATATATGATTACTGCAATGGTAATGTTTGGATTCTAGTCAGGGGCCCTTTGATGCATCCCACCACTTGTTTGCCACCTAGTTCATTGTAACAATTTTCTCCATGTTATCCAAACCAGTCCTGGTTTAAAATAACAGAGCAGAGCCTCACAGCCTCAGCTTATCTATGCTAAGAGACTACCTACTGAGCTGATTGTCATTCCTGTGGATAGGATAACCCAGCACTCTCTGCAGCCTTCAAGAGGCCTACATATGTGTATTTTAATCATTGTATATTCTCATCATGTCTGTGTCATTTATAAGACTCCAGGAGGGCGTTGTTACTAGGAGGACTGACCTTTGAAATAAAGTGGATGTCCTTGAGGAGGATAATTAGTGTGCTGGAATTTTCTGACAGAGTAAAGCTTGGCAGTAAGTATGCATAGCCCATATAAGAAGCTATTTTCTGACCTGTAACAGAATACTTTCTGCCATCATCTGCACAATTTTCCCTTTCTGTGCACCTTTGAGCACCTCTTCTAATTCCTGTGGAACAATAGAGTACAACAACAACACACTTCAGGGATTTTCAGTGGACATTTAGGTATTTTGGAGTATACTTCATGTTGTCATTTTTCCATTGTGGCTATGCAACATGCCCAAAACACAGCCCTACCCGCTGAAGGAGTGCTACCCTGCAGCTGTTTTTACCTTTGGCTTCCTTTTTTAGAGACAGCTGCAAAAATAGATATTTACTCTTTCTCTGTTTTTTTGTTTTTTTGCATAAAGGGAGACCAAACAAGAGACAAATATATCCTAACTCTTGGTGTTTTTTTTATTTAAATGCATGAAACAAGAGATAGTGCAGCCCGAGTGCTGTGTCTTCCAGAGTCTATGAAGTGCGAGTGTACAGGCAGCATGAGAACATAAGGCCTGGCAGGCTATTAGAGTCTCAGTCTGGGAGGAAGAGAGAGGGAATTACTCCCATTTCACTTTGGATAAATGCGATCAAATTTCACACAAGCACTTATGAGCAGCATGGATGGATGGAATTGCATTTGAGTGCAAAAGACACATGTCCATAAGTACCATGTAATCAACTTGAATCCATGACAGGCACCTTTTTTCAATAACTGAATCCACAATTGTGTTTCACTTAAGTAGATATTAGAATTAAGTCAGTCTCTGCTCTTTATTTTTCTAACCTTGCTGCACCATCTGACGGTTAAGGATTTCACTTAACTTCTTTATGAATAATGCATTACATAAGACTATTTGCTACAGAGTTCAGCCGCTGTTCAGATACCAGCAGAAGGTCAAGAGAAAATTGTTCTGCCTTTTGAAGCATTGAAGAAGGAGCAAAATGACCAGTCATTATTTTGCTTTAAAAGACACAAATTATGCAGAATCAGTTCACCGTGTTATTCTAACACCAATATGTGTCCCTAGCCTGTCTACCAACCCCGAAAATCATGAGGAAAATGTCCATCTCTCCGTGTTTTTCTTCCTCCACTTTTACGAAAATGTGTGCTGAAACAGGCTGTTGGAGATTTTCCCTTTGTGACATTACAAAGGGCAGTAACCTCTCCCCCAGGTGGGTGACACTCCCACAGCTATGGGTTTTTGTTCTGCCCTCTGAGTCTGCCTTCTCACCTTAAACATCCCCTTCCAGAGAGGTGCGTGGTCGAACACCGCTCATTTGCATTTAAAGTTATAGACACAGCCTGTTCTGAGCAGGGCTGTAATAGGGTTTTAAAGGCATGAAAGATTGGAGTGAAATTGAGCAAGAAACTTTACAGACCTCTGAGGGACCTCTGAGAGTTATTTAGACTTGTTAAAAAGGAGTATAATATGTGACCTTTAATAACGTTTTTAAAAAAAAAGCTTTCTGATGACAAAGGATCAAAATGAGTGAATGCCACTCTTTTACAATTAAAATGTCTTCATAGTTACAGCATGAACATTACGGTCATAACCCAGTAGAAAACTCACGCCCCATCCTCATTACCTTTGGTTCAAACTATTTATCCTTTTATCCATGATGTCTTTGTGTATAGCTATCTACAGTACCAGGGGCGGACTGGGGGAGGGGAAGTGGCCCGGGAGTCATTGACAGACCGGCCCACTTCATGCGCGTTGTGGAAGCCATCCAGCCGGCAACACAAGTTTCCTGTACCTTGATGAAAAAACAGCATTTGACGTTGTTTTGGACCATAATCATATAGTAAACATTAACCTGAACCCTTAAGTAGCCTACAGTAAAATAATTACAGCAGTGTAGTGATTTTAAAGCATGTAGTGATTTTAATGCAAACAGGTCATTGATACAATAAAATGTAACGATATAGTATGCAAAAACTTAACCCTAATGTCTCTGGCTTTGGCTTGGTGAAATAATCAACTGCTGCATGGGGGGCACTGACTTCCTGGCCTTGGCTATCTCTGTCAACAGCAGGATCATCTTCAGACTACAAAAATGATTAGGATTAAAAATTATGTTAGTAAACCACTAAAACTGCACTATCAACAAAATATAAGGATGGCAGTATTTGGTGTTAGTGCATATGGCTAAAAAGCAAACAAGCATTATTGTCATCAGCCTTACCATAACAATAATGGTGCTTTGCCTGGGATCCTCTCCTCTGTCCACAGCAGGATCATCTTCAATCTAGATAAGAGATTAGTATTGTTAATTATGCTAGTTTACCAAAACAACAACATCATCATCAGTAAATATTTAAAAGAAATAGTTTAATATCAGTAAAGTATGTACATGAGATGATGTAAGGTTATTAAGCCTTATTAAGCCACACATACACATTAGTGCTACACAATTAATCATATTTTCATCATGATCAAGATAATGACATACATACTAAATATAGCCAAGACAACCTGAACCGTCTGTCTGATGATTATCCCATGTAGGATGGGCCATGTATAGACAGTGTAGGCAGCTTGACAAATACAGGAAACATCCGGTCAGTGAATGGTGAGGCTAGCTAACACCAGGCTATGCTTTTCGCGGCATTAACTAATGTTAGCCAAATGAGCATTTTCACCTAAAGCATCACCAAGTTCCAAACATAACTTACCATCATTATATCGCTGGTTCCTTGAGTGGGCTCTGTTCCCTGCTCTGCCGTGTCAGAGTCCGACTCGTCATCATCCTTGCTGCTGCCAGTGCTGGGTATGGATAAACCCGGTCCCGAACGTCGACCACCAAATAGGTCCGTAATTTTTCGACTTGTTGCTGCAAGTTCCTCGAGGAATTTTTTTTTTCTATCCCTGAGCTTTTCAGCACCACCTTTGCGTTTTGGGGCTTGTTTTTTATTCTCCATCGGCCCGCTACCTCTCAATTCTCCATCAAAGCTGTCAAACAGCGTTAGAGCAGCGTGATTGACAAGTGACAGCTGCAACAGGCTGAGAAATGGGTGGGACTTACCCACGTGGATGAAATTTGATTGGCTATCAGCATAGGCAGTGATACGTGAACACAGGTATAGCCTATCACAACAATAGCCGCCCGACCCAGCCCCCGAGCGGACCACAACGCTGTTGGCCGTTGTTATAGACTTTTTATCCCCCTTTCTTTTTCTTTTTCTCATGGCCCGGCCCAACGGCCCACCGGGGAAATCCCCGGTATCCCTGTACGCCAGTCCGCCCTTGTACAGTACACTTCAATCTCGTCCTTTTGGAGTTCCAGAGTTGCTTCTGTTTATACATTTTTCAGTAAAAATTCTCTTGGCTTTTTAGACAAATGCTCAGCAGTCCAAAGGTGTTCAAGCAAATAGTCACTGAAAACCTGCAGGGAGATTGCAGCTAATAATCTCCCCAGGAACCAATAAATATGATCTTATTTCATCTGATCTGAAGTCATTTCATTTGGTGAACAGGCGGAATTGAAAAGAGAAACTAGCTGAACTCAGCAGGACGTGGTGATTGATGCAGCTTATGAGTATTCTACTGTGGAATCATTATAATGAAGCGCACATTCCACACACACACATTCACACATGCACAAACACACACACACGCACGCACGCACGCACGCACGCACGCACACACACACACACACACACACACACACACCAAATGTAAATCCTCTTGGTGTTCTCTGAACTCTGAGCAACTCTGGCCGTCTGACATTATTATGCAAGTTAATTTACCTGACAAAAAACAAGTGATGTGTCTTGCTGGTCCACAGAGTGAAGTGCTGAACCTTTGTGTGGATGTCGCATCAGCAAAAATCCCTGACCAACAAAGACAATTTGGTTAGGGGAATAAGATGGCAAATACCTGATGTGGCATAAAATTACAATTCCTTTGAAAATAATAAATTCATGGTTCGAAACCCAAGATAAAGGACCTTCCAGACCATCACAAGTCTTGATGATTGTGTTCGGAAGTCTTAGCGCTTTGAGCATTAACTGTCGGAATTTGAAGAGTGGTTAGTTACGGGCTCTTAGAGTCATGATACTCTCATCAGGAAGATATATTTAAAGCCACAGACACAATTATAGGATTATAGGAATTAATAGGAAGAACATACTTGTGTCAAGGGGCGGCAGTAGATCAGTCTGTAGGGACTTGGGTTGGGAATCGGAGGGTCGCTGGTTCAAGTCTGCACGAAAGTATGGAAGTTAGTGTTTGCTGGAGAGGTGCTAGGTCACTTCCCGAGTATGGCCGAGGTTCCCTTGATGGAGGCACCGAACTCCCAACCCTCCCTGTGAGCTCCTTATGCGCTCCCTGTTTAGCAGTGTGTAGCAGCCCCACTCTGACATCTCTCCATTATGCATGTCCATAGGTCCTGTTTGTGCATGAGTAATCTGGGCCTATGTGTGTATGAATGTTGTTTCTCAATGCCAGAGTGAAAAAACAGGATTTCCCCTCGGGATGAATACAGTATGTAAAGAAAAAAAAAAGCTAATCAGACACATTTCCTCATGTAGTCTGATCAATTTGAAACAGTAACAGGGTTCCTAAGGTATTATTTGGGAATTGACATCTCATACCTGGTGTATAGAAAATGGTTTATGAAGTTTGTGTTGAATCATCAAAACAAAAAACTTTCACTTTGTTCAATATCTACATTGTCCTGAGGTTTGAAATGTGTAATGAAATACTACAACTGAGCCTATTCAAATGTGGGAGCAGGAACAGAGGAGCCACATTTATAAGTAATGAGGATGGGAGTTCAGGGATGTGTTGCTGAAAGAATGAGATAAGGGGGATTTGAAAGGGCCCAAGGTGTTCAGTGGGTACATAAAGATGTATGAAGTGAAAAGAGAGTACTTATTTTCATTGGCTGATGATCTCATCTCAGTGTTTGACTGAAGCAAGTTCTCACTTTTTCCTTATTGTGTTCTTCTATCTTTTATAGAAAAGAAATAGCACCGGTTCTCCAGGTGGTTTACTATCTGTGCTTTTTGCTGTTTCTATTAACTTTTCATGCAAGTGTTTTACCTTTTCTTTGAGGTATTGAAATAAGGCCTGTACTGCTCAGGGATTTTTAGTGCTGCAAAGGTGTTAAACTTCTTACCAAGGTACATCACCATGGTCACTAATACTGCACTCCCAACCTGCTCTGGAGCAGGTTATATTCAGGATAAGAGATCAGCCTGTGCAAAACACCGCCCACTCACCATTTAATTATCTTTGTCACAGAGGTTTTTGAGCTGATTGGAAAAAGGGGGAGGGCGAGAGTGTCAAGAGACCAGCAAAACATGTTGTCTTTTCAAGGAAAAAATGTGTATTAAAGATAATCAACCACATCTGGGGATTACGGCAACAACTGTGTTTGTTGTATTTAAAAAAAACTTTGCAGAGGTTTAGTATGTACAGCCAACATTATATCTATGTATCTATTTAAAAATGGATCAACATAATAGATCTCCTTTAAATCATTTTAAAAGGCTCCATAAGTTTATTTGATACCATTTGGGTTGCTGCTCCAAGTCTACAACTGTCATACTCGCAATTTAAAAAACATCTGAGCTGGTAATTTATCGAATAAAAAAAGTATTTTATAGTCAGAGCATGCATGCACTGATCTTGGGAAAAGGGATGTTATAAGTCTTAAGTAGTGTAATCACACAGTAAGGCATTTTTGTCCGTTTATCTCTCTGCATTCAGATGCTGCAAGCTGTGATACTTTTAGTCTAGATTTTGTCTTTAACTTCTTTATATGTTTGTTATATCATAGTTTGCTTTTGGAAACAATATGTCATTCCACTCACTGCACATTTGCTCGTGTTTGTGATTGGTCCTACATTGTAAGTAACGCCCCTTTAATGTGAACGCGATCATGGACACCCTGGGTTGATGTGTGATACGATATGATAACCGGCGCTTTGTGACCACTGAGTTCTATCTCCTTTTTAAGGAAAAGCCAGATAACAAAAGATACCCTGGATATGATTACAGGCCTCAGGTCTGTAATCAAGTCAATACCAGGTATCACTGTGGTGAAAGTACAATACATGACTGTTTATCCATTGACATAGAGTGTCACAATGTTTATGTATATGTCTTAATGACAAGGCTGTTAAAGGTGAGGACAACTTATTTTGTAGTACATCCATTCAAAAGCTTGTTAAACACTTGAACTGATGATTTTATTATATGCATATGCGTTGGTAAGACATTAAGCATTTTACTCCTTTGCGATTTATTTTACCGTTCCTATTCACTCATGTTACTTAATTGGCATAGAGTCTCCGCTGTACTTTCAGAATAAAAGCTTTTTTTTTTATAAAAACAGTAAAGAAGGCAACATAGGGAGGAGGCTCAGTTGGTAGAGTTGGTCATCTCTCAACTGGAAGGTTGGGGGTTTTATCCCCAGCTCCTGCAGCTACATGTCCGATGTGTCCTTGGGCAAGACACTTAACCTCAAGTTGCTCCCACTGCTTTGTCAACGGCGTATGAATGTGTATGAATGGATTTAGGTAAACTCTGATTGTCACTTTACATAGCAACCTCTGCCATCAGTGTGTGAATGGGTGTGAATGTGTAGGTGTGACATGCAGTGTAAATGCGCTTTGAGTTTTCAGAAAACTATAAAACTATACAAGCTGGAGTCCATTTACCATTTTCTCTTTTTCTTGAGCTGAAACATAAACCTGGTTACTTGTAATATTGCTCAGTCAGCGTCATACTATGAGTTTTGGTAAAGTCATGTGATTGACATTTAGTTTTTTTCTCCTACTGGTCCATCATGATCTAACAATATGTGAAGCACATTTTGATGATGGCTCTGGGATTGTTTTTCATTTCCATTTCCAGCACTGTCACGCAAATGTGATCAAATCACAGCCGCGCAGTGCTGGTAAAGCAGATTAGCTAAGTCTTGGATCTTATCTTTTCTGCATATTTCCTTAAGTTTAATTGCTTGATATTACCTTTTGAATATTAAACAGTATTATAGTCAGGGTTATCATAGATTGCACATACTAGTATAACTTTTCCCTCTGTCTGTCTTTCTTTCTCCATCTCTCTTTAGCCATGGGAGTGCTTATGTCAAAGAAGCAGCAGGTGGAGAAGGTGCAGAAGTGCAACGCTGTCGTCTCCGCCTTCCAATCAGGCATCAAGGAGCGTGCCATAGTCAAACAGACAGAAGATGAAGTGGAGGAAGTTGAAGCCAAATCTTCAGCCAGTCCTGACGAAAAGAACACAGAAGAGGCGGAGAAAGAGGAAACAGACAATAACGCAGGTCCGTCGACCTCCCAGCAGGCGTCAGCCAGAGATGACTGTAAGGTCAACCAGGAGGCTTGGTCGAGGTTACGGGACGGGAAAGGAGTGGAACCTGAAGATCTCGACAAGACCCATCAGCTCACACCGCCTGCTTACGTGCGACCCAAAAGGGAAGCTGATGATGACCAGCCCGTAGAGATTGAGCTGGAAAAGAAAGAGCAGGTATTATGGGATGGCCTAAGAAGAGTGGGGGCTGTTAATTCTAGTCTGTATCACGTCGAATAAGAACAGTGCATGATTTGAAGCAGGAATATGCAGTATATATTTAAAAGGGTAAAAACAGACACTTTATAGCCCCAAGCCCCGGGATTAGGGAAATGTCTGCAAGATGTCAAAGAATCTCCATGGCAACAGCAGCCTATTACCCTCCTCCCCTCAAGTTAGGCATTATGATAAAGCAGTTCAGGCTGAGAAGGGACTCTTAAGCTTTATCGAAACACCCTTGTTGAAGGTGAGAAAGTACGAGTTTTATTGTAAGTCTTTTTATTCCCACACACTTACTGTGAGGTGTGTTGTTGTTGTTGTGCACAAGGACTCTTCACAGTGTGCATCTTGTGGGCGGGCTGCTTTGGCTGGCTGAGAGAGTGACCATATCCAGGGTGACACTGACTAACAGGGGATAGAGTTCAAAGGAGCACCGACACCATCAGGGTTTTTATTTTGCAAAGAGTAAACATTGCCTGGCAACTTGCTGTACTGTCAATGCTTCACTTCATCAAGAGGTAGAGAATTAAAAGAGTCCACCCTGCAATAATACCAGTTACAGATTTGGGAAGACTTAAAGTCATCCCAACGGCGGAAACAAAATCTGAAATGGTATTTGCAGGCATACTCAAAGGGTTAATTTTTGTTCCAGCTTTATTCTCTCCATGTAGGCCTCTTCCCAAATGTCAATGCTGTCATGATTACTTTTATGCTGATGACACTAAGTTGTATCTAGTTGTTGATGCTAAAGGTAGGATCCCAAAAGAAAAAATAATTCCCCACCTGAAACAAACCAATAGACTCATTTCACTCTGCTCTTATATGTTGGTTAATCCATTCTTTGTCTTACTAGTATTCTTCATTTATTGTGTTCATATGTGTATTCAGCCCATCTTGATGAAGTAGTGAATCTTTGACATTAATTTATCATGTTTAATATGTTTTTCCATGGAATTTCATTTACTTTTAGTATTGCAAACAAAACAATCGCAAAATCAAGAAAAATGTGGGACTACATTTCTTCTTCTGTTGACAAAAATCATTTTTTACTCACAAATTGGGGGGGGGGGGGGTCCCTAGAACATAGATTGTGGCCACTGATAGGTCCATAAATTGCACATCAATTGCTCCTGCTATCTGCTCTGTCTCAAGGTCCAGTACACAAAGCATATTGCTTTACAGATATTCAAGTGCAAACATGCCTGTTGAGCTGTCCCTCTCTGTGCAGTTAGCTCTTTTGAGTCTTAAAAAGTCGAGTTCCACCAGCTCCTCTGCTGTGGCGCAGAGCTGTGCTGAGGGGACACTTTTCCCCGTTTATTGTGAAGTTTATTGTCCAGTCTTTACAGATGTGAGTTTAAGTGTTGGCTCCCCCACCTGTTACGAGCCCCAAGAGAAGCTTGTCCAGATTTAAAAACAAAAAACATAAACACTACGTCCTGCGTTTACGACCCAGACCATCTCCAAACGTGGACAAAGTGTGTGCGTATGTGCCAGGTTTAGCCTCTGGCAGCCCTGAAGTGATTTAACCCCTTATTACATTACTAATAGACAATTAGAAATAGAAGTCACATTTACAGACAGATAAATACAATTGTTGTGATCCACAGGTGGTGTTGATGTCATGATCACTGGAAAGTTTGCTTGTGAAATCTTTTACAAAAACAACGACGCAGATGACACCGTCTCTCCGAATTGGTCTTAGTTTGTGAATGAGACGATTTTCACACTTTTTCTCATTTAGATAGAAGGGAGCCATGTATATTTTTTTGCCTCAAATAACTGCATAACAGCTCATTAAAATACATGTGAATAGCACTGCCACACAGAGATGTTGATATGTTTTTGCAGCCATTCAGGAGTTCTATTCAATCTTAGCATGTGCTCTGTGAATTACTCCTTGCCTTTTTGACTTGTGCACAAAAGCCACAGAGGCACAACAGCTACAGAGTCCTTTTGAGAATAAGGCCTCCTAAATCTGTATAAAATATAACTCATCAACTCTTCAACAGAGTTTTAGGGAAAGTAAGTGCTTGAACCCTCAGTTTTTTTTCTACACACCATTTTCTTTAGAATAAGCTGATCTAGTAGACACACATCTTTCTCTCTATGCCCTGCCAAGTTTTAAAAGCAGCTAAAATCAGTATGCTGTTTTACACACGATAACTGTGTAGACAGTGTGGCGTAATAAAACTTTAAGCCTGGAGGGCCACTTTTTAAGTCTTCATTTTATGATAACTCCCAGCATGTTAGGGAGTTGATGAATGGACATGTCTGCCAATTTAAGTCCCTGTTGAAGGCTTAGATTGCATTTGGAATGAGACTTTGAAGACGAAAATTTAAATGCTTAAATGCAGCCATCAGGTCACAAGAGGTGGGCCATAACTCTAGGATTAAGCTGTGACTTGGGAAATTAGACATGTTGGCTGAGATGTGTCTACAGCCCTAAAGCCTGTGCTTTGCTCCTGAAATAAAGATAAGAAAACACCAGCAAGGATAGAAACTCACTGTGTTCATGTGGTTATCCAGCCAGGCATTCCACAGTCATCCTTCCTGGCTTGACTTCTAAGTGTACTGTGGCTGTAAATGGAGTCCACAGACAGGTTTAAGAAATACAGACAATGAACACATGTCAGACAAAGGCAAAGATACAATTCTTTATCATAATATATAAGGCCGAGATAATTTAATAATCTACCTAAGACCGTGAGCAGTGAATATCACACCGACAACTTATACATTATACAAAACCCATCCCACCATCAAACCACACTCCTACGACTGATGCCTATTTTTTCCCTTTCTGGCCTGTCATTCAGAGCTTTGATGGACAGGAGATACAGCACTGCTTGTTTGTCTATGTGTTCTACCCAACCAAGATATAAGATCAAATTTGCAAAAATAATCTACACATTATCTGACAGACGACTCTGTTTTTTTTCCTGCTCCAGCCACCGAGTGATGAGATGTGTGATGTGTGTGAGGTGTGGACGGCAGATGACCTGTATCCCTGCAGGATCTGCACTCGAGTGTTCCACGATGGCTGTCTGAGAGAGCTGGGCTATCTGCGTGCCGAGGCCCTGCAAGAGATGAGAGATACAGCCCACACTGTTACCGGATGGAGCTGCTACTATTGTGTAAGTCTTCACAGCTCACTGCCACCAACATAAATGTAAATGCACGGGTATATGCTAAAACAAAATACACCAAGTAGGTTACCGTGTTAAGCAAACACAAGTGTTGCCTTTTTTGTCTTCATTGAATCACAAAAGCTGATCTTGTTTTGACTTAAAAAGAATTCAGTTAATTTTTCCTTTTGATAAAGTCTAAATGGCCAGTTATGGCAGTAATGACTAAGTGCTGTTTAATCACAGCAGTCACAGGGTTTTGACAACTGAATGGCAACACGTAATGTTGACAGCTCCATACTGAAGCAGCTTGAGC
Organism: Tautogolabrus adspersus; assembly: GCA_020745685.1. NCBI lineage: Eukaryota > Metazoa > Chordata > Actinopteri > Labriformes > Labridae > Tautogolabrus > Tautogolabrus adspersus. The sequence goes on along the minus strand of CM036549.1, from coordinate 8,507,396 downwards.
TGTTAGCTTAGCAGACAACTGTGCTGTCACATCTTGCAGTCTTGGAAGTCCAGATAGGATGTTCTGAAAAGTCTCCTTGGAACATTTTGACAGCCTGTTAAGATGTCAGTCACATTGACTAGACAACTGCTGAGCTACCTGCTAGCTAGCTACCTGTCAGACAGAGCCTTTTCCCTCTTCTTTTTTTAAACATCAAACATTATACAGAGAGGCGTATGAAGCCAGATGACATTGACAAAGTCATAGCAGGTGCATTTATTATCATTAACAATGGCTCTTGTTTCCTTGCACTGTCTGGGATGGTGAGTATTTGATAAACCATAGGCTACAAGCATCAACATTAAAGTTGGTAACGAAAGTACTGGACTACAGTATTTCAGCAATTACAGCAGAGATTTGGACATGCAGTCTTTTGGGTCAGGCAACTGTAATTGTTGAATGGTTTCACATGACACATGTCCAGCAGCCGTTTTTCTGCAAAACTGTAATGCTTTACGAAACTTAAGTGTTAAATTAAATTAGAACTGTTTCACAGAGAAAAAAAAGTTTTATTAATTAAAAAACAATAAAACAAACACCTAGCACCTCAGAAATTCAAGGCGCCGTGACATAACTGATGCCTCTCTGCTGATCGCCACCTCATTGACGCATGAAGAGATCTGCTTTAATTCAGGCATAAAAAGCTGAAGAGGGCTCTTGCTTAAGGACCCTTCAGAGCAGAGTAGGTGCTTCTCTGTCTTTCGCCAGCCCTGAGAAGCGAAATCACTTGCTAAATTTGTGCTTAGAGGGGGGGGGGCGTTTTCACACAATCTGAGGAAGGACACTGAAGGGTCCTCTGTCTCTGGCTGGCTCCTTCGGTGTGTGAGAGGAATGAGGGTGGAAGGGGACAATTCAGTAAGGGGGAGAGGGAGAGAAAATCTTTATTTGACTTGTGAATTGAAGGGAGGGCGGGAAAACCAGCTTTTTGTTAGCACACATCAGTCAGCTGTTACAAATCCCCCCCTGCTGTGTATCTGACATTTCATTTCACACATGCATTGGGTGCCGGCAGACGGACCGAGTTCCCTTGAATATAGATTTACAGTCAGCCTTCAAAGTAGACGGCTGCATGTATGGCTCAATAGCATCCAATCAGACGCAGGAAAAGGTTCATGAAGTGTGACCCTTCTTTATAGCAATTCATATATATACATGTACTTGTTGCTAGCTGGTAGCAATCCTAAGGGCTACGATCCCGGGGTCATGCCAAGTTCAAAGTTCAGGAGGCCCTTTAAGGAGTGACATGGAGCAAATAATTCATCGATTTATTCTATCGAATTATTCTATTCTATTTAGTTCTATTTAGGTCTGCCATGGTGAATGCAAGTTCAATACTTGTTCTGCTTTTAGTCTATCTGCTTTTTAGTTGCAGGTTTCTAGTAAGGGAGTGAAAAGTCTTATACGAGCAGAAACAACGAGTTTATAGTAACAAATACATCATAGACATGAAAGGAACTGTTGGTAGTGTTCATCATTTGTGTTATATTTGAAATGCCACTATATAATCTATTATATATTAGGCTATACTATTGCACTATTTATAGGCATATTTGCAGATGACATGAACTTAAACCTACATTGATGCTGTTTTTGTGTTGCTGAAGATTTGCAGATGTGCACATGAAGGACCCTTAATCTACCTCTACTGTGCTGTTTTTTATTTTATTTAATTTTTATTAGATTTCTACTATTTTCTCATATAAATGTTGGGTTGATGGCGTTTTGCACGCTCAATTTGGTTTTACCTGGTACAATGACAATACAAATATTCTATTCTGTTCTATGGTCTATGTTACCTTATAAGTCATACTTATCACATCATCTACTGTTCACATTAGCATTTGACTTGAAGCAGTTTTGAAATCAATACATTTTTTTTCCAGTCTAAATTTGGCTCATGTGTTTGAACATGATCAACGATGTCATCTCTCTGAAAGGGGACTAGTCTGAAGTATCTATTTTTGCATGCAGCCAAATCAAGATTAGAATGTGGTATTATTATACTTACTCCCCAAGGGGCCTTTGAAGTCGCTAAGAACTTTTCTTCAGATGCTCTTTTTAGGTGTTGTATAAACTCTTAAATCTCTTTGAAGGGTGCTCATTTCTGACACAACAATATACAGTAATTATAGCATCCATGGCAGAAGGACTGTTTCATTGCTTTGCAAGCAGTTTTTACAAAGGTTATGCTTAATGAACATGATGTTGCAGATGTCAGATGCACAGAAAGTATGTCTGGCATAGAACAATGAAGAGAGCGCTTTCCAGTATCATCATTCTTTTGTGCTTCACCAGGATTATGTCATGTACAGTATGTTAGACTGACAGTCATGTATGGATAGATGGATACTTTCTGAATTCCTGTGGAAATGTTATTGAATTGAGATGCAGCACACTTAAAAACATCTAATAATATTATCAACTACACAATAGGAGAGATAGTATGGAGTGGTAAAGTGGATGATTTCGAAAATATAATTATCAATAAGAGATGAGCTGCATTGGAGATAATGATGTAGCATATTGTGTATTGCAGAAACACATCGCCTACTGTTTCAAGGCTATTATCATAAAGACACATTTCAGACAATAAAGGTTGCAAGAAACATTTAAATGTTAAATAAACAACAGATATAAAGACATCAGAGGTGCAACAGCTCTATTTCTGTTTCTTTTTGAACTGCCTTTTCTTTCTTGAATTGTATCCATGCAGGTCTTTTTCAAAAATCTTTGTGATTGTACAACTGCAGGGAGCAGATACAAGAGGGCCAGTATGTGGAAGAAAGCATGCAGGTTTCTTTAATATGAAAGCCTTCTGTTGGCTGCTCTGTGGCGATAACTCTTGCTTAGGCATTTTATAACAATAGTTCCACTCTGTTAAAATGATACATTTCAAAATTGTAACAAGGACACAATAGTGTCCCAAATAGATCCCTACTTTCTACTATTTGGGGGTTGGAGACAGGGCACAAGTCTGTTTAATTTGGGTTTTTTTCCATTTCTACTCCAAACTTGGAGTTAATATGTGTAGGTTAATACTGAATAATTCAGTGCACAAATTCATATATTAATAAAGGAAGGAAATGGAAATCACACGATCCTATTCCTTCCATTAGGATGCTCCAGAATATCAAGTTAGGCAAGCACTTGCAGATATTAGCTGAAATGACTGAATAATTACTTCACACATAAAGTACGCACTTTTCATCTGTAAATGCTGCAGACAGTGGGGTAGTAAGGCGTTGGCAGTTACTCTGATCTTGATGACAGGTTGGAGAAATGCCGAAGGACATCATGCAGCTTGTTAGCACATATGTTCGGCTCCCAGTGTCTCATATAATGAGGGCATGTGCCCATTTATGTTAACGGATGACTCAAACTTTTCTGCAGAGAAAAAGCCGTGGAGTTCAGTTAGGGGCACGATGTAGAGAGGGCTAGACTAAGAAGTGCTTTATGAACTCCAAGAATAAGTTTAAAAGAAACTCCAGCAATCGTTGTATTCGTCTCCTCTGTTTCAGATATTCCAAAAAATGCAAATTTAAAATGAGCCCAACCTTGTGTCAACTTTGACATATCAGCATATTATTCTTTTCTTTATCACTAATCCCAATAGGGTTTTTTTGTTCATTTGCTTCCAAATGTAGGGTTTCATTTGGATTTGTTAATGTAGATTTTATGAAGCCTTGATAGATTAAAGGAGCAATATGTAACTCTGACATAGGGTTGAAAATTGGCACTGCAGTCCAAATTCAAAACATTAGAGAGCGCTGTTCTCTAAATCTGAACTAGTTCGCCTGCCTGCTTCCGTCTCTGGAATCAGGCATGTGAACTGCCTGGCAAACCGAAGGGTGTCCAAAACGGCGGTGTGGAGGTGCCTTAAAACCGTTTTCCTACTCTGGTAAAAAAAAAAAAAAAAAAAACAATCTTAGAAAGATGACATACTGGCAGCTGTCATTTTAGGGTTTAATTCGGTAGATCTCGTACATATTGGTCTATTTATTAAATCAGTGTTTTAGGTAAAGTTGGAAATGACCTCCATCATCCCAAAGGGAGCATTAGGAAACTCACACCACTTATCTGATGAATAATGAACAAATAATATAGAAATATAAAACATCAGTGTCTCCTGTGATTTTCATTGCCTTAGGATTTGGTGATGTAAGTACCCTGCAGACAGAGATGTTTATATGACATATTTGTATGTATTTCATTTATATGAACTTATGTGTGCCTATGTGTTTTTTATTTTATGTAAGCAGGGTCTTTTTTTAATTAATTTCTGTCCCATTATATGGACTGTGATAAAATACCAAGCCTCATGGTACGCTCTACTTAAAAGTTTTAATTGAAATGAATTGGAAAACACCCCTTTCCTGTCTTCCTGTGAGTAATTATAAAACTATGAACAGAGAGTGAGATATAACTGCATTTTATGTGAATCACCTTGGAAACAGAGTCGTCCACAAAATGGATTTGGGATCTAAAACCTAATTAGGGACACAATCCGAACAATTAGCGCACTCTCACTTAATAAACATCAAGTAATACGCCACTTGACAATAAGAGAAATTGTGTGAGGTTTAATTTTTATCAAGTGTAATTTTCTGCCCTCATTTCACCCTTTTATTTACAGGATAATCTGAATCTACTTCTAACAGAGGAGGAGGTGTACAGCCTTTTGGAGACCTTCAAGCAGTGCAAGATTATTCCAGGTGAGTCACTGAGTCAAGGTTAGAAAATGCATTTTGTTTAAGTGTGCCAAAAGGTGGTTAGCCTTAGCTGCGCTTTGTATTAGGTGTCATTTTGTCAATGTTAACCTGATGTAAACATACTAACACAAATTTACATGGCAAGCATTCCATCTGCAATGTTAGCATCGTCCTCGAAAGCCTCTTAGCATCCTGTTAGCATTTAGCTCAAACTGCGATGCTGAAACCTGACTGTACAGCCTTACAGAGCTCCATGGCTGTGGACTGTTTGTCTTTTTTTTTTTTTGTATATCCATAAGCCATACTTAGCCTCCTTTTGTTTCTTCTTCACTTAACCTAAATCTCAAATTCCCTCATGCATAAACACCTGGTGGCACAATACTTGGAAAATGCTGACTTCACCCCCCCTCCCTTTTTTGACCCAGTCTATATGTCTTTAAAGTTTCTGAAAGAAACCGTTAGTGTCCCATTTCTGCCTTTTCCTTCTTGCACTATCCTGCACATATCCGTACATCTGTTTCCACCATGGTCTGATTCATTTGTTAGGGGACCGATGTTCTCTTAAACGTCATCTTTTTTTGTTAAGCATTAAGCATTCACCATCATCTACTTTCTTTACAGTAGATAACTACCCCGGTCTATCATGCCTATGAACCTCTAGTACCACAGTTGGCAGAGGAAACACACAACATTGGCCGGAAATATATTCAGCACACAGAGTAGTATACTGTATACATATGTTTGCTCCCTTGTATTTTTTTTTATCACATTGTTCAATGAGAGTTATTATATTATTTCATCCAAGTAGGCCTCCAAATGTGTGGTATTATTCTGCTGCTTGGATTGAGTACAATCAGTGGGAGGTGGTCTTGCCTTTGCAGAGGATGAGTCATTGTAAGTTAATTATAACTGGAAAACTACTTCAAAACTAATTAGGTCTGACGGGATGAATTGTTCCTTGCTGCTGTAGAGTCATGCCTGGTGTCCGATGAGCTGCTGCAGTACCGCCACTTTGCATCCAAACAGCTATTTGATAAGGACCTGACTGATGAGCAAGAAGAGGAAGTCTTGTCCCAGTTTGCAGCACTGGACCCCGAGAAGAAGGGTCACATTGAGTGGTCCGACTTCCTCTACTTTGAATCCCTTGCAGTATTGAGGAAGTTACGCACAGAGGTAAAGTATAAGAGTGAACCATGACCTACAGCTAAAAATGACATCTGTTATTTCATATTTTATATAATTTGTTGGTTTTCTTCCACAGATCTTTCTAATCAAAATGTGCTGATTTTAGACAGTCTGAAATAATAATTTCATTAGTAGTGAACATGCTACACATACAGTACATAGACCAGGAATATTTACAAATGCACAATCAGAATCCAAAGGACATGCACTAATGGAAAGACTCCAGAGTTAGGGGCTGCACATGGAAGAGACCCCCCAGCAGTTGGGAGGTTTGGTGCTTTACTCAAGGGCAGCTTGTTTAAGTGCAGTCCACAGAAAAGAACTGGCACCTCTCAAGCAAACAACCCAAATTCCATACTTTGGTCTGTACTGGGACTTAAACCAGCAACTCTGTGTTTTCCCAACAACAGTGTCACCAGACTGAGCTAGTGGCGCCCCTAAAACTAGAATATAAGGCCTGTGATTAAATGATTGAGAATTATTTAGGCCAAAGAAAGGTTCCCTATAAATACATTTTCCAGGTCCCTAAATTAACAGCAATCAAAATCTTAAAAGAGGACAGCAATTCATAGGGATTGAAAGAAGTATTTGCAGTCAACGTTATCTAAAAAAAACTCTGTTTTCATGTCATTTTCCCCAGAACTCACTAGTGCGCCTGTTGACTGCCAAGGAGAGAGACACCGCACGGTCAGTGTTCAAGGGCCTGGGCCTGGATAAAGACGGAGTGATCACAAGGGCAGAATGCCGCCAGGCCCAGCAGTCCTGGTTCCACAAGCTCAACAAAGACTCACAGTCTTGCAATGTGAGGTAAGCACACCAAAGGAGAGCCATCATACACTAAGAAATACATAATACAATTCAAACTTAAAACATTAGTTTAAAGACTTTCCCTATACAGAGGTCTTCTATGTCTAGGCCGAGATTAAAGGCGGATATCTATGTACAAGTCTTGCCGAATTTTGAGGAGTCAGGATCTCATCAGTATGCATCTGCAGCTGGCAAAGGAAAACACGTTTTTTCTGCTTAGGGAATAGAGACAGTGGGAAGGGCGACTGGCAGCAAAAAACAAGCTGTTCTTTTCCCATTACATATGCTTCCTCTGGTTAGGAATTACACAGCAAAAGTGTCCATTTTCATTGCTTTGCAGATGACACTTTGCTTTATTTGCCCTGTATATCAAATGGTATTACATTCAGAAAGTATTCTGTGTTTTCAGCATCAGTGTTGGTCTAAAGACAACTTGGCCATGTATCCGTGGCTGCAAATCTTCAAGAGCCAATTAAGTAATGAAGTCAGATCTGAGTTATTTTGTTAAGATCTTCTCTGCTGCCTGATTTAGTTAAAGCTCCACTCAGTGATTGAGTTACAGGTCCACTTTGATGCTGAACTATGGTTTCAAACTGAACTTTGAAACATGATAACTGTCCCATAGGACTTGGAAGGATTCTAACCAACACAAGGCCTACGTAGTAGCATCCAATCAATACAGCAACAACAATACATTTTTTTAGCTTGTGCCAATTAGACAGCTTTTCAGCATAAAGTACTACAAAGCAACTGTACACTTCCTGCTTTGCTTCAAACAACAGACCAACAAAGTTAGCAACTAGCTGGGAAACATGATGAAGCGTTTATCATATAAAAAACTGCTATTTCCCTCCCGTGTATAAGAGACCAAATAAAGAACTTAAAGAGAGTAATTAATGGACTTGCTCTTTAGTGAGATACTTAAACAACTTCATATTGAAAGAGAAGAGTTATTGCAGGTCTAATGATTGTTTACCACTTTGCTATGATTGGCACGTTGATGAATCTGCAGCCCATTTATACTGTAAATCTACACCAGCAGACTCTCTTCCAGAAGAAAGGTTTTAAATCACAACCGGAGCCAATCAACTAATTGTACTTTCCCGATGTGCTCTGTCATTTAGAAAATGTAAACTGTGAGTCAGTAAGGCTTCCACTCAGTAGCTTTTGCTGTATCACCCCAATAAAGTCAATCTCGTGTCCACATGAATGAGCTATGAAAAGTGACCTCACGTTTGCAGAAGGTTGCAGGGCTCAAGCTGTTGAGGTTTTGTCTGTAAAAAAAAACAGCAAAGCTTATTTAAGATTTGGAGATTGAGGAACAAAGTTATGGCATATTTGTTCTTCTGCACCATTTGGTGATCATCAATTAAATACCTAAAGCCTGATGTACTAAGACACCACGTACTGTATTGTTGTGGATATAAGTCACCCTGATTACAAGACAATCCTTTTTTTTTAAAGACTATTTTCTAGAATATGGCCTCAAATCTTTGCCTCCATTCAGTTAATTTTGCCTACTTTTGAGCCACTTTGCTCCCCCGTACCACTGCAGCTTTGAGTGACAGCTGGCCTCAGTCATGAGCAGCACACTCGCTTTGCAGGTAAGTGGGGCATCTACTTTGTGAACGTATATTTTCATTTAAAAGTCAAAACCCCAAATGAAAGACGATCACCCTTTTTTTCAGGTGTATTTCAAGAAAAAAACAACATCTCATATTCTGTCCATTACAGGGCAATCTTGATTCCAAGACAATAAAAGGATAGACAACGATTTATGATTCAAATAACGAAATATAAATAAATACTCCAGGTATACGCAGATTTTACAATGAACATGAATCAGGCATGAACCCACGGAAAGTTCAGGGTTTAACCACCCTGATTTCCTACAGTTTTTTTGAGCTGGTGTTAGCATTCAGCATGTAACATCTCTACATTGATTTGGACATTGAGTCATTATGATGACACTCTGGGGCACGTCTGTAAAAAAAAATGCTAATGCTGCACACTGTCTGACATGTTGCTAGTCTCTTGAGTTACTTAAAGTGCCCTTGAAATGAAAAATAAATGTTCCTGGTTTTAATGCAGATCTCTGTGTTAAATGTAATTTATCTGCCATTATCTGCCAAATATATTTCAATGAAGCATTATCTAAGTAATTGCATCAAAATAACCGTATTTTCTCTTCCTGTAAAACGTTATAAATGTCTGATGACTGCACTCAGGTGCTAATCAAAAAGCTCCAATCAGATCCAATCAAATTCATCCCAACATTGTGTCCCTCTTCTCTTTTGTGATTGGTTCTCTCCCGTATCATGAGGCAGCTACATACTCTCAAAGTTCTGTTTCACGGTAACTTCAAAAGTAAATATTATTACTGTGATTTCAAATTTGGAAAATCAATGAAGAATGAAGAGCAGACGGGTCTGCTGGCAGAATGCAATAAAACAAATAGTGAAACACAAAAACGACTTGAATGGAGCAATACAATGATCTTCCCTTTATCACGTCCAATATAGTCATGTCTACAAGAGCTATTTAAAAGAACTGAAAAATAACAAATAAATGTTGCTTCTTCTCATAGTAGATGCACGAACATTTTACGTTTTCAATAATGTCTTCGGTACTTCTACTCATGTCGCAGGTACTTAGTTATTGTCAGTTTGTGTTTAGTGAGACAGAAGTCTTGCAGTTGCTGTATTGTCAGATATGAGATTGATGGTGTTGATTGCTTTGCTTGAAAATCCATTGAACTGTTGTTTTTTTTATATTGTTTTTTTTGTTGGAGGCTCCTCAGGTAGACTCAGCACAGATCAATCAATGTTCAACACCTAAAATTGCTACAGGGTATAGACACAATAGCTTCAACATATGTACAGTGCAGGGCAATCTAATACAACAGCTCTGCATCAAACACTACCACTGTGCCTTTTTTTTGACACTGGATCAAAGGAGACACTTTATAACGCAATCTGGTGAAACTTCACCACAAAGAATAGCCTGGCCGTAGAGATGAATCGACTCCTCTTTTATAAAAATTGTAATGAAATCCAAAACCTAACAACCATCAGAAAGCTGTTTTCCTTGATGCTTTTTGTGCTGGATTTCACTAGACAGCTGTTGTTTTCATGTGTTCCATCCTGTTGCCTTGATTCTAAACATTGTAAAGGCAGAAAATGCCAGAATTATTAACACTCAACGTTGCACAACGAATGAGATGCTAATAAATAAATAAAACCTCACTGCACACTTATCAGTTTTACACGCCAGACAGACCTCATCAGAGTGATAATGAAAGGGAAATAAGCTCTGATTGACTCTGAGGTTGTATTTATATGTGCTCACTGTGTATTGGCTGAATATGTGTTCAGATCCTCTCATGCTGAAACATAAATACAGAGTGAACTTTGTGCTTTAAAAATGTGGGTCTTCACAATACTTTTCACTACTGTTCTGTGTTTACTGTTTGTTTATTATATGTGTGCATGTGTTTCATTACTGCTTATAACCTCCTCTGCTGTGAAATCTCACCTGCTCTACCATATCATTCCTCTCACCTATCCAACACATGGCATTCCCAACAGACTCATGGGACTCTGCTCTCCTATTAATTGTGGGTGAGTGTGACTCGGCACTGCATGGCGTCTCTCCTTTTCCCCAAATCAACATCATCAGGCATGCTGCAATCCTCAAGTATTCTTAGACTTTCTCTCAATTTTGATTTGATTCGGCATAAACGTAGCACTTCCTCTTGAAAAGTAAAGAGCCCTCTTAACCCCAAACTGGAACTGTTTCTGATCATGCAGCAATGACGGATGCATGCATCATTGAATGGAGGGTTTATGAGGTGAATGGGAGCCCTACACATTATCAGGTCTTGGTTTTCTGAGGCATGAATAAGATTCCGGCTGGCCTCTCATTACAGGGATTAAACGAAAGCCTTTTTGTTCTCTTTAGGGAAGCTCCTCTGAATAGCCCATTTATCACTGTAAGAGGATGCAGTAGGGCAGAAGGTTTTGAGTGTTCGCACTGCGCTCATAAGGTCCACACATAACGCTAAAATACAGCCTCACTCAAGCTCATCAAAAAGCAGATATCAAATGAGTGGGAAAAAAAACTCCTCCTCTCTCTTTGATCGCTGAATTATAGACATTCACGAACCACAGTGTGAGAGTGAAATGAAGCTTTAAATGTGGCATCAGTCAGAAGGTTCAAATCAGGTAGCGCATTAAGGTATCTTAATGTGCTCATCTGCTGCCTCCATTACTGCACTGGCAGTTGGGAACTGAAAATAATTAAAGTGACGTTGAAAGATGATGCTTGGGAGATGTTTGGGTTAATCACTGTTGGCAGTCGCCATCTCAGACAGATGACCGTCTGTAGGACTGTGAAGGTAACAGGATATGAAGGTAAAAACACATTGTATTCTGTGCAATATCAACTTTATGGAAATTATGGTAGAAAACTCTTCAGTGTAGCTAATCGCCTCAAATAATGAAGAAATTCACTTAAACTTGTGGTTCAAAACAATGGGTCCTAATCTGTTTTTCATTGGAGCCCACCCCTACTTGAGTCTAAGAAAAGCTGAGACAAAGGAGAGGGGAAAGTGCTTCATTTAGCATCAGTTCAAGTATTTGCATTGATAATAATCTCTTTTCTTGTATAAGATTAACAATTATTTTGAGCCAACACACGTGTTCTTACCAAAACACCTTTTTGTTTGATTTTAGTTAAAATGTGCAAATCTAATTTTGATGGCTTGAGCCACCCCAAGATATTTGGCGCCCCCAGAGGGGCTTGGCCCCCAGGTTGGGATAAATGGTTAAAATAATCAAACTCTTAAAATTATTTTTAAATTTGGACAGGTGCATACTTAAATAAAACCTGAAACACATATTGCGAATTTACATTTTGATAAAAAAGTTATAGAGTACCAAGCTAGCAAGATATTGGCTTGACATTTTCCTTATAACAAAAAACAAAATAACGTTATTTTTTTCCCTTTTTTTGGCCCAACAAATGCATTGACCCTTCATTGATTGTTGTTGTAGCCGAATATCTAACTTGTACTTTTCTGTGTGTTTTGAATTCTGTGTCCCTTGTTACAGTATAAGTCATGTTGGCCCCATATGTGAGAGCAGTCCTGCCAGCTCTGGAAGTGAACGGAGCAAGACTGATGACAGCAGGTTTGTCCTCTCTTTATTTCTTTGACCCCTCATTTTGGGGCAAAATGTTATTGAACAGTACCTTAGTATAAAACAGCCTTGCAGTAAAGAGTAATTGGTGAAGACTCTCTTTGCCAGCAGCTTCCTATCAGTCTTACAGTTTACATAACCGTGTTCACCCTGTTTGAAAGAGCCAGACTTTTCCCCTGGACCAGCCTAAATATGACTCCTGTGACCGAGACGGAGTTCTCCATTGTGCAAAGGCAGTAAATATTTCATTGGCAGCCACTATTGAATACATTTCAAGTTTAGCATTGCAATAAGACTCCAGTAGCCTATTGACATCTCCTTTACCCCTGCAGATGACCTGAATCTCCCTTTCTATCTGTAGCCAGATAATGGAGACAAATCCTCTTTGGCATATCATTACTTCTGAGACTTTACTTCATGCCCCATTACAAGAATTTGCAATAATTGAAGCTAATGCCCCAGCACTACAGCCAGCCATCCACAGGGAACCACAATTACAGAGAGCTACACAAGAGAGTCTTATTACTGTAAGTTGAATAATAATTAGCATTAACATGCTTTGAAAGAGGCCTGACAAACACTTTTGTTTTTATAAATGAATTTTTTCAAGGCTGAGTGAGGAAAATAAAGCAAAAGTGAAGCCAAATACTTACTCTGATGATATAAGCAAGTCAAGTATGTGCTTGATGACTCGATTGTTCTGTAAGGTGGCTTATTCTGACCCTAACCCTTAAATACCACTTTGAATGAACCTTTTCCTCCTGCACAGCCATAAATCAAACATTTATTCAAATTTGTTTACCAAATTTTAAAATACAGCTGTTTAGAGTAGACTTTAGTGAATATAACGCAGAATTAGTAAACAGTAAAATTTGATGTTGGGGACATTTCTTCAGCCTTGAATAAATGCACATTTCTGGGGAGAAAAAGTATGGTGTATACAATTGACTTTAAAATCGTATTATTCAGCTGCAGTGTTTATTGTTATTTAGGAACAAGTCACAAAGTGCAGACTGTGGCTCATTGATGAATCTTTAATAGCGTATGCAACACAATAGAGCTCTAAGCCACAGAGGAATAACATATAGAAGGCTTCGGCTGTCGAGGCTTTGGGACGCTTAACTCAGAGTTCGTTTTGGTATTACTTAAAATATAGAAACACTACAAACTATTGTTAAACAAGCCATAGCCTTTTTTCCTAATTTTTTCAAGTGTTTTTCACTTGTTAGTAAAAACCTCTCTGTATTCGACAGGCCAGTGACCTGGGCAGACTTTTTAAGGGAGAGCGCCATCTATATCGTGGCTGCGAGGCCCAATAGTTCTGCCATGCACGTCCGCCTGCCTCTATAGTCCAGGAGCCTCTACTACACCCAGCAGAGAGAAGGAGAGAGATAGAGGGTGAGCCCTATAGAGTCTACAGAAGAGTGGAGGAGGGTATACGTGATTGCACGGTGACGTAGGGACGGCAAGCGAAGGAACAGGATGAAGCACTGAGAGACAGCAGATCAAGCCATCGACAGAATCTCTCCTCCTCTGCGATACCTTATACCCACAACACTGACAACACACACACACACACACGCTGACTGACACACACGTCGCAAGTGACAGCAGCTGTCACAGGACCAAACTCGAAATCTGACGGCTTCCTACAAATATGAGAGAGATAGGAAGACAACCACCTACTCATGAATAGTCAGTCAGTTCTAAAAGTTTTGAGAGCAAAAATCATGCACACTATCACACAAATTTAAACTCTGTATTTAACAACAAATACTGCACTCTGTGCCCCTCTGACTTCATAACACACCTCTCTATGTGGGTACATTCACGTGGCACTTTATTATTTCTAGCATTCATTCCTTTTGGCCTCATCTTGTCCTAATTATAGTTACATGCTGCTGTAATGGGATTGTGTTATTCGCATTCAAAGTTGTTATTCACACTACACAGAGGCACATGTAAAGTCATTATTTGTACTGTTTGAAACATGGATAGGCTTTCTGGAGGAGATGAACCCTGCAGCTGCCATTATCAGAACATTCTGTATACCAAACAGGAATGAAAGCTATCCGCGTACATATTATAAGAACTGCAATTCATCCTAGTATAAATTATTATTATGCATTAAAAGCAGTATTTATTCCTGTATCCACTGATATATCCCTTTCCTCCCATTCTCATTCAAGAATCTATGTTCCTCTGAAGTACTAACTGTGAGAAAGGATGTGAAGTGAATGTTAATGAAAGCTAACCCATTAATCAATGTGTATATATACTGCCATATAGTACATTTTGTCCCTGTTGTACTCAGAGCTGCACATAGACAAGGTGGAAACATCCGCCCTCTGGTTCTGGTGTCATTATTTGCACTGAGCTGGAGATGGACTACTGTTTGACATAATCACTTTAATGATATACTGAAGGGCAGTGGAAGATGTGGTGCAAACACATGCCTTTTGTTGATATACTGAAGCAATGTTTAAGAATTGCGGCTGGAAGTCTATGTTACAGTTTATACAAGTTAAATGCACATAAACCTGCTCATAGAATCACTGGAAACATACTGTAACAACTAGAACTTCATTAAGGGTCGATGAGTTGTATTGAAGGCTCCGCCATGATGTGTATAAAGGATGTTTATGACATGGTTGATGATGGTCTGAGGGATATGTCACAGTGCTGAAATAAATGCATGGCATTTACTCTCCTTCAAGAGAATCGGGTTGTGTGTTATTTCTCCTTTTATTGTTTCTCCAATGCAATTGATAATAAAGAAATAAACAAATTAAAATCAAGCATTAAACATACAGTAGCTATGTTCAATATGGTTGAAATGAATCACAAAAGGAATGAATATTGATATGAATATATATGTGTTGTATTGACAGCATGAGAAACATATATTTTAAATGTATGAAAACTTGCATATGAAATGATTTAATTGAGGTTGATGATGAAAATGATCATTTGATTTAAAGGGGACATATTATGAAAAAAATCCACTTTCACAGTGTATTTGAACATTTATTAAGGTAATCTGAGTGTCTAGCGAAGGAGTGATGTCTACTAAGTAAACTCAGGGGGGGCTCATTGCATTTAAAGAGACACACACACCAAAACGGAGCGTTCTGAGAGAGCTGGTTTATACAGGGTCACAAACCTCCTCTGGTGCTTGATTCATGTTATATTTTGACCAAAGCACAGCACAGATGTTTCATTTAGACCACAGGGGACTGTTTGCAAAGGTGGAAAAGGGGGATAATATGTCCTCTTTAACATTCAGCCCATAATTACCTCTTGCCAAGAAATTTCTACATGACTGCAGGCCTAATTATTATATATTATATTATATTATATGGAGATGGTTTATTAAAACTAGTTTCTTTCAGGTTTTTCATTCAACTGTTTCAAACTATAAACATATCCTCATCCTTATTTGTTGGACTCCTACGTAGCTAATTAAGCTAATTTAGTGGTTTAGTAAAATGAAGACCAACTCCACACCTCTATGTGTAAGAGGTGTGGAATAACTCTGACCAAACATGAAGTCTGACATGTAACAAATTATTCATCTTTAAAAACTCTTATTTTATTGTCTTCTAAACATCTTATCAGCTGATAAGGATCTTTGTAGCCATCATGTGGGTGTTCTGTTAGAAAGACAATAAGCTAAAGAAATGAAAAAGTGAGATCCAAAGGCCATTTTCACTTGAGTTTGAGGTTAAACTAGACCAATGATGCAAATTCACTAGGATAAAAAGGAAAAACTTGAATTTGTATGGGACTGAATGAGACTGGGGAAAAAGGACATTTTTAAAATGTGCAATCGTTATCATTGAAATGCATATATGTCCATATGCTAGACTGCAAAGTTACCATGCTTGATTGGACAACTTGAAAGAGCTAACCCTGACTCTGGGGCTGGAGATAAGTGAACAGTCAATTAAACATGCAGAAAAAAAACAGCATTAGGTTTACACATTTAAAACTCGGAAAGTTAACAGCTCCCACACCAATGATCTTTTAGTTACTGAAGCAGAAAAAAAAGACATCAAAGTACTTTAAAATACACTGAAAAAGTTCTACAATGTGAAATGGCTTTTACTGAATACATTACCTTTATAAACTTTAATAGGCCTACAGTACAGTATAGGTGTCAAGAGCGTTGTAGCACAGTCAGATGAGGGTCTGCTTAAACTTATATTCATAGGATGTAACCTTGGCTCTCACTGTATTACAGCCACCTGTCTACCACGAAAATGAAAAGGATTGTCTCTCATACCACCCAAAAGGTCACACTCACTCTTCAGGTATGCAGGCTGTAACGGAAATAGTGGTTTGAAAGACTCACCCTCCAAAGGTTTGCCAGGCTTTCAGAAGGAAAATGGAATACTTGTATGGTCAGACAGCGTAGCTATGAAGCATGTTTAGTGCCCCGAAGCTTGTGTTTCTTTTTTATCTGTCAGTAAAACCAGAAATAGCCCCTGCTGAGTCCAGTGGCAGCATCCCCCTGAATGTTTAACTGAAGGTCAACAGTATGAAGGGGGGAGACAGAGACATGCTGTGGCAAGATAAAGACTCACAGAAGCAAAACAGGAAATAGAGATAAAAAGACACAAAGGATGAGGGAGTGTGTGTGGGAGGGAAATGGTTTAGATGAGGATGTTATGTAATTGTTTCGTAACAGATTCAATGATGGTGATCTTGACCCGGCTAATTGCTACTTTAAATTCTGAGTCAAATGTGAAACTTGAGCTCTGAATTAGTCCAAGGTTGTCCCGCCCAAATTGCCTCACAAATTACCGGTACTTGGCTGATGGGAAAGATATAGTTGTAAGCCCTGTGATGCTGATGAGAAAAGCCCTGAGATGCAGCCTTCATGTCTTTTGAGACAATCAGCTTATGAAAAAGACCTTATATCTCCCAACAAAAGCCTGTCTCGCTTTAAAGCGCTGAAACAAAGAGTTGAAAAAGTGCTGAAAAGAAAGCAGCTTTGCCAGTTTAAGGTGCCAATTAAAGGTTCTATGTCTTTTAAATATAAAATAGCTGCAAATAAAGCAGTAAAAGCCATTACAATTCTTCTGTTTCTTCTGTCATTAAAAAAAATTATCTGTATGAATCCCTTTGTGCTAAGATTGAGATACTGAAAGAAGCAAACAAGTCAATATCGTGTTAATGGTAACTTTGCAATTGGCAAACCGATTGGTGCAACTAGCAGTACCTCAGGCGTTATAACAAAATGATGTCGTGAGGATATTTAGGGAGCTTTCACTTGGGGATATTTTTCAATCTTTAAATTGTACCATAAAAATAAAGTCTGTCAAGAATTTTTGAAAACGTTTTTTACAGTGCATTATTTGTTTCAGTCACCTTTTGCACAATTCTTCAGTCTTTGAAATCTGTTGTTCAAGGCAGAAAATAACAATTTCATACAAAAAGAGATATATCTAGCAACTGTCAAGCTTCAACTTTAAGATTGATTTGATCAAAAGACGACCTGCAAGTCAAAGTGTCCTTGGACAATATACAGGTTCCTGAAATTGTTCCTTCAGTATGATTGTGTGTTTAACTGTTGACATATATGTGGCCATATAAATACAATCTATTTACCATGACCTGTGCTACAGCTCAGTTGGTAGAGTCGGTCGTCTCCTAACTGGAAGGTCAGGGGGTTCGATCCCCAGCTCCTGCAACCACATGTCCAATCTGTCCTTGAGAAAGACACTTAACCCCAAGTTTCTCCCGCTGCTTCGTCTGTGGCGTATGTGTTCGAATGGATTAGTTACTTCTGGTGGTCACTTTACATAGAAACCTCTGTTATCAGTGTGTGGATGGGCGTGAATTGGTAGGTGTGACCTGCAGTGTAGTAGTCAGACGACTAAGGGCAGACAGTTTTTATGTAACTTTGTTTTGTATAAACAAGGAGTTAAGCTGCAGTGGTGAGTATGACTCAATTTGATGGCAGTATTAGAGGAACCAACCAAACATGTTGTTCCAGTTCATTTATATATTAACCATAGAAAATACTGACAGGTTACACAGCAAGTTGGATGAAAGCACAGGTATTCGTCACCTCCAAGGCATTTCTGTCGCACCTCTGATGGTTGCAGTGGGCCAGCCGTAGAGTCTTCAGCTGGCCCACTGCAACCATCCCAGAACATCTCTGGGCGGTGGGGCAGCAGTAGGGACGTCTCCCTACCTCTCCCTGGGGCTTGCCCTAAGATCCTTGGTTCCAAGTTGCAATCAAGCAATGTGAAACTTGTAGATAAAAACCCAGCTAAAATGCGCAATTGAAGCTGCATAATAGATTGCTATGTTTTCAAGATGTCAAAACACTAAAATAAAGAATGACAATGAATAAATCATATCAACACATTTTCTCATTTAGCTAAAGTCTGAGAAAGTAATTTTTATGTTCCATGCAACTTAAACACTTTAATTAACCCCAGATAATGTTGCAATGGATGACATGTTATTACTATGATCCTGGTCAGGTTAGTTTGAAGCATTTACAAACACATACACTTGCTGCTGTACACTCATTTGGGCAATTGATGAGTATTAATCTGCCACTAACAGAGTGCACAATGAATTCCTGTTTTTGTACTACAGAACTGAGCCTTTCTAAATAAATAGACTTCTTGTCAGTTTCCTGCTATTACATTTGTGTCCTCATTAGGAAACAATGAGCTTCGGGATACAGGTTGTGTTGCAATGTAGAAAGACTTACATCTGTGTTTATGGTCTTTAAAAAAGAATTTAAAAAAAACACAGAAAGCCAAATGTATCCCTTATGCCCAGATGAAACGTGGTCCTATTCCACAATGTACTAATTTTATCACTAAAACACAGTGTTACTCTGTTTCCTTTTACAGAGAAAGAAGTGCACACAAACAGGTGTGTTTGAGTGTGTTGCATGCACAGATGTGATCATGTTAGAGTGCCAAGGCAACAAGTGTGAGTCTGAGTCATCATCCCCCCTGTGTAATCCAGAGGAGCTCAGAGTAAAGGTTATCTGGCATGTCCTACAGAGAGTATATCAAGGCCAGCTGCTGGCTGAGGTGTGGTGCAGTGTCTGTGATGGCTTCACTCAGCAGGAAGAGGAATTGGTAAACAACAGTGGCAGAGTGGTCATTGCTCTTGGGCAGTGATGCCAGAATGGAGCCAAGATAAAATGTCAGCACATCACTCACATCGTGGAGTTCATCATGAGGTCTGTAAGCCAACACAGGATTTCTGACAAGACTGTGAGAGACGTGTTTGAAATTTAGCTACAGCTTTTTTTCGTTATGAGTGGTCAAAGATGACATTCAGGTTTTCTGTAGAGACAGAAAAAATGTTTTAAAAAATGTGTTTGATATGAGAAGAAATCTACATGGATATAGATAGAGATGGATAGGAAGAAAGAGAGTAGTAGTTTAAATGGATGAAACAAAAGAAAAGGGAGGGTTTAACGTCTTAGAAAGATCCATAATCAGGGATTACCCAGCCCTATCTCACTCTTTGTTCTTTCATTGCCATCAGATTTTCAGTCCATGAGTACAACCAACCTGCCATACCATCCAACTCTGTATACCCAATCCATTTTTAAATCCACCCACAAGTGCAGGCAAAAACATCACATCCCACCTCCACCCGCCAGGCTTACTCCTTCACTGGAGCCCACTCAGTCTCCTAAACTGATGTGAGCCATTACAGGCGTCTGGTTCTTGGACAGTCGTCATTCATGGTCTGGTTTCTGGTTTTTAAAACTTGAATTTGATGAAATATAGTGGTGCTCTTGTGAAGTTATTGGCTTCCTCTTATCTGCATGAAAACATACAAATGTAAATTGTTGCATCACGCAATATAATTCAAGTTTTCCTTTTGAAAAGATGTCATCAGAGGAGATACCAACACAATTAGATTGGTATTAGAAGGCATAAAGGCTGTGAAGGGATAAATTAAATCTCTGTAATTGAACACCCAGTGTGTGCCAGAATCTGTGTACAGCAATCAACTGTGACAATGCTTATAATTTGGGGCTGTGTCTGCTGTGACATTCCTGCTAATAGAGCCCTATTAACTTTAGATCCTTCTGTTTTTAAATGGTCCAGTAAAATCTAACCTTCATCTCTGCTGGACACTTTTTTAATGTAGCTCCTCGTTATGTTCCAAAGCCTCCAGCATCCGCTGCCCCTCTGTGTCTGGAGGCCGTTGAGTGCTGTTAGGGGGTCACATTATTAGCTCCATTAAATCTGTGTGCAAGTTTGACTTGAAATAACTGCTCTAGTTAGGGAATGGTTGCAAAGGGACAAAACAAAGATGAAAAGATTTTCTTCAGCATGTGGTGCAGGTGATCATGGGTCTGCTGACAGAAAATCGGTTGCAGTTACAAGGTGCTGAACTGTATCCCTCAATGTGAAAGAACTAAAGACTCTGGAAATACAAGTTACCCTTACTATCAGAGCAGCTATGAAAGCTGGTGTAACGAAAGATAATTAAAACACATACCTTTCTAAGTTCCTAAGTGCTCTGCCTGTTTTTAATGAGTAAGAACTTGAAAATGTTAAGTATGTACAAAGAGGATATATTTCAAACTAGTCTAGCACAGTTATACTAATGACATTGATCATTGCTGACTCCATTGGGTGTGTCTCTTGCAGAGCTCTGATATTCTGAATTTTGGATCATTTATATGACAAACACGTACAACTAGACTGGAAGATAGTAGCTGATAATGCTTATAATTACCTGCACCTTTC
Organism: Tautogolabrus adspersus; assembly: GCA_020745685.1. Classification (NCBI taxonomy): domain Eukaryota; kingdom Metazoa; phylum Chordata; class Actinopteri; order Labriformes; family Labridae; genus Tautogolabrus; species Tautogolabrus adspersus. Next base: position 8,486,711 of record CM036549.1, on the reverse strand, counting down.
TTACAATTTAACCCTCCTATTGTCTTCCCATTAAATGCGCACCTGTTGTCCTCCCGGGTCAAATTGACCCGTTCTGTTTTGACTGCTTATAAAGCATGAGGTATAAAATGATCACCAAATTTTTTTGTTTCACCTTTTTAGTGAACTTGTTTCCAACACATTAACATGAATTTTTCAATATTTTTTTGTAATTTATGGTGTGATAGACCTCATTTACATAAAATGATACCTCATTTTTGAGTAAAAAAAAGCAGAAATTCTGAATTTTTTTCACTATGGTTATGATCAGAGGCACAAAAGTAGATGGAATATCACAGACTGGTATATGTCAAAATTTAGACATGATATTGTTTTGAAACCATTTCAATTTTTTGAATGGCAGCAAATAGTCACACCTGTTGTCCTCCCGGGTCAAATTGACCCGTCTAGTTTGACTGCTTATAAAGCATATAGTGTAAAATGATCACCAAATTTTTTTGTTTCACCTTCTTAGTGAACTTGTTTCCAACACATTAACATGAATTTTAAACTTATTTTTTGTAATTTATGGTGTGATAGACCTCATTTACATGAAATTATACCTAATTTTGGAGTAAAAAAAAAGCAGAAATTCTGAATTATTTTCACTATGGTTATGATCAGAGGCACAAAAGTAGATGGAATATCACAGACTGGTATATGTCAAAATGTAGACAGGATATTGTTTTGAAACCATTTCAATTTTTTGAATGGCAGCAAATAGTCACACCTGGGTCTAGTTCTAGTACTGTTTATAAAGCATATAGTGTTAAATGATCACACCATTCTGTGTTCCATACTTTTAGCCAACTTCAGTCCAACTCATTACCACATATTTTAAACATCTTTTACACCTCATAAAACTGAATCAAAATAAGCAGAAATTATTAGTTATTTTGGACAACCACTTACTGGTATGTGACAAACATTAGCCAGGATATACCCAGTTCAAAGTTGACTGATGCAATTGTAGTCATAAATAAGAGAGAGCAAACAAATATGATTTTCAAAGCACAATACTTCTTGCAAAAGTTCTCCAAAACTATTTTGAACTGTTAAAGAATTATACAATAAACAGAGAAACTGTGTGCGTGTGTGCAACTTCATCATAATATAAAACAACAGAAAAACAGTATGTGTGTGGGTGTGTGTGTGTGTGTGTCTGTGTGTGTGTGTGTATGTGTCTGTGTGTGTGTGCGTGCATGTGTGTGTGTGTGTGCATGTGCGTCTGCATGAAATCAATTTTACATATCTGTAGCTTTGAAGTTGTGCCTGTCTGTGTCTGCGTGCATTGTGCTGGAAGGTGCGTGGCATATCAAATGTCAACATGTACTGTACAAGTGTGTAGCTAGTTTGTTGTCTTGAGGCCCAATGCAGTGCAATTCCCAATGGTGTGTGTGTGTGTGTGTGTGTGTGTGTGTGTGTGTGTGTGTGTGTGTGTGCGTGTGTGTTTGTGTTTGTGTGCGTGTGTGTGTGTGCGTGTGTGTGTATTTGTAGCCCCATGTAGGTAAATAAGAAGTTCTGATGAAATCAGGTTTACACAGCTGTAGCTTTGATGTGTGTGTGTGTGTGTGTGTGTGTGTGTGTGTGTGTGTGTGTGTGTGTGTGTGTGTGTGTATGTGTGTGTGTGTGTGTGTGCGTGTGTGTGTGTGTGCGTGCATCTGCATCTGTAGTCCCATGTAGGTAAATAAGAAGTTTTGATGAAATCAAGTTTACATATCTGTAGCTTTGAAGTTGTGCCTGTCTGTGTCTGCGTGTGCACGCGTGTGTGTGCGTGCGTGTGCGTGTGTGTGCGTGTGTGTGTGTGCGCGTGTGCAGTAGAGGTCATTTTGTGTGTCTGAGTGTGTGTGTATGTTCATTGTGCTGGAAGGTGCGTGGCATATCAAATATCAACATGTACTGTACAAGTGTGTAGCTAGTTTATTGTCTTGAGGCCCAATGCAGTGCAATTCCCAATGGTGTGTGTGTGTGTGTGGGGGCGTGTGCGTGTGTGTGTGTGTGTGTGTGGGGGTGTGTGGGTGTGCGTGTGTGCGTGTGTATTTTTTGGCCCCATGTAGCTAGATCAGAAGTTATGATGAAATCAGGTTTACCCCGCTGTAGCTTTGATGTGTGTGTGTGTGTGTGTGTGTGTGTGTATGTGTGTGTGTGCATCTGTGTGTTTGTGTGTGTGTACTTGTGTGTGTGCGTGTGTGTGTGCGTGTGTGTGTTTGTAGCCCCATGTAGGTAGATCAGAAGTTTTGATGAAATCAGGTGTTCACAGCTGTAGCGTTGGTGTGTATGTGCGTGTGTGTGTGTGTGCGTGTGTGTGTGTGTGTGTATGTGTGCATGTGTGTGTGTGTGTGTGTGTGTGTGTGTGTGTGTTAGTGGTCATTTTGTGTGTCTGTGTGTGTGTGTGTGTATGTTCATTGTGCTGGAAAGCGCAATAGTGTGACCCATTGCACCACTAAATATGTTCGGGTCAAATTGACCCGGGAAGACAACAGGTGCTATAAATTTTAATTAAACACACATAATTTAATAAAAATAGTCATAATTAATTTTACTTGCAAAGACCATAGTAGGGGACCATCCATGTCATTTTCAGGCAATTATATTGAAGAAAACCAAAGTTATGACAAAATAACTTTTCAAAACGGGTCAAATTGACCCGAAGACGATAGGAGGGTTAAATCCAGATTATTAACTGACAGGAGCACTGGACCATTAGCAGTGCTGCTTGGAACAACAGTTACTACGACAGCTGTATGAGGTCTGGCACTTAAAGCAATGAGCTGCGTTTCATGATGAGTTGTGATTTGCTGCATCATTTCACCCTCTATAGAGCTTGATAATTGAGGCATTACAACACTTGAGGTAAACAAAGTGTGGCCTTGAAGATGACCTGAAAAAGGCAGGCTGTCAAATGCATTGCACTGCATATGACCCTATGATGAGCAGACTTATTAAAGGAAGTTCTGCGAAAATCAATCAATCAATTAATCACTCATTCAATCAGTTTTTGTTTTTGAGATACTTAAAAAAGAGCAGGTAAAGACGTAACTCTTAAACAAAAATTACAGAGACCCAACATATCAACCATGAGCAAGCTTGATAACATTTGGCAACAGTAGCAAGAAACAACTTTTTTTAACAGGCAGAAATGTTGAATAGAACCATGCGCATGGTGAGCAGCATCTGCTGCTGGCTGGGCAGAGAAGAGGTACATGTAGATGAAGACAGCGAAAGATTGGAAAGAGCCAAAAATCAGACAAAAGAAGAAGAGCAATAACAACTAACAAATAAAAGTACAAACTGATGGCTACAAGATCTATTGTGCTTTCTTTTTTCTATCAGCTTCTATCAACTGTTGGCATGACTTTTGGAACAACAGGTACAAACAAAAACGTCCTTGTTTCTCATTACCAACCAGACCAATGATGCAGTATGTTTTTTTTAAGGTGTACTTTACTTTACACTTTATATTAATCGGAATTAGGTTTATGCCATGTTGGTTTATGCATATAAAAAAGGGTCTGTGTTATTGGTGCATTGAATAAAACATAATAATACAAGTGAACAGCACTGTCAAGAAACTTAAATCATGTAAATTGAAAATATGAATATGAATAGGCTATATAGGCCTAGGTTATTGTGTATGTTAAGGCCTATCTGTTTATCCTATTATTTTATTGACCTATGCCAAATATATAGGCCTAGGCCTAAACTAAACCAGCCTGGGCCATTTAGCTGGATACTGTTTATGTCAGTCTTTGTAGTAGGCCTATATATTTCTAGAAAGTCATAAAAAGTTTACTTAAATTGGTCTATTTAAGATATAAAAAACAGATTTTTACAACTTTGAAACATATGAATTCGAATTTAACAAGTTTTACCAAACAAAAAGGCATCTAATGAAACGTAACATCACAATTTAATCTCACAAATTTATCGCTTCATATCTTTCAGCCTACTGTAGCCTATATTTCACTGTTCTTGACTCACGCTTCCATCTAGTGTTAACTAAGTAAAATTACATTTCCCACAACAGAGGACTTCAACTTTTATAATAATGTTAATAATACTAATACTTCATTAATGATTACGCGATGATTAAGTGGGAAGTTTATAGTGGTTTATTCAGTTGAAATAACGTGCTCACAATATCTTAGCAGATCTACTGCGCGTGCGCGAACCAGGGGGCGGGTTTGTTTTGCATGACGACATGTTTTGTTTTCTGTTCATTATATGGGGTTCCTGAGCTAACAACACGGACAGCTGTGACTATAAAATATCCCCAGGTAAAAACGAGAATGACTGCTACAGAAGTCTGTTCTTAGTCAGTGTTTTTACTGCTTGATTGGTAGCTCTTAAATGTTGTAGTCATTAGCACTGTTTGGTTAACAAGACCTCCAACCGGCTACATGACACAGTGATGCTAGCTACTACCTAACGCTATAGCTTTGGTGAATAGCTAGCTCTTATTTTACAGTACTCAGGTACAAATGGCTGAAATTAAATTAGTTTCCTGCCTTCCACTTAGTTTACTTGAATCAAGATACAACCTCAAAAGAGTCAGAAACAAAGCTTATTATCGTGAACATCAAGTTTTAAGGTGAGCTAACGTAACGTTAGCCTCGGGGGTCACTATCTTTGATAGGTAATGTCAGCATCAGTGACAACGTAAGAAAAGTTTACTTGAAGTCGTTCGTAGCTTTGCACTACGTAATGCGTATATCTGTGTTGCATAATGTTACATTGGGTTTATATAGTTATCCCATTCTGACTATTCCTGGAAACAGTTCTTTACGCAAAAGGAATTGACCCTGACTGAAGTTTTACGTATTCTGTGTCTGCCAGCCATAGACTGTACAGTTTGAATTCGAGATTTCAGGATAGTATTTCGCACATTAACCTGATTCAGACAAGGATAGCATACTGAAGTTTGCCGTATTAATGGCACGTGCAACAACAACATAACCACCAAGAGTTAAGTTACAAGTGTAGAGAAAAAAAAAAGTTGCTTTCAACAACATATTATAATCTAATGTGTCTTTTCATTGTCATCTCTGTTGGTTTCAATTCATTTCACAACATCATGTAACTGAATTTGCACAACCAGCCGGGAAATAGGTAATCCATTAATCTGTGTGCCTTTATTTTCCAAGGTTATGTTATTGTTGCTTAATTGTGCAGTGACGTGCAAGTTTACAAAATGATTAGGTGTATAGATGTTGATTGTTAAACAGTGCATCCAAGACGAGGCTTTGCAAACATGTTTTTATACTGTAGTGAAATTACGTTTTAAAGGCACCTAAACACAATGGTATATTGGTTTAATAACTTTGAAGACACATTTAAAATTAGTTTGTTGTTGCTTTTAGCTTGACACATGAAGTATTAACTCTAACAACTCAGGCACGCGTGATGTTGTTAAATGTTCTTCTTCATTGCTATCCAGATCCTATACTAAAGGCATTATTTTACGCCCCTATGTGTGGAGTACACATTTTCCATGCCTTTCATCATGGATCTAACCCCTGCTGCTTGTACTTTGCTACATGCACATTTAAGTTAACCTATTCCTCTTTTGCACTCATTGTTAATCATTATAGAGAGGAATTTTAGTGTCTGTGGGGTAAGACTTTGATCTTATTTGAGTGATGAGGTCCTTCACAATAACTATTGTTGCCCGTAGCAGCTAGTAATGATTAATGACCTTATTGGAAACATGTCAGATACTGTGAAGTCTTTTTTTAAGTTTCTTGTTGGCCTTAAACTCCTTCTTACAGTGACCTTGTACTGGTGTACAAGAAGACAAAGCCATGGGGAATACAAGCAGTGAGAGGGCTGCCATGGGCCAGGGGGAGAAGGCTCAGCGGAGGGATAGCCGAGGAAACAAGGAGGGAGAGAGGCCAAAAATCCTGATGGACAGCCCAGAGGATGCAGATATTTTTCATGCTGAAGACATGAAGGTAAGTTCTTCTACTGTCTAATGTCAAGGTTATTATTTACCAACATAGTCCTGTCTGTTGACCTTTAAACATAGGGTTAAATAATTATTGTTGTTGTATGGATATTTTAGGCTCCTTTAGAGAAAGAAGAGTTCCTTGCATGGCAGCAAGACTTGGAAGCCGACGACAAAGGGCCAACTTTAGACCGGCCAACAGTATTTCGCTGGACAGGAGATGGAAAAGAGGTCTTCCTCTCTGGATCCTTCAACAACTGGGCCAACAAGATTCCACTAACAAGAAGGTAATGGGATGCTAAACTGTGTGATTGTGGGTTTTTATCAGTGTATTGTGACTGTTTGTCTGTTATACAAATGTCCAGCTACTTCATACAAATAGTTTACTGTTCCCTTTGTAAGCAAATACAACTCAAATGCATCTGTTCTTTTTGTTTTTATTAAAAGCCTGGTTGTTTCAAGTGTGTGTGAGTCAGGTTATCGAAATTCATCTTAGTAGTTAGAGGGCATACATATAACTGATGAGGTCAAAGACTCAAAGAGAGGTACCTCGTAACTCACCTTTGTGCCAAATGCTCTCCCGTGTCATCTCTCAAAGTCAGAACACCTTTGTTGCTATCGTCGATCTACCTGAAGGGGAGCACCAGTACAAGTTCTACGTGGATGGCCAGTGGACCCACGACCCTGCTGAGGTTAGAAATGACTCTTACACTACAAGAAGAGTTTCTGTTCAACAAGCTATGTGACCAGCTCTCCATGTAACTAGGAATTATATTAAGACTTGGTGGGGATTAAATAGGAAGTTCTTCTACTTGTGTTCATATATACATGTTTTAGATTTAAAGTGTTTGTTAGTTTTTTAACTCCCAAGGATTTAAGATACTCATCATATTTTGTTAACTTCACAATTTTAGTGAGGACATGTGTAGCAAAAGACTCTTGTTTTAAGGTTATTTGTTTATTTGTAGACTCTTGTTTATTTTGTGTGTAATTGTTGTCCACATGTGCGTTGCTTGATGGGATACTACTTTTTTCTTGTACGATTAGTTAATCATTTGGAGCTTTAGTTTTTAAAATGTTCTGCCGATATGGTCTTTATGTTTTCTTACAGCCAGTTGTAACAAGTCAGTTGGGGACAGTAAACAATATCATCCAGGTGAAGAAAACTGACTTTGAGGTGTTCGATGCTCTCATGGTAGACTCTCAGAAGTGCTCTGACATGTCAGGTAACTAATTTATGTTTTATTTTACATACTTTATTAATCCCTGAGGGAAAATTCTGGTTTACACTCTGTTATTGAGAGACATGCTTCTCACACACGTAGGCCCCTACTACACACATGCACAAACAGGACCTGTGCACATGCATTAGTGGAGAGAGTTAGGCTGCTATGCAGGGAGCGCGACAGAGCTGTTGGGGGTTCTGTGCCTCGGTAGTACTTGGAAAGTGCCCTGACACCGCTCCAGCTACCAGACCAACTTCCATATTTTGGTCCGACCTGGGACTTGAACCGGCGACCCTCAAATTCCCAACCCAAGTCCCTACAGACTGAGCGACTGCCGCCCCAATAAGTGCTGACAACAGCATCTGATTTGTAATGTAGTGTCTTTTAAAGCTGCTTTAGAAATACGTGTATGGATGGTCTCTCAGTATTTGAGCACTCAGGTGACTCTGGTCACTTCATATTGAATAGTCAACCATAATATTTGAGATCATAATGAATACATTCTATTGTGTGAACAGAGGTCTTGATTTTAAAACAGGTTTTTGAAAATGATGGTTCGGATGTTTTGCCTCAGTCAGACATTCTTGCCTGTCCTCCTTGTCATTAGACCTCTCCAGCTCTCCTCCTGGGCCTTATCATCAGGACGCCTATGTTCCTAAGCAAGAAGAGAAGTTTAAGTCACCACCCATACTCCCACCTCACCTGCTACAGGTTATCCTCAACAAAGACACTGGCATTTCTGTAAGTAGCTGTGATGCAATTCATTCAGATCTTCAGATTCAGATCTACAGATTATAATAGAGCTTCAGTGAACATTACTCATGTAAAGAAAATCTTCTTTTCCACCTTTACAGTGTGACCCTGCACTACTCCCTGAACCCAACCATGTCATGCTAAACCACCTCTACGCTCTCTCCATTAAGGTAAGGCCCCCACTTTGACTGCATAAAACCAAAAATAAATGGTGTTTGCACCATGTGGCTGCTGAGATGTGGGAAAACTTTCTGTGGTGACACTTGAGAAATGGCCAGCTTTGTTAGCACTTTTAGTACAAACTGTGAGCTGCTGCAGCTGCTTGTAAGCTTTCACATGGCTTGCAGAACACATTGCATCTGTTTTGTGCAGACAATGATAACAAGCTGGCAAAAGGGGAGCTGAAGTCAAGATAATTGCCTTCTTTTCACACATTGTTTCTGGAAAAACAAACTGTGAATTTGATATATTAATAGCAACTGCAATGTCAGATAAAAAAAATGGAAAAAGAGAACCCGTGAGAAGAGTACACTCTTGGATTTCCATGTAAACAAGACACATTATTTTCCATGCCAATTTGTAACAGCTCAGATAGCCAGTTATTGACTCTGCTGGTTGTCCTTCCCTGGGATGGTACAAAGGTAAATACGCGTGGGCTTCGTGAAAGGAAACAGATGTCATTTCAACTATGGAAACGAAAGAAAAAAAAAAGCTCAGAGAAAAGATTTTATCATTTGTAGACTTTGATTAAGGTTATACAAACAGAACAGTTGTATGTACTCTGTATTCAAACTATATTTATTGGTCAAATCAGGATACAATCTGGACATTTCAGAACACATCTTTGTGTTCGAAGGGAAAAAAGGGGGAGTAATTCCCTGCTATTGGATAGCTGAGCCAAACTATGAGCAACATTAGTCAGTGCTTAAAGGTGTAGCTTGCTTTATAAATACATGGGGATGATGCACAAAGACTCGCAACACTGTGGCTCCCGAAGATAAACTTATTTATTTGCTATACGCGTTAAAGAACGCAACGTTTCGGGCCCGACCGGGCACTTCATGAGGTGCTTTACACTTCATCTGGTGTTATTAATCAAAATCTTGGAGTCGCACCCGTGGGTGTGGACATCAGAGTAGAGCAAAATAAATTGAGCTTTAAAGCACAGGGGACCTACATATTTTACAGTCAATGATTTCCTTAACAAAAAAATGAGATGCTGACATCCACACTAAAAGGCTCACCTTCTGTAGCTTTAAAATAAAAGCCCTGCTGGTGAAAGCACTTTTAAGGATGTGTTCAAAGTATTTAAATGATTCTCTTAAACAACAATTATTAAAGCCTGAAATATTGTTTTCATTTAAGACCTAATACTCATCTCAAATGCTTCACAAAGAAGAGATGGGACACACAACTAAAGTCCTTGTTTGCTGCTGAAGTCTGTTGGAAGTTAATTTGAAGTAAGTTAAAGCTCCCGTGAGGAGTTTTGAACAGGTTATATATCATACTGGAATTGAAAGAGCAGCTTCAATAAGTGGCTTAAAAACCACTGAATGTATTATTACATGTGATACATTTTCATTCATAGCTGCTGAACGGCTGTAAATTCCACTGTATTGCAGATGTTGTAGCTGACATGTTTTTTCTAAAGGGGAAGAAAGTAGAGGAACATTATGTCGCCTGCCTCAGTGTCGTTGAGGATCCGCGAGTGGAGCTGGAGCACATTGTAGAGATTAGTGCATGGCCCTCCCTCTAATCTCTTCGGTTGACATTATGTTTACTGCACATGGTTTGACTGATACCATTGTTGCCATTAGCCCGCTTATCTCTTTGCTGTAAGCGTGTTTTCATGGTTAAGAAAATGTTGTATATGAAGTCATATTGTCCTGTGTGTTACCATTTTCTTTCACAGGATGGAGTGATGGTGCTCAGTGCGACGCATCGTTACAAGAAGAAGTACGTGACCACTTTGTTATACAAGCCCATCTGAGTGAAGACAGACTTGTGCATTCAAGTTTGTTAACTGTACACTGAGTGTACAAAATATGAGCTCTGCCTGTTTCCTCTTTAACATGGACGGAGCAGGTGAAACCAGGTTGTGAGTTAGACCTGCTGAATCCACATCCTGACCTGGAGGGGTTCAAATCTGCTTGTAGAGGTCATTTAAATTGCTTTATCGTTGTTTTTTTACTACACCGTGTCCAGGAATTTGACCATTTGTACTCTTTATCCAAACTTGAGGAAGCCAGAGGTGATCATAATGAGAATCCCAAACTACCTCTCACACTATTAAGAAGCTCTGAGATTGTATCTTGTACACTCAGTGTATATCCAATTACTATACACGTCTTTAGGAGGATAAATGTCACTCAGTTACCCAATCCTTTGTAATCTGCCTTTATTCATTCACTGATTGCCATTTACAACAACATGCTCTTTGCTTATTAGAGATAGAGGCAGTTATTATAGGGTAGTACTCTATGTCTGAGACGAAATCAGACGTAAATGTTCTGAAGAGGATTGGTAATCCTGGAAAAATCTGACTGAAAGTTGTCCAATCATGAATTTCCACGATGAAGAAGACATGGCAGCGGTACAATCAAGAATGTAAATATAAAGGTCAAAGAAAGAAATAATGCACTGCAGTAGTTCTCCACTGATTATCTTGAGAAATGTTTATTTATAGTCACACAGCGCACAATAGAACATGTATATCCTTTGTGAAGTATTTAGTGATGTTTATTTGAATTCTACAGTCTTTGATGATGTGATTTGTTTTAGTGTCAAACACACCTTTTTATAGATGGATGCAGTTTTCTTGCCATGACCATTCCATTCAAGACTTGAGTGGGAAATGTGTCCTAGCATATTGATAGTGTGGGTTAAAGGAAGAATGTGCGACTTTTTACATCCAGTAGATGTCGCCCTTGAGCACCAGCATGAAACCAAAACAAACTGCTATTAGGCGACACCTCCGCCATTCTGAAGCCTCTGCCCTCCTTCAGCGGCATCCCCCCACCAACCCCTCTCCACTCGCATTCGCACGAAGGCGTTATGAATTCGAACACAGCATTAAGCGCAAGTGGCGGACAAAATTGTCCTTTGCTCAAGCTGCAATTGCCTATGGCCTGCACTGTTGTGTTAGCAGGCTAATGTTAGCACACTTTGGTTAACTCATAGCTTCACATAAATTGACACAGAATGACCGTGATCTAAACATACTTAAGTGACATCCAAATAAGCATCCATTTCTGTAGTCCTTGACTAAAGCAGCTTTTATACGCAAGGCCGTACCGTCCATGTAAACATGATGTAAACACGGCTCAGACAACCGTACAGCTGGCGGGACTCACACTTCTCACTCATTGTAGACAGTCATGACTCAGAGACATTTACAGAGGACAAACTTGATGTCTGCTGTATTTATGTTTAAAATGTCGCACATTCTTCCTTTAACACAAGCCGATGTTAAGATCAAAAATACAACCATGTTTTAATTTTCAATAATTTTGCCTTTACTAAATAATGATTTTATTGGTTTTGCATGACAATGGTCACATTTATTTACAAAGAAGAATATGCATACAGTGTATGCACGCTCAAATCACGACAATGAGTAAACCTTACCCTTTTGATCGTCTAAGCAGGTCAAGTGGTCTTTACACTGACATCGTATTTCAGAACCACAATATTCCTTTTTCCATCTGAGTCCATGCATTTCAAAAATATAGTCATACCAGATGGTTTAGTCAGTATGGAGTGGTTGATCCATACAATGTGGTCAATCTTGATAGAAGTGATGGAGATTTTTCAGATGAATTCATGATTGATAAAAAACAGATATAAAGCAGAGAGAAAATGTCCAATGATTTAGTATGAAAAAAAGAGCTTGAAGAATTAGAACCTGAAAGGACCATCACGGGATCACATGTCAGAGCTGTTCTGTTGTAGATTTTATTTTTTTCATAGTTTCCCGTCTGTGTGTGCATTTCATGAAGTCTGACATGTTGTATTAGTTTAAGTTAAAGATAGGACATGTAGCATCTATTTACATCAATGTTTCATTTACAAATGTTGGATCATGGTATCATTTTAATTAACAAGTTATTATGATCTATTTTTGTTGTAAGCTACAGGCCAGTAGAGGATGACAGTCTCCTCAGTTAAAGACTACTACTTCTTCTGTTTGGTCAGAACTATTATAGTAATGATGTATTTATGCTAGAATATTTGTATTTCAAATGAATTGCAGAATCATTTCAAATGTTGTTGATCATTCTAACCAAGTAGGCATTTTTTTGTTTGGAGAGATATTTGTATTAAAAATAATTTAAAAATGGACATGTGGTTTGTCTTTTTTTTTTTATCAATCTTCAACTCTGTAGGTCAACAGAAAACGACTTACATTAGGTATCATATATATTTGTGTTTTATCAGCATTGTTCTCATACACAGGAGTCCATGTATAGAAGGCAGGGACTAGCTACTTCACATAGACTCACCTTAGGGCCTCCTGCAGTGATATTTAAACAACTTTAGTCTGTACCAATACATTTTATGATCCACCACCATAAACGTTAGTGTTTATAACAAATCCTTTAACAGATGGAAAAAAATGTATGTTGTATTTTTTGGCCATTTTTGCCTTTTATTGTGTAGGACAGCTGAAGAGAGAGACAGGAAACGTTGGAGAGGAGAGTGGGGGATGACATGCAGCAAAAGGCCGAGGTCGGAAAACCCACGACCGCTGCAACAAGGACTACAGCCTCATTTACTGGTACATTGAATCCAGGAAATGTTCAAAGCATGTTTGACCCATATCAATGATTCCAGGAAACGACAGACAATCAGACTGTAACAGTCATATTGTCTGAGAGAAAATGGAAAAAAACAACTGTAATGAATTTCCAGATGTGAAAGGTAAATCTAAAATGTTCTCTTTCATACTAATGTATAGTAATTGAAAGTGTGAGAACTTTGCTCCCTACACGTTTTGTGAAATCATCACCATTTAGGTCCAGGATTTCCATGCCTTTTTACAAATGTTGGGGCATTTTCATTTGAAGCTTTTATTTGCTGAATTTAAACCTTAGCTAAATTTGTCCCCAGACGTCACATGTCATGTGGTGATAAACTTCATTAAATAAATGGGATTTGGGGCAGCTTTTGGTGTTCAGACTCAGTCTTCCTTGAGGTTTTATTTGGTCTCATGATCATGTCTTTGTTGAACAGGAAAATGCTTATTTGAAGATGAACTGACTATTTGCATTTTCATAGTGGATCTTTCAGTGAATCTTAATGCTGTTACACAATAACTCCTAGAAACTCCACTTGATGGTACATGTCTTCTTAAGCTGCTGCCATCTGCAGCCACAAATGACATCCAAATAAGACGTTCTGACATCATGTTGTCTCACACACGATCACGCACACTGGGTTTCCCAACATTTCTGACCCAAGGGTGCAATAAAATGTTATGGCCCCCTACACTTATTCAGATTTATTTTCCAGATCCACACAAAAAAAAGGCAATGTGGACAAACAAGCTTTACAATTAGTTTTGTAGTCTGCACCATCTAATAACACAACAAGTCATGACCAATACAAGGGTGTATCAACAATAAGACAAGATCAGGACTTTGACAGACTTCGAATGGGTGGAGTGCTAAAACTAAGGCATTTGAGAAGGTTCAAGTCAAGACCAGTGCAAACTGTAGGTACTGTAGGCATTCCTCCAATCCATCTGAAAAGTCCACATTCCCATGTAATCAACTAAAGGTATCAAATCGAGTTTCCTCTTCACTGCTATTGGCCTATTAGTCAAGGTTTTGGTTGCATTTGAGGGGCCATTTTGCATTCAATCACATTAAAATAATCACAGGCAATTCTGCCAGTGATCCTGTCAATAACCAAAACCCTAAAAATATGGTCCTGTGGGTGGGCCTTAAGTCCTGACCAACAGCCATATGAGATTGTTGAACATCGCATTCAAAAATGTAGGCATTTATATACTGCTAATAGTCTTCCATTTTATGGGAAGGTATCCCAATCATCCTCAAAAGTGAAAATAGGATTCAGCTGCTGATGTTGGAAGATGAGGCCTTACTTTTCAATTTAGTACAATGGTGTTGGTCGCAGTAAAGCAAAGGGCTCTGTGCAGGTCAGTTAAGAGTTTTCTACACCAAAACATAGAACACAAGTAAAAGAAAAAAGGGACTGAAATCATAACTGTTTTAAAATGAGTCTTTTTGAATCTTAGTGTCGTATATAAGGACCTAGCTTGGATCCCTATCTCCAGGGTTGAGTAACTCTACAGGGGAAAATCAAACATGCTAACAACAGGGCTCAGGGTTCACAGAGTTCTCAGATGTTTCCAAAGTGTGGGAATCTCTTCCTGGTTTTACATATGCAGGTCTCTGCAATAATCTCAGAGTTTGTGCATTATGAGTCCTGTGACTTTAGTGGTATAATCAGCTGTTGGGGCAAGTCCCAAGGTCTCTGACTTGATATATAAAGAGAATAGGATGTCAGAGGGAGTGCTACTGTGCGACTGGCCTTCCTACTGACAGGATGAAAACCCTCCAGACTCTGCTTCTCGTGGCTTTAAGCCTCTCTCTTTGTGAGTATACAGTACTGTGGCTTGACCAGGACTATTTTGCATCTGCATGTGTGGCGCTTTCTCATTGTGTCTTTTTGTCACTTCAGCCCAGTCCTTAGACTACAAGGCACTCAACCAGTTCAGAAACATGATCCTGTGCGTGATGCCTGACAGCTGGCCTGTATTTGACTACGCTGACTATGGCTGCTTCTGTGGGAAAGGAGGCTCTGGCACACCTGTGGATGATCTGGATAGGTCATAATTCAGTTCATAGGCTTGCGAAATTTAAAGGGGTAAAAAAACTTTTTTTTCTAAATGTTGTCTTGTTTTGCCTTATGACCCATAGGTGCTGTCAAGTGCATGATCTGTGTTACAATGCTGCCATGCAGCACCCTGAGTGCTGGCCCATCATCGACAATCCCTACACCGAGTTCTACGACTACAACTGTGACGAGGCAAACAAGAAGGTCACCTGTGGCAGTAAGTACTTGAGTACCTGATCTTCTAAACTGAAGCTGCTGATAAAATGCTAGCATGCATTTTGTCCTTCTCCATTACTAGACTGTCAGTACTGTCCCAGATTAATGTAATAGAGGGTCCATTTATTACATTTACATTTTGACAAGACTTCTACTGTTATAATAATATTGATGCTGCTAGTTCAAAGGAATTGTTGTCACAGAGACCTCTCTTATTATCCTCTTCAGACAAGAACACTGAATGTGAGATGTTCATCTGCGAGTGCGACAGGAAGGCTGCCGAGTGTTTTGCCAGATCTCCTTGGATCCCAGAGCATGAGCATCTGCCCAGTGACCAATGTCAGTAAAAAACAAACTGTAGAAGGATTTCTTGATTGGTTTCAAAGCGCTATTTTGTAAAAAAAAAAATTGAACACAAATTGTCAATTTGTCGAGGACCCATTGGCTTATTATACATATTCACACAGATCTAACATTCTGGTAAAGAGTAGACAGTATAGATTCCTATTTGGCTTATAATGATTTTGTGTGACCTGTAACATTCCATTATTCCCTCCATGTGTTAAAGTATTCATGTTTGTTTTGAAATTGTGATAATAAACACAATTTTCCCTGCATCTCTCATTTCCCATCACTTGCTCTTCACTGATGGCTTATTATACAAAGGTAACTCACTCCAATTCCTCCCTAGAGGGCGCTGCAATCTACCTTTTCTGTCTTGGTCTACAGTATGAAACTATGCTTTGAACTTTAAAACATGTGCTAAGATGATTATATATTGAAAGACAAGATAGTTACATCAACATTATAACACAAGACACATATCCACATTGCAGGTTGTTAAATATTGTTTCAGATAGCTTTATTTCATTTTATTTAATAGACAGAAATAAAGCTCAAAATTACACCAAAACATAAATACAGATGGATTCATGTCAACACTCTTATCTGAAAACTCACTAGGATATTTATCCTGATTGACGTGCACAACCACAGTAGATGTTGGTCGTCATACGATAATCACACAATTCATAGTGATACTACTAACAACACAAAGCATGCCATAATTCAAATAGTGTTGAAGCCATGAGAGGTCAGCAAGACAAAAAAAGAAATCTTTTGGTCAATTTCCTCAGCCAGATCTTCAATGTTTTCTCTCTTTTATTTTTGTTTAAAGGAGCAACTTGTAATTCTGACACCTAGTGTTTAAAATGGGTACTGCAGTCCAAATGACTATTTTTGAAGCTTCTGCTCTCCTTCAGTGTTAGAATATGCATACAGTGTATGTCTGGTAGACAACATCAACAATGAGCTCTTGAATGCAGCCCCTCACCTCTCCCCTCCCCCGGCTCACTAATCAGGTGAGCTTATTTAAGGCACCTGGATGCCTGATACAGGGCTCGTGCTCTTGCTCCTGTCTGACATTTGTTTGGTGTTGCTGCTGGTGAGTACAGCTTTGATTTAATGTTTAACTTGTTTGTTTTAATAGTTAATGAGCTCATTGTTTGGTTGTTGCTGCAGCGGTGATAGTTGGCCCATGGTTCCCTGCTCCCCAGATCAGCCCTGACTAATTCCCTGTGGTGGTGAGTAGGGTGGCTCAGTCTTTTTAAGCTTGAAGTTGAAACACTTGGTTCTTTTATTAATGGCTTCTTTCCATTTTAGGTGGCTTAAACTGCTGCTGTTTTGTCCCTGTTAGTTTTGTTCCGTTTTTGTAGAGTTTTGTTCTTTGATACTGTTTTCCTTTATAGCATTTATCCATTTTAGTTTTGTTTTGATTAGTTGTTTGTTCATATTGTTTTGACTTTGGGTTTAGTAGTTTAGTTACTTTTGCCTGATTACCAACTGGAATTTGTGTTTACTTTGTTTTGGTTATTTAATTAGTTGTGCTTTTCTTTCAGCCACTGAGCCACTTAGTTTAGAGGCTAGGTACCCAGGGTGAGGTCCCTCCACTTTGCATGTGAGTTAAGAGCACTGGGTCACTAATAGACTGCACTAACGTTTGGATTGCTGTGAGATTTGCTGTGCTGCACGAAGGTGAGTATGTGGTAGCACCCCCACACCTTCCTCAGTGTAGTCTGCCTCTTCACTAGTGGCTTACGCTCAGTTTTGGTTTATTTCTGGATTGGTAGTATTTTAAATCTCAATTTTCCATTTTATCTGTTTTAGACCATTTTAAGTTCTGTGAACAATAAAAATAGATCTTAATTCCCCTTAGTATTTGCGTTATTTTATTGTTTAACCGGTTTTCCTTCCCCACAGCTTCAGCCCATCCTATTTTGCATTCTTCCTTTGGTTTATCCAAATAAATGACTTAAATTCCTTTGAAAACACGTCTCTGCCTCATCAGTTCTCGAATCTGTGTGTCTTATTTATTTAACTTTTAGAGTAATAAGTTGTGTATTTTCTTGGGTGCAAGCCCCCAGGTGGCGTTGTCGGTTATTATTTGAAATAATTAGTTACCATCACCAAGCCCCTTTGCCACATTTGCACGCTCAAATCACGACAATGAGTAAACCTTACCCTTTTGATCGTCTAAGCAGGTCAAGTGGTCATTACACTGACATCGTATTTCAGAACCACAATATTCCTTTTTCCATCTGAGTCCATGCATTTCAAAAATATAGTCATACCAGATGGTTTAGTCAGTATGGAGTGGTTGATCCATACAATGTGGTCAATCTTGATAGAAGTGATGGAGATTTTTCAGATGAATTCATGATTGATAAAAAACAGATATAAAGCAGAGAGAAAATGTCCAATGATTTAGTATGAAAAAAAGAGCTTGAAGAATTAGAACCTGAAAGGACCATCACGGGATCACATGTCAGAGCTGTTCTGTTGTAGATTTTATTTTTTTCATAGTTTCCCGTCTGTGTGTGCATTTCATGAAGTCTGACATGTTGTATTAGTTTAAGTTAAAGATAGGACATGTAGCATCTATTTACATCAATGTTTCATTTACAAATGTTGGATCATGGTATCATTTTAATTAACAAGTTATTTTGATCTATTTTTGTTGTAAGCTACAGGCCAGTAGAGGATGACAGTCTCCTCAGTTAAAGACGACTACTTCTTCTGTTTGGTCAGAACTATTATAGTAATGATGTATTTATGCTATAATATTTGTGTTTCAAATGAATTGCAGAATCATTTCAAATGTTGTTGATCATTCTAACCAAGTAGGCATTTTTTTGTTTGGAGAGATATTTGTATTAAAAATAATTTAAAAATGGACATGTGGTTTGTCTTTTTTTTTTATCAATCTTCAACTCTGTAGGTCAACAGAAAACGACTTACATTAGGTATCATATATATTTGTGTTTTATCAGCATCGTTCTCATACACAGGAGTCCATTTATAGAAGGCAGGGACTAGCTACTTCACATAGACTCACCTTAGGGCCTCCTGCAGTGATATTTAAACAACTTTAGTCTGTACCAATACATTTTATGATCAACCACCATAAACGTTAGTGTTTATAACAAATCCTTTAACAGATGGAAAAAAATGTATGTTGTATTTTTTTGGCCATTTTTGCCTTTTATTGTGTAGGACAGCTGAAGAGAGAGACAGGAAACGTTGGAGAGGAGAGTGGGGGATGACATGCAGCAAAAGGCCGAGGTCGGAAAACCCACGACCGCTGCAACAAGGACTACAGCCTCATTTACTGGTACATTGAATCCAGGAACAGGAAAATTCTTATTTGAAGATGAACTGACTATTTGCATTTTCATAGTGGATCTTTCAGTGAATCTTAATGCTGTTACACAATAACTCCTAGAAACTCCACTTGATGGTACATGTCTTCTTAATCTGCTGCCATCTGCAGCCACAAATGACATCCAAATAAGACGTTCTGACATCATGTTGTTTCACACACGATCACGCAAACTGGGTTTCCCAACATTTCTGACCCAAGGGTGCAATAAAATGTTATGAACCCCTACACTTATTCAGATTTATTTCACGGATCCACACAACAAAAAGGCAATGTGGACAAACAAGCTTTACAATTAGTTTTGTAGTCTGCACCATCTAATAACACAACAAGTCATGACCAATACAAGGGTGTATCAACAATAAGACAAGATCAGGACTTTGACAGACTTAGAATGGGTGGAGTGCTACAACTAAGGCATTTGAGAAGGTTCAAGTCAAGACCAGTGCAAACTGTAGGTACTGTAGGCATTCCTCCAATCCATCTGAAAAGTCCACATTCCCATGTAATCAACTAAAGGTATCAAATCGAGTTTCCTCTTCACTGCTATTGGCCTATTAGTCAAGGTTTTGGTTGCATTTGAGGGGCCATTTTGCATTCAATCACATTAAAATAATCACAGGCAATTCTGCCAGTGATCCTGTCAATAACCAAAACCCTAAAAATATGGTCCTGTGGGTGGGCCTTAAGTCCTGACCAACAGCCATATGAGATTGTTGAACATCGCATTCAAAAATGTAGGCATTTATATACTGCTATAATAGCCTTCCATTTTCTGGGAAGGTATCCCAATCATCCTCAAAAGTGAAATAGAATTCAGCTGCTGATGTTGGAAGATGAGGCCTTACTTTCCAATTTAGTACAATGGTGTTGGTCGCAGTAGAGTTCAGGGCTCTGTGCAGGTCAGTTAAGAGTTTTCTACACCAAAACATAGAACACAAGTAAAAGAAAAAAGGGACTGAAATCATAACTGTTTTAAAATGAGTCTTTTTGAATCTTAGTGTCGTATATAAGGACCTAGCTTGGATCCCTATCTCCAGGGTTGAGTAACTCTACAGGGGAAAATCAAACACGTTAACAATAGGGCTCAGGGTTCACAGTGTTCTCAGATGTTCCCAAAGTGTGGGAATCTCTTCCTGGTTTTACATATGCAGGTCTCTGCAATAATCTCAGAGTTTGTGCATTATGAGTCCTGTGACCTTTAGTGGTATAATCAGCTGTTGGGGCAAGTCCCAAGGTCTCTGACTTGATATATAAAGAGAATAGGATGTCAGAGGGAGTGCTACTGTGCGACTGGCCTTCCTACTGACAGGATGAAAACCCTCCAGACTCTGCTTCTCGTGGCTTTAAGCCTCTCTCTTTGTGAGTATACAGTACTGTGGCTTGACCAGGACTATTTTGCATCTGCATGTGTGGCGCTTTCTCATTGTGTCTTTTTGTCACTTCAGCCCAGTCCTTAGACTACAAGGCACTCAACCAGTTCAGAAACATGATCCTGTGCGTGATGCCTGACAGCTGGCCTGTATTTGACTACGCTGACTATGGCTGCTTCTGTGGGAAAGGAGGCTCTGGCACACCTGTGGATGATCTGGATAGGTCATAATTCAGTTCATAAGCTTGCTAAATTGAAGGCGTAAAAAACCTCTTTTTTTCTAAATGTTGTCTTGTTTTGCCTTATGACCCATAGGTGCTGTCAAGTGCATGATCTGTGTTACGGTGATGCCATGCAGCACCCTGAGTGCTGGCCCATCATCGACAATCCCTACACCGAGTTCTACGACTACAACTGTGACGAGGCAAACAAGAAGGTCACCTGTGGCAGTAAGTACTTGAGTACCTGATCTTCTAAACTGAAGCTGCTGATAAAATGCTAGCATGCATTTTGTCCTTCTCCATTACTAGACTGTCAGTACTGTCCCAGATTAATGTAATAGAGGGTCCATTTATTACATTTACATTTTGACAAGACTTCTACTGTTATAATAATATTGATGCTGCTAGTTCAAAGGAATTGTTGTCACAGAGACCTCTCTTATTATCCTCTTCAGACAAGAACAATGAATGTGAGATGTTCATCTGCGAGTGTGACAGGAAGGCTGCAGAGTGTTTTGCCAGATCTCCTTGGATCCCAGAGCATGAGCATCTGCCCAGTGACCAATGTCAGTAAAAAACAAACTGTAGAAGGATTTCTTGATTGGTTTCAAAGCGCTATTTTGTAGAAAAAAAAAAAATTGAACACAAATTGTCAATTTGTCGAGGACCCATTGGCTTATTATAAATATTCACACAGATCTAAAAGGTAAAGAGTAGACAGTATGGATTCCTATTTGGCTTATAATGATTTTGTGTGACCTGTAACATTCCATTATTCCCTCCATGTGTTAAAGTATTCATGTTTGTTTTGAAATTGTGATAATAAACACAATTTTCCCTGCATCTCTCATTTCCCATCACTTGCTCTTCACTGATGGCTTATTATACAAAGGTAACTCACTCCAATTCCCCCCTAGAGGGCGCTGCAATCTACCTTTTCTGTCTTGGTCTACAGTATGAAACTATGCTTTGAACTTTAAAACATGTGCAATGTAAGATGATTATATATTGAAAGACAAGATAGTTACATCAACATAATAACACAAGACACATATCCACATTGCAGGTTGTTAAATATTGTTTCAGATAGCTTTATTTCATTTTATTTAATAGACAGAAATAAAGCTCAAAATTACACCAAAACATAAATACAGATGGATTCATGTCAACACTCTTATCTGAAAACTCACTAGGATATTTATCCTGATTGACGTGCACAACCACAGTATATGTTGGTCGTCATAGGATAATCACACAATTCATAGTGATACTAATAACACAAAGCATGCCATAATTCAAATAGTGTTGAAGCCATTAGAGGTCAGCATGAATAAAAAAAAGAAATCTTTTGGTCAATTTCCTCAGCCTGATCTTCAACGTTTTCTCTCTTTTATTTATGTTTAAAGGAGCAACTTGTAATTCTGACCCCTAGTGTTTAAAATGGGTACTTTAGTCCAAATTCAAAACATTAGACAGAGCTGTCTCCCCCCGCCCCCTACTCACTAGAGTCGATGTGCACGCAGGTTGCCATGTTGCGGACACAGAAGCCTCTGTGTTTACCTAGCTCTGTATCAGCATTGAAACCTTTCTGCACTCTAACCTCTCTGCGACTGTGTTTCTGGACGTGGAGTTTATTATAAAAATGCAGAGCCTTTTTAGGTCGGGTAGAATCAGTCATATCTGAACCAGGTCATTTGCCAGTTTTTGTCGCTACAATACCTGTTTGTATTGTTTTTTGCCTGGCAAACCGAGGGACAAAAACGACTTGAACAGCCGTGTGAAGGTGCCTTAAAACCGCCTACCTTCTCTTGTCAAAACAAAAAACAAACCGTTCCGCACTAAAATCGAAACTTCGAGTAGGGCATACTGGCTGCTGCGTTGTTGACATAGAAGCCAGCATTTCAACAGAGCATGTTCTCTTAATGTCTGATGATAAAGTAAGGTCAACTCATGATTTAATTCAGTAGCTATCTTACATATTGGACCTTTATTTAACAGGTGGGAAAAAAGTATTTGCAAGCGTAGTCATACACGTTTCTTAATCTACAGAATGAAACAGAAATACAATAAAGTGTTCATCTGTGTGAGAGGGTCTGGAGAAAAAAAAATCAATCAAAGCACAATATAATATGGTAAAAATGTGTCTTTGCAAGTTCTCTAAAATAATGCCCTGTTTCTCGTTGACTATTAATGTCACTGAAGAAATTAAAAACCAACCTCAAAGAATACTGGAATACTTCCATACATTTTAAAAACGGGTTGGTCTTCAGTCTCATGTGGTCAGAGGATTATAACAACAAAGAAATAAGTCTGATTTTTTTTTTTTTTTCAATCTGTCAAAATGTTTTCCCCAAATTCTTTCATTGATAAAAAAAAAAAAAACAGGAAGTAAGGGAGACTATTTTCAGACAATAATTATTTTCTCAACCTTACATGAGTAATACATGCAGAGTAAAAAATAATTTAGAAAAGACAATAAATCATTTTTTTTTTCTTTTACTGCCTATCAGGACTTCTGTACAGCCCAGTTTAACATTTCTAGTGTCTTACTCTATCTAGCAATTATACAAAATGATCAAGGCCCCGTTGGTTGAGGATAAATCTTAGTTGCTTTGAGATTATTTGGCACCAAAATAAAGCGAATCTGGTCACTTCAGCCTAATGTATTTGTTTTTATGTATAGCCACTACTGTTAGCTCCCAGAATCTCTGTATACAAGTAATTGCAGCTGTGGCTTTGGTGCATTGAATCTGTCTTCAGGCTATTGTTCAGAACACACCAAGCATCAGCACTCTGAGCTCCAGTCAGCTGGTAGTTGGCAGCTGGTCACTAACCACCTGTGACTGCTGCTGGAAGAAAAAAAAGAAAAAAAAAGAAATATTATCTACTCTGCACGCTAAAAAGGTAGTGCATATTGCTGTTCCACACACAAACACTGACTGTTTAGATGAGCTAAATTAAAAACAGTCTGCGTCACATTTCGATTGCAACGGGTCTTATGGTGTTCCAGACAACATTACGAAAGGTTTTATTTTTCTTCAGTGCCTTGCTTTAACACCCACGTTAGTCTTGTTTGATCTGGCATCCCTGTTGCAGGATGACATCATGTCTAAATGCAGTTACAAAAATGATTCATAATCTGCTTGCTTTTGCAATTGTTAAAGAATGTTACTTCAGCTTAACTTGACAGACAATTATTTCAAATCACAGTTTCTGAAGTTAACCACAAGACACACACACACACACGCACGCACACACGCACAACATACACACGCACAACACACACACACACACGCACACACACACGCACACACACGCACACACACACACACACACACACACACACACACACACACACTCAAGTGCCAATTATTTTTTGGTTTGACTCCTGTTTTGGAGTCAACTTGAAAATGAAGGAAGAATCATAGGTCCATTTTTTATTATATCCTTCCAGAAAACATGTTACGTCTTAAATCATTTAAGTTACCAAGTGGACATACACTCACTCTTATTTTTATTACATTACTGTTCAATTGAAACATCAACAGAACAATAGTTCAAAAAGATTGACCTGCTGGCCTGGCTGACTTCAAATGATAATAAGGGTTACACTGTCCCAATAATTGTATTAAGCTAACTTTGTTTTGGTCAAACCATACATAATTAAATTAATTAAGAAAGACAGAAAAGAGCCCTTCTTGATGTCATTGCCATACACATTCAGCTTCTTCAGCGTTGATAACATTAACATAAGAGAAGGTGGTTAAATAATCCAAATCACTTTAAATCTTGGCCCCTTTCATTTAATTTTTAAGTATCCTTCAACAAAATATATTGATCCCTAAATAGCATAGCCATAGTTTCGAATGAGTGCATCAATGGAGTCAATACAGTAGAGTACATTAGCTAGTGTGAACCACTTCATGTGCTCAGAATGCTAGAAACACATTTTATAACTGCAGTTTATAAACCATTTGCTGTTTGCATTGAGTGTTGTTATGTCTTAGATATGTGCTGTTGGCATTATTTGTATGAATTCACACAAAATATATTTTGTAAATAAATTTGTTGTGTTACGAGGGTGGGGTTGAAGGGATGAACTGGACTGAAATTGCCAAATATTGTTCCTATTCCTATCCTGCTTACCACTATGTAATAGAGACAAACTTTTAATACCCCAGCTGCTGCATCAAATTGAAAAAATAAAGTGAAATTAGAGGTACTCTTCCCCTTTGGGACTTTTATGATCTCTCATAGTCATTCACCTTTGGGGTATTTAAATTAGATAGGACAGTAAAGAAGTAACCAGGGATCAAGGAAAGAGGGAAAGATGGCTTTGATATGACTTGTCACTCCTTGATTCTTGCGGTGTACATTACAACAATGTGGTATACGCCCTAACGTTTAGCCTACAATGGGCCTCTTGAACTGCTATAGTAACATTTCTGTTTGTTGTGATTGTTGTAATGATGCCATGTCTTTGGTATTTGTTCTGAATAAAATGTACCAAATAGTTCAAGCGGAACTTACATCATAATGATTGTCCCTTTAACATGTGACATAGTTAGACCTTCAAAAGCCACATTTAAAACTATTGTTAAAGCATTGGTTAAAGTTTTGGTTGGAGTTTCTCCTGAAAAACAAAATCGTTTTAACCAAACTGTTTCAAATATTGCACATGTGCAATTTAGCTTGACACGTTTGCGAGAATCATGAAAGGAGTTTGTAGTAAAGCTACTCTCAGTTGTAAACCTAGATGTAACAGCTTCTTGTTGTTGTGGTTTTGTGTCTTGTTCCAAGGTTCTGTACTGCTCATCATTCATGGGCTGCTAAGAGGAAGATTTGAATTGGGCAGTGGTCCAGGAAAGAGACTAATTGGAAAAAAAGAAAGAACAAGTGTAACTGAAACGTGACTAAGAAGGTGTGGGATATGGGAGGCAGACAGTGACTTTCACACCTTGTCCGACACAGTATCCAACGCTGACTCCACCCTTGCCTGTAAGCACATGCCTATGTAGTCTCCAAAGCACATGCCAGCCTTGATGCTGCCATGGTTACTCACTATTTTGCCAAACTGATCATGTTCAGAACAAGGAGTAACAACTGCCAACGTGTTATTCCACTTTTAACAGCAGGTAGGGGAGTTTCTAGGACAGGCTCTCATATGCAAACCATGTGTGCCACTCTGCCCAGGACAAGTGTCTGTTTGTTGTCTTAATCTGTCTGGTATGCATGACGTACCTGGTGAAAAGACACAGAAATCTGAGCCTGAGCCAAGAGAATTAATGTCTGTGAAAGTACATCACAAGCATAGATCATTGTTTCATGTTTTTCTCTGTGCTTGGAGAAAATAGGTTACAGGCTAAGAGTTCAAAAGGTTCTTTGAATAAAATAGTCTCTTTGTGTGCTGATGCATGTGTTCCCTCTCAATGAAACAGGTTTCCATTTACACTTTCCCTGTAGGGCCCCTGTGTCTTAATCAGGGATTTTGTGTCACATACATGTTTTACTGAAGTAAAAGCTGAGCTGCGTTTGTACATTTGCACATTATTAATGATTTAACTTCACAGAGTGAAAAAAAAGAGTGAAAAGGTTTGTTTGTTTTTCGATTAAAAGGTTTAATCTGATCTTTATTGCAGTATATTTATTCACATTTCAGCAGGGTGGGTGAGCTCAGGTGGGTGAAATGTTTCACCCAAATTTCATACTTTTCATGCTTTAGAAAAAAAAGCTCTGTCTTTGTAAAATATATTATCAACAGTTTCATATTAATCACATATTCACATGGCTCTGTTCACAATGTTTGGACATACTGCACTTCCTAACTGAACACAGTATCCCAGTCTGCTTGGACCCTGCTCGATAAGCTACTCTGAAAGTACCGGGGATCAGCATATTTTTGCAAACTGAGGGACACATGTGAGGGCCAAGATGGTGATTGATATTTTGAAAGTGTAGGGTAAAAGCAGTTGGTAGTACCCTGGTTAGCATAGTCTTTTTCCACATAAATTGTGTAGTTCTGTCCATTGTTGTCATCCCAGTGTGTTGTTGCTCCAGCTCCGGTTTTAAGTGACAAGCAGAACTCGATTCTTTCCTCTGGATCTATGTTCTTTGGTAAGTTTAACTCAAAGGCAAACACATCCACCTCCGAACCACCAAAACGCTGCTGCTGCAGGAACGTGCAGGGGACGTCATGATGGCTCCGCCAAGAGTCAAAGGTCACCCTTACATGCACAGCCTTTTCAGTACTGACATGAGAGACACGCACTCTGCCATTCAAGGTTTTTTCTGAAATGTTGCAGCTTTCCAACTGTATGCGCATCTCTCGCAGACGTGCCAGAGAAATGTCTAGAACTGGCTGAGGGAAACCCAGCCTCAACTTGTGGCGCTGCAGTTTGTTTGAGAGGGACTGTTGCTGCAGTTTGTTTGAGAGGGACTGCTGCTGCAGTTTGTTTATGGATGACTGTTGACCTTGGAATCTGACCGGGACAGGTTTCATCACCAGAGTAGGAGTAGGGATAGAGGAGTCAGGGATAAACATGCGCACGGCAGTGAGGGACAATCCTTTAGCATCTGCAAACACTACACGCTTCTTGGTCTGACCGCTGCTGTCTTTGCGGAAACAGCTCCGAGGCCCATAGGACACAGGAGAGGAGGGCAGCGAGGAGTGGCGGTAAGAAGGGGAGCGGCGGCTGACAGTCCTCTGCAGACATTGAGCTGGCCGACAGCTTTGCTGTGCCGGTTTCAGAGAAACATTGGACAGCAGTTCATGCAGCGGTTGACGCTGACTCAGACACAGGGCGAGGTCAACAGGTATCACTCCTGGCTGGGGGTGACTCCCAAGGACACTGAGAACTCTGAGAAAGGAGAAATAATGGAGTTGAATGCATGCCAAAGAATACAAAAGAAACATTCAAGCATGCAGTGATTGGTACTATAAGACATGAATATATACCAATTTTTCATTTTTAGGATGGTGTTTTGTTAAACCAACAGCACAGGTAGAAATACAGTTAAAACAGTTTAATTTAAGCACAGTGACCTACCTCGTAA
Organism: Tautogolabrus adspersus; assembly: GCA_020745685.1. Classification (NCBI taxonomy): domain Eukaryota; kingdom Metazoa; phylum Chordata; class Actinopteri; order Labriformes; family Labridae; genus Tautogolabrus; species Tautogolabrus adspersus. Next base: position 8,459,329 of record CM036549.1, on the reverse strand, counting down.
AGTTCATTTTCAGATTGTAGATTTTACTTGGTCTGTTGTCCTTGCCAGATGGCAACAGCAAAATCAGAGTAATCTATGCGCAAGATTTAGGTTTAATGAGAAAAAAAACCTCTTAACTGAACGTCAGTTATTCCAAATATTGAGTGCTCTTCATGACGCAAACAGCTCCCACAATATAATGTTCTGAAGCAAGGAAAGGGTCGCAGGTCTGAGCTGTCTCCGCTCTCTCACTGGAGCTTATGTGCAGGGTGTAAGCTCGAGGCTGAACCTTATTTGACGCCATATTTGCATGTTAGCCGAGTTCAGCCAATGGAGTGAAACTACTTTGTTCCTGCCCCTGAAGAACTGTTGCACAGGAGGTGAAGGATATTTCCGGAAATACCACTTGTTTTATTCACTGAATAACAGGCTCAAATCATGTAAACTGTATATAGTAAACCCCAGATTTAAAGTGAAGACTTTGGAACAAAGAAAAGTCAGGAATTTCTATTCAAAGTGAAATTTAAACTACAAAAATGTACCTTTTAATCTTCTTCTTTCACAATAGAATTTTTTTTAATTCACTTTGGCATGGGATCTCATTTCGAGATTTAAAGAATGACTGGACTGTTCAAAAAAGTTCAACATTCAGCTTAAATGTCACCCAGAGAGACAGGATTATATGGCAGGGTTAAATGAGTGAAAACAAAGAAAGAAAGGTCCAACCGTGGATGTTCATGTCTGCAACCTAATTTTCTACACAATTGCTGACATACTGTCATTAGTTCCTGGTTTCGTTTTTTATTAGTTTATTTCAGTGTTTGATTATTTCCTGTTTTTTTTTTGTATTTCATCCTTTGTGTTGCTTGTTTCCCTTGTGTGTATTTTGTATTGCTTTATTTCCAAGTTTAGCATTTAGGGTTTCCTCCTTTATTTTGTCATTTCTTATCCCCCCCCCCCCGTGTTTTATTTTGTAGTTCTTGTCCCGAGTGTTTCTTGTCTTACTTCCTCCCTTTGTCTCATTTTCCTCCATTTTGATTGTCCTCACCAGTTTCACCAGTGTCTTGTTTGTCACACCTGTATCCAATCAGTCCTATAGCCTATTTAGTGTCTGTGTGCTTTCTCTCCTGTGTCAGTTTGTCATCTCTGAAACTTCTCCTCGTAAACCACAAGCCACCAGTTTGGAAATAAACTCACCAATATTATCAAAGATTTTCAATTCCACATACTTGAAAAGACTTGGATAGCAGGACTTCTACCATTTTGAAATATGAGGTTGGTATATATCTTATAAAGTTGTCCTCTGATTTGCACTGATTTATTCCATTGAATTAAAGCTGTGCATACACAAAACACAATGTATAGAACAAAGACAGTTAAACAACAATCAAAAAAATCCCACTCTGGCCTTTTCAGCGAGGCCTTTTGTTCAGGGCAGCTATAACCGCAGGGATCAGGCTTTTCCCAAGGTGAGCCTTGATGCACCTCAGGGCTCTGTACCTCCGTCCTGAGGGGAGTGGGGTGAGGTGGATGTTTAGTGGATGTGTGATGTACTGTTCTATTGAGGTTGCAAGGTGTGTGATGGCCCTGTTGTTGAGTTCTGTTAGGTTGGGTGTGTGGAGACCAATTATTATCATGAGTAAAAAAAATATAACAATTTTGGGTGCAGCGGTTTGTGACAACTACTCTGCGTGTCAAATAGGAGGGAAGAGCAAATCACAATGGTGTCCCATGTTCCTAAGCTCTATAGTGTCAGTTTAAAGACCTATTGTGACATCAACAAGAAAGCATTTAGCCCTCATTAGATAGGACAGTTGAAGAAAGACAGGAACTGTGGGATGGAGAGAGTGGGGTAGGTCATAAGTCAGACCTGTTGCTGATGCAATATGGACCTTGCTCCTGTATACAGGGCTCCTGCTCTCCCAACTAAGATAAATGAACACCTCATTGTTTATGTGTCTGATAGCCAGGAGTCGTTGTGTAGATTTCAGGATCAGCATGTCTTTTCTGGCAAAGTGAAAATGTGTAAATTGCAGGATTGGTGTTCAAGCTGAGACTAGTCTGGGAGTTTCCATCACGCTACCCTGAATTTCCCTTACTTGAATTTCCCTTGGGATCAATAAAGTACCTATCTATCTATCTATCTATCCATCTGGGCTGTCATAACAAATCATTTCAGTGTTTATGCTGGATACCGTTCAGCAGGTGACTGACTGAGATTTACTAAGAATTTCATTCTAGGAGCAGCCAAGGGCTGCATTTGAAACTATTTAATTCATGACAAGCTCAAACAGTCACGTTCTATGAAGTGAAGACATACAGTTTTTGTAAATATGTTTGGGGCGTCAACTAAGTAGCACCTGCACGGTTTTGGTTTCAGCTGTGACTTCAAAAAGCAGGAAAATGACTATTTATAATAAATGTTGTTAGACGATGATTACCCACACATTCAACAATCATATTGTATCGCTGTGAACATGTTGTAATACTGTATAATTAAAGCATGCTAATGTTAGTGCAAACCACTAATCCAAACACCAGAGCTAATCTGTTAAATTAATCACAACAACAACTAATATTTGTGCAGTGACTCAATATACTCAATATGCATTACCTCATAAGCTTCAAATTTATATGTATTCATAAAGTTTTTTACTTCTATTTAGAAAAAGCAAGTCATTAAGAAGTTCCTTGTTTACACATCCGGGTGCCAACAACCTTATGTGCCCTTCATGCAGACTTTCCCAGGCGAGGTGAGCTGAGGCGAGGTGAGCTGAGGTGAGGTGAGCGATGAGTAAGTCTTTGCACATACCTTCCTCTGCTGTCAACAGTTCTGTCTGCAGTCTTAGCTTATTGTGCTGTCTGCTCTCCAGCAGCTCTAAAATGCCAAAGAGCTCACAGTTATTTCAACATACACTAGAATGATACAATCATATTGGTCATTTGATTAAATGTAAAGGGAATGGGATCATCCTTATTTGGTGTTTTAAACTACTTGCGTGCTGATCTTGTATAGGACATGTTCTGAATAAAAGACCTGTATTTTACTCCACAAACTGTTTCCACTTACAGTATGTGATGCAAACATCAGGTTCCATCACCTACTAATCATTAAGACTTCATCTTAAATCCACCCCCACACACATTTTAAACTATAATTTGCAGTTTAAGCCACACATATTCAGAAGTAATTCATCTCAATGACTTCAGAGGTTAAAAGGGCAAGGTGGATTTCTATCTCCATCTCTTATCTTCATCCGGTTTTGGTTTACCTTAAAAGCATGGCATTACCGGTAATGAAAAAAGTAATACCTTAAATGGCTCTATAGTGATATCTTCCAGTCAGTCCCCTAAGAGAAAGTGCTGCCAAAAGTCATGATACATCCCCACTGACTGCTGTCTTCTCCATCATGCAGATGTTCAATGAGCTCATCACATGTAGTCATAGAGCATGTATCATAAATCTCAGTTTCTACCGCTTCTGTCTGTCTGATTGTCTGTCTGTCTGTCTGTCTGTCTGTCTGACTGACTGACTGTCTGTCTGTCTGTCTGTCTGTCTGTCTGTCTGTCTGTCTGTCTGTCTGTCTGTCTGTCTGTCTGTCTGTCTGTCTGTCTGTCTGTCTGTCTGTCTGTTTGCTTGCCTGCCTGTCCGTGTGTCTGTCTGACTTTCTGATTGTCTGTCTGTCTGTCTGTCTGTCTGTCTGTCTGTCTGTCTGTCCATCGGCAGGCGTTACAGGTCATTCTGTCTGCCTCCAAATCTCATTTGGACAGTTGTCATTACAAATGTTCAGTACAGCAGCTTTCAAGTTAGAGTCAGCTGAAGTGTTTGTTGCAGCTTGTAAACACAACATTCAAACTTGGCCCCTTCTCCTGGTCTCGTCACCAGAAGCGCACACCCACTGCAGGACTTTCGTGTGTATAGATTTACTGCCTGTAGCTACACTGCAAGCTAGCTGAGAATTAGCAGCATTACTTTTGTATAAGTCTATATTTCATTTGGGAAAAGCTAGTGACTCTGCCCTTAAGAAGGCAGTTTGTGTGCAGCAGCGACAATTCATACACTCCCTATGCCTCATAAACACACCTCCCGTCACTAAATGCCACTAATGTGTCTATAACACTTTATGAGTATATGTTAGCTGAGCTGTTTGTTCTTAGCTGTCTTAGGCTAGCTTTTTGTACAAAACAATGTTTTCCCATATTGACTTTTAAAGGCGTTTAAAGAGTAATGGTATGGGAGAATTTGGTAAGCAATGTTTTGAGTGTTTTTACTTGTATCTCTGCATGACTTATGAAAGCAAACAAAGGACTTATACAGCCTTTGAGAGATGTAAATAGGCTACTGTAACTGTACTTCGTGGGTTTCCAATCACTTCAAAATTTAGAAAAACATGACAAAATAACATTATACTGTGAAGTCACTGCCCAGTGAGATGCATTTATGTAGTATTCAGACTTCCACTGGTGATTTAATGCAAAGTCACAACACCCAGCCATATGTTTATGTATTCATTTAGATCAAGTTACTTCCATTTATTGTTATTAATATCATTATTATTATTTGTGACATGTGCTCTGTGGTAATTGCCACGTGATGCCAGAGGGCTCAAGATTGCCCTACTTTGCCCTGCAAGCTTTGACATGACTTCAAAAAGTTGCACGTAGAGCATGCATAATTATACGTCTTACAGTTGTCACAACATTCTTACAATTCAAGTTGATCCCTGGAGCGCTCGCCAAACAAAACCAACTTTCAATTAAGGACAAAAGTTCACAAAACACCAAAGTAGCAGGTTTTTTTTTTTTTGGTTTTTGTACTTGTTTAACAATTGCAGTAAAGTGTGTTTTTGCATGAACTGTGACATCAAATGTTGTTCCCATTAACACCTAAAACACGGAACAATTCTATCCAAACACATCGCTAGATTATAACTTAACTGCAGGTGTTTTAAATCCGGCCTCTTGCATGAAATGAATAAAAGTTAGTTATTGTGTCTTTAATCTATGCAGATACGTCCTGTATGCAAGCCATTTAGGATTCCTATTATTGCACTGTTTAAATAAAAAGCAACTTTTTTGCAGCTTTATCTAAACAACTGGTGTAAAGCATAATGTCCTCGCATGAAAAATAAAAATGGCAAACATAGGAAAAAAAACCTAGTAAGAGAACAAAATGATTATGTTAAAGAGGGAAATATTGAATTGACTCAATGACCTTGTTTAATGCAGAAGAAGCTTCCTCTTCCAACCTGTTGCTGCTGTGTGGCCCTGCACAGTGGAAAACAATCAGCCTGAAATTGTCCATTTTATTCATGGTTCTTTTTGATTTTATTTCCTTGTACAGAAGCATTGGGTAAATACTTTGATTAAAATGTTAAAGGGTTACATTTGTATGGAATGTCTTCCTTCCTTTTTCGGAGGGGTCAGGGTGTTGCTATGAGAATAAAAAGTGAATCATGAAATAAAACCAAAATCTGATAGTTGCATTCTGTTTTTTAAACTACTGAATGACTGTCTGTGAATGAATTTCCCAATTAAGATTGTTCAGACATTAATCTCTTAATGGATTTCTAAAGAGGTTAATTTTTCAGAAAATAAGAAGCTCTTAAATTAACTCTTATAAATGCCTTTTTCAGCTGCTTAAATACTTCTGCAGTTTTAATATGAATTCCAAATGCCTCAGTCACTTTTTTATGCTTGAAAATAAATGAATATATATTGTATCTTCAAGGCCAAAACTGTATTTCTTTTTTTGGGGGGGAATACAATCTTCAAAGCCCAAATTGTATTTCTGCTGGCAGAACGATTAGGATTCTTATTTTATACAGAGTGATGAGAGAGGCTGATGTAAGCTTGCAGGGATAGAGCAGCACATTGTACAATGTAACCCTATTACCACCCTATGCTCACTGAAGATAGGACCCTGAAGGACTTCCATCATCATTTCTGCTGACTTGTCGTAGAGCCAGAAGGGAATGAGGGAGGAGCACCCTCTTGTGGGAAGAGAAGGGAGGACATCTCCTCACTTTGAGAGGAAGGGTGGCTGCTTGGGTGCTTTGATGAGAGGGTCAAAGCAGCAAATGTATTGAGAACTTGTTATACTTTCCTGAATGCATACCATTTCTGTCATCTTTTCTTTGTTTAGTGTCCGTGTTTACTGATTTTTTAGTATGCATTAAGATGCATTTGAAAATTGGGTTGTGATTTTAAAACCCAAACAATCTCAGGAGTAAATCTGATAAATGGTAAGTGGACGCTTTACTTGTCTTCTGACAACTCAAAGCGCTTTTACACCGCAGGCCACACCTACCCATTCACACACTGATGGCAGAGGCTGCTATGTAAAGTGTCCATCATTATTAACTAATCAATTCATACACATTCATGCTGCTGCTGAAACAGTGGGAGCAACTTGGGGTTAAGTGTCTTGTCCAAGGACACATCCACATGTGGCTTTCAAGAGCTGGGGATCGAACCCAGACCTTCCGGTTGAGAGATGACCGACTCCATGACTGAACCAGACCTAGTCTAAAGATAAAAACAGCATCACCATTTATATGTTTGATAATTCATAATGATGGAACATTGATAAACATAGCATAAAGTCATCAGCGTATAAACTGCATATGATATATTGCATACCATATATCTTCCAGGGAGTTCCTGAACTCCCTTTTCTCGTAGATTTCTCTGGATCATTGCTGCAGAATAAAATGGACAATTTCAGGCTGATTGTTTGCCACTGTGCAGGGCCACACAGCAGCAACAGGTTGGAAGAGGAAGCTTCTTCTGCATTAAACAAGGTCATTGAGTCAATTCAATATTTCCCTCTTCAACATAATCATTTTGTTCTCTTACTAGGTTTTTTTTCCTATGTTTGCCATTTTTATTTTTCATGCGAGGACATTATGCTTTACACCAGTTGTTTAGATCAAGCCGCAAAAAAGTCGCTTTTTATTTAAACAGTGCAATAATAGGAATCCTAAATGGCTTGCATACAGGACGTATCTGCATAGATTAAAGACACAATAACTAACTTCCTCTATTGGACATTTTATTCATTTCATGCAAGAGGCCAGATTTAAAACACCTGCAGTTAAGTTGTAATCTAGCGATGTGTTTGGATAGAATTGTTCAGCGTTTTAGGTGTTAATGGGAATAACATTTGATGTCAAAGTTCATGCAAAAACACACTTTACTGCAATTATTAAACAAGTACAAAAAACAAAAAAACAAACCTGCTACTTTGGAGTTTTGTGAACTTTTGTCCTTAATTGAAAGTTGGTTTTGTTTGGCGAGCTCTCAAGGGAACACCCGTAATTATGAATGAATAAATATGAATGTTGTGACAACCGTTAAGACGTATAATTATGCATGCTCTACGTACAACTTTTTGAAGTCATGTCAAAGCTTGCAGGGCAAAAGGGCAATCTTGAGCCCTCTGGCATCACGTGGTAATTAGCACAGAGCACATGTCACTGAGGTGACTTTGCAGGTTCTGTAGCTCTTCACATGCTGGATTCAAGCATCAGAGCATTCAGCTGGATACCTCCACGGCATATTTGTGAGAGTTTTGGACATGATCAGAAACTACCTGGTGCGAGCACAAAGAGTTTCTTTCCTTTGATTTTCTTAGACGTCATTGAACGCAACTGGACAGGAGCGGTGCAGACAGCCCACTGATCCCTGAATACACAAGGACACATAAAGAATCCTGCTCCAGAAACCAGAAGGACAATAGAGCAAAGCTCTGGTCGAAAATCTGAAACCTGCTACCTACTCCTGCATCTGCCACGAAGGAAACCTGCCTGAATCTGTTGATTTTAACATTCAACAAGTGAAGACTAAACCAATCTCGCAACAATCACCAGGAGTGATCCACAGTAAGAGATTTTGGTCTGGGCAGAAATAGCTTTTAGAAATAGTTGTGTTCTTTTAGAACCACTGATAATCGTGCATTATTGTTGACGGGACGTCACATTCTGTTTATTATCTGTTGTAAGCTGCTACATTTGTTTTATTGTGCTGAACTGCCGTGTTCGCCGCTGTGTTTTCATTCAATGCTATGCTAGTTTACTTTCAGTCAACTACTTCCACCATCAGAAAGACCAGCGTACCTGCCGTTGAATCAAAGTCCGGCCACAGGCTTTCTGGTGTTTAAGTTAGTTACTGAACTCAGCTCAGAGAGCTCAAGCTATGTCGTAGGGCAGCCACACGGCTCTCCCTTTGTTGTCCACCATCTTGTCCGCATGTGACGTGACCACATGGTGCATTGTCCCTCTCCACCAGCTTGTCTTTTCCTTCTCTCTCTCTCTCTCACACACACACACACACACACACACACACACACACACACACACACACACACACACACACACACACACACACACACACACACACGTGTTCCACTCTGTTTGCTTATGCTTTGTTTTCTGTAGTTTAGTTTATAATAGATATTTGTCTGATTGAGTTTCATTGATTGACTTGATGTGGCTTTGTTGAATAAATTCTGTTATAATTTAAAGAGCAGTTGTTTGTGATTACTGGTGTATTTGCATTGTGATATAAGCTGGGTGCAAGGGCTTTGTGTTCGGATTTCACACCTTCAATTTATTAAACACAGGTTATTAATTATTAATAATATTTAATTAATTCATTTGAGACTGATATTGTAATATTTGGTTATTGTTCCCTGATTTCAGGGTGGTGCCCCTTTGGTTTATTGACTCTGTTTAATAATATTGTTGATTTATATTAATAATTAAATAAGGATAATTATTAATGTTAATTTGATAACCACATTTTACTATATAAAACCCAACATAAATGTTGCCCGCGTATTAGCTCTGCAAAACCCCAACAAAATACATAAACATGTGGCTGGTTGGTGTGAACCCCCTGGATTCCAACTGCTACATCTGTTAATAGTAGTTTTATATTTACAAGTAAAATTGAACTGCTCAACTTCAAATACTATGATTAAAATGATCAGTCGTCCCCATTTCATTGTCATCATAGTTGTTCATTTTATTGCTAGAGTGATTATAATACTTTGTTGCTACTGCTAATACCACTCGTAGTTTTACCATTTTCACAGTCATTGTAACCATACATAAAATTATGTTTTATTCATTGTTGTTGTTGGAGTTTCTGTTTGTCTGTATCGGTCCATCTCTTTTTACAAGCCCAACACAGCCTCAGCAGATTGCTCTTCAACATGAGTCTGGGTCTGCTCGAGGTTTCTTCCTGTTAAAAGGAAGCTTTTCCTTGCTTATGTTCCTTGCTAAATATTGGCAAATGTTTTGCACATAGTGTAATCCACTATTCATTTGGTCTTTGTAAATGATATAATAAAGAGCATGGTGTAGACCTTGATTGGTGAACGTCTTTGGACCAAATGTTTTAACCACTGTAACACATGGATAAGAAGATGCGGTTAACCATTATAAGGTTCTTATTCTGGTAGAAAAACTGTTCTGATAGTAAAAAAAGAAAGTCAGATAATTCTTAATAATATAGCCTTCAGCTTTTACTGACATGGTGACAAAATTCAATTCAAAGAGACCTTGAACAGATTCAAGGCATGTTCTCATATTTGAATACCTCTACCATGGATTAGTTCAGCAATGAGGGGGTTTATGGCTGGATGTAAATTTTCAAATCATATTGTTAGGATAGCTCCGTAACTTACTATATGATGTTCTTCTCTGCCTGATTTAGCATACTTTACATCTAATATATTGCAAAAAAAATGTATTAGAGTGTCAGGGACAGGGTCTGATTTATGACACAGACAGTTGTTGTCAGTATTGGAATTCTTGGAACTTGTAGTTGAACAGCCATTATCCAAAACTGGAAAGTCGGATAGGGGGAGATGAAAAAAACAACAGATAGAGACAACAGAGCAACAACAACAACAACAACAACAACAACAATGAACAAGATAGATTTAAACATACAATGTCAGTATTAATGGTAAAAGCATGTGTAGTATTAGCAGTAACAGCTAACTATGATAATTGACTGATCAGTCTAATATTAATGTTAGCAACTGTAATGATGATGAAATGGGGAGGCCTGATTAAGTTAATCATAGAGGTTGAAGTTGAGCTGCTCTAAGTTTCTCTTAAACATGTTATTAATGATAATAGATGTAAAGCTGATACGAACATGGCACTGGAGACTTCTGATCAACTGACTTTCTTAAAGATCTTTATTGTGGTGTTACGTTGTTTGCCTTGGATTGTCTCATGAGGTTAAATAGTCAAATTTACGATCACAATTTATCCGGTTGATAGGTCAAGCTGGAGGCAAGGGTGGTGCGAGGTTCTGGGTGTGTCTGATTTGGTGGCTTGTTCAGTTTATAGTTTTGAAAGTTCAGTGCCATTAGAGGAAGACTGGTGGTTTGAAATACCTGTTTCCCTGTTTGAAATGTTCAATCAACGAGTATACGTTTTCCTGTTTGTCAGGAATTATTATTGTTTTAGAATTTTAGGGGAGTCGATGATGGATATTATTATTTCTCATATATTGTATATCTTGAGTATTGAGAACTTAACATGAAGTGTTTTGGCTGTTTCTCAGTTGATGGTGAGATTTGGAGAATTGTTGATTTCAATGAAGGGTGTCCACTCTCAAGACACAAAGTTGAGGTGGGTGGAGCTTTATATTACACACAGGTGCAGCCCTATAGCAGGAGTTAATGTTTGGGTTGTGTATGGGCATGTGGATATTTAAAGAAGACAGTAAAACACATGTAATTATCTGCTTTTCTTTTGCAATTTAGGATCAAATGTTTCCAGGAAAAATTGAGATATTGGCCAAACTCTATCAACTTCTGACTTACTATAAATTCTTATTTTTTCTTTTGAGACAAGGACAGGTGCTTTGTAAGTCAATCAATCAATCAATCAATCAATCAATCAATCAATCTTTATTTGTATAGTGCCAATTCATAGCAAATGTTACCTCGAGACACTTTACAAAAGAGCAGGTAAAAAGACCTTACTCATTGCTATATTACAAAGACCCAGCACTTAGCAACATTTAGAAAAGTTACAGTGGCAAGAAAAAACTTCCTTTAAAGAGGCAGAAATCTTGGGCAAAACCAGGCTCATGATGAACAGCCATCTACTGAAACTGCGCCAGGCGTAAAAAATGGGATAGAGGGAGATGTGATAAGATGCAGGAAGAAGGATAGGGACAAACAGGGGCGTTCAGGCAGGCCGTCCACCAACGATCCAGAGGAACCTACAAGACATGAGAGCTCAGGAGCTCCCAGGAAAAAAGATGTGGTTAGTAACTTAAGATTCACAGATAGTGACATGCAGTAATATGATGTGAATGCACAGAGGCATGTAAACATTTATGAGATAACAAAGAAATAAATTCTGTAATGTAGCAATTGGCATGTCAAATAGATTTTTCTTTCTCTACCTGTAATAGAGGCAGTCTCTGTTTGCAAATTTATAAATATATCACAATGTAAACTAGAATGCATTAAAAAAGAGTTGTGAATAATCACTGCTTAGAAATGTGAGACATTAAGTATATAGGTTATTATAAAATGTGATTTGTTACTTATGTCAAGGGAGTTTTAAGTCCTTGGAGGCAGATCTTTTCATGCTCGCATGAAATGTAATCAATTTCTCCCCGGAGGTTAGGAAACCTAGAATCTAAGATCTTATGATATGATTCTGTCATAAAAATGTAAAGCTTAGTGATGATCACTGCAGTCTGACAGATATAATCAGTGAATGGCATGTTACATTCAGCAGACTGAACGAAATAGCGACTGCCTGCACATCATTTTTAGCTGAATAGGATCTGGGGAATCAAGATTGACTGGTGAGATTTGCACTGTTGCACTACCACAATAGCTGAGTGGCTTGTTTTTAAAGATTAGTGAAATCAAGATCAAGAATATTAAATCTTTTCTTTGCAGCTGGCTCAATGGGGGTGTTGGAGCGAGAGATGTTTGTGCTTGCTGCCATGTTTTTACTAACAGGCTGCAATCCAAGGCTCGAGCGGGAGTGGTGTAGAGATAAGAGCTGAGGGTTTTAGCGCATGTAGCTTGTGCCAGGGGGTCTTTTTAGGGGTTTTTTAAGGGTGCATTTTTAAAATAATTAAAAAAAGATGAAAGGAAAACTGATATGCTGAAAAACTTACCACGTATCCACAAACACAAAGAAAGTGAAGGTAATTGTATCATTGTGATCTCATACATGAAATAAAACAGGGGATGTTATATCCATAGAGACACTCATTAAAAGTACTTCAGTAACAAGCTTTCATATGTTAATGAGTTTCTATAGGAAGTAACCTTTAGTGAACTCGTAAATATGCATTCTCTTTTACGTTTGTACTATCTACACATATCCTGCATGTGCCGCTACGAAGTTCATGAGTGGAGCAGGGAAAACGTGGAGTGTGCTGCTTGAATTAAAACTCCCTAGAGGTCTAACCGTTTGTACACTAATGTATGATGTATAATGTAGTGTATCTAATAAATAATGTACTATCATATAGATATGAAACATATATCTGCACCCTCAATTGTAGTAGAAATCAAAACAGCAAAATTATTCACACCAACCGTGTTCTATAAGACAAGCCACTGGCTTTAAATTAGGTGAATGCAGTGAGAGTAATACATTAACGATTTGTAAGGCAGAGCTAAAACTCTGGTGGATATAACACAAATCTTTTTTGTTGTTGTTAGTTTTATTTTGGGGATTTTTATGCCTTTATTGGAGAGGTAGGACAGTGGATAGAGTCAGAAATCAGGGAGAGAGAGAGTAGGGAATGACATGCAGGAAAGGAACCACAGGTCGGAATCAAACCCGGGCTGCCTGACTAGAGGACGACAGCCTCTGTATACGATATAACACAAATATTATTGTATCATTTTGGCCCATTCAAGAAAGCAAAGTGGTGCATAAAGCTCTTTTCATAAAAAAAAAGCAACTGATGCTTTTTCAAAAGTAATTTTTTGTCACCTGCTGTAACCCAATCTGTGTTTTGGGGAGACCTGAGAAATACACGCACCTGAGAGAACTTACACCACAGTTGTGCTCCAGATGATAGGACAATGATATATCGTGTTCACTTGGAACACATTATTATTAAAAAGGTATCATTTGTGCCATTCTAGGCGCTCAAACGTCAGTAAAGGCATGAGTGTGCCTGCCACATCTCAACAAGTCTGGCCTCCATGTCCTCAGTCCAAACCACACGCTGCGGCGGCACCGACATGACGAAATGCTAATTCTGCTGGACGTGGTAATGTTTCCATTTTTCACACAGGCGCAATGAGGGGAAAATCCACTGATCTCAGGTGAATCAACTCGTAGCTCTGTTTCAATTATGCGATACCCTCATGAGGGGCGACCAAAATATCAAACAGGTTCGATTTTCAGGCGACCAGCCAATTGCCGGTGGGGAGCTGGTCGGGAGGGGTATATCGGTGCTCGTTGCCCCCTGTATACTCACAACTCACGACTCACGATTAAGCTGAAATTCGGCCCGACTTCAAAAATTCTCGCACGACTCAGCTCATCAAGAAGCCTGATAACTACCTATTCATTTGAATTAGGTGTGTTGAAAGAGGGACACATGGGGCAGTGGGTCTCCATGTCCGGAATTGAGAAACACTGCCTTAAATGGGTGCACCTTTTTTTTTGTACACTGCTTGAATATCCATCTGTGCTAAAGGCCCCTACAAATCCTGCATGTCCTGACTTGCACTATCACACCAACAACACCTCCTCCTCTGACACAGACCTGGACTTAACCGTGGATTTATTTTGCTCATATCACATCCTCACTTTGTTATCAATGTGTTGCCACAGACACAGGGATTTGTTAAAACTGGTGGCATGTGTCCAAGCCACTCACTGTGTCTAAACTTTGATTTTATCTGAAGGAAGGTGAAATCCAAAATAGTCTTAAACAACTGCTCATCATGTTTCAAGGTTTGAGGAGTTGATCTGACCTTTTCTTATCACTGTCAGCATTGGATCTCCTGTCGGACTGAAACGGTTTTTACAGATTTCATCATTTAGAAAACTGCTTTCTCCTGATAAATTCAAGATATAGGAGGATAAAAGACATAATCTGACTGCACCAAAACAATGCCTGGCCCCTTTCTAAAAGAATGAACTTGAATAGTTCTTCATCAGGAGAACTTTGGTTCACTTAAAGGTCAGCTATATTCCAAAACCAGATGTTTCCCAATTTAGAAATTGCAGCACCATTTCATCTAACAGCTGTGAGCAGCAAAAAATAAATCTTTGGGTCTACACTCACAGCTGGACAGGCAATGGAGCGGTCAGGTGAATCCAGGTGAAAGTTACAAACCTTTACAGCTCTTAACTATGGATTTCAGATGAATCTTGATGGAAGTTAGTTAAAGAACGGACACGGGTAGATCCTTTTTTCAGCAGGGAGTCCTTATTTTGGATGATTTACTTATAATTTTTCATCTTGTTGAATCTAATAGTCTGCCAAATAAAGGTTTCCGTGAACAACACCTTAACTCCTATCTTGTTTGTTTTATTCAGGATCAACTTGTTTAAGCTGGAGCAAACACTCCCACCATGTTTGCCTTTGCATGCAGTCTCCTGAAGCTCCACTTGATGGCAGTGGAGTATCAGCAATAACAGTGACAAAAGCCTCTTTTCCATGGTGCATCATTAAGTTCCTGAACAAAACACAAGCACAATAAAAGACAGCACTGTACCTTCTTGATAATGAACAGCAGAACGGCACTGGCCTGCAGCCCACAGGTGTGTTTGTGGCTTTGGCTTCGACTCAATCGGTTGATAGGGCCTCATGAAACACTTTCCACAAACGCAAGCACTTCTGTAACCTTGGATGGAATATCAGCAAATGATGTTGGTTGTTGGGAACTTTAACAGCCGGTTGTAAGTCCTTTGCCAGGCGCTAACGGCACTTTGGGCAGCATTGTGGCACCTAAGCCGTTAACAAACACTTTTGTATTCTCAGAAATTCTCTTGATTAAGAAGAATAAATGTTATTTAGTTCTTTTTTAATAAGTGTACTACAAGCTTTCTTGTGCTTGCTGAGCCATATTAGAAAATATTAATTTTGTATACTCAAAGCATTAATAAATTATGCAAATAGAGAATTATGCACCCAGAGCGTGTCTCGTGTATGCTAGTGTGATAGTATGAGACATAGCCCCTGGTGCTCGAGAGTAGAATACACAGTCTCAAGTGCATTCATATCACACTGCGCTGCTGCTGCTACTCCTGCACTGTGCATAGGTGCAGCAGTAGAAAATGCACATACAGTATGTATTGCATGAAAGAAAGTTCCCAAGTGGGACGCACTATTAATAATGAATTCTCATCCCGCAAAGCACTGGGAGGAACTTAAAAGTCTCAAGTGCTATTGCTCATTTCAGCCTATTTGCAGTTGCATGATACAGTGTGTTGACCTTGGAGTGGGCACATTGGGATAGCTTATTTTCTTTAATGCATGTCATGATCCCATAGGCATTGCATGGCGAAGTCTTACACAGGTCCTGTGGATTTCTGCATTATTGAAGGGCCTTACAACACAAGAGCCTCAGTGGGAGGGGAAATGGAACACTGTTAATTAAATACTGTAATTATTTGAAGGGGCTTTATATAGTATAAGAGGTTACTTTTATTATGTAAATCATTTGTTGTAATGCTTTGGAAGGACAAAAAACGTTTTAATTATAAACATGTTTCTCTATGATAAGATGTTGTATAAAAAAAAACAATATTGGCTAATATAGAGTTTTGTGACTTCCCCAACAGAAACACAAAATATACTGTTATCTTTAAAAATAAGGATTATTGCAATTATCTTGAGACTGTAAATCTTGTAACAAAACCCCTCGGGTAGGAGAGAGGGATGTTGCAGGAAGCAGCTCGGCAGAAGTATGTTCTATGCGGTAATGCAATCTGTTAGACTAATATATCTGATGTTACTGTTCTCCCATGTCAGTGTGAGTAAATCATCCTTCGGCTTGAAAAGATACAGCCCCTTTTTTAAAGATCGAGCTGCTTTACGCGGAGAAAGATTGCGAGTGAATTAGCCACGCTGCACGCAGAGCTGTATTAAAAATTCCTCCTCACTTCCTCATTCCCTGTGATGCCGTTTGATCTTGTCCTTTTATTCTTTGTAGCCCTGTTCATCAACTTTATCACTCTCTCTCAATTTCCACTAATACCTGAAGAAAGAAATCTTGACGCCCACACAGACTTATTGCGACGTTCCTGGATTCTCAAATGTACTTATCATTTACGGATCACACCTTAGAGGGGAATTCCAGCTTTATCTGGCTGTCTTTTTGTTTGCTAATAGACAGGTAATTCATTCTTTCGATAAGCAAAGAAAAAATGTAATTGCATTCTTATCTGCTCTTTAAAAAGTCAAGGAAATGATGAATTCACTTTTATTTCATAGAGAATTTAATAGTCATAATAATCTCTTATCTATGTTTTGATCTTTTAAAAACGGTTGTCATTACATAATTGAACAGAAGGATGAGCTCTGACACAAAGAGAGTTTAAAGAAATTGTAAATCTATGCATCTATCTTAAACAATTTCTGAATACCAAAGCTTTCATGAAAGTGAAAAAAGAAATCACTTTTTTCTTCTTCTTTGTGGTTAAATGTGTTATACTGTTTTCACAAGATAAGATGGTTGTTTTCTAAAGGAAAACAAAAATTGTCCGCCCTCAATCCATACAAAATAACTGTGAACATCTGCACCTACTGCAATCAAGGGATGAGTCATATTGAAACACCCTCTGTGTCTGGCCTTGGAGAACACACATACCGATTTAAAAGGAAGTTCACTCTGGGATTGGAATCTGCAATGTTGATATACTTTGCTAACTTTTTTTTGTCCAACAAAGTGGTGCTTAACTTCTAGCAGAGAGAAGAAGCTATTACAAAATAATTCTAACTTGAGGTCCACTGAAGAGTCTTTTCTTTTCTATATTTTTAATCACATCTCATAACCTTCAGCGATGAACACAGGGAGGGGGAATGTGAGGGGGCGTAGAGGTTTTTAAAGTCTGATAAAGTGAGGCTTCCCTGAAAGAACACTAAGACAGCTGGGCCCCCATAAGGAGGGGCTTCAACACACCTTTCACAGATTTTATCTATAGATTTCAAACATCTTTTTCTGTATCAGTAATCACCTTTTCAGATCTCTTAAGCTTTATTATTAAAAAAGAATCATTTAAAAATTGTTTGTCTTTTTCAACATCTTTATTACACTCAGCCCAGCCTTCTCTTTAATTCACGCCAAAACTGTATGACACTTGAACCGGAAACTAACTGTTGACCCTCCTCACTTCCTGAACTGAACTGAAAACACACTGAGAAGTTGCCAAACTTCTTTAACTCTGTACTATAAACCCTGCTTATTTTCATAATGTTCATGAATCTTTTTCATATCTGCCAAACAAATGGCCAGTTTTGCCGTATATTGCTAAATGGTAAATGGACTTGAGCTTCTATAGCACTTTTCCAGTCAATCAATCAATCAATCATTATTTTTATAGTGCAAATTCATAACAAATGTTATAGATAGATAGATAGATAGATAGATAGATAGATAGATAGATAGATAGATAGATAGATAGATAGATAGATAGATAGATAGATAGATAGATAGATAGATAGATAGATAGATAGATAGATAGATACTTTATTAATCCTTTGCAGGAAATTACACTTGTCACAGCAGCAACTGCAATCACAGTCAAGACATTACATAGACGCTTTACAAAAGAGCATAGGGGATACCATGCAGGCAGGATTTCTCCTTTGTATTCCTCTACGCTTCCTTCCCGCTGAGCTGGAGGTCGGTGCAGTACATGCATGAATGAGGACGCCGGTGGTTGTGGGGACGAAACAGTCCGATGTTGGTGGCTGGGCGTCAAGTGGTGGTTGTGGAGACGACACAGTCCAATGGAGGTGGCTGGGCGTCAGGTGGTGGTTGTGTAGACGACACATTCCGATGGTGGTGGCTGGGCGTCAGGAGGTGGTTGTGGAGACGACACAGTCCAATGGAGGTGGCTGGGCGTCAGGTGGTGGTTGTGTAGACGACACAGTCCGATGGTGGTGGCTGGGCGTCAGGAGGTGGTTGTGGAGACGACACAGTCCGATGGTGGTGGCTGGGCGTCAGGAGGTGGTTGTGGAGACGACACAGTCTGATGGTGGTGGCTGGGCGTCAGGAGGTGGTTGTGGAGACGACACAGTCTGATGGTGGTGGCTGGGCGTCAGGAGGTGGTTGTGGAGACGACACAGTCTGATGGTGGTGGCTGGGCATCAGGTGGTGGTTGTGCAGACGACACAGTCTGATGGTTGTGGCTGGAAGTCAGGAGGTGGTTGTGGAGAGGACACAGTCTGATGGTGGTGGCTGGGCGTCAGGTGGTGGTTGTGCAGACGACACAGTCTGATGGTGGTGGCTGGGCATCAAGTGGTGGTTGTGGAGACGACACAGTCCGATAGTGGTGGCAGGGCGTCAGGGACGTCGGGTGGTAGTAGTGCCAGATCACTGCGCTTAAGGTTGGTGGAGCTCCATGGACTACATGGCAACCTCTGCCATCAGTGTGTGAATGGGTAGGTGTGACATGTGGTGTAGTCAGAAGACTAGAACAGCACTATATAAGCTCAACCTTATTTATCATTTACCATTTAAAGTGTCCATCAGTATTAACTTATTCCATTCATACACATTCACTGCGTCACTGGTGGAAACCCCAAATTGTGGGAGAAACATTGGAGACCCAGATTGTGGGATAACTTTTGGGGTTTCGTGTCTTGCCAAAGGACACTTTGACATGTTGCTGTAACTGCCTTCTGAATGACAGGCGACCAACTCTACCACTGAGCCATTGTCGTCCCATTCACACCTCTTCTTTTAATGGGAACAATGAGTTTGCGTTTCTAATGTACATTAGGGGTTTATTTGTTGATGTACTGTGGAAAAAAACTAAATGCAGATTATGCACCTTTATCCTTGACCAACACTTGTTCTTGATCATTGAAAATGCAAAAATCAGCACTCACACAGCTAAAAGGAGTAGAAGGGAATAAAACGATTTTAGAGCCTTTTCGAAGAGGTGCAAAAACTCAGTCAAAAGTCATACTTGCTCCAGAATCAGTCTTCTCTCCCTGTGTAGTGACTTAAAAATCTAACCATATTACCGCACAGGTTGCATAAGTTATTTAACCACACAATATATATTTATAGCTCTTTCCTCTGGTTTATTTTTTCTCACCAGTGGCCCCTTCAGCGCATCTCTAACTTTGAAAACCTCATTATAAGGCGAAGCATGCAGTGTTAAAATAGAGTTATTTTAGCTTAGAGACAATTTTAAAGGTTAAGTTAACATTTTTGGAAATATGCATCTGGACTCACTAAATGATAGCTTAAGGAAAAGATCGATACCACTCTCATGCTTTTGCAGTATGCTTCCACACTCAGACAGTTAGCTTAGCCTGGAAACAGAAGGAGGCAGCGAGACTGTTCAAAGGTTACAAAATCCTCCTACCAGAATTTCTAAGGGCGGACATTCACTGTGCAAATTTAAGCAGTTTCTGACCCGATTTTGAGTCACACAATAGATTTTGAAATCAGGAAGGATTTTAGCGATTGAGCGTCATTTGACAAACAGTGTACAGGGGAGCACGAGGGCTGACCACAGCCCTGTTTAACAGAACATTTTGATATGTTGTCAGGAAAAGAAAAACTGTTCAGATGTCAGCCAGGATGGTCTGAATCCCTCTTTCAGTGTCAAGGATAATTCATGCTCTGATGATCACTTTTTACACGGTAAAGTTTTCCTGTGTATGAGGTAAAAAGTAAGATAACCTTCTTGAAACAATCTAAAAAGCCACTACACTTTATGCAATTGAAATACAAGCCAAAGTCTAGTTTTATTATTCCTGATGAATCTCATCTTTATTTGAATGGCCTTGTGTAGCCAACAGACCATAGTGAATAATGTATGAAGGTTTGAGTCACATGTGGTTTAATCCTGGAGTTGGGGTTAGGCCTGGGGTCAGTGGCAGGTCAAAGGGAAACTCTTTAGGGACCGACGAAGAAGGTGCTGAATATTTTCCTGTTTCTCATTATAAAGCACTTTACTGTCCGAGATGTAACAGTTAACACTAATTCACTGAGTATTTTTCTCTTCTTCTGTTTCTCATCATTTATTTGACAAAAGCTTAAGCTGTCATTATAAATCAAATCAAATGTTGGTTTTACATACTTGATCTTGTGTTGAGCCACTCTATGCAGCAGATTGGCTTGATGTAACAGAGAGGGGCAAGCCTTCTATGAGGGGGCTCTCCCTGGATCTTCGAATCAAGTCTGAAAATCTTATCTCATTTTCTATTTTTCCACGGCATATTGGCACAAGTTAAATCCATGCCTCCTTTTTTCTCCATCTGAATTTCATTGTGTCTGCCTAATCAGCCAGAAGCAGAAATGATCTGCTAACATTTCATTTCTCCATGAATATTTGATTGTAAAAAATTGCCCTGAGGGAATGAACTGGGCCCAAGGTTCGGTTTTGATTTGCGATTAAACTATCAAGAAATCAATTTCATCTGCTTTGAATAATTCAGGGTTTAATGGAATGAGAAATGGCAAAAGGGGCATGGGTTATGAGATGGCCTGAGTGAGTGCGTGTATGGATATGTGTGTGTGTGCCGGGGGGGGGGGGGTTATGGGTTATGGGTGATGCAGGGGGTTGCACCACTCAAAGTGAAAGCAAGGCCATTGAATGTGGTGCAAAGTGGCTGGGGAGAAACTGTATTTCACCTGTACTGCTGCAGTGGCATGTCAATGAGGTGTCACTGTCGGTAAATTTGATTCTTTTCTTGGACAGAGTGTTTCCACGTTTTAGATGTATTACCTTCTATTCTAGGAATTGGAATAGTTCATGAGCAAAATACAGATGGAAATACAGATTTTTTTTGCCTCATAATTGGTCTTTGAAAAGCCTTCATGTTCTGCAGTATAAGTTCAGTGATCATTTGTCCTCCCCTTGATCATTTTTTACCGGAAAATTTCCCTGAAGTTAAGAGTATGGTTAAAAAACCCCAAGTAATATAGAAATCAGGCACAAAAAGAGAAAAATAATGGGCTGAACTACTGTAGAGAATGAGAGGTTCTCAACTGAGAAAGGGCAAATGTTGCATATCTTCCATACGAGCACCTAATGGTAAAGGCTTAGAGAGGCTATTTGATGTCATCTAGGTGCTTTGA
Organism: Tautogolabrus adspersus; assembly: GCA_020745685.1. Classification (NCBI taxonomy): domain Eukaryota; kingdom Metazoa; phylum Chordata; class Actinopteri; order Labriformes; family Labridae; genus Tautogolabrus; species Tautogolabrus adspersus. The sequence goes on along the minus strand of CM036549.1, from coordinate 8,438,061 downwards.
CTCCCCAGAACAGTCCCAAAGTGATGTGCACAAATCGTGTGCTCTTGTCAGTTCAAAAGAATGGCAACGCTGGTGTTTCTTGACAAGACACAAAAACATGGAGCTGCAGTGACTGCATGCAACCCAACCTGACAGCTGTTGATTTAAAGAGGTGGCTGTGTTGTCGAAAAAAAGGCTAGACTGCTGGCTGGTACCAAAACAGAGCCAACAATCTTTGTTCTAGTGGAGGTGTCACCATGTTCTGTGCTTCATTTGAAAAAAAGTTAGCAAGCCTACCCCAACAAGCTTACTTTAGCTGCTTTTTCGTCAGTTTACGTTTGACTGATCTTATGCACAACTTTATTTTAAGATCTTACCTCCCAAATCAGGACAGGTGAGTTATGTGATGCTTCAAGAAGCAGGACGCTTTGAAAGAAAGATTCCAAAGCAACCTATTTTAGGGCTAATAACCTCCTAGCTAGACAGCATGCAAAGAAAAGTTTACATAGCTTGCTGGAATGCTTTCATCATTAGTTGGAGTCACTTGCGATTAGCATGTTTGCTAGATATAATTGGCCAGATGAGGTTGCACACAGAAAGCAGGTCAAATTCAACACGTGTCTAACTTGTGAAATACTCAGGGTTTCAACTAATGTAGGTTCATAACAATATTTACATCCAATTAAAACAAGACAGCCATATAAGCAGCTGTATGAAGACATGCTTGAGCTAAATGTAAGCATGCTAACATTACATGTTGACATTTTGACATTACATTGCCAACACAATGTTGTTTACCATTGCAGGTCGAAGTTCAACATCTTTTTTTAGCTTGTTAGCATACTAACATTGGCTCATTAGCACTAGAAACAAAGTCCATCTGAGGCTGTTGTTCAGGCAGTCAACTCGAGCTGCACTGATGTCACACTTGGCATGCCCTCATACTCAACAATCACCTGACAACACCTCCTTCAAATTAGCTGTCCATTTAAGCTGCCAGATTTGTGGTTTCTCTACTGCACTCTTGCTCAGAGCCACCACCAGTAGGCTCCGACTGGGAGGTTTTAGATGTCATCCCATCACTCCTCAAATTTGTGCATGTCAATAAACCTCGAGGAGTGATAAGGTCAGAGACTAGACGCCAAACAAATACTATGTGCTACTGCAATAAATATTTTAGATAGATAGATAGATAGATAGATAGATAGATAGATAGATAGATAGATAGATAGATAGATAGATAGATAGATAGATAGATAGATAGATAGATACTTTATTGATCCCGAGGGAAATTCAAGTATAGACCAACTGACACTGCACCGGTGCCCGAGACAGAAACAGGGAGGCTGAAACATACAAATGTAAGGTAGAATAGCATTGGAATGCATTGGAATGCTGTTCATGCTAAAAATGTATTTACCTGTCTAACTCCCTTCCACATAGCTTTATCCCCTTCTTACATGTCCTTGAGCAAGACCCTTATCTGCTGACAGCTGACCACTGACCTCAATCCTGTACAGAAAAGTGAAAAAGCAGTAGGCTTTTACCTTCTCATTCAATACAGTATAACAAAATGCTTTAAGGTATCATCCCATCACATACCTTCTCATTCAATACAGTATCACAAAATGCTTCTGACCCTGGGGTAAAAACACCCTATTTTTGCTCTGGTGTCGACACGAAAAAGTTTTGAGCATTGTCCAAACTTTTGTTTTATATGGAACTATGTTTTCTATTCACATTTGCTACTATTGTATAGGTTAATTTGAAGTTGTTATGGATAGATTCCCAAGAACACTAGAGTCACAGGTTTCCTTGCTCGTCAGAAGCTATTGACTGCACCTGTGATGCTCTCCCTCTCCCTCACCTGATGGCTGTTGACAATCAGCTGGGCTGGGAGGCTATATAGGGAGGTGGGATGCTTCTTTGCCTAGTTGGTTGTGTGTATCCAGAGAGTCAACACCATCAGTTGGCTTTCTGTGCTTTGGTTTTTGAATAATGCTCTCAGTTGAGTGTGTGGTTTGAAAACACATTTTTCTTTTTGCCATTTTGTAACTTCCATTACATTGTCCTTTGACTCCCACTGATCTTTTGTCTATCATGTTGGTAGAATTAGTGGGTGGTTTTGAGGGGCTGTGTTCTTTCTCCACCTTAAAGGGATACTTCACCCATTTGCATTAAGCTTTGTATCAGTAGTAAACTTGTGTTTTTATTGAATGGTCTTGCATCCAGCCCTTATTTCCCCCTGAGACGGGAAACATCTGTATTTTCTTTTCTGAGATGCCTCCGCAATAGACGCAAAAATCGTCATATTGCGTCACTCGCGGAGGTCGTTGTTAGCAGGGTAAAACTACATTGCTAGTTCCTCATGTTTTCAACCACTGAAGCTACAGACCTATCACAGATCAGTGGGCGGGGCTTCACTGCCAGAATCGAAACTTAACATCCGCCATCTTGCTTGAAGGCTATGCTACCAGGCTCTATTTAGAAATCTAATATCTGCCGACAATGGTGAAAAAAGTATGTTTCAACTTCAAACTGATATGACTGAAGGGGATTTTGAAGGTCTTGTGCTTGAATCGGATGTTCGTGGCTCTTCCTACGAGCCGCCCGCAATATTGCTGCCAGGTGCCTTCTGCATACAGACAGCGGCTAAACAGGGACCCGGCTCAAGCTGGGTGTCTATGGATAACGCTGAAGGACCGAGAATGAAGAAAAACGTATGTTTCAACTTCAAACTGATATGACTGAAGGGGATTTTGAAGGTCTTGTGCTCGAATCGGATGTTTGTGGTTCTTTCTACGAGCCGCAATATAGCAGCGAGCTGGCTGCTGAGTGCCGACAGGCAGGCTAGCTAGCCTAGCATGCTAGGTCCGCGGCTGTGAGAGAAAAGAAGGAGCCGGGGCAGACTTGTGTTGTCGGTGCTGTCACTGTTTGCCTATGGACACAGACATATAGTCTGTTTTCTTCCAGGAATTTCCAAGATGCCAATTCCTTATGGAAGAAATCTCTGAATCAGTTGTGGAAACTGCTGTATTATTATTATTAAATGTCCGCGAGTAATGCTGCATTCAGGTGCTGCTCGGGTGGTTTAAGTTTCCGAGTTGGGAAGTCATTCTTCCGACTTCCCAACTCGGAGAAATCTTATTGTCAAGTTATATTTAAGCAAAAAGTTGATGTGCAATACGTGCCTGAATAAAAAGTATGTTAACAAAACACAAAACCGACTTGAGCAGGTATTTCATTTGCATTTTACAACTTGGAATCTCATTTTTCCGATACCACATGAATGCACCTCTCCTTCAGCGGGAGTGTCCTGCGGTGCTGTGCATTCTGGGAGATGTGTCTTTGCAGAGAAAAGGCAAAAATACACTTTTTGCCCTTTTCTCGGTCAAGAGGGCACCAATTTCAAAATTTATTTCACATTTCTACTACATATATGACCCAATGTCACTACAGATTCATGTTTAAACGGGTGAAGTATCCCTTTAAAGAAACCCACTTATGTGGGACCTTTTTGTAAAGGTGCAGTGTTTTGTTAGTTCCCCAACTTGCGGCCTCAGACAATCAGATTTTTGTGTACTGGGGGGACTGTAACATAGTTGAAAAGCTTAAAAAACTCAATAGTATGTATGGAGTTTGAGTATAAAATCTGCCAGAAAAAAATACAAAGTATTCAGCTGAAGCAATGACATTGTCCTCACATGTTTATTTAGCATGTTACAGCTGTATGTTGCAACCTGTGCTGTTTGTCACACCTCCCCCTCTGCTGTCTCCAGCTCTGCCCAGGTGAAGCTACTGATTACTCAACAAGCAGCACCTGGCCTCAGTGCTTAAAAGCCCAGTGCTGAGTTCAGGAGGAGGGAGGCTTTTCGAGTTGAGACTGCTGCGTGTTGTCTTTCAGCCAGGGATTGCGTGTTGTCTTGTTGATTTAGTCCTTTTGTTAACTATTTAATTAGTGTATGTGTCTTATTAAAATCCCTTCATTGTTAAGGTGTTTAATGTCACTTCATTGGGTCAATTTGTTGGTTGTTGTTAGCCCCACATGGCTGCCTTATGGTGAGGTGTAACATGTAGGTTTTGATAATTCATCCCTCACCTTATTGAGCAGCAATAGGGTCATACTTACCCTGCACACAGAAGAGATTCACAAAAATATTAAACATTCATTTAAAACACCCCCAAAAGAAGCTTTATAAACAGTTGATTTGAGTACTGTGCTCATTGTGCACCTGCTCTTCTGTTTTACCGCATTCTGTTTTGAAAAAATATTTGTCTCTCTGACAGGTACATAACAATATATCACCTGCAGTTAATTTCCCTCTTCCGAGGACTTAGCCATTTCTATTTTTGTCTCCCAAGTTTCTGCCCTGCTTTTAAATTGCTCAGCCTCCTCACCCGCCGTAATAAGGCGACAATATACATTTAAGTATCCCATTTTAGGCATTTACTGCGGGGGGATAACTAGCAGAGTGGCTCATTTAAATTCACACTTTTGCAATATTTCATAACTTGACTTCTGACCTCTTGTCAACAGTTTCTTCGCTCTTGATTGTAGAGACTATAACGATTAAAATTGAGGAGAGAGTGTACAATTTTATGGGTGCTGAGTATGAATACAAAATTAGTGATGCAGCTCTAGAACAGTTTGGGAAATAGAACTGACAAGGAGTGTTGACACATCATCAAACTGAGACTGATTGCTTGAATAATTGGTTTGTACCTAATTATATTAGAGTGCCCTCTTGGGCGTGTGTATGATTATGTGTGAAAAGTGCTCAGTGTTCCTTAGCTGCCTGTGTACTGGGATAGTGGCCGGCCGGGGGGAGCTGTGCTCCAAGGAAACTGGCAGATTTGCTTTCTAGCGGGGGCTTCGATCAAATTCTCAGAGCAATTCTCTGGAACGGCAATTTAATTTTAAAAGTTTACAATCACTTTAGGGAGCTGTAGAGAAAGAAGGAAGCGCTGGAAGGGCGACCTGGTGTTTTTGTTCTCAGGCTGTGATAAGAAGGCAGCCTCTAAGTGAGTTAAATGAGAAATAGCGTCGGCACAGCTGTTGTTCCATTAAATGCCCCCTAAGGAGGCTTTAGAGGGGGTCTGATACGGGCAGGGAGCCAGCAGGCCTCACTGCATCTGTTACCGATTATTGGTTTGGTGGCAGAATCTCTCATTTGGTGTTCGACCATAACCTGTTTAAGTACAGATTTATAAACATCGTATGGTCATTCACTTTAAGGACATGAGGACAATAGCGGTGTGATGACCTGATTTCTGATTCACTACATTCACAGATTCGGTTGATTGCCCTTGTTTGGTTGTATTTTTCCTTCTTAGAAATCCTGCGCCGGTTTTAACACTGCTCTCTGTATTCCACCCACTGTAATGCCTGAATAAGGAAGCAGGCAAAGTAATGGAAATGTGTGGAGGAAAAAAAGAGACTGATACATTTCTATCTGGCATCTGTTGCATCAGAATACAGGTGGATCTTGTTTCTTAGCCTGTATGGAACTGTTGATCCTATATAAGTGTGAGCTCCCACAGGAAAATGGGGGGCTTTGCATTTCTGAGATGAGAGCTTCACTGCAGAATGTGGATTGAATAGGAATCCTTAGTTTCATGTCTTTGTTCCCCCATGTATTCTACTATTGAATACCACAGTGTCTGTAACTTATACTGCTATTATTAAAAGCATTTGTTTAATGTGAAAGGCGCTACTCAGATATGAATTATTGTCATTGCCCCTAGAAATGGATTTATTCAGTCTTTATCATTGGGCAGACTGTGTGTTGATTATAAAGTAGACACGGTAAAAAACAACAACATCCGGGGCACCAGGACCAAGGACCAAGTCTTAAATTGATCTGCTACATATCCAGAAATGTAATTCCTTTTATTAATAATTGAACTGTTAAAACAACACAGATTAAAGCAGCTCCACATTAAAACACAGTTCTTCAAAGAAAATCGTCTTGATGCACACAGGCTGTCCACTGTTGAAGCCAACTTTACATGGTGGCCAAATCTGGTATTGCAGCGTCACGTGATGCCAAAAAGCCTTTTTCTCATAAGCTTACATTGGGTAAGAGATGTCTATAAATCAGCCCATTATGTTTTTTTAAAACACATCAACTTCCCTTTACCTAAAGGTTAGCCCTAGTTTTGGAACAAGCTTTATCCGCTTATTGTTTCAACTCACTATGACTATATTTTCTCTTCTTTGCCGCTAAGTCCACATCCGTCATAATCGCCGGTTTGAATTGCGTCCAACCGCTGAATTGAATCCCCTCCTCAACCTGCACCTGCACACTGTCATTGGCTGGGGATAACACACCAACTCCCTGCCCAGAAATGTCCCGTTTAAACAAAACATCAAAATCAGAGTTAGGGTCTCTGCAGACACAGTCCCCACCACACATGTATGGGGCCCCATACAGTAAGTGATGATTAAGCGGCATTACTGTTTGTATAAGTCTATACTTTATTTTTTTCAGAAAAAAGCTACTGACTCTATCTTTAAGAGGATATCGCTTTTTGTAGTAAACTGAGGAAAATAAACTGTTCATATTATGAAAACTGCTAAATCCCTATGTGTAAGACACCTTTAAAGGTAAACCAAAGATTCAAATAATAACAAATATACCCCCTTATTTTGTTGTCTTCTCAAAGAAAATTACATTATTATGATCACAATGAACACTACAGATTTTTTTTTTTGTGCTGAGCAGAAAGTGAATGTTTCCAAAAGTTAGTTCATCTTCTTTAGTTCTGTGTTCATGTGCATCATTCTCCCCTGGGGTCAACAGCACTGAGAGAGCCTTAACGCCAGCTCTTAGTCAGACTGCTAAAGATATCTATGTCAGGAGACGCATTTATTTTTCCCCATACACGTTCATTTCTTCAGCCCCTGTGACCATAAAACTGTTCCGCCATGTAACAGGAATCTCTCATGAGTAATTTCTTTGTGTGCTACTTATCTTGATTTCCTCTCATGTCTGAATAAATTTTGAGTCTAGTATAGAACACATCCTAATTGTAGAAATTATATCTGACTCTGCCTCCTGAACTCAGCCCTCTCTCTTATCCTTAAGCCTATTTCTGAAAGTGATAAAAAAAATCTGCTTCCCCCCTATTTCTGGTTCATTGTCATTATTTCAATTGCCTTATTAAATCCAAAAGCATTACCCTGTTGTGCCATATGAGATAGCTCACAGCCTAAAACTGAGAGCAGTTCTTCGCCTGTCTTGCCTGCAATGACAATTTCCTTTCATGCTTTGGCATTGCTTCTGACAACGCCATAGCATTTTGTGCAAATTCTGTATCCATCTTTTCATCTGCAGACTTGTTTTCAGCCTCAACAATTCCACATTTCTGTGTTTACAGCCACTTTCTTGTCATGCATACTGTGTTTCCCTTTTCCCATCAGACTTTTTTACACCAAGGCAAGATCCATTAAGATATATCTGGCAGAAATGAGTCGGACTAGCCCCAAGGGTACATTATATCACCGCTCACTCCTTCCTTTTCCCTACTCTTTTCCTGTCTGTAGAAAACAGAATAACTTCACCACTGCCAGAATATCATGTTCTCATTATCGTGTTCTTCACTGTTTTGTTGTCAATTACAGCTGCTTATAGCATGTGGCACCACATGTAGCACCCTGCTGTTTGATAAAACCCTTCAAACAAGCTTGTCTATGAGGAAACACTGCAATTTATGGCAATGTGTAAGATCAAGACTAGAGGATAAAGACAGACTGTGTGCTTTGAAATATATAAGAATATTCACATAGGTTCAGGGGAAATGAAATCACTCCAGTCATAAAGGCTCCCTTAGTGAGGAGCGTAGAGTGTGCACGGCTGGGGATTAGCGTCTGTCATGGGGTTTTGAGGATAGTCAGGATTTTAGATCTGGAGCGATATGGTGCCAGGGGTAAACACCAGGCAACAGATGACAGGATTTAGCCTGCAAAGGCTTCCCCCTCCACGTGGACCGAGTATCACTGTGTTCTAAAGTACACCCATTTCCCACGGTCATTTACTCAAGCATCTCCAGTGGGGATTTTGTTATCCTCTCTGAAAGGGCAATGTAGTCTTATAATACTGCCCCTGCATGAGCTGGGGAGAGAGGGAGGGAGAAAGATAATGATTCATTGGGGATGAGAGAGTCACTGAGAAAGCCAGATTAAAAAAAAGGAAGAGATTGAGTCCTCACGTGGCTGTCGTGTGCAGGCTTTAAAAACCAGAGGGTTGTTTTTCCTTTTTTTATTACACCACATTCATTCAAATGTTAAAGGTTTTATCATCTAATTGGCTGATTTAAGTTTAAGCTTCTTTTTACATTGAATTCCCTTCAATTTAAAGGTTAGGAGAAAAATAAATACTGTACCTGTTATCTTGTAGCAGTTCAGTAGGCTATTCTAATTAATGTGATTTAGAATACATTGTAAAAATAAAAGCCAATTATGCAAAAATATCTTACCTTCAAGTCATAGAATATTTAAACCTACAAAAATAGTTAAACCCACATAAGCAAAGATAGCTATGGGTTTTTAATATCAATTGTTAAGTATAAAGCCAATGAAAAGACAACTCTGGTAACACAATCCGTTACTTTTTTCAGACTTTGGAAGTAGCTCTCCTTGAGGTCCAGTTCGTTAGCAAGGACCACAAAATCAAAAGGATGCAATCTGACAATTAATCTAAACTTCTTGCTCGTTAACGTAGTTTTGGGGAAGCTTCTTTGGAGATCCCTCATAGCGCCCAGGCACTAACCCTCTAAGGGCTCAACAGAGAGAAACAGAGAGTGATTCGGGTGGGAGAGAGGGGAGCAGAATGAGAGAGCGAGAGAGGACCAGAGAGTTAGATTTGAACTCACAGGAATGTTGGAATAGACGAGGTTGATCTGTGGTCCTAATCCTCAAACTTTGCTGTATAGTGTCACAATAACGGGACGCCAAATTGTTTGGATTACGATCATTGTTATCTTAATTAATAAATTGATTCCAAACAATATTTACAATGATACAATTCAATGGAAGAAAGCTGGAAGCTAACAGAAGAAGTTGATACTGTTAAAAACTATGTTGGGGTGGGGTACAGGTTTTTACAACCAATGCCATGGATGTGTTGGGGTGGAGGGGGTCCATGGTTTGTTTACAGCTGAAGTCACATGTTTACACTATGAGACTGGACTGGGATCATGTCATTGCACATGCACACATGCACACATTCTTGGCAATCGGTTACACGACAGGGATAAAAGGCCTTTTTATCATTACATCTATCAACTTAGGAGGCTTGTTGCTTCAATTCTGATAACTAAAATCTTTGATGTGAACCTCAAACAATGTAAATATGTGTATTAGCCTTCACCACCGTACTTTGCCAAGCATCCACATGCTCCATATGTACCAATTTCACACCTGACAACATGTTTTTGGCCAACAAGAATTAAGATGTTAAATGTGACAAACACCATTGTTGGTTGTTAATAAAATGATGAGTAATATTTTGTTTCCCCAAAATGTCACAGTTCAACTACACTGCGACATCATTATGTCCTGGAATATGACTTTTTCCCCTTTTCTTCTGAACATAATACCTCTGCAATACCTGAAGGACCTCCTTCAAATGTGTTATGAACGTGCTCTTATACTCAAGTATGAACACCTTCCATTTCAATTGACAAAGAAAATCTCAACGACACCTGGATTTTTTGTTACATCTGGAATATTATTTATTTTCTATCAATTTTAGAAAATGTAATAATTCAGTGACTGATCTTCCCTCACTTGACTTTTGAGAATACCGTTTTCTTCTGCTGCTAGAAGAAGGATCTGATGATCACATGTTGGGCAGAAAACTCAGAGAGGGAGAGAGAGGCATGTTCTCTGGTTTTAATGCCTTGCTGAACATTGTGTTTCAAGTTGTCCTGTTTAATGTAGACCTGCTCAAGGCATTGTATTGATTTTTTTTGTAATGTATTCTTTGAAATATTTTCAATATTCTTAGTCTGTACACAGACAGAGCTACATTGTCATTTAGTAGAACCGGTGGGTGGGTGTATATTTTAACTCGCTGGTTACAAAGACATGGGGACAGTCATTTTGGAATGACATTTTGTTTGGGGCTTTTTCGATATGATTGTACTTTAAATCATAGCTGCACATCCGACACTGCTTCTTTATAAGCCTGTAGGCCTGAGATTCTTTGTTGTTTACTTTTACTTAAAGGACCCTAACACCTCTCCCACATTGTTTTAAATTGTTTAGTTCTATCCTCAAAACACTGATCACTTTAGTCTCTCAGCAAGGGGCTCACTCCTACCCCTCACCCTGGAGGTGCTGATGCTGTGTTTTATCCTCTGATTGGCTCAAGATCACTAAAATCCACAGCCTCCTCACACAGCAGATACAGCGGCTCACCAGGCGGACATGTTTGAAGACAGATGGAGGCAGAGAGCGTGTCGGGACTGTCTGAGATGGGCTTCACATCTGCCGCTCACAAGGAATCGGGCCACAGACGGTCGGGGATTACGCGGTGGAAAAAAGGGAGTCAGTAAGAATCTTGGTTCAACTTTAACCTCTCTGACCCAGAGGTAAACGAGAGCCAAGCAGCAGGGCAGAAAAGCCAGAGAGACGGGTCAGGCGAAAGCAACCATGCATAGAATGTGAGAGGAAACTTGTGCAGTTGACCTTGATGCACAACACACTGCATTTGATTCTCACAAGTGTATATTTAGTCAATCTAAATAAGAAAACACACTCAATGAAGCCCTGTAAGTCATGCATATTAAGCACATCAACCATCATTTAATTGAATTAACACCTTACGCTTGATTTACCAGAGAGTGTGAGGGTTTTGTGTAGCAGACAAGTGATCAATTTTGTACACATTGTCTTAATCATGCCCATTGTTCATCACCCGGAGGAAAAAAAAAAAAAGTATATACCTTGGACTTTGATGTAGAAAATAACACCCACACATGTGCATGACACACGAGTTGAGATATCAGCAGCTATTATAATCAGGGACATTAAAATGGAGGTAACACTTTTAAGGTCACAATATTCACCATATAGTTGCTTATTAGCATTCTAATTTGTAGCATCCATGCATCTTTTCACGGATTTCATGGTATTGATTAAAACTTTTATTAAAACAATTATTTTTTACAGAGGAAGAAGTTTACAAAATTGATTTCCCCGTGGGACTGGTGTGCATGTGATACTGCTGTCACTGTGTATGTCAGAAAGTTCTAACACAAGAATGTAAAGCATGGCTGCGTCGCAGAGTTTATATTTGGGGCACCTGTGATCCAAACTGAAAGAGGAAAGTTCCGCTTACCTGTCGTTCTGCAGACTACTACCCGTCTCACTTTCAATCTAAAATTACCCCAGAGCTATTTCTCAAAGCTATTTATAATATGAAGTCAACATTACTACAAACACAGGAGTTGTTTGAAGAATGTGCAGACTCCAACCTGCAGTTTTTCATGCCCAACCACATTTTGCCAATGGGCTGTTAGAAAGTGCAGACTGAGTTAACATAAATGAAATGTTGAGACTCTAAAGCACAAAAGTGCCTGAGAAAAACATCTGGATTGCTACCAAGTCGAAGTGAAGGAACACATCTCTCTTTAATTGTCAGCCACAAAACAGAAATGGGTTCAACTTAACACATTTCCCTTACTTTTTCTCTCCTGCCTACATCATTGGATTTTAAGTTAAGCTAGGACACACTTGGGCATTTTTTCTTTTCGTTTTCTTTTGATTTATCCCTTCCATTTATCAAAACACTGGATTATAGACTAAACCAGGGGTCTGGCCAACTTTCTTTTTCATCTGAGAGCTACTTTAAAAAACGGAAAATGGCCAGGGGATACTTGAATCATATTTCTTATGTTTATTAGCACGTCTTACAATGATACATGTGTATACAAATGTCAATACCCAAAGCACACTTTTTGGATCAGAACATCTTAAAGTAACATCACTTCCATGTAAAATGTATCCATGTTTCAATTTGAAATGTGTCAAGTTCACATATCCAAAGAATTAAAGTATTATTATTCACTTCTTATTGTTTCTCTATCTTACATTCTGTATTCTCATAACATTGTATCACTGCACCTCCATTCACACATCAAGAAGTGAGTATCCATCTGAAGTTAGTGAGATGACTGAGAATGCATTGAGTCCACTATCGAGTGTAAATGCTGAAGTGTACCCACTTAGGTTCACTCTCATAGAGTCATTTAAATGTTCATATTTCTGTCTTCTGAATTTAAATTGATTTACATTCATGTCAGAAAAAGTCTGCTTCACAAAGGTATACGTAGAGCCAAATAAAGACCACTCTAACACAACCCGAACAAACACAGCTAACTGGTAGGTATCACTTTAGTCCACAGACTCGTCACACTGAATTAAAAACCACTTGCACCTCATCATGTCCGACTCCAGCTGCCCCATTGCATCTGCTCAAAGCACAGACTCTCATACCCAGATTAGGCATATGCACTACAAGAACAAAAGCTCCCTCTCCCACTCTTCATAATGATAGTACGTTATCTGCTTTGTCTTTTCATAGTCACATTTTGTCTATCACAAACCTGGCTAAACAGGCTCGCTAATAGCTCTGATCTCCTCACTTTAGCTCAGCTAGCTTACAGCGTAACTGACCCAACATGTCGATAGAGGTTGCTGCTACATTGCAGTTATTGGTTCAGACATTGACCAACTTGACAGGAGCAACGGCTTTTTTGTTGACAGCTAATAGGCCTATCCTATCATTTTGTATTGGAGGGGATGAGAATTCAATGTCCTCATGATATTTTTCTTCCATCTGTGCATGTGTCCTGCTAAAAAGGTGTGTGTTTTTATTCAGACTCTGCTCCCTGTAGCATATAAGCAGATCTTGGTCCTTAGGGTTTTGTCATAGGATTAATAAATAGCAACAGAGTGAAGGTCACTATTAAGCAGAATTAAAATCAAGCATTGCTAGCTACAAACACAGCAATCTTACTGCCCATACAGCTGCGGCCCCACTAGCCTGTGGGATCCCTCAAGGCTCCATTTTAGGCCCCATTCTTTTTTCTTTATACTTGCTTCCCCTGGGGTCCATATTTATAAAGTACAACATTTCTTTCCATTGTTTTGCAGATGACTTGCAAGTCTACCTACCCTTAAAAACTAATACAGAATCCTGGAATGACATGCTAAACTGTTTGAAAGATGTCAAATCCTGGATGGAACTAAACTTCCTGACTCTAAACAAAAACAAAACAGAAATAATTGTGTTTAGCCATTCTGAACTCCTGGATGGGGTTGATAGTGTTCTTGGTCCCCTAGCCTCTTACAGCCGCCCTTCTGTAAAAAATCTGGCAGTTCTTTTTGACAGCTGTTTTAAATTTAACAAACAGATCAGCTCAGTTGTGAAGACAAGCTTTTTTCAGTTGCGCCTCCTGGCGAAGGTAAAGGCCTATCTCCCTACACATGAATTTGAAAGAGTCATCCACATGTTCATAACCTCGCGTTTAGATTACTGTAATTCTTTGTATTTTGGGGTTGACCAGTGTTTGCTTCGCCGCCTGCAGCTGGTTCAAAACGCGGCTGCACATCTTCTGACAGGGAAGAGACGTTGTGATCATATCACACCTGTTCTGGCTTCTCTTCACTGGCTTCCTGTTGGTTTTAGGATCCAGTTTAAGATTTTATTATTTGTTTTTAAATCCCTAAATGCGCTAGCACCAGAATATGTGTCTGAGTTGTTGCACCTCCATGCTCCAGTCAGAGCGATGCGGTCATCACACCATATGCTCTTGGATGTCCCAAGGTGCAGGGCAGAAAACCTGAGGTGACAGAGCTTTTGCTGTGGCTGCTCCTAATCTGTGGAACAATCTACCTGTTAATATAAGAACTGCTCAGACCATTAACAAATTCAAATATCTGCTTAAAACTCACCTCTTTGCTCTGGCTTTTAATACAAGTTGAGCTTGACATTTTGAAATGTTTTATTCATGCTCCTATTTAGTGTATTTCTATTGTGATTCATTTATTATTTTATTTTATTTGTTGTTTTTTACGCTTGTACAGCACTTTGGTCAACCAAGGTTGTTTTAAATGTGCTATAGAAATAAAGATTGATTGATTGATAGAAACTCAGCCAAACATCTTCCTTACTGGTTTGAAAGATCCTGATGGTTCATCAACGACAGTATTATTCAGTAGCTTGTAGGTCAAGTGTTCGATGCACTTCATCTTTGAAGACTGGAACTTTGCATGCTAGCCACTGCTGCAAGTTCTGAGGCTTTTACAGTCCTTGTGGCACATATGGATTGGTACACTGCCACAAGAGCAAGCTGAGGACTACAAGCTACACTGTGACCCCTCACCCTGGAGCTTGCAGACCAGAGCCCCCTAATTGGCTACTTTTCCCTTTCAGACTGCATTACCCGTTCTGATTACTGCCAAGTGTTTGCATGCAGCTGAGCACAGTGGAGCGCTGCAGACAGATCAGGCAGAAACTGGGGAATCAGACACTGGTGCAAAGACATAAAGAAAGAAAGATGGAGATAAAAAGAGAGAATGAGACAGAGTGCATTTACTCTCTGCTTGAGGAGAAATTCCTTTGGCAACTCTGGATGTTAACCACACAGAATAGGCCTTACCCTGCATTCATGTGGTGTCGGATATACCGAGAAAAAAAAAATGTTTCGTTAATGTTAAGATACTTTATATTTATTTAAGTATTGCACGTCAATGTTGTGCTCAAATATAATTCTTAACAATGACATTCTACACATTTTCTTTGTAGCATCCTCACTGTTTGTTGTCATTGTAGCAACATTTTGACTTTCCGACCTTAAAGCACGTGAACACGCTGAAGCTGGAAGAACGACTTCCCAACTTGGGAACTTGGACCATCAGAGGAGCACATGAATGCAACATTAGCCCACACCAAAAGTAGGTAGATTGTTAAATGTCTCCAAATCTACTTAGAAAGCAAGCCCCAAGTTGCTCCCACTGCTTTCGTCGGTGGCTTATGAATGTGTATAAATGGGATTAGTTGCTTCTGATGGTCACTTTACACAGATACCTCTGCCATCAGTGTGTGAACGGGTAGGTCTGACCTGCAGTTTAAAAGCGCTTTGAGTAGTCAGAAGTCCATTTACCATTATGCAAACTTAACTTTGATCAGATTTTAAAACATTTTGTTTACCATTTTAATAATCACAGATTTGCCTTAATGTGTGGATGGTGTCAAAGACAAAATATGCATTTACAACTTTGCCGAATATGCAGCAAGTTTATTCCAAAAAAATATTCAGCACAGTCAGCTAGAAACACGTTCTAAGTCCGTGCTTGGTAGCGGTGCTGGCTTACCTCGTGCCACTAGATATGCCGCTGCAGATGTTACAAACATCAGCTGCTGGAGCGATATGGTGACAGGGGTAAAAGCATCCTATAATTGCAATCCAATCTAAATGGTTTTAGTTGCATTTACAGTAGATTTTTTTTTTCGGCATCACAAAGTTGCCATAGCTGATGTGGACTTGGATGTTGCCAGCAATGGTAAGAACGCTTTCACAAAGTTAAAGTTGGGGTTGGTCCACTCAGATTTAAATTCCATGCATAAATCTATTTACCAATAAAATGAATTGTGCTTCATAGCATGACAAATGTGGCTACAGTCCACACAGACAATGGGAAGGCATGATACTCCTGAATCACCAGTCCTTGAAGTCTCTGTCAGTCTGTGTCTCATCATTTGCTGATGCAGGAGACAGAGAAACTCATCATCATTGATAGTGGTCTTACTGGAAATAATGCAGTGTAACTTTTTGAGTAGTCCAACAAAACAAACACAGGACTCTTTTTATATCAGAACCCTATATTGTAGAACCCTATAACTATTTTTAGTTTAAAAAAGTATATCTGAGCTCCATTGAAATATAGAGATAGGGGGCATATGAGAGAATGAAAGAAACAGCAGGGTTTAGAATCCATTTGGAGCTGGGTAACATCTGTCCCCCTTCAAAGAATCAGGCTAAGAGAGAAATGAAGGACAAAGGTGGATGAAAGGGAGAACGAGAGCCCCGTAGAAAGAAAGGGGGAGAGAGAGGGTGAGCGCAAATAAGAAATCTTAACAGAGAAAGGGGAAGATGGAAGTGGAAATGAATAAGTGTGGGCAGTCAGTGAGTTGTCTGATCAGGAAGACGGGCTTCTATCACACACATGCTGTCAGTGCAGGGTGGAGACAGGCCTGATGGATTTGTATGATAGATGTGCGGACGCATGGAGCCACGGCCCCAGCTGCTGGGCTTAATGAAATGTGTCCCACTACAAGATAGAGCGCTCTGATTTAAACACATCCTGCCACGCTATTCCTCTTCGCCCTAATACAGCCAGAAAGAGCCGACGCCACCATCAGGTCCCTCTCTCTGTTTGTCTTCCTATTTGAAAGTCAGCTTTTTCATTTGGAGCCAATCCGCCGTCTCTTGTCTCACCCTGAAATGAATAATGCGTCTGTTTTGTGCACCTGTAGATCATTGGCAAGTCAAACTTGATCTGAAATGTGCTTTGTTGTTTTTGTTTTAAGTGTGAGCCTCATCATCTGCTCCCATGCACCCTCAGCATGTGTCAGGTTAGAAAGAGTGTATTTTAAATTAACACTTTAATGAACTGAGAACCTAAAATAAAATAAACACGGCTAGGATTTAGTTCTTAGATGTTGTAACCAGAGTGAAAGGAAAAGCAGAGGATTTTCTTTTACTTTAATCATTGGCAGAGAATTCTTCTCCCCCATGAAATCCATCTTTTCCCCTGTTGCCTCCTCTCCATCCCTGCTCGTGTTCCTCTCTGTCACTTCACCCTGACTCCTCTTGCCTCTCTTTCTCTTTGTGTTTGTTTTCCCTGGGGGCTCAGTAGTCCTGTTTTTCTGCAGGAGTTCAGGGCAGAAGGCCAAGGAGAGCCCTCGTCAGCCAAGTGTTTATAAAGCTTTCTGCCATGTCAACAAGGACAAACTGTTTCTCTCTCATACTCCCCAGATCTCAGACTCCAACACCGCTGTCCACCTTTACACTTGAAGGCCAGTCTGCATCTTCACAATCAGCGTCCCCTCGCTGTCTCATCTGTGTGTACATGTCAGCGTGTGTGTGCGCACATTTGTGTGGACCGGCTCGCCGAAAGCCCCGCTTCTTCCCCGGAATAATTGATTTAACAAATTGCCGGCCATGTTTCATTCTGAGGAAGTGACAGGAGTAAAGCGGGGAGACGGAGCTAGGAGATTAATTAGGAAACAAAGTCATCTTTATGGAAATGAAATGCATCCTCTGATGATAGCCTTCCTTTCCCATCAGTCTGCCGGGGGTTTCATCTCTTGTGCATGATAAAGGACTGGGAGGCCTCCAGAACGTCATAGAGATGACTCCCAGCGTCGAAGCTCAGCGACTACACAGCACCCTTTGGCAATGCCAACTCCAGCCCTCACTTTCATGGGTGATGTGTTTTGGGCTACATCATTGGAAAGCAGTGAACCCAGAAAAGCAGCTGCTCCTGAAAACAATGCAGTATACTGGAGAAAAACAGTAGCCTGCATACAAATCTGCCTCATATCTCGCACAGCCAGCCCCTGCATATGTGCATGGCTCTCTATGGTATTTGGTATAACAAGCCCCCAAGAGACAGTGCATCAACTGCATGAGTGCACATGGTAAAACTAGTATCCATTAAGTTTAGTGCATACTTCCATATGACACTGTGGCCTTATGATTGTAGGTGTGGGATTAACTCTGCCCAGTGCTCTTTAACAATTCACTATTTCTACTGGCTTGCAGCTTCACAACTTGCTGTGATTTTTTTAAACGCTCGGTCGAGAGAATTTTGAATATACTTACCACAAGGACCACACTGTTCTTTCTCAGCCCACATCTTATATCTCAGTATAACAACTGTTCCATCAGAAATCCCAGAGGACCAATAAGTATCTGTCCAACTGCATTGATCCACAGTATCTCGCCTTTTTTCTTCTTTCTTTCTCTTTTTATGACATGTTTTGAAGCCAACTTCCACCACCTTTCAGATTTCGAAATGGATGACTTGAGGTTGCCCATTTTCAGAGACAAAATCAATGGACATTAAGGCTCTTACAGGCTAGCCTGCAAGTGTCTAATCAAGCTAAATTTGGCAGGTAGACCAAACAACACAGTGTGGAGTTCAAGAGAAGATTATAGACACCTTAGAATTACATTTTTAGCAATAATCATGACAGCAAAATTAGGAAAAATGTACAAATTAAACACCTTTCAGACACTTAATTTTATCAGAGCATTCAAAACCAGCATGTTGCCTTCCTTTAATTTCAACATCTTATGTACCAACAACGTAGTAATATTGAATGGTTGAACAGCTAGGTGAAAAATAAATCACATCACAAGCAGACATATTCTGACCTGCTAGAAATGGTCATGAAATAGACTAAAATAATAAGTTTTACTAGGACTCCACTGAAGCAATTATTAGCATGATATATGACCCTGGGTTCCTCTGACATGCATTCACAGTGGATCCCAAATGCTGCCGCTGGATTATTTTATTTTGCAACTTCCAAAAAAGAAGAAAAACATACATTGCCAATTAGTTTCATTAGAGTTTTCCCAGGAGAACAATTTTCCGAACTATGTTTTCCAACATCCTGACCTCAAGGGTGTGAGAGCCTATAGTGATGTTTGCAGAAGAATTATCAGTGTCATTTTTATGTTTGTATGTTAATGTTCCCCCGAGCTCATGTGATCATGTGAAACTGTGGAAGCAAAGGGTCAATTAGAATAACCATCATTACACCCTAATCATCTGGGGTTGCACACCGAGAAATGAAAATTAGGATGGTGCTGAGTTTGCCCATCCCCAGGGGTCTGAGAGCATCTCCGCCGCACTGCCTCCAAAGCTGTTTTTGTCTCTCTGTGCCATTTCTGGCTTGGTTTCTCCACCCCACCCTCTTCTCCTCCCTCTCTCAGTGTATCTATTTCATTTCCCCCCTGTGTTATTATTGTCTGTGGCCACCCATGGGCCCTTCTGTGGTTTTGTTTGGGAAGATCTTTCAGGTGCAATTTCTCCCTTGGTAAATAAGTGTTGTGACAGGAGACAGGTTGGAGGAACACTCGAGCGCGATGAGATGAGAACACATTGGAACTCTTCCTGCAGCAGTGTCCCAGGGCTAATTTTTTTTCCTGTCTGTCTTTGTGTGTGCTTGTATGTGTATGTCAATATACGCGTGTGTCTGGCAAATAGCAGATTGCGTAGAATTCATAAATGCACATTTCAGATCAGTTTAAAAAATAACGGTTATAACCTTCACCTAACGGATAAGTGGGGGAAAAAATCCAGATGCAACCCTCCCCCACAAGGATGCATATCAGGTACATGCTCTTAAACCATTGGTTTTGATTTTGCAACTTTATCTCATGACAGTAAGACAAAGAGCCATCAAAAAAAATCCCAAATAATTTGTGCACCTGGATGGTAATGTTACCAGCACACACTTGAAACCCTTGTATTTCCATTGTAACAACATTTACAGGGCTGCACAACAAGCATTTTGACAGCAAGTTGACACAGTGTAAAGACTGTAAAAGTCAGCATAGCATGGGGGTGGCAGTATGCTGTGATCGATGAGTCAAACATTTCACCTACTGTAAATCACAGGATAGAAAACGATATATAACTACCGTATTTTCCAGACTATAAATTGCTCCGGATTATAAGTCGCATCAGTCAAAAAATGCGTCATGAAGAGGAAAAAAACATATATAAGTCGCATTTATTTAGAAATGTATTTCACAAAATCCAAGATCAAGAACAGACATTTCATCTGGAAAGGAAAGTTATTCACCTACACAATAGCACACAGATCAACAGGCTTAATAGGTGTCCGGTATGCTAACGTAACACGTTAACAGTTATTCAGCTACACAATAGCATACAGAACAGACCAACAATAGGCTCAATTAACATAACAAGCCAGCGAGTCCACCAAGTTCTCGATCTCATTCCACATCACTGAATCCACTGAAGTCTTCATCTTCGTTGTCGCTTCTGAACAACTACGTCAACTCCGGAGGAAGATGAAGCGCTGTCTCTTCTTCTGCGGGGCTATATAGTTGTCACAAGCCTAGAGCGCCCTCTCGAGGCTGTAGACGGTAATGTTTACTCCTTGGTTCATGTCAGTCAGTATGCACGTAGCCTATATTTAGATATATAAGTCCAGCCAAACTATGAAAAAAAGTGTGACTTATAGTCCGGAAAATACGGTATATATATTTGTGTGTTAATTACATTAGTGCTTGAAAAGGGACTTAAAGGTACAACACACATTCCCTTAAGTGTGTTGCAGTTATCAGATATTAAAGGCCTATATATGCACTCATTAAGAAGTTGTATACAAAACTTGTTCTTTCAACATATAATGAACCCAGAGAGTGCGAATAAACACAATGCAGGTTAGCTGTTCATGTTTTTAACATCCATCATACACCACTAATAACTTAGTTGAAGAAAATCAGTTCTATTTCCTTGAATACCTGTGTCCCATGGGGTTCTCTAAATAAGCTTGTTGAGCCATCTTTTATCTCATGAAGAAGATCAATGTGCTTCTTAAATACCACAAAAACATCAGTGATGCCCTTGAACATCTCTTGGCCACTTTCAATGACAACGAGTAGGCCAACATCCATTCACAGCTTTGGAAACAGGCGCAAGTTCCCCTTCTTTTATAGTTCATAAGCCCCAGTTACTGACCTAGATTCTCATGGTAATGCTGTTGCAGGTACAGACTGTTTTGCTGTGGCTGATGAATAATCTAAAAGAATCATATTATCTCTTTTGTTGATTAAAGACTATTACATTTCCGTGTTGTGTTGAACATAACATCTTTAGTTCTTGTTTTTGCAAGGCTAAAAGTGACTAAGAATGAAAGAGGCATTTCAACACAAGTTCAATCTTCTTTGCAAGTTAAAATCTTAAGTCTCTTTTTGACTTTGGAATCAAAAAAGAAGCATTTCACATGGGAGAGACAAGCCCCAACAACAACAACGAATTTCCAGAACAAGACAGCCATAAAATAAATAAAAAGAACACTAAATGAAAGACAACTTTGGTGAATAACAGCCGCTCCAATGCACACACTCAAACTTGCAAGCACACCCAGGGAGAGAGATAAGAGACAGGGGGAGATGGACAGATGCTGAACCAGAAACAACCTAAATAAGTGATGAAATGGTCTGCTCTCAGAAAAGAGATGAAATAGAAAATGTGTACAGCAGCAGACTCCAGAATAGGCCTACACACTCTGAGGAAAACAATGATGATGGTATATACGGTTTTCATTTTCATTCAAATGTGATTGAAAGCAAACAAACATCTTTGCTATTTCACTTATTTAATTTGGCAAGAGGCGGGGTACATCCTGGACCGTTCACCAGTCCAGTGCAGGGTGGACATAAAGAGACTCAAACAATATTCACACCTACGGGCTATTTAAGGGTCACAAATTAACCTAACAAGCATGTCTGAGAACACCCACGCATGCACAGGGAGAACATGCAAACTCCACACAGAAAGGCCCCTGTCTTACAAGGAATTTGTACCAGGAACCTCCTTGCTGTGAGGCAATAGCGCTAAGCAATTAACCACAGTGCAGCCCCATAAATAAACGTGCATGTATTAATTAAAATTATTATTTATTTTTTTTCAGGTAAGATGATCCAGAGGCTTACATTTGTAGCTCCATCCACTAGATAGTTTAGAACTGAAGGAGCCTTTCGGAGGAGAGGTGAAATGTCTTCAAGATCTTCAACATGTCCAGTTGCGTTTGGATCGAGCTTTGAATTTTCAGATAAGATTAAATATCTGGTGCAGCTAATGGATATTTTGGGACTTGCTCTTGTCTTTCAGTCAGGATCATCTCAGGATGCTAAACTTTCCCAGATTGAGTAGGTTATTTGATTTCATAGTAGATCAGAGGAAAAAGCAACTTAATTCCATTGTTTCCACCAACAGCATGCAGGACTTGTAGTGCCTTCTTATACAGGGAATAAAAAGTTCCTTCAGCGCAGTGTTTCTCTAAATGCATTTTTCTCCTATTGACTCCTCAATATAACGCAAAAGACTTTGCTGATTTGTGAAGAGTTTTCTAAAAGGTTAAGGTACTTCACAAATGCCCAGAACTGCAAGTCCAAACCCAAGTCCCTGTACATGAATTAAGGAAGTAGAAGTAGGGACCCTTTGGGAGGTGAAATAAAGTCCCTGTGACTTTTTCTTAGACCCTGCATGGACCCTGTAGTGGAAACAAACTGAGTACCCTACAAGGCCCCCAGATACTACTATATTGACATTCATGATTGTTGATCGCTGATTACTTCCTCTTCCTCTTCAATGTAAGTGGTATCCCGCGTGAATAATAACTTTAATCACATTTCATTGAACTGCCCTTTACTTGTTGATTAAAAGAGAAAGCACTCCCAGAGAATGTTATGAAGTGCATTCTAACAAAGATGCAAAAGCTGTATGAAATGTCAATGCACTTGGTTAAATGAAAGTGGAAATATACAAACATTGGCTAAATGTCATGATAATAACTCTATAAACAAAGAGTTCCAATACTGAAATTATTTTTAAATGCCACTTATGTGATTTGCTAAGTTCTGTCAGTTTACATGCTACTGGGACTAATATGTTTGTTGGCTCTTTTTTCCCCAGAGAAAATAATGCATTTATGCAGCACACAAACATTACCTTTGGTTAACATGAGTTCTATTTCAGTTTAGGTTAAACGTACAGTATGTTAAATCCGCCGCTAGGGGGCTCTTAATCAAAACAATAACAAAAGATGACGTCGAGGCTTGCGGTATATTATGGGTAAAATAACAAATCAATACGAACGGGCGAAACCGACCTGAGAAAGACAATACAGTATGTGTACTGACGATGTATCCAAGTATAATTTACATGACGTTTTTGTAACAGCAGCACATACAGCAACAGAACAGCAGCTTTCAGTAGCAGCTAGCGCTAGCTTATGCAGCAGTCTTTGACGTAACATCTGGTGTTTCCTTGACAACGATCAACATTTCCTGTCTAAAAAATATATCTAACGTGGGTTTAGTCAACTTTTAATTTAAGTTAGATATTTTAATGTAAACACTAGCATGCAATTCTACATACTGTACCTTTAAGTAAGCCATACATTTATTATCTTTAAGATCAAATTTTTTTCCAGCATCAACCCATCTTACAGACTTTGTTTTTTATTACCTCTTTTCTTGATTTACTGTCGGAGTTGGAGTCTGTCATTCCCATGTAGGATTCAAATCCTCCTACCACACATACAGGTGATTCACCGAAGACAATGCACATATTTGATCCAGCATTACTGTGATTATCTCATAACTAACAGCCTCACTGTTTAACTGTTATCACAGGTCCATTAAAGCTCTATTAATTAACTTCTTGTGCAAAAACCGAATATGTTGACCACATACAGGGGCCATAAGTTGTTTGTCACAGACACAGGGTTGTTTTTTTAAATAGAATTTGTGTCAAAACAGAAAACAGTGATTTTCAGCCTGATTTTTCTTAAGGAGGTTGTTTTTAAGTATAAAACAAGAAAGAGCAGACACAGTGAGCTGAGCGATGAGGAGCTAAAGGCAACTTTTAGTGTCATGAAACATCCAGGACTAGTTCAAGCCATTGGACAATAGATTTTGCATAAGGGTTGATACAGAGTACAACGCAGACTGTATAAAACATGGATGCAGTCTCTGTGAAATCACCCATTGGTTTCTGAAGCACACTTTTTGAAGCTCTTTTATGGTGGTCGCCATATTGAAAATGCTGTCTCAAACTAACTTTGGGCCAACCTCAAAACAGGCAAAGAGCTGGAGCTGAGGCAGGCCTTAAATCAAAATGCCCACATCCAGCTCAGAAATCTAAAAAACATTAACCCAGCCTCCATAACATCTGACCTCCAGCATCTCTCCTCCTTGCCACTTTTCTCATCAGCCAATGAAGCAGTAGATTTCTACAACCAAACCTTGAGCAGAACCCTGGATATCCACACCCCTGTTAAAACCAAGACAGTCAGCTTCTCACGCTCAGCCCCCTGGTTCACCAGCGAGCTGAGAAAAATGAAGACAGCTGGGCGTGCCCTCGAGCAACGTCTCAAAACCGCAGGACTCACTGTACACAAACTCGCCTACCGTGAACATCAAAAGACTTACTCTAAATCTCTCAGAGATGCAAGGTCACAGTTCTGCTCTACAATAATCAACAATAGCCCCGGCAGCTCAAAACAGCTCTTCTCCACCATAAACCATCTCCTCAAACCACAATCTGCCACCCACACAAACACTACAGAGGAACACTGCAACAACTTTATCACCTTCTTCAGAGCTAAAGTGAACAACATCCGCTCTTCTCTCTCCATCCCCTCCTCTCTACCAGCCCTCACTGTCAACCCACAGCCGATGATCCCCCAGCCCCTCTGCTGCCTTGCCAGTATCTCACAGAAAGAAGTTGAGAGCATCATTCGCAGAATGAAACCCACCACCTGTGCCCTGGACCCCTTCCCCACAGCCTTGGTTAAATCAAACATCCACGGCACAGGTCCCCTAATCACCACAGTCATTAATCACTCCCTCCTGTCTGGCCATGTCCCACCTACATTAAAAACTGCTGTCATCAGACCCCGGCTGAAAAAACCCAACCTAGACCCAGAAGTATTCACCAACTACAGGCCAATTTCCAACCTCCCGTTCCTTTCAAAGGTTCTGGAAAAAGCAGTTGCCGCCCAGCTCCACGACCACCTACAACTTAATAACTTCTATGACAAATTCCAGTCTGGCTTCCGCTCTGCCCACAGCACCGAAACAGCCCTGGTTAGGGTCACAAATGACCTGCTGATGGCAGCTGATGGCGGCTCTCCATCATTGCTTATCCTCCTCGATCTGACTGCAGCCTTCGATACAGTCGACCACAACATCCTCCTGAACCGACTCCACAGCACCATCGGACTCTCTGACACTGCCCTAAACTGGTTTCAGTCCTACCTATCTGCAAGGACCGAATACATTGAAATTGCAGACACCAAGTCCAGCACACACCCCGTCACCTGTGGGGTTCCCCAAGGATCAGTCCTAGGCCCTATCCTCTTCACCCTCTACCTGCTCCCCCTCGGTCACATCATCACCCGGCACGGAATATCATTCCACTGCTATGCTGACGACACCCAACTTTACATGAAAACCCGCACCACCTCCTCTACAGCCTCACCACCTTCATCCACACTCACCACCTGCCTGGAGGAGATAAAGGCGTGGATGAGTCAAAATTTCCTCCAGTTAAACAGTTCAAAAACCGAAGCCATCCTAGTCGGCACACCCCACCAAGTTCAGTCATCTCCCATAACTACCATATCCTTCTCTGGTCAAGACATCCATCTCTCACCACATGTCACCAACCTAGATGTAAACATGGACCCTCTGCTAACCTTTGAATCACACATAAAACACATCTGCAAAACCTCATTCTTTCATCTCAAGAACATTGCAAAACTCTGCCCCTCACTCACCCCCCGAGACGCTGAGAAACTCATCCATGCCTTTGTCTCCTCCAGGCTCGATTATTGCAACACACTTCTCATCGGGATCCCTGGCAAGAACATACAGAAACTCCAGTACATCCAAAACAGTGCTGCCAGGATCCTGATGAGAGTGCGAAACACGAGCACATTACACCCATCCTGCATTCACTACACTGGCTTCCCATCTCACCCAGGATTGAATACAAAATCTTACTTCTCACTCATCAATGCATACACGGCACTGCCACTCCTTACCTTAAAGAACTGCTCACCCCACAAACCAGCACAAGACACCTCAGATCTGCCGCTGCCAACTGCCTCCAAACCCCCAGGACTAAGCTCTGCACTATGGGGGACAGAGCCTTCTCCTCTGCTGCCCCACGGCTATGGAACGCTCTTCCTGGCCATCTGAGAGCCCCACAGACAGTGGACTCCTTCCAAAAGGACTTGAAAACATTCCTTTTTAAAAGCGCCTTTTCTTAAAAAAACAACAAACAAACAAACAAAAACAAATAACCCTGTCCGTATAACCACTGCTTTTAGATCTTGTTTTATGCTCAGGTTCTTACCTCTGCCTGATTTTAATTGTCTGACTGTTTGCTATTGTTTTTATTAGTTTTTATGGTACTTGTAGCACCTTGAGATTTTCTTTTAAATGTAAGGTGCGTTACAAATAAAATGTATTATTATTATTATTATTATTATTATTAATAAACTTCTTGACAAGCAGCTTCAATGCACTCCACTGCCAGTCAGGTAAGCCACGTCCTTTGTTATGAATAATTGTTGTCATTACCATTATCCCAGTCTCCAATATCATAAAAATTGATAAGTTAAAACAAATATCACTGCTGTAAAGTGTGTGCCGATAAATACATTATCGAATTAGCAAATTAGTTTTTTGAACCAGGCTATAAACATGTTTCTGAAGCTTTTGCAGCCAGCCTCAAGTGGACACTCGTGGAACTGCCTGTTTTTGTACTTCTGCACTTACTTAATTTCTCAACACCGGAGGTTGCCATCAGCACTGAGACTTTAACCTCATGAATCACTAAACCTCAGGGCCCGTATTCAAAAACAGTCTGAGAATCCTCTCAGAGAGCTCCTAACTTAGCATAAAAATTCCTGGCACGGAGTATTAGCCTAGGAGTGATTTAGGAACATTTTTAGAGCAACTCTGAGCAAGGAAGAGACAGACCGATTTTTCTGAATCTGATTCAAACCACATATGCAGGTGGTTTCGAATGCAATTCAAATCGGATTCCTACAGATCCAATTCAATCTGAACGTCTCTGTCGCTTCAATGTGTCTTGTGCGTCACTCGCAACGCAACAACAACGACGTAGATCCGGCAAGCCGGAAGTTAATTCGAAGCGCATTATACAAACTGGTCTAAGCTTTGGTCGGTGGAAAAAAAACGCAAGAATAAAAACAAACATGGAGCAAAAAAATAAAAGCGCGTGGACGGACTGCTCCGCAAGATTGTTTGCGTCAGAAATGGACACAGTTCTCTGTCATCCATTTTTCAGTTGTATTTCCTGGGCGTAACCTGTTACCATAGAAATCAATGTGGATCAGACCATGTCAATACGGACAGGCAGATCGGATCTGGTCACTTGCAATTTGTAATGCGGACAGTCAGTCAGTTAGATCGGATTCTGATCGAATTTGGGGAAAATTCGGATTCTGGCGGCAGTCTGAACAAAGCCTATTAGCAAGGCAATTGCTTGCCCGCTTTGAGGACTATAACACCGTACACGGGGCACGCGCACTAACCACTGTGCCACCAGTGCCCCAACAGTATTGTTTTAAGTTCTAAAAGCTGCATATGGAAGTAAACAGCAATAGGCAAAGACGTTTCATTGGAAACTGAACTACTTCTGAAAATCCTCACTGAACTTGGCATAACTTGACTGTTGTTAAGCATTACATAAACACTCTTAATCATGTTCATATATCTGTATGTTTCTATTTGTTATGCAACCAATTATAAATAAGTCCCTGGATAGTTGCTCTGGCTGCCTGATATTTTCTGATGTACCAGTTTATCAATATGTGATGTTACATTAAATGAGATTCTGATTAGTTTCTTATTGTTGAGGTAATTTGTTTTCACCATCTCGAGACAGAGAAACATACAGAACAGGTTTTTTTTATAACAATGACTTCAATCAAGATATGAATGCAAAATAGCTGCAGACATACAAAAGTATGGGTCATGGTAAAGGTTAGAATAACATTGTTGTCATGGTGAAAAGAAACCAATGTTGGCTTTGTTGTGTGATGAGGCATGAACTACTGACCTGACCTTTTGTTACCCCCATACACCCACCCTGGACAATAACCTGCCCCAAGATTTTTTATTCGACAGTTCAATACTAAACTTCATACATTTAAAACTTCTTTCAGAATGTGACAAATCCACTTCATAAAATATATAAGCAAGACATGCTCTGGTTGTCATGGAATTATTTTGTCCTCTAGATTTCACCCTCTACAACCCAAAGGCTTTTTGGTACCTACTCCCTATGAACACAGAATTCTCAATTATGTCAATATTAAACAACAGTGCAAGTCAGATAAAGAAACTGACGCATTTAAAAAGACTTTGACTTACAGGATAAATTGTGAACAAGAAGGAAAGGCTGTCCTATTACATTGAAAAGCTATCTCACCGTTTTTCTCATCCTCTCCACTACTAATGAAAACTCTGCCGGACATATCTGTGAGAGAGAATCTCCTCTATTAATTTCATCCTGCTCTCTCTTTATTGGTCCACCCACAGAACCCAAATGAAATAACCCTGTCAGGTCTAATTCTAGAAAGACATAGCTCTCCCAATATAAATGACACACGCCTATGATGTACCTCACGGATCACCAATCTAGAGGTTTGCTTCTGCCAATTTCTTTAGTAGAAATTATAATTTAAAAAAACGAGAGAATATTTTTTTCATGCCACTAATGGGTTTGCTAATACATTTTTTTAATCTGCACAATTGCTTTCAGGATTATGTTTCCTGGCCTTTTTTCCCCATAGAATTATTAAGCACATGCATATTACAGGTGAAGGATGTCGAGTTTGGTAATACAATTACTTTGGAGATTTGTGGTGAATCCTGAGTCTATTTCCTGTTCCACTGTGGTAGAGTGGTTAGCACTATCACCTCACAGCAAAGTGGTGCCTGGTTCGAATCCCCATCAGCCGAGTGCCTTTCTGTGCGGAGTTAGCATGTACTCCCCATGCGTCAGTGGGATCCCTCTGGGTACACCAGTTTCCTCCCACAGTCCAAAAACATGCTTGTGAGGTTAATTGGTGACTCTAAATTACCCGTAGGTGTAAAGTTTGCATGTACTCCCCAAGCATGCATGGGTTCCCTCCAGGTACACAAGCTTCCTCCCACAGTCCAAAGACATGAGGTTAATTGGTGGCTTTTAATTACCTGTAGGTGTGAATGTCATTGTGGCTGCTTGTCTGTCTCTATATTCAAGCCCTGTGATTAGACAGCGTCCAGTCCAGAGTGGACCCTCCTTTTGCCCAATGACAGCTGGGATCAGCTCCAACTACATACTGACGTATAAACTCTTTTTTAATTATTGAATTAATTTGAACGTATGTTAGAATAATGTAAAGCACTTTAAGTACAGCTGCTACTACTATCTACTAAGTAGTTATCTTTAGTCATAGGCCTACATACTATGTAATGCCTCTCACTGTATATGACTTATACGGTATGCTCTATGAATTGCACATATGATTATGATCTAGATCGACTGTTCGCATCCAATTTCTTGCTTTAATGTAGGGTTAATCATAGCAGGTTAGGGTCATTCTGCAGCAACTATAATTGTCTGTGGTTTGCTTCAAACGGCGTCTTCAACAATGGTGTTCTATGGAAATGGAGGTCATGTCTTCTTTCCAGTGACATCTTACGGCTCAACAATACCTTATACCTGGGATATGTAATAGGGACGTCTACTCCAAATTGGTTTATTGAAACATATACAAGCTGCATGGATTTTAACCAAGTGTGTGTGTGTATAGAGCTCCACTTGGCACTGTATAGGAGCGACCTTTGGAGAACAATCTATAGTTGTAAGAGCTAATTATCACCGTAAGAAGACTTTTCCTTCGACATCTCGTTGTTTCTTTGTGTTGCAGTCAGGTTCCCACTTGGCCTTTCCTGTGGCTGAATGGTGTGCAGGTTTGCAGGTGAGGCTTCACTGAAATACCACAGAACGATTAACGTCACACTCAGCAGATGATTGTAGTCGGTAATATCCTCTTCCTCTCTCCTCCTGAGTTATGGAATGAGGGCGATCCTTATTATTGTAAGGAGACTGCCACCTCCTTTTATAAAACCCAGGGGTGGGTGAAAATCTCCTTTAGGCACTTCCAGTGTGCAGTTATTGCAAGACAGAGAGGAAAGGTAGGCAGTGGGAAAATCTAGGTCAGAACTTGAGAAATACAAGTTAAATTCAAGCAGAATGATAACAGTGTAAGGGCATTTAAAATTCCCTGGGTTAGATTTGGTCTTGTGCAACAAACCTCATTATGGCTATAGAGGTAGTTTTCTATTGTTAATCTCCTGTAGGTCACCACATTTACTTTTAAGATCTAAGACATTTGAATTAAACCCATTTATGTTGTTTTTGCAAAGTAAGTGCTGGTCTTCCATTATTGTTAACATTCCTAAATGTGTAAATTGAAAGGGTCAATCATAGTGCAAATACCATTCAGAATCAACATACAACCCTAAGGCTCTCTTTGGAGCTTTAGGATGCTTCCAGACAGTTGTTTTGCTTCACCAGCCTGTTTTCATGTACTGTATGGTTGCCTCCCAGAGGCGCCAACCAACCTTCTCCTATAAAACTGTTGACAGCTGTTTCTTGCAAACCAGCTCAAACAAACTGAAAAATACCTGTTGTGCTGCGAAAACTGCCCAGCATGAAATGGAAGAGAACAACCGCACACAAGTTGCTGGGGGAAACCTTTACCACTATCTATAGGAAGACAAATAGTTATGGGAGCAAATGTGAGCTTAAAGTGTTGTTAATGTAAGATGTGCATCTGCTAGGTAAGCAGAGTGCTCAAATTCCCATGGTGCTTTTGTTTTGCTTGATTGTTTGAATTGTTGGTTATTATAAAATAATGTGAGGTTGCTTTTTAAGAAAAACTTTATGATATGATTATTTCTGTATTTTTCTGCGATTAATCAGCGATTTTGGATAATTAACCGTGATTGATCGCCTTTTAAAGCATATTTGAAATTCAATTATTTCATGTCTAAAAATAAAAATTGCTAGGTTTCTGTTTACATTTTTGTACTGAGTTACTGATAGTTTCCATATACTCTATGCGTTGGCACTGACAAACCGCTGTACGCTGTTGGACGGCACGTGCCCCCTCCCCCACTGGATCCGTTTCTGGAGCGTGAGCTTGTACACACATCACAGGAGAACTACAAGATAATGCTTGAATGAAGAGAAAAACGTGCAAACAACATGTTGCTTTGTCATTCTGAGGATGATTTGCTGTTCATTCGGTGACTATATTGACGTAATGTTGATAAAGTCAAGGACAATACGACCGGGAGTATGCATATTGTATTTTATTTCGAAATTGACCGAACGCTCTGTGTGTTTCCTTTTCTGACTTCCTGTCCGGCTCCATCTATTCTGTCCACCTTGATGCGTGCTTGCAGCGGTGACCGACCGCAGCGCTCGCTGTGGAAACAGGAGCATTGACTAAAGTGGCAGCAAACAGTGGAGTAGTGCGTGGTGCTGATGAGCCGCGGCAGTGCATGCACGGAGTATGTGGAAATTGGCAGTTAGGCTGAGAGTACTTGACTTTCTTTTTTAATTCAAACCAGCTGTTATTTTGAAATAAAATAAGGGCCCTGTTTAGGAAGAATGTTACGACATTAACCTGTAACCAAAGGAAAAAGGAATTTGTTACAGATCAAAATCCACATGAGAAGAGCTAACAGGAACGGTAAAAAAGTGAACTGTTTGATGTCACAAGGTGGACATTACCTTTGACTCGTCTACTGAGCTGTCTAGAAGTTGTTGTTTTTTTTTATGTGAAATGCATCGTTCTCTTCCATCACTGTGACTACAGGGAGACTCTGTGGAGGCTTTATCCATGGTGAGCCCTAGCAAGATTTCTAAACTTCCACCATGCATCTTCCCTAATTTGTCATTTGATGATGGTTTAAGAATTCTACCCTATTTAATTCTCTGAAGGTGCTCTGTGCATGTTCAGACCTCATTTTGTGAGCTGGGAGCTCCCTGGAGGGAGGGGCTGTGTTTGCACAGCCGTCAGGAGCTTGCTGTCCTTGGAGTGCATCCCCAGAGTCGGGCGCTTCTGGGGGAATCAACTTGTGTTTTACTTTGCATTACTTATGAACTCTCGTTGTGAAATGGGAGCTTGGAGTTATGAGCACAGAGCACTCAAGTGGTTACTTTGTAGCAACCCTAAATGACACAGAGGCTGGCAAAAGCCGTCCCTGCAGGAGCACCAACACTTTTGGAATGAGTGTGAAAGAACTGTGGCATAAAATGTAACCTCTGTACTTTAAAATATGTAGACCATGTGTGGAAAATAAAAGTCAAAGGTAAAACTGAAGTCCCACTTCAGGGGCTGGATCCTGTGTTGGATACAGCCCTTAGAGGAGTAGAAGGACAGACTAAATTCTCTGCATCCTTGTCAACAGTCAAGAGTGTAGCTGCTATCCTACTTAAATAACACTGTGCTTTAGGGCACTCCATGTCAAAATAAAATATTCATAAGTTTATGTCCTCAAATGGCCTTAGATGGATTTCAGAAAAAGATTTTGTTTTCATCTTTATTTAATCAGGGAGTCACACTTTGATGGAGATCTCGTAAAGGAGTCCATCTAGCCGCGTAATGCAGAGGACAATGATCGGTATTTAATTTATCATTAGTGATAAAGCGTAATGTACTATGATACATGGGATTTAAGTGTTGTTAAAAAAAGTGTTGATGAGGCTCCAAGACATTACAGAAGGTCTCCACAGTCAAGGACGGACAGTCAAGGACTGCACAGTCGCTTGGTGGTCGGAAGAACAGAGACGGGCTTAAAGTAAATGCAAGAAACCTCGTTTTAAATCAAATGTGAATGATATCACAGGGGCCAATCACTATAATATGAAGAAGACCCCAAAATCAGAATACTAAGTGAATACATTCCTGACATTTTTTTTTATGGAGAGCATTCAAAAAAACGTCAATTTTGAAAAATGGTTTAAAAGATTGCTTGTCTTTATTTCCTATAATAACACTTTTTTTGTTGATGTGTTTTGGGCCTTTTTGCCTTTATTAGACAGGACAGCTGAAGAAAGACAGGAAATATAGGAAGTAAAGAGTGGGGGATGACATACAGCAAAGGACAGAGTTCAGATTCTAACCCCCAGCTGCTGCTCTGAGGACTATTGCCTCCGTACGTGAGGCACGTGTCATAACCGCTAAGGTATCTGCGCCCCACAGAATTGTCTTTTGATAAATTGTATCTTATTCTTTTTTTATGTAAACATTTTTCAGACTTTATTTTCTGATGTGACTTCATATTAATGTTTTTTTTTAGTTCATTTCATCACCCAATCACATGCCAGAGTTGCTGTAGAATTTATAGTGCGAGCATCTCATTAATATAATGAAGTGTATTCTGTATTTCCCGACTACTAATTCCACAATAAACAAGAAACTCTTCAGTGAAGTTATGCCTTGCTTCCTTATTTTCAACTAGACTGATGATCACATGAATGCATGTATTTCCTGGCTTCATAAGTGAACAGACACTCCTCCATTAATCAATTGGTCGGCAAATAATAAATTATGAATTATTTTTGGGCATAAAGAATACACCAGCACTGCTCTTCAAATTCCAATAACGGGAAGCTAGATTTCCCCGATGCATTTGAAGCAGTATTTGAAATGGGATGGACTGGATTTTTCAGGACATATTTGGTCCAGTATTTCAGACTTTGAAGAATCAAGCAACTGAATTGGGACACAGTTACTCTCTCATGGTTGTGAAACATTCAGAGATTGTCTGTCTGTTTTTTCTTCCTCAATGTTCCTCAAATTCTGTCCGCTGATTCCATGTATAGCAACACAGTACAATATACAATTTAACATTATAAGGCACAGCTGTTATACCTTAAAAAAAGTTACATTTTCTAAAGCATGGTTGTCTGTATGGATTGGGATGGTTCACTGTCTTCAGTCTTACATCTATATATTACAACCATACTGTTATTCTGGCCATATCACTGTGGTTATGAAAACCTTCTAATGTGTTATTGTATGTGCAACAATCATTTCCAGTTAATTCAACTTTGTCCAATCTCCAGAGTTATCTCGGACACACTCAAACCCTTCTTGCATAATAAGGGATCCAACAGCAGTCCATTTCCATGTCTCTCTCCATGGTGCTGAAACATTTAAACTCAGCCCTGCTGTGTTTCTAATGTTTGTGTCTTTGTCCATGATGCGAAAAATCTCCATGCAATTCTCCATCTCATTCTGTCCTGCTGACTTTCTCTTTGTGTTAAACTTTAGCAAAACATATGTAGCTCACACAGAGATTTATTTTAATTCAATGCTGCTATTCACTTTGAAGAAGCTTTGTTTCTGGTTAAAGTGATCATAATGCACTACTTAAGAGTATGACCTTTGTCAAGGTTTCAGTTCATGTATGTGTACCAACCTGATTATAAAACATGTATAGTGTATTTCATAAATATTGTTAAGTCATCACCTGTCTGTTCTTTTATTTAGTGACTTCTGGTTTATGAAAAGAAACCCAACGTCGTTAACACTTTTTCCTTTTAATCTACTCCCCCTCCCCTGGACATTTTTAGAACTTTTCTAGCTTTCAATGCACATTCAAAGACACATATTAAATGATTAAAAATGTGGATAATTGTCTGATGACTGGGAGTTGTTTCAATTGCTTTTCATGTTGCTTTTCTGTGTGGTAAAAACGATTGCATAAGCAAGATGAAGTGTAGCTCTTAATGAGTGGAGCCACATGATAAGCCCTTTGGGTTTTTGTAGCTCTCTGAACACCCGCATTGGATATAAAACACTCTGAACTTACAACTCAACACCGTGGTGAATTAGAACATTATCAAAGGAACAGAGTCTGTTGATTATGGATAATGTGTTGCCTTATTATGCAGAAAGCATCAACTTTAAGAGTGCTTTAACTTGATTTTGAAGGCTTTTTTCTGTACAGATGTTGCAAACTGGTGGCTAACATGTTTTGATTTAAAGTGCTATTTAATGCGAAACGTTTCATTTGCAAATATAAAGTTACTGTTTCTTCAGACTGTAAGGGAGGTTAAATTGACAAAGGAAAACGACAAAACTGGCTGCTGTACTCATCCATGTTCTCTTACACCCTTTAACCTTCGCTCTGTTCTGCTGTAGGTAAGTTTCACCTGCAGCCTCCCATTGCACCCTGTCAAACCATCAGGTGATGCTCCAGACACTCAGGGCAGTCTTCTATGAACTTTGATGACTCCCTTTTGCATTCTCCTCATGAGTTATAACCCACTGAACTTCCCCCTTGCCACTTGATAAATCATTCAGCAGTCATTCAGCACAGACTTCGATGAATCTGCCCTGCCTGCTACTTTGAGCACCAGGTTGAAATGACTTGCAGTGACTCAGCTCTTTTGAAAAAGCATCCTGGTATGGATTTGCTCCCTGGCCTGCTGTGACTGATGCCCCTTGTTCAGTCTGAACTATGTTACTGCTCTCGTTTTTTCCAAAGAGCTGTTTGAAACTTTATCTTGTGAGTTGTCTTAAAATTCTAGACATTGTAGACACATTTGTTATTATAGAATTGCATCACCATTTTCACCATTACTTGGTAAATCCTATGGGAACCAACATAAAATGATTAGTAAGTAGTAGACATGAATACATTTATTCTGAGGCCTTCTATCTATTAAGTCAGCCTAATTGAGACGTTCTTCTTTAGGTAGGACTCCTTGCGTGTCTGTTTGAGTAGCCACTGTTTGACTAGAAAATAATGAAAATATATTCATTTTTAGAATGAATCTCTGTCACCCTAAGTACAGTCTAAATGTTAAGTTTTTGTTTTGCCATCAAATTTTAATGAGTTGCAAGAAACAGACCACAACTCTAAATATCTCGTAACACAAATGAATAAGGACATTTCATATAAACGGTTCATTTCAAACTGTTCAAATATTTTCAAAAATGTGAGAAATTTGAAATAAAATGTGACCCCTGCAAAAAAAGAGAAGAAGACAGATAAAGGCAAGCAGTTGGCATCTTCATGCAGTTGGCTGTACATGTGGCTGTTTGCTGGTGCACACAGTGTTTGAAGAGTTTGTCTCAGTGTTATTAATGACCATCTATCATTTAATGACTGGGAAATGCAACAAACAAGCGTTAGTTGTGCACGTCCTCAGAAATTAATGCTATGTGTCCGCAAGATGCAATATGCATATAACGGCAGTATAGAGTTGTAAAGTGATGAGACCAGAAATGGCATCAGAGACACCGGAGAGCCGCTACAACAATGGCAGAAAGTTTTGAACCACCCGCACTACGATGTCATTGCCTTTGTCATTGCCGTTGTCGTTGTCATTGTCATTGTCGTTGCATAGCAACAAACATGCGTGCCAAAATAGCTGGCGACAGATCACCTCTATTTCGGTGTATTACGCAGTCTGATTTATGTGTTGTTCCCTCTAGAAGAATCCTCCATAGGCAAGTATGTGAACATTTACGTTCACGACGCAGCAGGTTGTATACACGTAGGCGTGGTTCAAAAGTAAGTATATTTGTACCTTTACATAGCAGCTTCTGCCATCAGAATGTGGTATGAAAAGGTAGGTATGACCTGCAGTGGTAAAAAGTGCTTTGAGTAGTCAGAAGTACCACTTAACGAGATCAAGTCTATTTGCATTCCATTTATGGAAGCTAATGCGTCTTGAACGACATTAAAGAGAAGAGGAAAAAGACGACAAACAGCCAATCATGTCCCAGGAATATGGGTGGGCGGGCTTACAGACGTTTTGAGCGGAATGGAAACACAGCTGAAATTAGCGATATACCGACACTGAAGAAATCGCTGAGTGTACCAGCTCAAAGCAGGAGAAAACATCATCGACAAGACGACAAGAAAGGCCCCTCCACTTCAGGAGTTTGGAGATATTTTGGCTATTTACAGTCCGACATAAAACAAGAGTAAAGTGCTCTGTTAACCGTGCCGAAGACCAGTGCAGCTAAAACGGGCAACACCACAAACCTTTTCCTAACATTTGCGAGTGTTAGTGTGGACCATATTGTAAATAATATAAACAGTCTATGGTGTGGACCCTCAGCAAACACTGGGCCAGTAAGTGTGACTCCCCAGCAGCAAACTGTCATATTAGCTTTTTCCAGTACCGTGCACATGTGCTAATGATTGTGAAATGTCCCTCTTTAATTATAGTTTGTCATGTTCTGACAATAAAGAATAACTAAACCTCAATTAACCATCTGGTTTCTTCAAATTTCACTCAGGAGCAAAAATCAGCCTGTAAATTTGAAAGAAATAATGATTTAACATTTATCGTGATAATTATCAATATCGTCTAATATGACATTTTTTATTGTGATACATTTTTTTGTCATATCGCCCAGGCCTACCCACAGCTAGGTGTTCTCCCCTCTGAGTCTGACTTCTAATCATAAACAATAGGGCATATTGCATGAGCCAAGCCACCCAAGCCCTTTCAGACAGTCACGGTCGAACACAGCTCACTTGCATTTAAAGCTATGGACACAAAAACAGCCTGTTCTGAGCAGGGCTGAAATAGAGGGGTTTCATAAAATCCAATATTGGAGGGGATTTTGACAAGAAACTTCAAAGATATGTTTTGGGGAGCTCTGTGACCTGTTAAACTTGTTGAAATATGTGACCTTTAAGAGTTTGTTTTGATTTCTTTGTCTTTTTGAGTCAGGTTACACTCAGCTGACGCCAATACAGTATGTGAATTGAGCAGTCTATAAAGCTAGGAGAAGTTTGCTTCTGTGGGAAGAGAAGGTGACGCCATGCTGCCTTGAACACCTGCCTTAGTTTGATTTAAATATGAGTTAATTTGCCGTATTTATTTTGACTTTTGTTGTTTTTATTAGGTTAACTCACGCTGCTATAAATCACTGTAAATAAATACTCACCTCTTGGGAAAAGAAGTCTCCTGAGACTTGCCATCCTACCACCTTTCTTGAAACTAGAGCTAAACTACATCACAAGTTATGGAAATAAATGACCTGTCATATGCAGATTTAACTGAGCAGATAGTTTTAAAAAGTACAATAAAAGTTTAAAGCCATTACAAAACACTTCATTGTAAGAACCTGTTAATTAATAATACAGCTATACAATGATGAAACGATGGAATCAACAAAGTAAAACACTTTTGAAACTCCATTTAAATGTGACATTTTAGTCATTAAGATCATAATCAGCCACACAAAGGGGTAATGAAATGAATTACACTTATCAGAGCAGATACTAATTAAGGCACACCTTACATAGCAATTGCTACAAGGTTTCTGAAAGACATTCATGTGTAGCTTCTTAATAACGAGCCTGGAAACTTTAAGTTTTCACCGATCCTTTGGATTGCGCTCTCGCTTAGAAAATACATTTGACATCAAACTCTGTGAAGTGAATTACAGTTTCCATGGGCGCTGCAAGGTCGATTTGCATGATGTTCACTGTCAGTGGGGGACAGGCTTCCTCTTTCACCATCACAATCACTGGAAGCTCAGCCAAAGTTTGTTTTGTTTTGTTCTTGCTGGAATAAAAATGTCCCCTCCAATCCAAAGTCTTGCCACTACTTATTTTCATTAATTAAATGTAATTATCTTTAATCTAGAGCCTTTGCTTTGTGTCTTCTGGGTCAATATGAAATTTGACATAAGTGAGGGCGACAGAGGTCTATTTGCACTTCTCTAAGACTTCTTGTAATTGGGGGGGAGGGCGGTTCTGTGGTTAACCCCAAATGCAGCTAAGTATCAGACAGTATAGACCAATTTACAGGCTAAAACAAAATACTCATACCCACTTTGAGTAGCTCTTGTAATTCCCAAGAGAGTGCCAAGTGTTCAAACTGGCTTTCACATTAGCATTAATATGCCGCCTCATGATTGTCAAGAAGTCAATATGTAACCTGCAATTTCATTAAACCGGCTCCTCCTAAAAGCCAACAGGAACAAACTGTGAAAGTTGTGCTGAAGAAGCTATTATGCAAACTCAAATAGGTCTCCAGGTTCATATTTCCACTCTGGTTTCATTTCCTTTGTGTTCATAATTTTTCAGCTTTTAAACTGGCCCTTTTTGAGGAATTAGAATATATATTTGTCCTTGCCGAGTTTCAGCAGGCTACTGTGGATGAAAGAGGGTCATTGATTTTTTTATTTTATTTAGTTAAGTCTCTAAACTTTTTTTCACAAGAGGCAAACACTTAGACATGGTTTTGTTGCAAGAGTTTATTTCTGATTGCAAATAACATTTCCGTCCTTGGGACAACAAAGCCGCTGAATAAAGTGAACTAGAGCTTTCAGCGGAATCTGAGTATCTTTGAAAAGGCACCTATAGCAGGGCTTGCAGGGATTTTTGCCCTTGTTATATAGTATTTCAGCACTAATAAAAACATGTTAAATGGACTTGAGCTTGTATAGAACTTTTCGAGCCATCTGACTATACTCAAAGTGCTTTTACTACCCCAGGTCACACCTACCCATTCACACCTATTCACACACCAATGGCAGAGGTTGCTATGTTAAGAGTCCCTTAGTATTTACAAATCTATTCACACACTTTTACGCCGGCTACAAAGCAGCAGGAGCAATTTGGGGTTACGTTTTTTGCCCAAGGACACATCGTACAAGTGCCTGCAGGAGCTGGGGATTGAATGCCCAACCTTCTGAGTGAGAGACAACGACACTCCCACTGAGACACAGCAACCCCACAAAGAATTAAAAAACAGAAAAACAATCAAATTGTTAAGTTCAATATTACTAATTAAAAATTCAACACTTATAAACTGGGATCATCTGCTCCATCAATGACTTTAGTTTGATGAGGTTTGACTGAACCTTTTGCAATTTAATCAAACAAACCCTCAAACTAAAATCACATTTTGGTTTAAATGAGGGCGTGCATTGATCAAGTGCTTATAAAACTGAGACCAGATAACAAGAATTTTAACCTAATTAATATGGTATTTTACAGGAATTTTAAGACATTCTATAGGGTATCTTAACAGGAGGAATTTATGATATATTTATGATATAGATTTTAGTATATCTTTTAACCTCTAGGACCATGTGCATCCCCACAGGGGCGCGCACACACACACACACACACACACGCACACACACACGCACACACGCACACACACACACACACACACACACACACACACACACACACACACACACACACACACACACACACACACACATACTTTGAAGGCCCTACACATGCACAGAGATTTAACTGTTGCGTTCAAAGATTAAATTGTTTGTGTCGTTATGGTAATAAAAGAAAAACAATGTCTCCTGTCATGTAAAGCAATTAGCAGAGAAAATCCCTTCACTTTAATGTATTCTTTGTGTCTTTCTGTGGAGCATTCTTAGACTTATTATGTATTTTATCTTGAATTAATTCATGCTAACCTTCTAGGATTATGAGCTATTATTTCTATGCATGATCACAATCGTGGGAATTTTGCTGATACGCCGCATAATCAAAACATACACCCACAATAAAACTTTTGCAATTAAAAAAAATGTCTCGCCTGATTTGTAGAAGATATTCAAAACGGTCTGGGGCCAGTGGAGGATGTTTCTCTTCCTGTCTGCCACCAACAATGCTGATAGCAGTAATATGTGCAGATAAACTCCCTGACCTGTCGCTTCATGTTATCACATTCAGAGCCGGTGCACCATTTTCACAACCCGTCTCCTTTATTCCCATGATAACCTCAGGTTCTGACAAAAGCTATCGCACTTTGGTATTTGGCTCCATGGAGGGCAACTATCTACAGTCATTCATGTTGAAAAGGGATAAAGATATCCCTGATAACCAGCTGAGTAAGGTAATATTTTATAGCACTCCACTCAAAGAAAAGCACCTATCCAAACACAGTTATTCTAATATGTGTATTTTAATACCGACAACTCAATTAACTGCTTTTATTCATAGAACTGTGATGCTGGGTAATTGCACAACATTAGAGCCATATTTCATTATGAATGGTCGGGTAACATTTAAAAGTGTACGCCAAGGATAATTGCAGGTCTACCACTGTGGATTCAATGGCATAATGGATCTGTTCAAGTTTTTTGTTCTC
The DNA here is from genome assembly GCA_020745685.1 of Tautogolabrus adspersus. Lineage (NCBI taxonomy): Eukaryota > Metazoa > Chordata > Actinopteri > Labriformes > Labridae > Tautogolabrus > Tautogolabrus adspersus. The sequence continues at coordinate 8,397,035 of CM036549.1, read as the reverse complement.
CTAAACCAATTTCTTTCTACTTACATGTGTGATTAATCGCCAGGATTTTTTTTCACTCAAACTGTTCTACCTGTAGCCCATAGAGTAGGTCATGTTGAGGATTTTTCAGAGGCTGAATGGCCCAATAAAATATACACTGAATAATAAGAAAAGGATATGTAATATCAAACTTAAAAACATTCAACAAAAAATTTGTTATTTAGTTTAGTTGCAGATTATTAGCTTTTTTTAGCCACTTGAGCTGGAATAAATGAAGTAGTCATTTTTCAAATGTTCTTTCTTACTATCAAGAAATGTTTTCCTTAAGTGTCCTGAGATTATGTTACCCTGTGGAGCTACAATAAAAGGAAAGTCACACTTTGACATTGGGATCTCAGGGCTGTGTCTATGACTGAAACTTAGAAACCAACGAGAGAGCTTTCAATGTACATCGGCTACTGCGTATCGTATAAGAACATTTTTACATGTTTTTTTAGATTCATGCTATGAGTGTTTTTAGATTCATGCTATGAGTGTGTAGTTCTTTGTTAACAAAGAGTTATCACTGTTTTTTTATTTGGTCAGAGGTGGGCACAACTTCATTGAAAAAAAGGGTGATGCAGTGCACTGTACATTTGAACTAGGGCTATCAAACGATTACAATTTTCAATTGCGACTAAATCGCAAAATTCAACAGTTAATTGCGATGAATTGCATTTTTAATGAAACATTTGTAATACCATTATTATCCATTTCAAAAAAAGTTTTAGTTATGCCTTCATTTTATATTTTTGTACTGACTTACGCTTAGGGTACTTAACTTCATGTTTGGATACAAAGCCGCATTTATTGCGAAAGAAAAAAAAAAGGAACTTTTGCGGTAGACCAAAGTTACATCATTAACCTAACCATGGAAAAAAGTGACCTAGCTGAGAGGACAGTAAAAAAGTGTGTTTTTTTAAAGTGAAATGAGCCATTCAAAGGCGAGAGGTATTGTTCTTTTTCATCACTATGGCAACAGGGAGACACTGCTGTCAGTGGAGTGGCTTAGCTCTTGGTGTAAATAAGCACTTGGCATAGACATAAACCCTTTTCACACATACGGAAATCTCATGAAAAACTCAGGAGATTATCCGGAGGGGCTGTATGTGTGAACACAACAGCCGAAATTTTCACTCGGATTTTACCCAGAGTTTCTCCTGCCAGACCCCTAGTATTTTTTCCACAGAAAGTCCGGAGGGGCTGATGTGAGAACGCTGCAGCATATTCTCCGGAGAATTCACCTCGAGCCAATAGGAGCGGAAGTGACCTTTATTCCCTGCGATCGCAGCACGGTGCATAAAGTGTCTGCACACGACCACTACGATCTCCGTGCACGTAATTAAACGGCTGCATTATGTTTTCTGTTCGCCCGCATGTTGTTCTCCGCTCTTTTGTAGATGTTGTCATTCCGTTGGATTACAAGTAACATTGGTATAAAGGCAAATATTGTCATTATAGCGTCCATTATAGCGTCGTGTAGCGGACTCTGTTGCTTCATCCGCTACTTCCGCGTTGTTTTTTTCCGTCACGTCCTACCTAAGGAAATCCCCCGTCCTCCCTCCCGTCTGACAGGGATAGTCTCCAGCTGTGAGGAGCATATGTGTACGGCTAGGTCGGGAAAATCTCCGGAGCAGTCCTCCCATAATTATCTAGATATCATCCGGAGTGCATATGTGAAAATGGCTATAGAATAGCATGGTTCCTGTAGGGACAGCTCAGGACTGGCAGTCCTTTTCAGTCCCGCTTTTCCACTTAGGTGGCTCCAGAGGGGAAAGGAGGTCGTTAAGCATCATCAGGGATTCATTCACATGTCATTAGTTCACAATCAGTCACTGGTTCACAATCAACATCAACTTTTTTTTTTTCCTTTAATTTTCCATTTTCCATTTTTCTTTATTTTTTTCCTTTTTTGTGTGTGCATGTGTGTGTCTGTGTGTGCGTGTGTGTGTGTTTGTGAGTGTGTGTGTGTGTGCGTGTGTGTGCGTCAGCGTGTGTGTGTGTGTGTGTGTGAGTGAGCTGAGGGGCTACAAGGCTGTGGTAATGGAAAGGCATGGGGGTGTTTGAAAGAGCATTAACAAAAGTAGCAAAACAGACATATGCCATATTTACATAAAAATATTGCAGATTATGAAAATCCTAACGCATTAGGACCTTTATTCTAACATGCTAACACCAGTTGTAAATTGTTAAATACTGTTAACATGCATTCCTTTCCATAATCTGTTTTAATTAACATTTTAATAGCCAAAAAGTCAAAACCTTAAGCCTATTAACACGCTGTTGGTGTTACAAGAAAAAAAAACAATTATGAAGACGTTTGTAATCCGGAAAATGTCTTTCCCTTAATATAGCTCACATTAAACGGTCAGGCAACACAAAGGGTTGTCACCAAGGAGATGGGTTAGAAGAAAATTTCTGATGGGCTTCAGAAACTCGGGTATCGTAATCAGCAGCGCATCTGCTGACACGAAACATCATAATGTATCTTTCATCTGAGGAAAGTAGGTGTGAGCATTGTTAGCCAGCTCTGATTAAAACCCTCAGTGCAGGGATAAAAGAGAGACAACACAGAAGAATTTGGGGAAGTGTCGGTACAAGAGGAGTAAGGAAGAGCCTCCCTCCATCCTGAGCTGTGGAGTGTCAGACACTAATGCCTTTGGATAGAAGCTCTACTCTAGGGTATTAACTCAAACATGGACGACTAATGCCACGGGATAAAGTGTTCAGCCTCACTTACGGGGGCACAGGCACTCCCACAGGATCATAGGGCCTGGGCGCCAAGCATTAAATTACCACAGCCGTGCGTGCGCCGGTGCCAAGGGATAGACTGGAGGCAGAGGTGCACAGCTTGAACCAGTATCCACATCCTTTAGACTTTTGATTTTAAGATATGTACTACGGGCAGGATGCCAATACAAATATGTAACAGAGCAGAGAGAATATATTGAGTTTTTGATGCTACGGAGTTCTGCAGATATGGGAGTGAGCCAGATAATCATCAACTTTGTGTTTGGCCTTCAAAGCTCCATGTTAGGCAAGCTCCTTCACATGAAAAGACCAAAACCTACTATATCGTTTATTCAATCAAATAATGCTTCACCTGTTCCTGGGCTGTGACCTTTAACCTTCAAGGAAGAATGTGTAACATTTAACACATAAATATAGGAGAAATCAAGTATATCCTCTGTAAATGTCTCTCTGATTCATGACTGTCAATGAGTGAGAAGTGTGAGTCCCACTGGCTGAGTTGTCGTTGGAGCCGTGCTAACACCACGGTTTACATGGACGGGACTGCCGACTCCTCCTCTTCCGTTTTAAAAACGGTTTTAATCAGGTACTAAAGAAAAGAAGAGTAACATACTCACTGCTTATTTGGATGTAACAAAAGCATTTTTAGATCACGGTCATTCTGTGTCAATTTACATGCAATGTGAAGCTACGAGCTAACTATAGTGTGCTAACATAAGCCTGCTAACACAACAAATCAGGCCACAAGCAATTGCAGCTCGAGCCAAGGGGAGAGCGAGGTGTCGCCAGAAAGTTTGTTTTGGTTTCATGCTGGTGCTCAAGGGCGACATCTACTGGATCAAAAAGTTGCATATTCTTCCTTTAAGACTTTAGGGTTCTACTAAAGATGTAGCTCTTTATATAAAGATCAATTATTTTTATTTGATTTGATTAAAGCCTTGTTTCATTCAGCAGAAGGGCACTGTAGTTTTTGTCATAGAATTACTTAAACAGGTGTCCAGCTGGGGATTAACACACATTTGGTACACAGCAGTGATTATTCATGGACCGGGTAAAGGAGAACTCATTCAAAATAAGCTAAAGTGCTCATGTTCTTTCACAGTGAGACAGTGTGACTAATTAATCTGTTTTTGGTATTTGATTAAAATGTGAGGTCAATGATACAGAAGGACAAAGAAATCCATTTTGGCCACATACTGTAGGTTATTTTACGACTGTCATTTCATACATGTTGGTTGAAATTGATTTGACCAGAGAATGCTACATTATCTCGTAACAATAAATGTGTTCTTTGAAAATAATGTTGATTTGAAAAATGTTGATTGTTGAAATATTTTTGTAATGAATTATGCATCTGAAGAAGTCAAAAAAGGTTGTGCAAAAAAATATTGTGTCATTTTAACTTTCCATGGTTCCATGGAAAAGATTCTTTATTGGTACCAAGAAAGGTAAATTAGTTGTGCAGACAGGAGATCCAGCGTTCCGAATTAGATACATACATACAACGCTTAACAATACAAATTCAACACACCTTCAATTAATTTCAGGTCATGGCAAAGTCCTTACACAGACACCTACTCAAAAGCTTAAAATATCCTGGCATGGTTAAAGTGCATCATCTTGTGCTAGCATTGTTAGGTAGTGCTGTAGCTGCAGGTACAAAAGTGTTTCTGTAGCGTTCTGTTCTCCCATTAGGAGCAACAAACCAACAGCCAGAGTGGCGAATCTGAAACTCCCCATTTTAAGGGGTGAGAACAGTTGTCGAGAATAGAGCTCGCTTCACGCTCTATAGCTGTAGAGAGTAAAGATCTGACAGGTTGGATTGAGACTCACCCATCATTTTTCTCACCCATTTGTTGATTTGACGACGCCCGCTGTGGCAGTGGGAACATCAGAAAAACCTTTCACAATGTTTAAAATTCTGCGATCCTTTGCTAAATGGTTAGCTTTGCTTTCAAGAAATGCACATGCTTTGTGACGAATGGATCTAATATTGCCCAAAACGTTCTGTGTATGATGATACAATTAAACAGATGATGATTATGTTTTCAGGGGGCCTAGTAGTGAATATGGTGTTGAATAAGCAGTTTTCGACAAAACAAACATAAAGTGCCTCCCCCCAAAACTTTTCTAATTACTCTATTGTGACACTAATTCCTCCTGTCCTTATTGGAGATTTTAAGAAATATTCACAAACACGTTAAACCAGTTCATGGATACAACTTTCCCTATCTTGGTGTCAATTGATGATAATTTCATACATATTTGGATCTGTTTTCTGTGTTTTTTGTGTTTTTTTTTTTCTTGTTTCAGGAGGAAAGGCTGGAGGTGTGGTCTGAGGCTCCCTGCTGGCACAGCTGCAGCTCATTTGACCTCATTAGGAGCAGCTTATCAGTTCACCTGTGTCTCCTGTTAGCTCCTATATTGTCACAGCTTCACCAGAGGATGGCTCAATCCTCTCCAGTTCTTGTGAATTTAATGATCTTCAGTGCTTTATTTTTTCATTTTGACACTCACTTTTGTTCCTCCTCCTTTTTTCCTCCAGTGCCTCTTCCTGCCATCCTCAGCACCAAACCACACCACCCAACCAACTGCTCATTCTCAACCTGTTACCAAATAAATACTTCTTTTACCACATGCCATGTCTAAGTTTTCGCTCCTGTGCTCAACCTCAAGTAGCCTTCTGGCTCCAGGTTCTAATTCAAATTTAAATTGCAGCCAGAAGACCAAAGTTCAAGTCTGTGCAAAACACATGTTCAAAGTTGAAGCATTTTTAAGCAACATGAGTCAATCTTATATTTGTGGTGTTCCCCTTTTTTATCCTTATTTAAACTGAAACCAAATTGTGCCTTAAAATTACCAAACTGCAACTGCTTTTGTTGTTTCAGCACCAAATGACCTTGGTTAAGGCAACATTTATGAATCACTAAGTCAACTCCAGATTTCAAACAGGACTCACGCAAGTGATTCATATGACCACCAAATATTGCTGTCATGGAGACTAACACACAAAAGGCTTTCATGTTTCAGGCACACACACAAAAAAGGCTTCCACTTGAAATACATTAGATTGAAATCCACACTAGCCCTATTCAGACTGCCATTTTTACGCCTGTGACATTTCGTCTTCAATTTGAATCTCGCACAGGCGTGATGGGTGGACAATGTGACCCCCTCTCTGTACCGTCTTCAGAGGTAGTAACAAAAGCGTTCAAAGGCGTTCCAGAGGCGAGGCGGTTACAGCAGAGCCAGCAGGGCGAGCGCAATGTTGTGTTTGCATGCATGTCTGACTGTGTGTTTATGGGGAGCTTCGACTGTACAGTGATTACGCAATGTCGAAAGGCAGTGTGTATTCACAGGCTGGGACACCAATATTACGCTGCGTAGAATCAATATGAATGTACAAAGACGTAATGACAGCTGAGATAAGTTACGGCACTTTTGCGAATAAAAGCAGTCTGAAAAGGGGCCACTGACTGACTCCATAAAAAGTAACACGTGTCCATGTTCAGAACTTTATTTTTTCATGACTTTTCCCAAACTGCTGTAAAAAAACATTAATTGAACAATTGGCTTTGATTGTGGCGATATCTGATAATATTTTAATAGCATATAACATCGATCGTTGCAGCCTCTCTGCTTTTGTGGCCGACTTCAAAAATCGTGACATTTTTTCCTCTCCACATTTTTATAGTGGGCTTTGCCCATTCCCCAATCTTTCTCATTGCTCCTGCATTTCTCATGCTGTCCCTTGATATCCAAATACACGCCACTCCGTCCGCATAGAGAAAATAAGGATATTTGTTACATTTTTCATTTATTTCTTTCAGATAATCCAGTTTGGAATCACAAAACAATTATTATAAATCAAATAAAAAGTCCCCCTTCCATACTTAATGATAACACTTGAGCTATTGAGAAGTAATGTTGAAAAGCTGCATAGCCTACAAATGCAAGGCTGATAAACTCCAAGTGTCATCCAGTATTATGAATTACTTATTGCTGAAATGTCAGAAAGAGATTAGACTGTGAGAGCTACTTCTTTCTCGGGCTTATTCTGAAGCACCCTCCTCTGCTGTCTATCTGTCTTTTGTTAAGCACTCTTGCACTTATTACTTCAGTGCTTTTTCTTTTCTGTATGGCTCTTATGCTGTACGTATTAATGAGAACATGATGCACAGCAGATCAGTGCCAACTGATACACACAGTATTGGAAACTTCCAACAGACATGCTAGTAGAGGAAGGGGTTACTCTAAATAATGATGCTGCTGTTGAGGCACATTTTTAAATGTAAATCAGGTCTGTTCTCCACAACATTTAGACAACCTGACACTAATGAAATATTGTAGTACTAGTGTTACTATAGTAAAGACAAGGGACACATATTCTTCACAAAATAGATAGGGACCTATCTTTGATGGATTTAACCCTCTTTCCCCTGACAGGAATTTTTTTTTTTTTTTTTTGGGGGGGGGGGGGCATGGCAGTTTGCTCCTCCAGTCTACATGGGTTTTGTGGACTTGGAGAAAGGTTATAACCATGTTGCTCAGGGGATCATGTGGGGGTTACTGCAAGAATATGGTGTCTTATGGCCATCCGGTCTCTGTATGACCAAAGTGGGAGCTGTGTCCGCATCCTCTGCACAAAGTCAGACATGTTCTCCAGTGGGTTTTGGACTTCCACTGATTCTGTTTGTGATGTTCATCAATCAATCAATCAATCAATCAATCAATCAATCAATCAATCAATCAATCAATCAATCAATCACTCAATCAATCAATCAATCATTATTTTAGACACTAGGTTTTGTAGGCTTCCTCATGCTGGGACCTCCAGCAGGCATTGGGGCGGTTTGCAGCCGAGGGCGAAGCATCTGGGATGAGGGTCAGGACCTCCAAGTCTGAGGCCATGATTCTATTCCAGAAAACAGTGGATTGCTCCCTCCAGATGGGGAGTAAGTCTTACCTCAATTATCTTTGGCTCTTGTTCACAAGTGAGGATTAGATGGACCGTGAGATTGACAGGCGGATTGGCTCAGCCTAGAGCCCTAAGGCATTCCTAGGATTCCCAAAATTGCGTACTATGATTTGAAACATACTACATATTAACAGCACCTATCTCTTTTATTGAAGGGGCCAAGGACACCATTTTATGCAGCCCAAGCATGGAAACACATCACCAGTCAGTTACACATTTTAAATCTGCATTTCTTTTGCAGATCATACTTTGAACTCAACAAATACATAATATTGACTATCCCCTTTCATAATTGTACATGGATGTATTTATTTGAAACATTTTTTGACTAACCACCACTGGCCAGCATCCTTGCAAAATTGTCAGTATAATGGAACACAGAAGCAAAAAGTAGAACAAAAGGTTTGCAAGTGCACAGTTTGTAAACTGTGCATTTTGATCCAACCCCCACGCCTCATTGAGTCATTATTCCTACCGCCACCAGGCCACATTATTCTGTATTCTGTTGTTGTTCTTGGAAACATGGTCTTTGTAAACTTTGGAGGACTTTGCTTTTCTGCAAGGTTCTTTTTTAATATTTAGCCTCAACCTACCTGATATATGTGTGAAGTCATTAAAATAAATGAATTGTCCTATTGTGTTAGTTGCGCCCGTCTTTTAACTAAGATGATCATTTTTCATTGGCATTAATAAAAAGAGGGATCAAATAAAACTATTTCTAGATGAAAGACTTCTTCACCTTTGTTTTCAGAGGAACTGTGGCAAACACTAAGACCTTGGAGGAAAAAGGTAATTAATATGCTGCACACCGTTCCGTTTCTGTACGCTTTATCATCAAAGGATTCTAAAAACAAAACAAATATAAAATACAGAAAGCCTGGTGCGATGATGGTAGGAATACTAGTTTTTCAGGTCATTATTACATTAACTTGACATGCCCTCTTTTGTCTACAAAGGAAAACCAGCTTTTTGAATAAGTCTTATTCCATGTTTAATCCGTACTGTTCTTCTTTGAAACTTTTATAACATCCCAATATATTCCATGAAACTCTGGTGTGCCTACCATGTTGGATGGCAGTCCGTTGCAGTTGCACAATAAAGCACAAACTATTCGACTCAAAGAAAGGATTTTAAAATTGGCTTCAGACTGACACTGGTTTTCCATTCAGAATGTCCTTTGGCTTTGACACCAAAGGTCCCTTTAGGTGACATGACACTACAACTTTCGGGGTCTGATGGGTCCACTTTAAGGCCTTTCATTCTCAATGTTCCTGCTTTTACTTTCACTAACTCGCTATAAATTTTCATTGTTATGCTGACAACACGGTTATGTGTGCCCATAAAACCTCAAGGCACCATTCGACTCACGTCTGAGAGAAACTGCACCCAAGATAAAAAAGTAATAGATGGCGAGGAGTTTTCTGCAGCAACATGAGACCAAATCAGAAATAGGTCTTTTTGAAGCGCCAAACTCCATTTAATTGATTCAGCACGAGTCTCTGCCTGCCAAAGCACCGCCAGTAGCAATTAATGCAGGTGTAATTTATGACAGCATTTTGAGCTTTGATGTTTTGGTGTTTTAGGTCTTCCCCTGCTGTTTCTTTTAACTGTGGAATATCCCTAAAACCATTTTTCATCCAAAATAATCTGGAAAAGGTCATTGAGGCTTTGATATCCTCTCTCACAGATGACTACAACTCCTATTTCTGTCTCAGTCAGTATTCTCATGCAGAATGCAGAAGGAGCAGAACAACATCAAGCACTTTATTACATTTCTATGGTTTAAACAAGATAGAAGATTTTTCATGGCAGATATTTGAAGCTGCCTTTTTATAGAGTACATAGAAGAGCTACACAGAAAGGGAAGCTTATATAAGAAATAATCAAAAAGAGATAATTGATAAAATGGCATGGTATTAAATAGCCTGCATCCTAGATCCTTACAGGCTACATGGAGGCCTATATCTATTATATATACTCATAAGGCATTTCTACAACGACTGTATATATTTGAGCCATGCTGCAGGGCACTTCCACTAATTCCGACAATGAAGAGTAGTTCATAAGTCTTCAGGAGGGCCTCTCAGGCTGCAGAAAAGTTGTGCAGTGTCTTTTATAGTTCTGGAGGAGCTTTGTCTAGTCTGAGAAAATAACCCCTGGCAATTTCAGCAGAGTAACCCTGGGCTTCGTCTTGAAAAACTTCAAAGCCTGGAGGCATGAAGTTTGAAAAGACATGGGTATCAACAGACATGAAGGATCTGAAGTAGAACCCTTGAGTTGCATTATATAAAACGAAAGTGCAACCATTTTAAGGGCTTGACCCCTACACGACTCATATGCTCCTTTTTATTTAAAGTTTATTTTTTATGCCTTTATTGATAGGACAGTGGATAGAGACAGGGATTGCGAGAGTGGGGAATGACATATGGAAAAGGAGGCATAGGTTAGAGTTGACTCTGGGCTACTGGCTTACAGGATGCGGTGCACAACCTCCGGCGCCCCATGTGCTTCAATTTAAAAAATCTAAAACAAGTCAGGCAAAACTTTTTTTTAATCTAGGAATTCAATGGATATATTCCATATTTGCTGCTTTGTATGAGTGGTCCCCTTCAGTCACTTATGACGAATGATATGGCTTTTTCCATAATGAGTTCATGTTGAGTTCATGTTCGCTGTATTTCCCCACTTAAGCGATGAGAGCAACAAAACAATTTTATGATGAATAATGAAACTCCACGTCCCTGCAAAGCAAAACTTTACAAGCACACAAAGTAGAGCAGGCAGGCAGCTGTTTTTCACTTGTTCTCCCACTCCTCCATTTTTTCACTGTATGCAAAAAAAAACATATGGTTGCTGACAAATGTCTCTGTAAATGTAACTCAAAAGCTTTATTCTTCCTACTACAAAAAACACGATAGGAGGTATACATTTATCATCAACTTTTGACTGGTGTCTTTGGTGTCATGGAATGACTTACAAGCACAATGTGGGCTGTGCAAAGGGTGCTACGTCAATGAATCCCCTTGGGTGGCTTCCTGTTTGTACAGCAGTGATTTCTTCAGTCTTCAAGTACTTAATTTGGATTTTCCCAATTGGCTGTTGCCAGGTTACACAACTGCAAATAAGACATGAATTAAGCTTTGACTTCAAGATGGATTTCTCTGGTTCCTCATAGTCATAATTATTCTGAAACATCAACATGATTTTGAAATGAAATACCATAACTTGATAGAGCAGTAGAGAAAATGCAAATTGTACCAGAGTTTTTTTGTGTGTGACTAATTTAGGAATGTGTTTTTCAGAAAGCTGCCAAACTCATACCACAACAGTCCAGGAAAAGGATGCAGAGATTTGACAGTTTTTGCTACAACAGCTGGCATCACCTGGAGATGATCTCATAATGAGGTTCCAGTTGTCTGTTTATATTTATGGTATTTGTTAAACAAGGTCTTCAAAATGTAGCTACCATAATGTCACCTAAATCACAGCTTTCATACTTACACTGCAGATGTCTTATTATAAAAAAAAAAAAAAAATTCCACCACAGAACACCATTGGAGAAGGCCATACCAAATAGAATTAAAACACACAGTAGGCTATATAAACTCCTCCAGCCAGGGGGCTCTCAATCAAAACAATAACAAAAGATGACGTTGAGGCTGGCGGGGAATCATGGGAGCGATCCTCTGCTACCCCATCCCCACCCTGGATGGAAACGAGCTCAGAGTTGACTGCAGTCAAAGTGAACGAGCGAAACAGACCTGAGAAACAGAATATGTTTACTGACGATGTATCCAATTATAATTTACATGACCTTTTTATCACAGCAGCACATACAGCAACAGTACAGCAGCTTTCAGTTCCCGCTTCCCTATGTAGTGGTCTTCAACATCTAATGTTTCCACGGCAACGATAAACATTCTGTGTCTGTCATAGTAAAGACTGGGAGAAAGGAAATCTTACCAAAGAAGTTTCACTGTATTCTTAACATAATGACAACATAACAAGCACATTATAAGAAGTTCAAAATTCAGCCTGGCAGCTGTGCTAAACCATCCATGCTGTAACCAACTTGACAGCGGCCTCTCGAAGCCCCTCAGTGAAAAGATGATGATTGACATTCTGGAAGTGACACTTTAAAGCTACTTGAGAAACACATTGTATCGCGCCTCTCATTATTATCTTTCCACTCCACTGCTCTCTGACTGATATCTGAAACAGCTCTCATCATATTTATTTTGCATGAACATTTGTACATACAAAGCAGTTTTGTTAAAGCATGGGCCCGACAAAGAAGGGATCAATTTCTCCTCCTGGGTATGTTAAAGTTGCATTTTCTTTGTTTGCTGTTGAAGGCTGTTTTTTCATATGTAGTGTCAACAGTACTTTATGTTGTAAAGGGTGTATCACTTAAACATAATAACCTGTTGGCTGCTGTTGTCCTGAGCCTTCCATAGAGATGCAGCTACTTTCATGACATCATGTCGATCAAGACCCCTTTGGTGATGTGATGATTCACCCCCTGAAAGCGACACTTTAACGCCACTTGACAAGCTCTTCCATTTCCTGCCTTGTTATTATTCACCCCCTCCAACTCGCCCTGTGGCTGGTGTCAGAAATGGCCATCATCATCAGCCTGAACTTGCCTCCTGTTTCTCGCTGGAAGCACCTGGGCCCACTAATAACGGGGTGCCTCCACATATTAACACTTCAGCAGATGTATTATGGGACAGTGGAAGACTATGAAAAGATCCTCCAAGAAATTGTACTCATTTGCAGGTTGTTTTATAATGAATAGGGCTGATCATACAATATTAGTATATTTCCTATATCAGTGATCACATGTCCTCTGTTTTCATCATAATAAGAGAAAAAAAGGGCAATGACGGATTCGGTTTTCCTTCTCTTCCCACTGTTCTTAAGGAAATTAGATATACATTATTTTTTTAATGAATGTGCGAGATGTACGTGAATCTACATTTCTGTGGGGCTAGTCAACAGGACATTTATTTCTCTCTATTGTCTTTCATTTTCTTTGGGTTTATACTCATTGCATAACTTAAAACTAATAAATTATTACTTTCATGCTAAACTTCTTTCTTTAAAGGCACACCGATAACACACAAATACACACAATAAAACTGAGGAAAGAATAATAAGCCTAGCAAGGGACAGGGGTTGCAAATTAGCCACGGCTAGAAACCTGCATGCATGGCATCTACTATTTATTTAATATATGAAGCAATATTCATTGCATGTGTCACTGTTAAATAAACGTATAAAACAATTAAGTCAATGGGAACATACCTTTCACAATCCTGGGAGTTGTTTTATTCAGTTTAAATAAATACTGCATGGTAACCTTGAAATATTCCAATTTATGAAGGATATTGAATAATTGAGTGTAATCCGCAGCGACTGTAATTCCTTAATATTAATATGAAGTGCTAATAGGGAAACCATCTTCGCTGAAAGAAGTACTTTATTGTGTGAATTAATAAAGACAACCAGTATAAAACTATGAACATATAGGGGTGTCGGCAACGTCGTGGTTAGTGCGCAACGCCCCATGTACAGAGGCTGTAGTCCAAGTGGACAACAAGGGTTCGAATCCGACCTGTGGCTCCTTTCCTGCATGTCAATCCCCACTCTCTCCCAGATTTCTGACTCTATCCACTATCTCTAAAGGCTTAAAAGGTTAAAGAAATAAACCTTAAAAAAATCTGTGAACACATAAAAGACAAATAAGGAGATGGTGAAAAAATACTCCTGTGAGCCCAAATGCTCCATCACTTCGGCTCCAACTCAGCTGATACAGCATAGGTTTTCCACACTAAATAACACACAGCTCTAATTTGAAGTGAGTCCGTTTAACACCACAATTTTCATGCATGCAGGATTTCCCCCCCAAAATTAAGCCCTACACTTCCATTAACAGCTGCAGCACACTTTGCTAATGTTCACACCAGTGGTGAGGCTGATGCCAGTCAGTACACTAACCACCTACTGATAGACATGATCATTACAAAAATGAAGACCTGTCGACTAACAACACATCATTTTCATGTCTCACTGTCTGTATGAGTGTGTGTGAGTGTGTGTGTGCATTCCCTGAATATAGAAAACAGTTTGTGCCATTACTCAATTTACAAAAGATCAGGTAAAAGACCTTCATCTTTGTTATGATCTACAAAGACCCAACATGAATCCATCATAGGACTAATCAACATTTAGCCAAGGCATTCCCTGACTCTACAATTTTTTTTCATAGGTATTTTTTTGCAGGAACATAGTTACAGTAGGCTACAGGGTGCTTGGGTGAATGATGGGTGCAAAAAGCATGAGCAAACAAAGCGTCGGCAAGCTCAACTCGAGAAGTCCTTAAAGAAAATCAGCTCTAACCCAAAAAGACAGCTTTGAGAAAAAATGTCAGCACTTGCAATAAAGTTCAAAACTTCATCGAGAATGCTGATGATTTTTCCAAGCATAAGTCCTTCACGCTAAAGGCCATGGTTCACATCCTGATTCTTTCATCTGGTCAGGTTTAATGCCACATGTTCTTCCTGATCCAGCTGTTTGCCCCTGCCCTAGCCTAATTCTACAAATCAAAAACACATCAGAGCTTTTCTGTCTCAGTACTGCAGCTTACAACACAGAACATCTAAAACAAAAGTAGTGTAAACTTTTAAGTCCTCTTTTGTTGCCTGCAAGGGCTGCCTTTGGCTGAACCAGAGAGTTTTACAGCTAATGAAAAGAGTCTCCCCTTTACTACTTTAGGGCAGAGGAATTTGCTCTTTGACGTCAAGGTAGCCGATTGCCACAGCCCCTCTGCAGCTTCAGGCAAGACGCTCCTGTGTTTTACACCTAGGTTGTTAGAACCACTGAACATGCTTTATTTTGGAGCGGCTGTGGCTCAGTGGTAGAGTGGTAAAGTCCGTCGTCTCTCAACACGATGGTGGGGGGTTCGATCCCCAGCTCCACATGTCTCTGTTTCCTTGGGCAAGACACATGACCCCAGAGTTGCTCCTGCTGCTTTGTGGTTGGCATGTGAATATGTATGAATGGATTGGTGAATACTGATAGACTCTAGCAGTGTCTGCCAATCATTGGGTGAATGTGGTCTTAACGGGTAAGTGTGACCTGCAGTGTAAAAGCTTTGAGTAGTCAGAAGACTAGAAAAATGCTATACAGGATCAAGTCCATTTACCATTTACCAAAGCATTGCAGTTGATGCAACCCTGATCCATCAGTGCATGACCTCAGTCTATCAAACAGGCAAAAAGTTTTAGATGAAGCTGGATTTTGGTATTATAGCTACGGACACAGTCAGTCTGCCTTCTATAAGCTGCTGACCCTGTTGTTTACTGCATAATGTGGATAAACAGGTAAGGCAACAACATTTCACAAAATGTATGTCAAACAACTGTACACCCACATTCTTCGACCATTTTATACAGTCTTGCAGTATTTCTAAAAAACTCCAAATGTGAAGAGTTTACATTACAAATTGGCACATAAGAATACCTTTAAGTCAATGGTCGTCTTTTCATATTAAAATAATCCTGTTATGGATATCCTATGATGCAAGAAAACACCAAAGAATCTTGTCCTATAGTTTTAGCTTGGACACTTTGAAAAAAAATAATTATACACAAACTTGTGTAGATCAAATTAAACTGTTGTTTTTTAGATTGATGGTTGTATTATATAGCTTCCAAAACATAGCCCATGCTAAACCTCTTTTGAAGTAAAACAACGTAGACACCATACCTTTTTCAAGGTCAATATGGAACGTTAAAAGGTTTCAGCATTGGCACACACAAATATAAATGTATACTTTTATAAATGTTTTATTTGCAGTTTCAATGACCTGTCTTGTACAATAGTCTTTAGTACAAATCTTATCTAAACAATGGGTTATTAATTTGTTAGCATTGATGAATGGTAATTTCAAAGTTATAAATCAGTTTATGGTGTGCCTCAAGGTTGTATTTTAGGTCCTCTACACTTTTGTACCTATAAACATTCCCATTAACGTCTTTCTGATTGATAGCACAAATTCCAGTAGCTATGCTGATGACATACTGGTTTATTTTGCTATGTCTACTGACTCATAGATGACACTTTTATCTGCACCTAAGATCAATCAATCAATCACATTTATTTATAAAGCACATTTAAAAACAGCAACAGCTGACCAAAGTGCTGTACATGAAACAAGATAGCAATACAGAATAAAAGGCAAAACAAAAACATCAACAGCAAGACTAAAACTCACACATGCATGTTTGCCTACACACATGCACACACAGAATACTAACAATATAATTTATAGAGTAATATTATAAGAAGTACATCAGAGAGAACTACAAGCAACCTAACTAGGACTCAAAGGCCAGCGAGTAAAAGTGTGTTTTAAGGCGGGACTTAAAAGATTCCACAGAGGGGGCAGACCTGACTCAGGGAGGAAGGCTGTTCCACAAACGAGGGGCCTTGACTGAAAATGCTTGGTCACCTCGAAGTTTGTAGCGAGAGTGAGGAACAGCAAGGAGGCCCATGTTTGAGGATCTGAGGGGCCTGGCCGTTGTGTAGGGGCTGAGGAGATCAGTAATATATGAGGGTGCCAGGCCATTCAGTGCTTTAAAAACAAACAATGCAACCTTAAAATCAATTCTGTAACGAATTGGAAGCCAGTGAAGAGAGGCAAGAACAGGGCTGATATGCTCCAGTCAGCAGCCTGGCTGCAGCATTTTGAACAAGTTGCAGTCGTGACAGGGATGACTGGCTGATCCCCGAGTACAGGGAATTACAGTAGTCGAGACGGGACGAGATGAAAGCGTGGATTATTATTTCTAAGTCATGAAAAGAGAGGATAGGTTTAAGTTTTGAGATGGTTCGTAGCTGAAAGAAACTGGTTTTAACTACTGATTTGATCTGGTGTTCAAATGTGAAAGCGGAATCAAATATTACTCCAAGGTTCTTAACATGTGGCTTGATGAGGGAGGAAAGATGACCTAAGCTGCTTGGGATACTTATTATGGCAGAGCATTTCCAAAAGTTCAGCATAACCAAATTGAGGTCTTTGTTATTGGAACTGAGGTTCAGAGAGATACATTCAATACAGAAAATGGAAGCACTAGTATTCAATCTTAATCAATTCTAGACTCCCTTAAAAAAATATAGCACAAATAGCACCACTGCAAATCTCAGCTTCATGTACTGTCTGATGGTCTTCACTGAGACCATCAGACAGCACATATTACACATTTTGCAAAGTTTGCTGTTAGCTTCAGAATGGATTTCAAGGTCCTGTTATTGGTTTTTAAAGCTCTTAATGGTCTTGGTCCTATTTATTTATCAGATTTGTCTTGAAGTCTTCTCACCCTCTTGAACCCCCAGGTTTGTGGATATTAGCCTTCAATCTTTCCTAAAGTCAGAATAAAGCCTGCGAGGCATCCTTTTATTACTGTGGTCCATTCCTCTGGCATATGGCAGCAAAGAGAGCTTTTAATATGGCAAAAATTGTAGACTTCCTATTTCAGTGTGATATTTTTATTAAAGCTTACATTGTGTATTTAACCTACATATTAAAGTGGCTTTTATTGAGTTTTATTCATTTATCTCCATAAGTTATTGTTCACCTTACAAGTCAGACCTTACATTGAGTTTAAATTATTACTACTCAGATTCATCTTTTTCTAACACTGACATTAACAGGTGAGGTACTGAAGAGATCGTGGTTTCAGGTATATCTTTGAATTTCAAGCTGTTCAACTCTGTGTTGAACCAAAAACCAATCGTTCAAACTTAAACTTACAGAAACCAATATAATATTTTGTCAAACTTAGAATTTTAATATGCATAATATATGTCTGCAGTATGAAGAATGAATTGATATACATTTAATTTGGACAGCATCATTTAAGAAAAAAAGCATTTTTGCCATATCAATCAGTTGTACTTGAACAGAATCTCTGCAGCTATTTGAAAGTTTCTAAATATCACCCACCTACTATTAACTCTAACATGAGTATTACCAATGATACCAATGCTACGTCAAAGCAGGCTTTTGCATGGTCTCAAGCTGATTTTTATCTTTCCATGTTTTACAAATAACTATCATCATATGTAATATCATAAGGAAATCAGCTGCTGACAGGTTGTTGAAAAAGATAATAAAATAATATAAAACACATAGTATTACATAACAAATGCTTAAAATGATGGAGTATGAGTATGCATTTCTACATAGTTTTTTGTCACATGATATATTACTGTATATATTACATAAAGAATGTATCGTCCACTGGGATATGGAATCTGATTATTTTCATGGATTGGTAAACTGAAGCTGAACTGTTTTAAACAACCATGTCAGAGATATCTCAAATAGTTTTGACATTTATGATTGATATTTTTTCCCCCTCCCCATAGCCAGCAAAGAGAGAGATGGTCTGCTCTAACTGCATGACACAGGGGGTGTGCACACTTGAAATACCCAATGGAGCACAATCCCCGGCAATCTGATACAGAGAACGCCATACCTACGTCAGGCAGAGCGTAGCCATAGTGAGTCATGATATAGAGACAGGTTCTCGTTCAGAGACTTGTGCTTTTTCTTACAGCCATTTGGGTTACTGCATAAATCACCTCTAAGTCGCCTTAAGTCCAAATCCTCATGAGCTTTGAATGGCGTCTAGCAGTAGGACTATAGGATTGCTGAAAATTGAATTTTGGTTCTGCGGATTTACTTATTGTTGGGGGTAATCATTCATGGATTTGGTTGAGTTTCAGTTGCTTTTTCTATTTGTAGTAGAGATAGAGGGATTTCTTTATGCCTGCCATTAGAGGGTTGTAATAGGCCACTGAAGACAGGTTACACAAACTGGATGTCACTTGTATTGTGCATCAGGAGCTTTACAATGCATCGGATAAGAAGTAAAGATTGTTGTAACCGTTTTGATTTGAGGGATTTACTTGTTTGTTTCATATGATTCTCATGAGCTGTGCCATAAAGCACTACTATTCTTCATGGGGATCACATGTAACATTTCAAATATTCAATTTGACATGTTATTACTTTAATTACTTATGTTGAATTATGTTAAACTATAATTGGAGATTAGAATCAAGGAAAATCCCAGATTTAAGATGCAAGCTTGTCAAGAAATTGTACATTTATTTCATTTATAGTTAGGGCAGGTATGGACCAGCTCCCAGTTATCCTGCTAGGCTTAGACTACCAGGGGAACTGGCACCTTGAGCTCCTATCGCTCCCTCTCTCTCTCTCAACCAAATATTTTCCCGGGTGCTCCTGAGCTCTCTTGTCTCGGAGGCTCCTCTGGATCGAGTATTGTATTTTACCTTCTTTTTGTAAAGTGTCTTGAGATAACATTTGTCATAAAATTGGCGCTGTACAAATAAAGAATTGATACATTGCACCTTGAAGAAGGGGTGGCCTTGGCTCGGTTGGTAGAGTTGTCATCTCTCAACCAGAAGGTCTAGGGTTCGATCCCCAGCTCCTGCAGCAACATGTCCGATGTGTCCCTGGGCAAGACACTTAACCCCGAATTGTTCCCGCTGCTTAGTTGGCAGCGTATGAATGCGTATGAATGGGATTAGTTACATCTGATGGTCACTTTACATAGCAACCACTGCCACCACAGTTTGAATGGGTGTAAATGGGTAGGTGTGACCTGAGTAGTCAGAAGACTAGAAAAGCGCAATACAAGCTCAAGTCCATTTATACCTTGGAAAATGTAAGGAGGTTATAATGATCCATTTACAAAACAAAAAGAGGATTTATCTCATTCATAATTCTAACACATCAGAGCATGTAATGATAGAATGATTTCCTCTGTACCACAGCTCTTGTCAGGAAAAATTATTATTAGAATAATAATTCAGTGAACTGTCATACAGGACACAGGGGTTATGTTGGCAGGTATCTGTCTATTGGCGGGTGTGTGCCCATTGGCAAGGCCTTTAAACTGACTGGGGCAAGGTGGCCATCAATAATTCAATGGGTGTGCCAGCGCAAAGGTAAACAATGACTGTAATTAGGGGAGGTCTGCACTGTAGACAGGGAGATTAATGAAAGGGCAGTCAAATCCACTGGTGTCCAGAGACAAGAGGTCTTTCACAGTGACGGAGGCGCTGCCAAACTAAGCACAGCCTTACTGGGTTTGAGCGTGTGTGTGTGTTTCACATATACCCGTGTGTGTACACGCATGTGGTTTTTTGCCTAGCCAAGCATGAATAACAGAAGAAGTACAAAGAAAAGTGTCACAAAGAAAGAGATGAAGAAATTAAGACACACTGTAGAGGCTGGTTGTTTTAGATGAGGTAATTCACACAAGGTCAGATTTTGATTCAGATATATATAACTAGATATTTGCTCCCTAAAACTATATATCAACTCCCTGTTTATTGTTAATTTTGCCTGATTCTCCAGAGATTCCATATCCGTCCATGATTCCAGATGTAGTGTGCTGAACATATCAACTCTTTATTAAAGCTGATGAACACACTTGGCTATGAGGAGAAAGAGAGACGTGCAATGAAGAAAAAAATCTGCAGGACAAAAATCTCCTTTCCAGATCTGTAGACCTCTGAGCACTTTGCCCTTATTTTTGTCAAAAAAAAAAATGTTTAATTTAAACAGCAGCTTGTTCTTGTTTGCCCTGCTGATTCAGTCGACAAGAACATCCTCCCTGTGACCTTGTCTCTTTTCACTAAGACTTTCATCAAACTGAAAACATGGCTGACCAAGCAACCCCTTCAAGCTGCTTTGCTCAGTTAACTCTAGCAGAAATGCATGCCTTCTGGGTTGTGTCTGTTTAAGTAAAAAAAAAACAATATTTAATAGAAGCATGTTGGTGGAAAATGTATCAAACACACTGTAAATGGTAGACTTTAAGATGTTGATTAAGAGCATGGTATACATGGAAAAGGTGATTACACATAAAACATTATCTGAATGTATAGTTGAACAGGTTGTATGAGTCCTTGTGTAGATATGTTGATTCATTGGCTGGTTAAGAAGTAGCTCTGGAACAAAAGAGAAAAATCTAAGTAAAACCATCCCACCCAAACACTCCTTTCAAACATTCAATTTGACAAGATGTGTTTGGTGTAATTCAATGTTTCCTCTAAAATATAAGTTGACCTCTGTATACTCCCTCTTGCTTGAAGGGACCCTTGGGCCCTTCTCAAAAGCTTTGAAAGGCTTGAACTATTTCTGAACTGAGATCAAACTTCAGTAGAAGACTTGTTGTTATATTAGAAGCCTGTTTTTTTCTTTTTCAAGGTGGTTATGTTTATTCTGCTTCCACTTTAATTCCATTGTTTTTAAGACGGCCACAGATTCCCTATTGCGTTTGATGCAAGCTGTGAAACAGTCTAGCTGTTAAAACACAATTTTAAAGACTCGCCTTTTTACCTTAAAACTAGGATCCCCAGTGTCCAATAAAACAGCTCTATTGTGGAACCACCTGCTCCACGGCTGTTGCTCGTTTGGTAGAGCTGATCATCTTTTATTTTGAAGGTTGGGGGTTCAATCCCCAGCTCCTGCAGCCACATATCTGATGTGTCCTTGGGCAAGACACTTAGCCCTAAGTTGCTTCGTCAGGGATGTACAGTATGAATGGATCAGTTAATTACTGATGGACATTTTACATAGCAGCGTCTACCGTTAGTGCGTGAATGGGTAGGTGTGACTATCAAAGCGTTTTGATAGTCAGAAGACTAAAAAGGCGCTTTACAAACTCAAGTCCACTTACCATTTACAATTCCATAACAGTCACTTCATTTCATTTGAGCTGTTATGTATTTTCATGGCTGTTTCTTTTGTGCTGTTTATAAAAAGCTTTCTTTGCTTCTGGTTGAAAAATTGCTCTACAAATACAACGATCATTATGAATAAATGTAAACATCACCCAAGTGTTTTGCAAGCATTTGCAGTTCGTTATCTATCATTCCTCTTTGTTATCTCTCTCCTGATTTTTCTTTCTCTTGTCATGAACAGATGTATTGTCTTTTTTAACAATGATGTGGAAAATGAATAATTACCACATTGGGATCTTGGTTGTAGGTCTTAATTATGAGTTTGTGGGTGCGCCTAAACATAATTAGCGTTAGTCTAATGTGACTTTGAGGGGAAGTTTTTTTTTTTTTTTTTTTCAATCCCAGTGTTTAAATATAGAGAGTGTTCTTTTTCTATCTTAAAATTAATGTACCTGAATGTTCAGTAGCCATAAGTGTCCTGACACAGGAAAAATCATTTGCATATACATACACAAACTCAATAATATACTGTGTATATAAACAATGATGTAATGCTCCATTAAGAGCACCACTGATTTACTTTATCATCACGTGTTTTATTTGTTCTTGTTTTTTTGACCTCACACTGAAAACACTTAAATAGGTCAACAGCCTCCTTTACAATGAATTCAGCACCATGGATAGCAACATTAAAAAGGGCAGCTAAATGCAATCATGCACTCCTAAGTGCTGTTTGGAGTTATGACCTACACGCTTAAAGAACGCCCTTACAGATGCTGTTAGAATGAATGTCCAAATGTTCACAGCCAGTATGTGTTTCCAGTTAAAACCCCACCCTTAATTTGCAATGTTGACATGTTCTAGTCCAACTCTTAAATCAGACGTCAGAAACAGAAGCTGCCTCTTGAATGATGATTCAGAGGAGCATGCATTATGAACCTTTTTGCAGAGATTTGATTCTCCATTTAATCCCACTCATCATGATGAGTTTGCACTAGTTTGGACTGTAACTTCTCTTTTTCATTCTGCAGTAAATCAGTGTTAAGTACTGTTTAGTGTTCACAGGCAGATAACTAAAGCTCAAATACTGAATTAAGTTAGTTTTTCTCCTATATTTGTTGTGTGTTTCAGCTTGTATTTAAGGGGGGTATACAGTACATGATTGCAAATGGGTTTTGCTACGAGACATACTGGCGTCCACATCAGAGATTAGATTCTATATCCATGTGGTTTTTGCTCAAATTTCATGTTAATCCCATCACACTCTCTAAGTCACCGAGAGCCATGTGTCATACGTCACTTTGTGTGCTCATGTGTCCCTGTGCATGTGCCTAGAAAAAGTCCGGTGGCAGTGATTTATGCAGGATTTAAAACATCAAATCTCTGCCTCTAGGAAACAATGCATTGTGAGCCGCCACCTGTCAAACGTCACACTACAGGGAGGCCCTCAAATCTGCCAACGCTGCTTTCCAGAGACCTGGTGTCCCAGCTGCAGGGACAGAAGGACAAAAAAAAAGCACAAAAAAAGCAAAGAGACCCAGGAACAAAGCCAATGCATGTATATTCCATGATTCCCTCATGTCAGAGCTGCCCTGGCTGCATGTTCTCCGCTCCCCCTGGCGATCATTCATCATGCCGTCACACAGAGCAAAGGGGGAACACGGCTCATGTATCTCTGCCGTACAGTGGCTTCTTGGAGTAGGCACGGGGGCCACTGCATAATCAGCTGGTTCCTTTATGCCTAAAATACCTGATCTGCATTAACTTCATCGCAGCTGCTTTCCCTTATCTCCACTGGATTGATTTACTGTGAATAACCGGGATTGTACAGCAGATATAATCAGGTTCATGTTTACAAAATTAGCTACAGGACACAATGCCTGTAGCGAAACATTCAGAGGTTTGCAAGAGTAAATCAGTGGATTGTTTTAATGGGCAACAATCTGCCCACTTCTAGTATTTGTTTAGAAAATCTCGCTTTGCATATTGCATGATCTAATATTTAGGTCACCTGCTTTGAGAGCATTTTTTTTTTCTACCACTTATGTCGCTGAATTGTTACAATAAACAGAACAATCTCAATAACACATAATCCCTTATCTTAATTGTGTGGGAGTGGATAGTTTGCATATAAATTTGTGTCACTGCAGTTGGGAACAGGATATTTAATGAAACCCACAGGGCCTACTTTACAGAGAATAAAACTGAATACAATAGTCTTTGTTACAGAATATCATGTGAGGACAGAGCTTGATATTTTTAAGACATCAGCGGTGATGGCTTGGATGGGGATTATTTGTAAGAAGCCATGTTGTTTTTTTCAAGGCAGATGTATCTGGCTGTGCAACCCTGCAAGGAAAGATATGCCACTGACACCTCTTTGTATTGTTTTTTAAAACTGGTGTATATTTTCAGCACTTTTGTGCCGCTGAAGTGCTTTAGCAAAACTCCAAAAATTATTTGTAGCATCAGTCGAATCCTTTGTCATTTCCTTGTGTCTGTTGTGTTATTTTAAGCTACATCCTTGTCTCAAGCTGCTGCAGCTAAAGTGATGTGTCAGGCCTTATTCCCACACCCAGCAGGTTGTTGTTCTTCTTGATAGCTCACCAACAGGCGAATTACCAGCCCCGGATGTTATTGTCACTGATGTGCAGCCCCAAGACATCGCCTTCTTCTGTTCACAGTTCCTCAGAGTGTTATGTGTCATGTAATAAGAGTGTACACCTTTTGTCCGAGATGGGTCCACAGGGACCCTGAAGGTACAGTAAGGAAAAAGGAGGAGGGCTGATGCGAGTTGGAGGCGACATGTCTGGTTGCTGTCCCTGGGAGACGAATGGGCCGTGGTCACCCCATGACGTCCCCAGACATCCCCAGATGTTCCCCGACCTCATGTGGCCAGAGTGGTTGACAGGCCCGAGAGACGCAGAGTCACAGCGTGATTAATCACCACACACGCTGCAGCATGAAGCTCAGCTCGCCCTGGCACACTGCTGAAATACTGGCCACTGCACTGCAAAAGATTCCCCTCTTTAAGGATTGTATTGGCTAATGTAGTGATGTTTACAACTTTCAAACTAGGAAATCTGTCAACACATTTTATTTTTTGGGGGGGATATTGGTGTAACCATCAGCTTCTAAACAACAGAACACTTGAAAGCAAATCTCAAACATTCAAATTAAATGAGCGTAAAACTGGATTATTAACTTTTACATGCAGGTTACTTAATCCCTTGAAATAAGGAATAAATTCTTCTGCCTTATCACTCCCAACGACCAAGAGCTTCACCAGGAGATTTTGAAGCCACAACGCTTTTTACATGCATGCATTGTCTAATGCAGCCTGAAATATAGTAATTATTCCGTCTCCTATGCATGGAGTAAAAACAAAAATAAAGAACTATGAAAAACAGAAATGATATGTTAAACCTCTAGTCCAGACCACCAGGATCTAATACATTTTGGTACTAACAACTTTATGATGTCAGAATGAGGAATACAGATATAGATACAAACTGTGGTTTATACTCCTTTACTTAAAACAGTGGTTCTCAACTGGTCTGGCCTCAGGACCCACTACCAAGTCCCTTGTGACCCAAAATTGTGGATACTTTTCAACCAATTAGATTGAGTTAAGGGAAAATTGTATAGTTTGGACCTAAAACGGTACAAAACATGTGACAATAACAAGAAATGGAACAAAACAGGTTTTAAAAGCGCTGCATTGGCTTTTTGACAGGCTTTTTTTGCCAGGCACACATTCCGTGACCCACTGAAAACAGCTTTGCAACCCTCTTTTGGGTCCCGACCCACCATTTGAGAACCACTGACTTAGAATACAGACTATTAGGTACATGACCGCTGTCTTGTGTTATCCAAAACAAAGTTTCCTGAAAAACTCCTTTTTCAAAGAAGTCAGACAACAGAACACAGAGAGAGCGAACACGACAGAACACCACCGACTGTTTCTGTTGGAAATATTGTGCACTGGTTAAATCGTTGTGTTTTGAAACTTCACAGAAGCAACAACCACACACTGAGACTTGTGCGTTTGATGATAGAATCTGACAATGTCACACAGACCTTCACAGTATGCATTTTTATACTCTCTTGATGCGGCTAGCTATTCCACATCCCCTTCAAACATGTGTGGGCGGTTTAAGCTGTCATTTCATTCGGAGGGGCAGTTTGAGGTCACGGAAAAGTGAGCAGAACCGTATAGAAGCTTCAGAATGTATAAGTGCTCATGGATGGTTTGATACTGCTCGCCTACTCTGTTGGACAATAATTAGAGCTCAGTCAGCTAATGAGTTTCTTCTGCCTTTTTGAACCTTTACTGTCAGGACTGCTGGCATTTGCCAGGGTTCACTTACAGAGAGCAGCTTAAGACGAAATCTGAAGTGATATGAAAGGAATGTTTTAACTCTCTGTATACTTCATGTCTAATTTACTGAGCCAGACTTTTACATCACACTGGGGTGGGCAATTAAGTTTCTGGAATGTGGATTCTGCACACATCATGGACAAACACTACAAGTAGTATCAATTTCATGTGTAATTTACTGAAACAAAACAATGTTTGAAAGGTAAAAGAGCACATTATACAGTTATATTTATTAGAATTCAAACACATCTCTGCTGAATTCAGTAAAAGTTTTGCTCGTACAGTTTGGCAGCTGCTGATGGTGGCTTAATGCGCAAACTTTAGTTTGTAATGTTATTTAGGAGATAACCGAATGAGTTTATTAACTTTATAATTTATTTTCTTTTTGAAACATGCATTTAACACAAGATATGATGCACAAAGACTGGCAACACTCCTCCCAAGGATATACTTATTTATTTGCTATATGCATTAAAAAATAGAAGTTTGGAGCACAGTTGTGTTTTTAATGCGTATAGCAAATAAAAAGGTATATCTTTGGGAGCCATAGTGTTGGGAGTCTTTGTGCATCATATCTTGTGTTTTTTTTTCTCCGCGACTCAGCATCTGAATAAGTGATGTGCTGACTTTTTCTGGGTTAACACATGCAGGGCCCATGTTTCTTGCCCCATGTTATCCTATTCTATCAGCGAACAATCAGGTCAACTAGCGATGTGACTTCAAAGAAATCCATTTGATATATTCTTGGAAAACAAAGGGAGATTTAAAATGCCTTATTTCAAACTATTTGAACCTCATTGTTCAGCTATGTCATTTAGTTTTCAAATTTGTTTCAAAATAATTTATTGATTCATTTTAAGCAAGAATGTGTGACATTTTACACAAAAATATAGCTGAAATCAAGTATATCATATGTAAATGTCTCTCTCAGTCATGACTCTCTACAATGAGTGAGAAGCGTGAGATCCGCTGGCTTTGTTGTTGTCGGAGCCGTGTTAACACCAGGTTTAAATGGATGGGACGACTGGCTCCTCTGATTGGGTATAAAGGCTGTTTAGTCAAGGACTAGAGAAAAGAAAAATAACATACTCACTGCTTATTTTAATGTCACATAAGGGTTTTTTGATCATAGTCATTCCGTGTCAATTGACATGCAATGTGAAGCTCAGGCTAACTAAAGTGTGCTAACGTTAGCCTGCTAACACAACAACGCAGGCCACTGGCAATTGCAGCTCGAACTAAGGACAATTTTGTCCGCCGCTTGCGCTTGACTCCTTGCTGCAAATGCCATGGAAGAGGGGGTTTAAGCTGTGTCCCTGGAGGAGATCAGAGGCTTCAATAATAGCGAAGGGGTAGCCGAACATTAGATTGTTTTGGTTTCATGCTGGTGCTCAAGGGCGAGTGCAGATACCCCTTTTCGTTCGTTCCCCTTTTCATAAATCAGAGGATAACTTTATAGTTCTGTTAGAAACACATTACAGTATTTATACCCGCAGATCGACTTCTTTTTTTTTAAGGAGAAATAGTTTTATAATACATTATTTAAGGCATAACATTTTTGATAAGACAGTCATGTTTTGCAGTTAAGAAGCTCTAACATTAAGCTCCTGTTTTCTTTGTGTCTTGCTTCTGACTTCCTGCAAACTAAGCACCATGGCAATATGAAGTATTACATTTAATGTCACTATACTTGTAATGTGGAAGCATTTTCCTTTGCTTCAGTGAGAAAAGCTCCAGAGGCAAGGAGCATAATTCACTCAATTCAGTCATTACTTACATAATCCCTTTTTGTTATCAGCTTTTCTGTACATTCAGTAGTCTCTGGAGGTTGTTGAACACCAAAGGTATGGTTGATGACACATCATCTGACAAAACAAAACACGCCACAGAGAACATAACTGCACCTGTAATTGACAGATCAGTGATGGCTCATTATCCTTTTATTGGGTTACATAAATGACACTGAGGAGAGCAGTTGCTGTAAGTCAGAGGATTTCTATGCCCGTTTGTTCCGCCAACTCCAACCAGAATCATTCAAATGCAAATGTTTCCTAACACAGGGGGCTGCTTCTAGCTAATAATACTCTCTTCATCTTCAGACGGTCATTCTTTGGCCTGTCTTTTGTCAAAGAGTAGCCTGGATGACCAATTTAAAACAGAAATAGAGTGCTTTGCCTTTTTATTATGCATATATCTGAGGCATTTCCAACCAGGATCTGTCATAGAACAAGACAAGGTAAGTATCAGCTTTCAACCTTTATCTCTATTATATGTATATATGTAAGAGTGTGCTCTTTGTTGTCGCGGTTGAAGTCAACCTCTCTAATCTTTGAAAGCCTCTGATGTAGCATCAAAGCACGGCCTGGAAAGAACGGATGATAAGATCACATATACAGTGACAGTGGTTTTCTGTATGACTCCCTTTAAGTGTTGCAAATGAAAACAGAACATTTAAAGCTAACACATTTAGCCTGTATTGGAAAAAGAAAAGTGCAAGTCTGCACAAAGCGTAGTATCTGTCCTGTCAGGTCACTTTAACTGGGTGTTTTGACAGATAGAAGGTCAAGCTGACCCAGTTCCTGCTCAGAATGAGTGAATGGAGGAAGCACAGGTCACAGCCGGTGAAGAAGCGAACGTGTCAGAGAGGAAGAGAGATAGAGCCAGAGACAAGGACGTAAAGGAAGTCCTGGAGTCGGCATAGCAACCATGCTGAAGTCATCTCAGAACCCTGGTTCAAATCAGATTCACTCTTCACGGATAGTGATGGCAGATTGTCAGTAAATACCATTTACTTTCATTTGAGGATAATATCTCTGAGGAAGCTGAGGATGGTCCTGACATGATGGCAGGGTATACCTTCCCCCTGATGTTTCAAACCAACCAGAGAGAGAAATCACTATCACTTAAACTCTCTCTAAAGACAGATACTATCTGCAGTCCAGGAAACATGACTTTAACAAAATGATAAATCTTCCACTGCAAAGCAAAAAATACGGGGGAAAATGTGTCCTTTGGAACTCCATTTTCTATTAAAGGTGACTTTGTTTTTCCTTTAAAGATTTTAAACACTGTCTTTATCAGTTTACCAACAGAACTTGTGGATCAAATCAGTTAGAAATACTGATGATAAGCTTTCAAACTCATTGATGTTCATAATAATAATAATAATAATAACTTAGATTTATATAGCGCCTTTCACGAAACCCAAGGACGCTTTACAGTAGAAAGGGGGGAGAAGGTAACACAAAACAAACAGATTTAGGTGTTAACTGAGGCCGAATGCTTTGGTGAACAGGTGGTGTTTGAGCAGATTTTTGAAAATGTCCAGAGAAGCAGCAGTGCGGATTTTAGCAGGGAGAGAGTTCCAGAGGGTCGGGGCGGAGGCACTGAAAGCTCTGTCACCAAAGGAGCGCAGTTTGGTGTGGGGAGTGGAGAGCAGGCCTAAGGCTGAGGATCGCAGCTGTCGTGACGGGGTGTAGGGATGGAGGAGGTTGATGAGGTACGGTGGGGCTAGTTCATGAAGAGATTTGTAGGTGAGTAGGAGGAGTTTGTATTCAATGCGGGACTTGATCGGGAGCCAGTGGAGGTGAATGAGGGTGGGGGTGATGTGCTGCCAGGGCTTGGTACGTGTGAGGACCCTGGCAGCAGAGTTCTGTACATATTGGAGTCTGTTCAGGGCAGTGTTTGGAAGCCCGAACAGAACTCCATTGCAATAGTCCAGACGTGAAGTGATGAAGGCGTGAATGAGGGTCTCTGCCACGGAGTCGGGGAGTGAGAGCCTTGCGGCACGCCCTGGTTAACTGGGGCTGGGGAGGAGCTGGAGTTGCTGATGGTGACAAACTGATGCCTGTTTGAGAGGTAGGAGTGGAACCAGGAGAGAGCTGTACCGGAGACGCCAAGGTGTTCAGATAGGCGTTTGAGGAGGATGGTGTGGGAGACTGTGTCAAATGCTGCAGAGAGGTCTAGGAGGATGAGGATGCTGATGTAGCCAGAGTCTGCAGCGATGAGGAGGTCATTTGTGATTTTGATGAGGGTGGTTTCTGTGCTGTGGTGGGGTCTGAAACCGGATTGGAAGGTTTCGTAGAGCTCATGGTTGGACATGTGCTGGTGGATTTGGGCAGCAACTGCTCTTTCTAAGATTTTACTGAGGAAGGGAAGGTTGGAGATCGGCCGGAAGTTATTTGGGTCATCTGGGTCCAGACCTGGCTTTTTCATGATTGGTGTGACAGAGGCAGTTTTGAAGCTGGAGGGGACTGTGCCAGATTCCAGGGAGGAGTTGATGATTGGCCAGGGTGGAGCAGAGGAGGGGTAGGCAAGTTTTAACCAGAGGAGTGGGCATGGGGTCCAGGGAACAGGTGGAAGCCTTGGCCTTGGTGATGAGTTTGGTTACCTGAAGGGCATCCACATGTTCGAAGGAGGTCTGATGAAAAGTTCTATCTAAAGTGTTTTTTTGTAAGAAAGCGCTGGACCTCTCCTCCTCTCTTGCAGCCCCCATTCTTCCCTTCTCCTTTTCTCAAAGAACATGCAGATAGGAAACTGTCCAATTACAATGTTTAAGACCTGGACTAAGGTTTATTACATCATCAAAAAAAAACTGAAAATATATGACACTGGTAAAAGACAAGACCTAAGACAATCCTGAGGGTTAGTGGCCACACTTTCTTGGTCGAAGTTACTGTGTTAAGTGCTGCAAAGCTGATACATTTGTTGCCAACCATCCATCAGTTCTTATAACCTTTCAGCACCTGTACTGTGAGAGATCATCCTTTCTGGGGAAAAAAAAAAACCTTGAGAGGAAATGTAAACAAACTCTTTACCCTCGCAGGGCTCCATTCAATATGTTATTTCTGGACTTGGAGAGAGCTTATGATTGTGTCCTCTGGGGGTCATTTGGGGGGTACAAATAGGAATATGGGGTACCAGAGCTGTTTCTATGGGGCCATCTGATCCCTCCACAAGGGCGGTCACTCGTTTCAGGTTTTGTTTTTGATCTCAATGTACAGAATCTCAGCTACACAACCTGGGTGACAAGTTGGGGGATGTAATAATTTCATTTCTGATTTTTGCACATAATGTTGATCTGTTGGCTTCATCAAACTGGGACCTCCAGCAGGCATTGGGGCAGTTTGCTGCCAAGTTTGAAGCAGGGTTGATGATCAGCATCTCGAAGTCTGAGGCCATGACTCTCTGTAGGGAAATCGGATTGCCTCCTCCAGGTGGGGAGTGAGTCTCTGCCTCAAGCAAAGGAGTTCACGTATCTTGGGGTCTTGTTCTTGAGTGAAGGTGAAATGGATTGTGGGACTGATGGACAGGTAGATGCAGCTTAGCAGTCATGCAGATGTTGTACTGTACTGTAGTGAAGAGAGAGCTGAGCCTGAAGGCCAACGTTCATACACTTCGAGCCAGACCTATTAGGGCCACCTAGCGTTTTCTTTTTTAACACCAGTGTCTTTTTTCAATTGTGTTCAATAACGAGAGAGTGTTAGCAGCAGCAGGCGGCCAGCCGGCCACTCCAAGAAAGAGTGCAGTACCCGGTGTCTTTTTTGCTAGTTTCAAAATATAAGATTTTCCCTGTATTTTGGCTTCCTACTGATCTTGTACCCACATTCTCTTTGCTCCATGTCTGATTGGGAAAACAACATCTTTAAAAAAAAACATGCAGTAAAAAGCAACAGAGCAGTGTCTGTCATACAGCGGCCGTTGTCAATAAAATATTGTCCTAGAAACAGAACGGCATCCAGCGTTTTTTGTTTTTATTCAAGCGCTTCATGCAAGCGCTCCTGAGCACACATCCAGCTCTTTTCTGCTCGAAAAAAAAACTAGGTTGAAACAGGCCTTTTGTCATGTAATGACTGAAAAGAATGAGTTTACTGATAAAGCAACCAAATTGAGTTTCCTCAAAAGGGTGGCTGGGCTCAGCCTAGGAAATAAGACAAGGAGCTCACACAGCAGTGTTACAGAGTACGTAAGACATCAAGTCAGCAAACCTCAATGCTCAGAAAACAGAAACACCAGCTAAATTAAGCACAATGACTCTCAACCCAAACTGACAGACCTGTTAACAAAATCTCTAAAAAGACTCAACAGCCAAAGCTTCTTGATAACTTGCAGGATTCTTTGCCTACCTCTGACATGCCACTCACGAATAGTCCAACATCTTTTCAGGGAGCTTGATCAATTTCACGGTAGTCTGCAGAGTTCCCAGTGAAGGAAGTGAGTTTGAGAGGCTGTGATAGCATCGGGCATCCCCTTCCTCACCCCACGCTCAGGTTGTGTAATCGGCCCTCCAGCTGCATCCAGCCAGATGAAGGGAACCCTGTGACTCCTAATCTGTGTCGCCCGTGATCCGTTCCCCACCTCGGCAGCACACGCGCTACTGGGTGCGGGGACGAGAGGCGGGGAGAATCCGTTTGTTTTCTTCTTCTCATCGAGGAGGTTAATGGAAGCAGAGGCATGAACCGCTTGAGGAAACAGAAGACATAATGTTTGGTTTCACTCTGTGCAAGCTGTGTTTTCTCCTGTCATCTCCTCCACCTTCCTTATGCTAAGAATGTTTCCTTCAGTTTTTTCCCCTCCCTGTTTTCATTCAAGGATTTACATTTTTAATTCTCTACCTTTGTTTCCTTCTCGCACTGACAAAACACAGGAAAGAAGTGAGTTATACATTTTTGATGTCCCATAGAAGTATATTTCTGTACGGTGTAATGTTAAAATTATGAAAGAGCTTTTTTCTGTGTAACTGTGTGATTTATGAACTTTACAGCTACATGGCTGCGTGTGCACGGCAGGGGTGGTGACAGTTACTTAAGCGAAATGTGATTTGTTAAATATGTCATAATCAGTTCCACTTAGCTGCACTAATTGACAAAGCATGTTTCTGATGTTCCAAAGCTCTGTAATGACACAATTCAAGGTTGAGTTCTAGATTTTTCCAACCCTAGTAAACAGAAAATCACAAGTTAAACATAAATATATCACAAATAGGGTAAAAAAAAAACACTGTATGTAACATGCCTCATTTGCTTGATTTCATTTTATTTACACTCATTTAACTCATTGGCTTGTATCTCCCTGTTTATGTCCTCATTATTTGGATTATTTCTACTCTACAACTGAGGCGACGTGATTTTAATCACCTACGGCACCATTCCCCCTCTCTGTAGAACACTTAAAGAACAAAAACACTCCTACCCCTTGTATGGTCATTGCATAATTTATTTGATGAGAAAATGTTGTACAATGCAGAAACTCATATCAAGCTATTAAAAGTTTTCAGGGGGAAACTTTGCTGAAGACGCCTGACAAAGGCCTCAAAGAGCCTGAAAGAGCCAACTTAAAATAAAGGAAAAAGAAGTGTTACCTTATTCTGCGGGGTTTGACCTTTACTGGGCCAAGCAAACATTTGAGACCATTGTCAAGAAAAGTGTAAATAAAATCAGGTTTTAGTCAGAGAGATATTTTTTTCACATTCCAACCTTGGCTTCGAAATAAAGCACAGCAACAGTGATTTGAAACGCTTGAAGAAGTTGACTAATTGAGTAGACTTCCCTGATCAAAGCATTTTGGAAATACTCTGTTAATTAATCACCTATTTCTTTGTGTGAACAGCTCTTAATTACATCCCAAACAATACACAGCCCCCTGGGTCTATACATAAAGGCAAACTTCCACTCATAGAAGCCTGGAACAAATGTATCCACATCTCGGCTCATTAAATGAAAGAACTCAACCTCTTTCTTTTCCATTTCTCTCGGCCCTCTGCTTCTGTATTTATCTTCGTCCCACTATTACTCCTCCGACTATATCCTCCTTTTTCTCCTTACCCTCCTGTTCTTCAAGACGAAACTGATGGAAAATGTCCCATTGCAATGTTTTAGAAAGCCAAAGGGACAAAGCCCGGTTAAGTACATCATCAAACAATCTGAAAATAGAAAATGGAAGAGAGAAACACTGGGAAAAGTCTGGAGCCATGCATCTACGTGTGCCATCAGAAGGTCGACTGGGTGTTTGGATGACAGCTCAGCAGCTATTGGCTCAAAGGGCTTCACTTTATGTATTTTTAGACATTTTTATGGAAAATATCTGCACAGATGCACCCAGTGCTGTCCTCTGATAACCATTTTCTGTAAAGAAAAATAATGTCTGCCTCTACATTTTAAACATTTTTAGAGTTAGCACAACTTTGAATCATTACCTTCAATAGTTATGAATTCTCTGTTGAATGATTGGAAAACTCAGATCCACTTTTGCAGATTTGAACGATGTCACAGCTAGAGGCACAGATTTTAACAGGCGTTGCAACCCGTTAAATTGGACGGTAAATATGAGAAGCAAAAAGCCTTGCAGGCAAGGATCTCTTACAATAATTTCATCAAAGCATAAAAATTGCGACGAATGAGTTACTCAGACAGAAACGTAGAGAATCGTATAAATTAATTATATTTCCCATTTTCCTTGCTGATTGTTCTCAAATGTGGCACCAATATTATTGCAATGAGATTCAAGGTTTGATTACTGCATAAATAAATAAAAACATAAAAAAACATAGTAGCACCTCGCTGTGTTGAACCACATCTGCAGAGAGCTTGTGAACACTTACCTCTAAGAGGTTTTTAACATGAAAAAAAAAACAAAAGCACCATGACACTCTCAAAACAGCTTCCATATCATGCTAAATGGATTTGAGCTTGTATAGCGCTTTTCTAGTATTCTGACTACTCAAAGCGCTTTTTCACCCCAGGTCACACCGACACATTCACACACAGATGGCAGAGGCTGCCCTTTCTTACTTTATCCTTATGGACCTTGTGTTTTACTGTTTTGAGTTGGCACAGATCAAAAAGAGGTTGAGGGTCTTTAACATGTTAGGGTCCGTCAAGAAGAGCCCCCGACCTTTCAGGAGGGAGCCTGTGGCCGATGGCATTGATAGTGGACAACCAATAATCATGACAATTACAATGACTGCTTTATCCATTTAGTATTCAACAATGCTAAAAGGACCATATATTTATACAGCACCTCTCTGGCCCTCTGACCACACATGGCACTTTATCACACATTCATACACTTAATATGCACTGCAGGGCAACTGCTCTACTAAGCATTCACACACATGTATTCACAATTGGGTTGGGGAATAAGTCAGGGATCATCTAAAATGGGCAATAACTTTTGGGTGACAGTTGCCCTGACTATTTGAATGGGTGTAGAGCCAGGTGGCAAGATGGTAATCCATGAAATTCACGCAGATGTTGTCTATTATGACACTTTTTCAAATATGAACTTGATTGTACTTTACACTGTTTGGGGTTTTATACTCCATCTGTTGTGTTTTAGTTGTATTAATTGTGTTCCTGCAGCTTGGCAGCTTGAGTTATTTTTCATGTTGTTTCCAAGATTCCACCAAGCTATAAGAGTTACTTTAGGTCTTAAAAAAATGAATGAATAAAACCTCTTTGTGATTTGTCAGTTATATAAATGGCTGTTTTTATGATTCGTTTTGAACCCTTTTGTCAATATTGAAGATGTTGTGTGAGTTTGTAAAATTCAAAAAACACAATGTGACAGCAGCTGTGGCTCAGTTGGTAGAGTTAGGTCCCAAGGTCAGGGGTTCGATCCCCCGACCTTACAGCTCCTGCAGCCACATGTCCGATGTGTCCTTGGGCAAAGACACTTAACCCCAAGTTCCTCCGGCTGCTTCGTCAGCGGCGTATGAATGTGTATGAATGGAATGAGTTACTTCTGATGGTCTCACTACATAGCAGCTTCTGCCATGAGTTTGAATGGATCATTTCTGGGTTTTGTTAAATATTGGTGATGGCATATTATAATAGTCATTAGTTATATTCTGGTGATGGGAATATTTATTATATACTGTATGTGCGTAATTAGATAATGGTATATAAGAAATTATTGAAATCGTAAATTGTAAAATTAAAAACAATTAAGTTGAGTTTACAGGCGTAGGATTAAATACGTTTTAACTTCTTCCTACTCCTTTTTGAGCATGTGAAATGAAAGAGCGAACAAAGGAGTTTGACTTTTCCTTCTTTATTTGAGTATTTATTTGATTTGTTTTCTACAGACTGTAAACTACAGCTATTGTTTTAGTTGTTTTTCTGTTTTTTTAAATGTTTTCGAAATCACTCAATAAATCAATAATCTCTAAGATAAGACTCTTAATAAGCTGATTCATTAAAAACTTGCCTTGAATGCATTTCAGAACCTCTTGGTTTTGAGACCACCTTACCTAAATAGAAATTCAATCAATATTGGATTACAATCAAACGTTTTATTTATGGTAGACATCTTCAAATGCATACAGAATGTAGAAAGATGGCAGCACATTAAGAGAAGAAACATTTCAGTGAGGAAGCTGTCCTTCACAGGTAGAGGTAGGCAATGTGGCCCATGTATATAAGACATTTCAACAGGGTATATTTTAATTAGAACAAACCTGACTTCTTTAAGATTATCCTAGAGTAACACATTAATGCCATTCAGTGACAAATAGCAGTTTTTAATTCTGCAGCTGTACAGAGTGTCAGTGATTGACAGGGCACTAGAACTAGTGTGCCAGCTTTGTAGCATGGGAAATTGACTGAATAAGAGTTAAGAGCTCAACAATACACAGTGAAATGTTGGTTCACAGAACACTACTCCCTTCTGTTCCTTACTGCCTTACATTAGTGCCATATATGTTTGTGATTAAAATGCCATGAAAATGCAATTATTTTGCTGGCAGTACTGAAGTATTGTTGTTTGTGTTTTTACTTGAATTTAATTAAATTGAAAGCCTTCATTGTATAACAGGATACAAAGAGATGAAGAGCGCCACTCCTGGTTGATGCATAGAAGTTAAAGGGTTCATACAGTGTTAACAACTGACTAACACAGACAAGCACATCCCATACAAAGAAACACTTTCATGTAGAAAAAAAAAATACACATACACAACAAGCACCTAACACAGAGAAAAATATGTAAAAAAAACAAAAACATACAGCTATTGGTGAATTTCATCGTTGCCATTTGAGCTCTGACAGTTTATGAATCTGAAATGGTTACATTTGCAAGAAAATATAAAGCATTTGTGTTTCATTCTTTCATCAATAAAAAAATGGTATAGACACTGACACAATCATGTCATCTAACCGCCTTTATTTAAGTTATTTGAATGAATTATAGAAAGCTTTTATTCCTCTTGCAATTTGTCACTCCTACTAATGCTGTCCATTCACTTAAAAATATATCTTTAAAAAGAAACAATGTTAGGTGATGACAGACATACACCTTCTTCTTAACTATCCCCCCCTACCGTCTTCGGAGGTAGTAACAGAAGCGTTATAGAGTCCAGATGGTTTCAGCGGAGCCAGCGGGGGAGCGCTGTGTGTGCATGTATGTCTGACTGTGTGTGAGTTCCCGCTGTGCCATGCTTCAGCACCGCTGAAACGCAACGTGAATTCACAGACCGGGACACCGATACTACTCCGTTGCGGAGTTTATATTGTACGATGATCTGATGACGGCTGAGTACTTTAACAGAAAAGCAGTCTGTGAAGGGCTAGTATCTCACATTTAGCCTTATATGTTGATTTGCCAGTGTTTTTTGTTTTTTAGATCAACACATTTTATCAAAAATGGAACTCTTTTGAAAAAACCTTTTGAAATTCTTGACACAGCTTCAAATACTGGATTTCTTATCTGTCCATACACCAGCCTCACACGAAGCATTCATTTTGCAACCAAAGGGAAATGATGCAGGCCCATAAATGTCCAATCTCCAAAGTGAGTTTTTTAAAATGTATATTTTATGACTGTTTATGGACTTTCAAGTTAAAAGCAAGTGTCTGCAGTAGCCATTTGGACTGGTGGGTCATAGGAACTCATATTCAGCACAAAACAAAGGATAGTGTAATTAATCATGGGTATAACTGGATAGACTAAATGATGGTCTTCTAAGCTTGAGGCTTCACTTATTATGACAGCTGTAATCAACATTTGCTAAGACGCAGGTTTCATTTGCAACCTGATTGGATGTGTGTTTCATTTTAATGGACAATAAACTTGATAAACCAACATAAAACGAGATGAACAGATAACTGAGGCATATTTCTTCAAAGCAGTTTTTCTTGCTTCATGTAGTGTTAACATTTAGTCTTTCAGAATAAATGTCTCACACTACATCCCTTACAAAAGAAGAATCTGCTTCAGGGTAAAAGCACATTGAGATGAATCTAATGAAGTTAGTGTGACTATAACATTATGTAATTATCCGGCTCATAAATTCCTCTCAGTTACTGTTAAGTGTTTTGTATTAGTAAACACCATCTCTCCGTTTGAAACATTTTCACATTTATCCTTGGTTAAACTTCCATATTTTCCTTTTGACTTCTGTTTGAATTCAAATTAATTAATGAAGGATTCAGATTATAAGTCACACAAAGAAGAAACTCTTTTTTTTTTTTTTTTGACAAAAATGTGGAAGTTGGCAGCAAAACCGACAGTCACTGTGTGCCCACATTTTTTAATTAAGATGTGAGGGAGTGTGCAGTGATTGCCTTTGTGATATGGGCGTGCAGAAACATCATTTCCTTTGAGAAGCTCCTCAAAGACTCTTGTAACTCATGACTGGATTTTTGGCAGGGCTCTTTTTCAATTCCTTCCCATTTCCTCCCTTTCAGATGTTCTGTAACTGCAGTGACAGAACCTCCTCAAGGCAAACTACAGGGTGACTTTTGAAGTGGGCCACTCTCTAAAAATGGTAATACTTGGTTTTAATTTGGTGTGGAGTTTAGCCTTAGGGTTGAGCTATACTGAGTATATAAAAAAGGGGAGAAAAAGCTATCTTGAATGCCCGTGTTGGATATTCTATGAAATACAGAAACATGAAAAAAGAAGATGGGTGGAGAGAAGGACAGCAGGGGACAAAATCCATTTGTTGAAAGAGAGCAGAACGGGATATCTGGGCAGGGAATCAATAGGATAAGAGGTTATTAGCTGAGAAATGTCACTTGAAACATCGATCATCATCTCCATCGACTGCAGGGACATGTAGACACACGGGGTCAAAGCAGCTTATCAGTCAGCACTGATTGGATACTATATAGTGAGGAGTAAATGACAAAGATGCAAGGTTTACATAAACTCAGGAAAAGATATAAATACACACAAGGATGGCCACATGGGCCCAAATTTAGGTTGTGTGGTTCATTCAAGGTGCAAGGTTTTTAGATAAGTTAAATCGACTTCAACTTGAATGAAAGCAGAGATACTGTAATGTTAGGTCACTCACTAAGGGTAAACACCTGAACCTGCATATTAGGAATGGGTCATGATTAAACAATATTAGAATAATCATTAATTCAATGTGTTTTTAATTGTTCATGTGACTTTTATCTAATCTTAAAAATATATATCTGGGGCGCCAGTAGCGTAGCGGTTAATGCAGCCTTCGTGCCCCATCTATAGAGGCTAGTCTTTAAAGCGGGCGGCCTGGGTTCCAATCCGACCTGTGAAACTAACTTGGCATGCCTTAACTTAAGAAACAATGTGCTTCACTTAACATTTTTTATCAAGTGCTCAATTAAACTAATAGAATAAGTTGTATTTTCAAAATTAATAAGACAAAAATTATTTTTTAATGCATGTAGCATTGTTTTTATTATACACAGTACATGTTTCATTTGCACATGGAAACTGTAAATTGACATGTAATTCAATGTTTAAAGGTCACATATTCTCCTCCTTTTCAACAA
Source organism: Tautogolabrus adspersus (assembly GCA_020745685.1). Taxonomy (NCBI): domain Eukaryota; kingdom Metazoa; phylum Chordata; class Actinopteri; order Labriformes; family Labridae; genus Tautogolabrus; species Tautogolabrus adspersus. Next base: position 8,357,365 of record CM036549.1, on the reverse strand, counting down.
GTAGAAGAAATAAGTCTCAGAGCTCCCCAAAACATGTCTTTGAAGTTTCTATTATAATTCCACTCTGATCCTGTATTTGATCATGCCTGTAAACCCCTCTATTTCAGCCCTGCTCAGAACATGCTGTTTCTGTGTCCGTAGCTTTAAATGCAAATGAGCTGTGTCTAACCACGACCCTCTCTGTAATGACTGTGGTGGCTCCGGCTTTCTTACACCATGCCCTCTTGTTTAAAGTGGAAAGACACACTCAGAGGGCAGAAAAAACACCTAGCTGTGGTGGGAGTGTCACCCACCTGGGGGAGGGGTTACTTCCCTTTGTGATGTCATGAAGGGAACATCTTTAAACAGCATGTTTGAGCACACAATTTCTGAAAAGTGGAGCAATGAAAAGACTGAGAGGATGGACTTTTCGTGTAATTGGAGGGTTTGTAGACAAGCTAGGGACACATTTTAGTGCAAGAAAAACATGGTGAATTGCATTTTGCACAATATGTGTCCTTTACATTATGGTTAACCTTCTTGCTTTCAGCAGGATGAGCATCTTTACATAACCAGTGTTAACATGCATAAAAAACTACAATTTGAAGCAATATCAGCTGTGTAACCATTAAAACAATTCTCCCCTCTCTCTAATCCACAGTCAATCAGTGCTGCTATTCATCACAGTTGACAACCAAAGCTTTCATTAGATATTTCCTGGCAAATCAGCAAGTGGCAGCATGTAATCAAATCTCCAACTTAGGTATGTTGTTAGCACTTTTCTCACATTCCTGCCTCCGCATGTGGTGAAGGGAAATCTATAATTCATCCCACAAATGGAAGTGGCATGTACTGTACAGTCTCATGTAGGAGTTTAGCACCATCCTAGGGGTGCTCAGCTCATCATTCAATCACAAGGAGTGGCAGTGTAGAGAGAGTTAAAAGAGGAGCAGAGATAAGGAGAACATGATGGGGAGAAAATGTTACAGGCACATTTCATTTATACATTACTTAAATAAAAGAGTGCATTAGATAAATGAGAGGAGCTTGGGAGATAGTGATAAGAAGGAGACAAGAGGGGAGCATTTCCTGAGGATCATTAGAGAAAAGAAAGTGTACAGGGACTCATTAGCATGAGGCATGGAGGGAGAGTCACAGTCTTGATAAATGTTCCTGAGGAGTAACCGAGAGAACAACTGCTTTACAAGTGATGCAGGAAGATAGCCTCAACAGAAGTTGTATTCTGTAGATGATTAAACTTGTTCCCAAACAGAAAGACACGGCATACTACAAGAGGTCCTTCACCAAGGCCCAGTCAATCCATCAGAGGCAGAAGTGTGCCATGGGACGGGGCAGTGCCAGTCACCTTGGACACGGGGTGTAGGCTAGTTTCACGGCACACTGGACATTAATGCTCCTCCCTTGCTAGAGGTCAATAACTCAGTACACTCAATCACATGCACGGGCATGTGTGCATGTACTCACACAGATATGCACTGCACAACCATCATCACACTCACCTTTACATTCACAGGCAGGAGGGAGGGAGTTATACGGGTGGTTGGAGTGCGAAAATCACCTTTTAATGGGCAGTTGTGACTTTCCATAGAGTCCACAATTTAATTACTCAATGTAAAAGCTACATTTCTTTGTAATCTTCTCCATCAGCATTGTTTCCTATGCACCGAAGAGGCTTTACCTTTACTGTGGCGAAATATTGTGACCCACATTACTGCAGTGTAATCCATTCTTAGATTATGATGTGCAAAGGCAGCCAAGCGCGATGCTTTAATCAAAGCAAGTGATCCATTTCCTGCACCATCCATCTGACAAGGCAGCAAATCATGCTTCATCAATTTCCCCTCCAAAAAATGCTAAGAAATGGCAAATGGAACGGTGGACAGAAGTAAACCGGCCACTCAAGGAGGATTTGAAGCCAGCTGGGGAGGAACATGTTCTGCTTACAATTCAGACATTTGTTAAAGTTTGGCTTTCAAGTGAACACACACTTTAGTTGTAGTTACAACTGTTCTTTTTTATCAAGAATGAGTCAGTACGAATGACTGATCAAATAATTTCGCCTTGTAATCATCAAAGAGAAAAATAAGAGTCTCTTGAAAAATGAATTAGCCAAATGAAAATTAACAAATGAAACAAGCACATTTCACAAATATATGCTTGAACACATTAGCTGCTGCTTGAAATCCCTGCAGAGGGGACATTGCTTAATATACAGCTTTGTGTGATTGCTCTTATGACTGTGCTTTGCTTTTTGCAATGCTCTGAGAAACAAAGTTGAGTGCTTTTGCAAAATGCAGTCATACAAAAAGCAGCACAGCAAAAGTCACATACGCGTTGACTCAGTTTTATGCTAATGTGTTGTTGCATACGGACATGAAAAAGCTCGGAGGTGCTCTACCTGTATTGGCATCAGTTGCAGATGTTCAAAAATGCCCTTACATCTAGGTAACACCCACGCAGCAAAGTTTCATAAGGGTCAGAAAAGGCCAAATCACATAAAACCATTTTTATCTAGAGTGGAATGTAAACATGCACATTGTTATGTGTGGTGAGCTTTTGACTCTTAGCTGCAAACCTAACACAGGAGTGGTGAATAGAGGAGTTGAGTTAATGCTATTTTAGTAATGCTATTCACCGCATTGGAAACTTAACAATGTTTTGGACTTTTTGTCAGGTGAAAAGCTGTTTTAACTCTGTATAGCTCTGTCTGGATATTTCACAGTGACAAGGGCATTGCTTTTTGGAAATACGAGATGCTGCTGAATATCCCAAATGTCATTTTTTTATGATTTCCCAACACATTGAATGAGGTTTGTGATGCTCCTGGCAGCAGAATTTTGAGTATGAGCAATCTTAACAATATGGCGAACAAAATTGTAACAATACATCTGAAATGCTTAGCATGTGTAGAAATGATAACTGGACTACATCACCAAGGTAGCTTTGATGATCAAAGCAATATATATATATTTTGTTTCTTTTCTTTTTTTTTTTTTTTTGGGGGGGGGGCTTTTATTTGATAGGACAGTGGATAGAGTATAGGGAATCAGGGAGAGAGAGAGAGGATGGGCAATGATGTGCGGGAAAGGGGCCACAGGTCAGACTCGAACCTGAACCGCCCTCTTGGAGGCAATATAGCCTCCATACATGGGGCGCAACCTAACCGTTAGGCCATCTGCGTCCAAATAGTTGAGACAGGAATGAAATGAAGCAACACAGGTCAAGAGTAAGGGACCTTTTACTCTGGATATGTCTTTTTTTTTGCTTGAGGACAACATATTAGCCGTCTGATTAAGGTTTTTTTTTATGTTACGTTGCACTAGGTCTGTTCCTACGATTTCTGTGCATTAATCAATCCAAAGTTATTAATACATGTTCCTTGATCCTCATTACCTTAGTCACCAAATCTTCAGGAAGTACTTATATAGTGATAAATCAATTATCAAGTAATACTTGTACACAACAAATTATTTTTCCCGACCTAGCAGCTGCTCATGATTAGGTTTACAGCTAATAAAAGATAGCTGATGTCATAAGAACCACAGGGTGAGATGTGTTTTTCCTTATGTGTGTTTCCAAAATGACATCCTGTCCAATGTATTTTTAATCATTCATGTACGCACCCCCTGACCCATTTACCTCCAACCTCCATTCAAGCAGCTACAGTACAAAGCTTCTCACTTACTAAACATTAGATGTGTGGCCTGCGTGTGCTGGTGTGAGCCTCTCGAGTGTCTCATCTTAAGCAGGCAGGTATGCTTCATATACTTTTCCAATAGTGAATAAAGCCTGTCCTTGTTCTGTTGTTCTCTCAAATAAAAGGCAGTAATCTATAAGACTGTAGGCTGCATCCGGGGAAGGTGCCATCCTGAGACAGATTATATGGTGCTAACAGGATCGCCATAGGTGGATGAGACCAGGGAGGAAAATAATAAAGGAAAGGGCTCTCTATTGATTGTGCTTCTTTCAGACCTGCTGCATTTCTTCACAAAGCCTCTTAAGTGCCTTGTGGTACATTTCTACCAAGCCATCATGGATATACGTCTGTCTCGTTTTCTAGGAAGCATCAAATGATGTAGGCTTATCTTTTCTTCATAAGCTCCTTTTTGCAAACTCAAGAAATAGCTGCAATTATCCTGAATGAAATGTAATAACTTGTGGACAAGAAAAAAAAATATTTAAATGTTTTAAATAATTAATTTTGAATTTTCAATGCCAGCTACAATAACAAATGTCAAAGTTGTATTAATGATACTATACGTAAGGGAAGAGCCAAAGTCTATACAAAGTGGGCAACAGAGACTGAGCAAATGAAAATGTAATCAAATGGCAAAGTTTGCAATGAAGCAATTTAAGTCAACAACACACAGAGAGACACATCTTAGCTCAGGGGTCAAATGGTCAAGCACAGCCTCATTACAGGTAGACCAGCTGTCTACCTGTCTAGTGGTACACTGGTCAATTTGGTGTGATGGGATGAGTTCAATATGATGCAAAAAGGTTTATCATATCTTGTCAAATGTGTCAGGCGGTTAGTTATGACAAAGATGGTCTTGGCCTAGTGTCTTGAGATAACTTTTGTTGTGGTTTGGGGCAGTATGGATAAAAATAGCTTGACTGATTGATATGTGAAATGTATCTGGATGCTTCACTGTGAATGTATTTGCTTACATTACTCCTGACAAGTTAAGATTCAAAATGTTCATATGAGTTCATTACAGTTGCTCATATCATTTACAAACAACTCCAAATTTCTCGTGTGAGGTTACATTTAGTCATTTTTCAACAACAGGAAAGTGAACCATGATCACTCGCCTCCAAGTTCTTGTTTGTATAACTTTTTACCAGGGTTTGTTTTGTTTTCTAGGATGTTGCAAAGTCGCATTTGGCATTGAAAAATGTTTATTGTAAAGCACACTGCAGCTTTGCTAAGTGCTGTGCTGGTGATGGATTAATGTTCAGTCTCTGTAGATAATATAACAAAGTGTGAAGTCTTTTACCTGCTCCTTAGTAACATCATTTAACAAAGAGTAAAGTCTTTTAGCTGCTCTTTTGTCACATAATTTAATAATGAGTAACCCCTAAATTCCACTGTCGTGCAGATGCGTGTAACGGTTGCGGAGCTCAAGATGTTTGCTTCCACTGGCTCCGCTGCACAGCGTCCCAGCTCCGTCAGTCCCGGGGCCCCCTGCAGCAGATAACCAAGGTTTCTATTTAAGCCGGCTGCCGAAGCACGACACATCAATTTACGACAGAAAAGATCAAGCAGTACGGGAAGTCAGACACCGAAACAACATTAAAACATCTGGTTTATTTTCAGAATAAAACATTCAGTTTTGATGGTTCAGAACAATTACCTTATGGGTATTTGTTGAAGTGTTTATAAGGGTTTTGAAACGGTTTATACCACATACATTGTAATCTATCATTTCTGCGGGAACTCCTTTGTCTCTGCACTCCAGCTGTCATGCTGTCCTGCTCCGTGCTGCACACTGAAAACGCAGCATGTGGGTTCTGACAGAGCAGAGCAGACATGCAATGCACACATATCTGGTGGAAGTTCTGGGTAAGGTCTTTTACCTGCTCTCTTGTAACATAATATAACAAAGAGTAAGGTCTTGATATAACAGTTGTTATGAATTGGCGCTATACAAATAAAGTTTGATTGATAAATTGATTGATTGACTTTCAATCTTCTTTTACCTTTCTATGACGTTTTCATGATCTCCTTTCCTAGAAGAAGAGATTAAGTTCACCGTCACATCAGTGTACTAAAAAGATCCTAAAAAGATACTTACCTAGTGTGAACTTCCAACTTCATATAGTCCGCAGGGCCTCTTGAAAGCTCAGCCTGTCTGGAAATATCTGTGCCTATCTCTGACAGAGAAGTCTTAAAACGCCAAATGGATTACTCTGTTTTTTTTTGTCTGCTGTGGATCAATGGACAGTTCAGATGTTGTATATAGCCACCTACAACAGCTGGCTTCCATCCCAGGTTCAGCGGCCTGCTAGTGCTCGACTCTCAGCTTCCCTTCTAAGTCCACCCAGCGGGCAAGTGGGGTTTCAGCTGAGATCAAAAGACCGCCTAGAATGCCAATGGAAGTTCAAACCTGTCCATTTTCCCTTTCCATCCTTTTCAACATTTGGAGCAGATGCCAGTGAAAAGCTTAACAAATACAGCTTCATTTCACCTCTGCCAGTTTGAATGTGAAGGTGCACTGAAAGTCATCAACAATTAAGGGTCAACCTCTTTTACAGTCAAGTTATCTATAGCTTTAGCCATATTGAAGACATTTTCAGATAAAAAAAGAATGTACGACTGTTTTGAAATTTCCAATGATTCTTCTTCCTTATTGCTCCTTTTGTCTCTCCATGTTTTTCATTGAAGAAGTTACATTAATCGATGTTGATAAAGATTTCTGGCACCTCCATTATTTGGATAATTTCATTAGCAAAGAGAACTTTGCTTGACCGCTAAGCCAATGGCTCAGGAGGAGGACTTTTAATCATGCCTTTGGATTTGGCAAACATCACTCTCTTATCCACACAATGCATAAACAAGTTGTCACTCAAGTCAGCAGTCATTGCTAATTAGATTCGAGCAGGCATAATTTAATGTGTGGGACGCTTTATGGCCAGTTACATTCAAAGTTTCCTCCGAGCCCTCCGAGGTGTAAAACCTTGGGAGAAACACTTCTGAAACTGTCAGTGTTTAAAAAAAGACTGTACTCTTCCAGATTGATTGAGCAAGATCTTGGATCTGAGTGGATTACTGTACACTGAGCGGATGGCAATCAACTGGAATAAGACGAGGCCGGGTTACAAAAGCTCTTTTTATGTTAGATCTCTCAAAGGAGACATACTCAGCTACTGTGTATCTATGTGGAGTTTCCAGCAAGTGGAAAGATAAAAGTCAGCCTCTGAATTTTGCAGGATTTGCCAGGCATAGATGAGCGAGATAATTGCTATGGAAACCAGGGTGGAGTTTTTAAAAAGAAACCATAGCTCCTTTTGCTTTCTAGTACAGAAATGCTCCACCCGTCTTATTGGACTTAATACTTCTTTACTTGTACCTGCAGGTCATGCATCAAGCTGCTCCTCCCCCCCTCTGGGACTAAGCTAGGGAGGGGAATCAAGCTTTTTTTTTTCTGTGGCTGCTGTTCAGCTGTGGTTCAACCTGCCTTACAATCTGATGACACCTGAGGTCTGAAAAAGGTGTGAACAAAAAGACGTTGTGCGTGTTCGCTGGATTCCCAAATTTGCATGACTAAGAAAATATTGAGGTAAAACTGAATTCTGTTAATATCTGTGAGTAGAAAACACTCACAGATATGAGGTACTCAGTGTTTATTCTTTTGGATAAATTACTGCTCCTGTGTTTATCCTGATGAAGATCCATCGCAGAGAAGTATGTCAAACAGTTTAGTAAAAGTGTTATTTTCCACAAGTCTTACCTTAGCTAGAGGACCTGACTCTTCTTTATTTATTTTTGGCAGGAAAGGAAGTCAGGTCAAGGTGTTCCATTAAATGGTAGCAATTTAGAAAAGTGGATTGAGCCTGTCTTATGATGGCCTATGTGGCAGGAGAGATCTACAGGGAAAAGTGCCTTAGCCTGAGATACTTGCTCTGCAGGGGTCACCTTCACCTGCAACTCAATGTAAGGAATAAATGGTGCCAAAAAAAAAAAAATCACATCTCAAGAGGACAGAGTTGCTTTATGGTGAAGATTTGACATGTTATTTTTCAATAAATCTCATCCTATACCACTTACAAAGGTTCCTGTGTACAGTTTATGGAAGATGTTAGCTTGAAATAACAGTGAGGATGTTTCCCCTCTATAGGAACTAGGGGCTAATAAAGTACAGAGGAGGTCTTTCAATTTAGTTTTTTTGTGTAAAATTATTTATTTTTCCTTCTTTTAATTGTATTATACATGCGTAATGATGAAGTGTTTTCCCAAACCTGATCCCAAATGGTTCCATTCTTAAACTTAGTACCATTGAGTATAGTAAAATCACTTCTTATTTAAAAAAGACAAAGCAATCTATTACTGAGGTAACTGGTGGGTTAAAGCGTCATTGATTGCTGCTGTTCTTCTTCCCATGCAGTCTTAGACATTGTCAAAAAAAAGATCTCACTTTAATTTTAAACTTGTTTTGAGTGTTTCCTCCTTTTTACTCTTGGTGCCATGTTTGAAGCCCTATTGATTTATTTGATTCTGCTTAATGTCACCTGAGGGGAAAGGAAATACACAGTTATGTTGTTTTTTTAACATGAAAAGAACAAGACTTCAAGGATAGAGTATGCCAAGTACTTTGTGTTTAAGAACATGCAGTCCATTTTGTAAGAATTTAAGTTAAACAGTAAATGTATGTTGAAAAGACAAAACAAAAAGATCATAGCAACCAGTGACTCTACAGACGAACATGTCTGTGGAGGGTAAAGCCCACAAGATCCCCAAGAAGCTGAATCAATTTAAGATTGATCCTGAACCCTAATGCAGACAAACACCTATTCTGTGCAGCAGTTACTATGTTGCTGGACCTGTGCTCCTGAGACAGCAGAATATAATTAAAGCACTTGGTTGACCTTTGAGAGCTTGTGAGGACGGTCCAGGACAGTGATTCTCTTATATGGAATCCTGTACACACAGACAGGCACTTTGAAAATGACACAAGGCTTGGTTTGGAAATGTCATGATAGTATCAAGCAGATTGTTTACTGTTGTGATATTAAAAGGCCAAACCACAGTCATCCATCACTGTGATATCATTGATACAGAGTCGGTTATTAATGAATTGTGTCCAGTTAGAATCCAGGGCTCTGTCGAATTCACTGAAACCTGTCAATAGAGACTCAATTAATCTGAGACGTTCTGCACCACTGGAAGAGTGAAGATAAATCTAATTGTATAAGTGGGATTATAGAAGTCTAGGTAATATTAAAATCAATGATAGAAGGGGGGGAAAAACACCAACAAAGCAAAATAGTCTGACGTCCGGCTTCTACAGACTTGCATTGCTCCTAAGAAAATCCATTTAGGGACCTTGGGACACATAATAATTCAAAACTGTGGGGATTATTTCCTGCGTGCTGTACTGGCTAAGATATACAGTCCTGAGGCCGCGTATAGGTCAACATCGTTTTTTTTAACTACCATCTTGGGGAAAGGGCTGAGGCCGGTGCAAAGCCTACAAGGCAGTCATTTTCACCTGCAGAGAAAGGTTGGTGCCATTTACTGATAGCAGCTGCCAGTTTGAGGATACAGGGGAGAAAATTATGCCTGAAAACACAGCGGGCGAGAAAGAAAATCGTATTCAGCGTGGATACATCTAGTCTCATGCTAGAACGCCTTGGGTAAATGAATGCAGAATAATCACACATCGGCTGCTTGAGTAATATCTCAATTGCCGTATGGGCAGTGGATGGAGTTGGACAGTTTATTGCGAGACTTTGTGTGCTGCATTCGTAGTTAATCACGCCTTAGAATTAATGCAGGCGTAGAGGTTTATGATAAATAGGATCACCATAAGCCCTGCATGTGTGAATGCTGTTTAGGTATGTTTTTGGTCTACAGTGCAGTAAATTGGGAGAGATGCTGCGTCATGCTGAGGGCTTTGCAGGCATTCAGCAGCAGTGAATCCTCCTTCACAGTGAAAACACACCTGCAATCTATCTGATTTAACGGTTGCTGACAGAGAGACAGAAGGGAGGGGCGGGCGGGGGGGTAGAAAGAAGGAGTTGGAAGACATTGCATACAAAAAAGAGTGAAGGGGAAGAGAGGTGGCAGATAGGCAGAAAGATAAAGGGAGATTGAGTGCAACAGTGAAAGAGAGTCCTCTTGGAAGATGGCCGACAGCTTTCTTGTCCAGGGGAGAGGAAGTCACTGAAGCGAAGGAGACGCCGTCCCCTTTCCTGCCCCTCCTGGAGCTGACACCTTTCTTCACATAAAGGTCAGCCTCCTTCTCCCACTTTCAACTAAGTGACTGTCACTCACAGATATCTTCTTCAACACTGAATGTCTCTGTTGGACTGTATCCATTTCTTACTTTTATTCACTCTGACAGGGACAAACCCTCTGCCCCCATCACTTTGACTACCAATATGGTCTACATTTATTCTGATCGGGAAACTTGCTACACTGGATGCTGACATGTTTATTACCACAACAGTGTCATGTCATGTTCTGTCAAGCTGTTTTGCATAAAGAAAAACTAAACTTTGCTCTTTCTTTCACCTTCTGACTGCCAGTTGTGTCAGTGCCTGTTATCTGTTGCAGGTAAACACAATGCATAAAAAGGGAAGCAAGACGAAGGACAGAGAGCCCTATTCTAGTCGGGCACAAATTTTCTACCTGACTCATTTCATTCTTACGCCCAGTGCCCATGTTGTTTAAATAGCGAATGAACTGCAGCGGCCTGGGGTGTGTTTGTCTTAAAATTAGGTGTTGGAAGGCAAAAAGGTGGCACATTTCTATCTTGAGATTGCAGTTGCTTTAATATTCTTTCTGTGCTTACCCATATTGGGCCTCGATGGACACTAATGACTAAATTGACTAGGGTCCAGTTGGATATCAAATATGGCACCCACACATTTTTGAGTTGGTTATAAGTTGAATGTGTTCTGTCTGGCACGATATTGGTTGTTTTTGGATCTTGGTGTAAGTTCTATTTTGACTTCAATTCCCCAAAACAGAGGTCCGAACTTGGTTTTTCCCAGTTGTTTCCCCCCAGACTCACACTACCCTCAACCTCAACCAACATTGATCCTAATTCACCAACCATTCTTCTTAAAAAAAAATTTGTTCTTAAAATCCTACTTACAAAGTTTTTAAGAACATTCTGGGATTCAACAATGTTTTCTTATGTGGGATTTGTTCTCAGGTAACAACTTACATCTAACACACATTTGAGTGCCGACCGACTTATTGCATTTAATTTTAATCTACAGTTTAAAATGATAAAGGGTTTACATTACATATTGACATTTTTAATGAATGTTTTTTTGATCATACAAATCAGCGTGGTCTTTAAAATAAATAACATACACATGGAACTTCAATTCACATGGGCATACATTAATTATGTTTATTGCATCCTATGTGTCTTTTTTTGTGTTCCTGTCTAACCATAACTCACACTGCTGAATAAAAGACTTTGTTTGCTGCTGACTTCCTGCAGAAGTACCTCCACTTTAGAACTTAGAAGTTTCTTCTCTGTGAGGAGTCTGGCGCTCAGCTGGCGCCATCTTCAGCCCTCCTATAGGCATCTCCACAACTTTATTTATTGCTACCAGCATGTGTTTTCGTGTTTCTGCATTGCAATGCACTCATGTCCTTTTATGGTTATTAGTCGGCGGTTACCTATGCTAATTGGGAACAACATCCTTTCAACTTACGAAGACAGCTGTGAAAAATTCAGTCATTTAAGAACACGTTGGTGTATCTGATAACCGGCCAGCTCATCCCCTTGCATATAAAAGCTGTTTAAGTGAGGGACTAGAGAAAAGAAGAATAACATACTGTACTCACTGCTTATTTGAATGTCTCGTAAGCGCTTTTAGATTATGGTAATTCCATGTAAATTTAAAGAGTGCTACCATTAGCCTGCTAACTCAACAATTCAGCTTGAGACACAGACAATTTTGTCCTCCGCTTGTGTTAGGTGCTTAATGGTGCATTCCAATTTGATAACTCCTTTGTGCAAAGGCAACGGGAGAGGGGTTGGAGGTGTGTCGCTGTAGGACAGCAGAGGATTCAGTTGTGGAGGTTTCGCCAAATAGCAGTTTGTTTTGGTTTAATGCTGGTGCTCAAGGGGGACATCTACTGGATCAAAAAGTCACACATTCTTCCTTTAAGAACAACTTAAGAAAAATCTTACCAAACATTTTTAAGAAGATATTTTAGAATGAGGCCCATTGGGATTGAATTTACATGCAAACTGTCTGCCAGACACTATCAACAACATCGGAAGCAAACAGTTTAATATCAATCAACTTTTTCAGGCTGCAAAAAATATCTAGATTACTTCAACCCTAGCTGTGACATGACTAAAAATGCCTATCACCCAAAAAAAATCAGAGCAAATGTTTTAATCTGCATTTTCAAAGGCCAAAGTTCCCCTGTCTCAGGATGTACACCTGATCTTCTTTCACCTTTTGTTCCCCCTATAGCTCACAACGATTCTTTCACTTCAACTTCATGAACTTTGAAATGGAATCCCACTATAGGTCAGGGCAACCGACTCTGTTCTCCCTTTTAAATGAGCTTATTAGTGAATTATTAAATAATTTAAATATACTTGTACTTTTTTCCTCCAGAGCACATTATAGAGTTCTTCTTTTCAAACAAAGATTTTTTTTGTGATAATTATTGTGCTGTTTGAAATGCAAAAATTGTACCTAAAGCACATTAGGGCCAGTTGCTTTTACAGATTTAATAAGCCAGATGGTGCACACTTAGTAGATACAATGCTGGGAATGACTAAACAGCTAGTGAGTTATCTATTTTACTCATCATATAATAGTGCTAAACCTGCAAGTCAAAATATTGTGAGACAATAACAGTTTGTTCAGTATTAGTCATTTATGGTAAAGCTTTTACATTCACTGCTCAAACTGTCTAAATAAAAGCTCTTTCATTGGTAAAAAAAAATCTTGACAACAATTCATGTTCTTTGCATTTCTGTTAGAAGCCACAGGACATAAGTAAACTGTGATACTAATCCTAGTCGAACATGCAAAGGAAGAATGGCACCAGGAGAAAGTAAAACCCACACTCTGTTAGAAAAACAACAACATGAAATTGGTGGAAAATCACTGATTGCTGAGATTTGTAGCTCCCAGCTTTCTAGCATAACACTCACTGCTAGCATTACACTTCAGTAGTTTGTTATTCTAACACAATCATTTCAGTGAAAGGAGGAGGATTTTCTTTTTTGGAGGGAACTGGTTATGGTACTGGATCATTTTATTGACAAGCATAACATGCTGATGCATGATACAACATTTTAGACAGAGTCAGAGGCTGGTGCAGAACATCTCTACTTATTTACACGTTGAATAGCATTTTGAGATTCATTGTTAGAGTAAAGTCCAAATTCTAAAAGGTCTTGTATGGATTTTATTGTGTTTTTTTGCCCTCTTCGTTGTTTTTAACTGCACACAATATATGATTATTCACAACTGTATTGTTGAAATCATTACCTGCAAATGGTGCCCTCCCAGAAGTTGAATTTAAAAAAAAAAAAAAAACACAAAAAAGTATAAAGACATAACGCAGAATCATACATTTAAAAACAGAGATGTCTTCTCGTGTCAAAACTTCAGACACAATTACATTTAACATGCTGGAAATGTCATTATTGAGGTGTGTTCAGCAATAAAAGTTGACCATTTTCAGAGTCAATGCTTAATGTGCAAATAGGCACTCATCAAAAAAAGGGCTGAGGGAAATTCTTAGTTTTTAAGGTATTCTGTGAAACTAAATTCATGAAACACACACACATCCACATAATTTATGTATGTCCCTCTCTCCTGTGTGCTCTCCAGGTGCTGCTTCTTAGCATCAGTGTGCCCAGCCACACCTGTGGCAATTTAGCAATCAGTGGCTGAGGTATAAAGAGCAGGAGAGCAGCCAGTTGGCCTTTCGGCTGTGTGTGTGTGTTTGGGTGGCTTGATTTTGAAGAGGTTCATTGTACGCCTTCTGTGGAAGGAAGTGTGTTTTTCATTGAGGCTTTTGTGTGCATTTTTCTTCTTAGTGTTGTACTTTCACCTGAGGTTGATCAGCTTCTCTTACATTAAAATACATTTAAAATACAGGTTTAGAGTTCAACCTGATGGTAGCCATAAAGCCAAAACCATGGCAAAGATGAATCTGTCTTGTGGATGTAGAAACATGTCACACATGTGAGATCTTTGACCAGCAAATGGAGAGTTCTTAAAGGAATTATCCATTGTTCAAAAAATAAAATGTTTTTTTAACAGAAATGTTAACAAGTCATCCAACAGTTATCCAGATATTAACAGTGAGTCTTGACTTAAGTGTTCAAACATCCATCTGACATTGCACCCATGGAGCAGTGCTCCTGCTTAGCCAAAAACTCAATGACTTGCATGAAATTTGCTTAAAAGAACCACAATAGCTGACTCATTTATTATATTTATTTTTATGTAACCTTGTTTTAAATGTTTGCTAGAAGCCAGGCGCATTTCATTAAATCTGTCACGCAACACTACATTTAAATTGCATTCTGCTTGAGGTTGAAACTGTTATGTACCTGAGAGTGCCAATTAGTAATAGCACTGACCAAAACGAAAGCCCTGATGCTTCAAGCTCTTTATTCAAGCTACTTTAGTCCTTCATGTTAACTTCATGAATCCTTTTTACGACCCTACAATATATATTAGCATTAAGGTTATTCTTTTGTCACATTTTTTTGTCAAAGAAAATGATCATTCCATATACTAACATTTTCTTGGACCTACCATACACCTCTAGCGATAATAGTGTGTCATCATGATGTCAATGAAGCAGTGCCAGATTCACCCACCAGCTCAGGCAGTCCACATGCTGGATCAGGCACGAGCAATCTGTTCATTTACTGTCACAACGCTTGTCCGTGCATTTCATTTCACACTGGCAACAGATATTAAATCTGTCAATTCCGTCATTTTCTTTATACTCAAAGGTCCACAGGGTATTTGTAATGAGAGCCCAGTTGGTACCAATTAATTGGAGAGATTGAAATCATTTTGTTGTGTTTTTTCTCTCTATGAGTTAATCTTTATATGAAATTCTCGTAGGAGAGAAGCTGAGTCACTTTAAGAACAGGTTTAAGTGTTGAACAAAAAACAAGCAGAGATTTGTATTAATTCGACAACAAAACCCTTGAACAAAAAGAAAAAAACTAAAGACAAAATAATTGACAGCACAGTTACCAAGGATGAGACTCACACAAAATAAAAAGACACACCATGGGGCGTCTGTGTCTCAGTTAGTAGAGTTGGTCGTCTCTCAACTGGAAGTCTGGGGGTTCGATCCCCAGCACCTGCAGCCACATGTCCGATGTGTCCTTAGGCAAGACGTAACCCTAAGTTGCTCCTGCTGCTTTGTCGGTGTCATATGAATGTGATTAGTTAATACTGGTGGACACTTTGCATAGCAGCCAATGCCATAAGTGTGTGAATTGGTGTGAATGGGTAGGTGTGACATGCGGTATAAAAGTTCTTTGAGTAGTCAGAAAACTAGAAAAGCGCTATACATGCTCAAGTCCATTTACCATTTACAGTATAATTCAGGTATTTATCCGCTCCACCTTCCTGAAACCTAAGACTGATGTTTACGCCCATCAAGGTTGTTAAATTCTGGACAGTGGATAGAAATATGTGTGCTGTTATTTACCACTTTTCCGGGCAGCTATCAGTGCCTATTCATTTTATTCAATATAAAAATCAATTTGCAGAGCTTAGAAACCTGCCTGAGAGGGGTATTCATCACTGAACCATTTGTACACTATCATTCCATTGTGTTTGTCACAGCTTGCATGGAAACACAGTCACAAAGAGAAGGGGTTGTTTGGAAACTTTCTCGTAAGACTTTGATCCTAGACTTCAGGATTGGATTTCCAGACCTGGGCAATAAAAAGTGCTTTAATAAAGAACAGATGTGATTTTGGTACACAATGTCAAATTTGAGTATCTATTGTAAAGGCAGATATTTCAGGTAAAGCAAATAAAAAGTATTATTATCAATATTTAGCAGATGTGGTCCATGTGGACAGTTTTCTTCTGCGCTGACATAACCTGACTAGTTTACTAATTTACTTATTTGTCGGCAACCTCTCAGGTAAACATTTCAATTGGGCCATTAACAATAGGTGCTCACCGAAATAAATTCACTTTGAGATGCCATGAAACATACCCCTAAAACCAATCACAAAAATGACATAGAAGTTGTCTGTAAGGCTGGGTTTCTTGTTGCGTCATCAGATCCAGTTTAACATAATTACACAGATTTGACGCCATTTGGGGGCCAGCACTAAATATGTGTCTGTAATGTGAACAAGCTTCAGTTTGTTTAACTCTGATGTGATTGTAAATTCAGAATGTTAGACATCAGCAGAAGACATGTTGGCAGTTTACTCTTATTCCAAATGAAAGGATTAACCAAACTCCACCCTTCCACCCTCACCTCCTGTTTATCTGAAATAAAATCCTGGTTCACCTCAAACTTCCTTAAATTAAACAGCGATAAAACTGAGATCCTTCTCATCAGCACTAAATCCATATTATCCAAAGTTGGCAGTTTCTCCCTCACTATTGACAGCTCCTCAGTTTCCCCCTCCCCTCAGGTTAAGAGTCTGGGTGTCATCCTCGACAGCACACTATCATTCCAATCCCATATCAATAACATAACCCGGTCTGCATACTTCCATCTACGAAACATCAACCGACTCCGCCCCTCCCTCACCCCCCATACTGCCTCCATCCTTGTCCACAGCCTCGTCACCTCCCAGATTGATTACTGCAACTCTCTCCTCTTCGGCCTCCCTCATAAGTCCCTCCATAAGCTCCAACTGGTTCAAAACTCTGCTGCCCGGATTGTAACCAAAACCCCCTCATACCATCACATCACCCCCATCCTACAGCAACTCCACTGGCTCCCGGTGAAGCAAATAATCGCTTTCAAACTCCTCCTCTACACCTTGTCTGACCTCCTTCACGTCGCCACTCCAGCCCGCTCCCTCAGATCCTCCTCCTCCATCCACCTCACTGTGCCCTCTGCCCGCCTCAGCACCATGGAGGGCAGAGCTTTCAGCCGCTCTGCTCCCCAGCTCTGGAACTCTCTGCCACCTGACATAAGAAACATTGACTCTCTCCCCATCTTCAAATCCAGACTCAAAACTCATCTGTTCAAAATCGCCTACTCACTTTAACATTATCACTGTAAATTACACTGTCCTACAGTTCATTTATTTTATTGTATGCTGATGTTATCCATTGTCGTTTTTTTAAATGTTGATTGTTGTACAGTGTCCTTGTGTGTCCAGAAAGGTGCTTATAAATAAAATGTATTATTATTATTATTATTCCTGCTTAACAAAGTATTGGCATTTAAGACAAGTTGAATAGTTTTCCATAGGTGTTGATAGAGATGGAAAAAAAACCCCACAAATATTATCCTTGTTAGGTTCAAAGATTTTAAAGTATCAATGTATTTTGTTACCACCATTTGCCACAGTGCAAAAAATGTTGTCGGCATAGAGTTTATAAGGTTATTGATTGTGGCCTGTAGAATGTTGGTCCACTCCTGTTCAATGGCTGTGCAAAGTTGCTGGATATTGGCAGGAACTCAAACACACTGTTGTGTACGTCGATCCAGCCCAAACATGCTCAGTGGGTGAGTGAGTGCTCCAGTGAGTATCCAGGCCATGCAAGAACTGGGATGTTTTCATCTCCATGGAATTGTGTATAGATCCATGCAACATGGGGCCATGCATTATCATGCTGCAACATGAGGTGTTGATGGTGGAATAATGTCAAAACTGGGCCTGAGATGCTTTTCATACCATAACCCCACCGCAACCATGGGTCACTCTATTCACAACGTTGACATCAGCAAACCACTCAACTACACTACGCCATACACGCTATCAGCCATCTGACAGGTAGAGTAAAAAAAACAGGATTAATCTGGGAAGAGAACACCATCGAAGATGAGCAATTGAAGGATAGGACAAGGAACTACAGTCAGGACGAGGAACTATCGTCAGGTCAAGACCCTGGTGAGGATGATGAGCATGCCAATGAGCTTCTCTAAAACAGTTTCTGACAGTGTGTGCAGAGATCATTTGGTTATGCAAAGCAATTGTTTCATTGGCTGTCTGGATGGCTGGTCTCAGACCATAATGCAGGTAAGGATGCCAGATGTGGGGGTCCTGGACAGCGTGGTTACACGTGGTAGAGTATGTGGTTGTGAGGCCGCTTGGATGTGCCCCTAAATTTCTTGGAAAAGACTTTGGAGACGGCCTATGGTAGAGAAATAAACATTCAATTGACGGGCAACTGCTCTGGACACTCCTACAGTCAGCATGCCAAGTGCATGATTCCACAACATTTGGGACATCTGGAGAAGTGCTCACTATCACGGATTTTAAACAAATTTGCGAACAAAATTTGAGAGAAATACGGCTTTTGTGTACGGAGAAAAAGCCTTAGATCTTTGATCTTTAATTTCAACTCACGAAAAATTTGAGCAGAAACAAAAGTCTTGCGTTTATATTTTTTGTTCAGTGTTAGGACTGTGAGCCATAATTTGTATTTTAGGCTGTGTTGCTAGCTGTGTTTTCCTTTTTTTTGGGAAATAGGTGTGCCAGACCCAGGAGCCGATTCACTGAACAATTTCCTGCTCCTACCAATAGTACGATGCGGAGAGGGTTTTCCCTCTTTAAGAGCAGGAAGATGACATCGCTGCAGCGCAGTGGGAATCCCATCTTCCTGGCTTCCCAACTGGCCACGCCACGTTTACTATGTTCTGTTCTTAGTTCATTTTATGTTAGAAGGGGGGTGAATCGCTTAATACTTTAACCATGTTTTCTCATGGTTTGGTTAGTTAGGGAGGTGAGTTAGTTGTCTTTTGTTTTCCTTAAATTTAACAGGTCAGTTTGTTTCACCAAGTTAGCCTCCGTTTTGTTTGTTATGTTTGGACACCTATTCACCCTTATCCTTAGTTGTTCTTATTGTCACTATCCTTGATTATTTATCTAATTTATCACAATAAACAGCTTTCTGATTGAAAGCTATCTACTGTTCTCCGTAGCTGCTTGGGAAGTGAGGGATTTGGGTCTTTGTTCATGTTGCGTCTTGGCTTCCCCTAGAAGGGGGGTAACATCAGAGAAATATAAATATTAAAGCATCTGTTTTTTTTGTTCCTTTTTTATTTAAATCAATATAAGCTCCTCAAAGCCTCATTTATCATACAAACTGACACTGGTTGGTACAAAAAATAGAAAATTTTACAGACTTTTAAATGATTCAAATGAACAAAGTAATACCACTAATAATAAGCCATTAAACATTGAACATTGGTATAGTGGGTTTGACACATTAGACAGCTGTGCAGCTCCCAAGCAGCAACCTCCGTAGTTAAAAAATGAAGCCAATGTGTAAGTGCAAAATCATGCAGTTCATAGATTGTCCACTTCAGGCTTGCTGCAGAAGCAAGTCACATCCACCCATTCAAATAGCCAGTTTTTACAGCAGAAATTAACATGGCTAACGGCTTTGTTCAAAAAACGATATAGGTCTGATTAGTACATGTCTCGATTGGCACACACTGTAAGGGGGTTGAATTGTTTGATACTCAGCCCTTTTGATTTTATGAAGGATTAGCTCCAGCTCTTAACCTGTCATTAGGTTAACTAAAAGTTAGGGTGAGACAGCATTTTCAGCAAGGCGACTGCCATCGATGGGACTCCAAAGCCCCCTGCGGTAACAGATGGGTGACATCACTGAGGCTTCTTCCATTAATATTTACAGGCTATGGCAGCTCCTGACCTGACACTGCTTTCGACTTACGTTGTGGAACAAAGGACTTCTCATTTGCAAATTCATCTCCTCTCCTTCCTTTGCATCTCTTCCTGGCTTCCTTTTAATTCCTCATCAAAAATGGCTAAGACGTGACTGAAGGAAACATGGAGGCAAACAAGTGAAATAAGAAATACCCAAAGAATTCAACTGTGTTTCGATTTGCACATCATTTTGTACAAAGAAAAAAAAATGTTGGTGCATTTATTGATTTTCCCAAGAGTTTTTATTCTGTTGTATAGGAGACTGAGGAGTTGTATTTGTTCGCACTGGATTGTTATTGTGTTACTGTTATTACGTCCAGCCTCTGTTTGCGCGCCCCAATGCGCAGCTTGCATATGTCTTTGTTAAAATGAGTTCATGTGGTTGCGTGAATGCAGAAGTTGTTTTGGGCTGTCAACCTACACCTTTCCCTTTCCCTGTCATCTCTCCAGGCATGCAGGAGCTGGAGCGTGAAGGCGAACACCGCTTCCCTTCTCATTGGGGATGCCAGTCGTCTCCTCTGGTGTCCTGCAGGCACAGCAGCAGCCGACAGACGCCAAAGAGAGGGGACAGAGGGAGACATTGAACTTATAACAACAGCAGCAGTAACAAATTCAGGAAATGGGGAACATGTTGGCCCATCGGAATCGTTCCATCACATACTTTAACATTGTTAGGGAGCGTGGTTGTGTGTTTCTGCCTGCATTAGAAAGAAAGATGGAGAGACAAAAAAACCCTCTGAGACGAAGACAACATGAGAAGTGAGAATGAAGGGGTTTAGAGCTGGGGCCAATACCCAGATAGCGATAAGATTCCAGTATTTCTGCCCTCTTTTTTTTGTCATGCTAGTTCGCCCTCAGAGAGCTGGAATGACTAATAGAATTAGGCATGAATCTCAGGCTGATCTATTTGGTGTGATGAACCAGAAAAGAGAATCACAGCTGCAGTATGCACTTTGAAAGGAATCCAAAAGGAATAATGAAGTGACAAAAATCAGCCTGCTGCATGTAGAGTACTTAGCATGTGGAGGAGGAAAAGGTTGGCTCCACTTAACATGGTAATACCAGCTTTTCACACATAGTAAAACATGTTTATGGCTCTATAATGTAGGTTTGATATTTCTATGAAAAAGTCATTCAAACACATGGCATTGTCTAAACTGCCCCTCCCTTGTTTGTCAGTTGAATTGATAGATTTGGACAAAGGCATTGTAATATGCTATTTGTCATAATGCTGATTTCTTTTTTTGGATGGAAAGCTTACATTTTCAGGAGAAGAAGTACCTTTTAAAATGACACGAGGAAGAAGAGAGTCAAAAATGACAATGTACTCTTCTGTCTTCCTTGTACATCTATTTCCATCTGCCATTGAAGTTAAAGATAATGCTTCTTATCTGTACAACAACAACAACAACAGCAAAAAGGCTAATCAGATGCATTCATTATTTGCAGAGAGTATGCTTTTACTCTGCTCCTTCTAGCTGACATTATCTCAAGTACTCAAAGCCCGGACAAAGATAATAACAAGAAGGGATTACATTTGTTTTCCTACTGCCAGATATCCAAGAGATATTTCCCAGTAGTTTTACTCCACATCCTGCATCTCCTCTCTCAGCTCTTGGAGGGATCAGTGTAACATGCCAAAACAATGTTTCTGCAGTGTCTCTGTTTTCTCACTTTATGCTCTAAAGTCTGATTCCAAGAACTCACAGCTAAGCACTGTGGAGGAGCTGGGGAGTGTACCTGGCGCTAGACTTTAATCACTGCAAAACTGATTTGGCTGAGACCATTTGTTTGAACCTGATTCAATCAGCCTAGCAACGTCACAGTGGACACACTGAAGAGTTTTGTCATCCCTATTTGTTTTGACAACTACAACCAGCTTTGAATTACAAGTTACAGGCTAAATTGAAGAAGGATTAAATTATGGATTTAGCTCCTAAAACTACTGCAACAATTTTTTCAAAGATCTGGATAAAAATGGAATCAGAAACCCCTGCCAATGCATTCACACTTTTCAATAATCAAAGTAGGAACCCTGCAAAACATCGAAGAGCCCAGCCTCCATTTTTTTCTGTAAGCAGGTGTCAGTGTTTACAACCTTAAAGAGGGATTGAAGAGAAACTGTCGATTGGGACGTGACATCAACATAAGCAACATGACTTCATAAAAGATAATACAACAGTGTATGACAGACTGTAATGAAACGTGTACTTACCCCCATAATTACCAGTCATGTTTACATAAATGTGACTGCACTCCTCGTAGCAACAAAATAATTTAAAAACAGGACAATTTTCTCTCTTTCTAAATGTCTATATTGACTTTTTTTTAAACCCTTTTTCAATATTATAGTTGACATGTTTTTTTCATTTTTATTGCAATAATATGAATGATATTTACCGTATATATATGTACACACACACAAACACACACACACACACACACACACACACACACACACACACACACACACACACACACACACATTCATATATACATATACATCCACAAATTTAAACTTAAAGGAGTGAGTCGATTGTGTTGTTATTGGAAAATGGGGGTTTCAGGTGTTATTGGGCCCCCTTGTGCAAAGCATCTTGGCAGCAGTGCTGGTGTCATTTCTATTTTCCAATGCAGTAATCATTTTTACGTCCAAGCACCACAGTTGTTTAGATAACAAATTAACTTGTGACCTCATTAGCGCCAAGGTGTGTGTTTGTCTTAAAATGAGGTGTCGTCAGGCGCGGTCGATTTCTGCATTCCTAACTTGAGGAAGCAGAAATCGGCAGCTCTTAAAGTGGTTAATCCAGCAAGTTCACAATGCACTTCCACTGAGCTTGTTCCACACACACAGGATACACAGCAGCGCTCCTACTTCACGGTTTAAAATCAATGTCTTTGCTGGTACATACAAAATATTTTTCAATGAGACAGAGGGCTGAGAGAAGGTGACCAACACAACTCTCTCCTCCAAGCACTCTAATTTTTCTGCACCGAATTCAGCACCCAGACTGTTTGCCGGAAAACTAGCTAAATGTAGTTGGACATGCCCCACTTTGCGCCACACCCTTTGACACCACACTTTCTGTTGTTAAAATAGAGCCCATTGTGTGTCTAGTTGTTAGTACGTATTTTCGTGGATTCATATATCTTGATAATTATGTGGATATATCTTTCAAATGTGTCAACCTTCTAAGAGTAATTCTTCTTTTAGGTTTGTGAAGCTGTAATACATATGTGTAAGAGACCTCATAGCAGCAAAGTTACATTTGGATTGGAGCCAAGTGTCTGCTGTGAGCTGAAAAGGAAATGTGACTGAGACTGAAGAAATGTGTCTGACATGTACAAGTCAAGTTGATGTCTTCATTCTGGCCTTATAGAGAAGTACACAAATAGTAAAGAATTTGTGGGCTGTAACTTTCTAGCAGAATATAACGCAACACTGTGTAGATGAACACTTTGCCAGTGATCATGAGATCCTGGTGGGCATGGCCAGTGATCATGAGATCAGCATGGGCCACTGATTGTCAGATATTTGTCAGGAATTGTCTGCGATATGTATTGTGTTATTATGTTGTTTGACCACGGCTAAATAAATCTAAGATGATCCACAGTCTGTTTCACGATATTCTCATTGTCCATTTAACACAGAAACATCCCCCACCTAACACTAGTTTTCATGGCTCAAGTAATAGGGAACCTTAGCAGTCGTTAAAACATATTAATCACAAACAAATACCCAAACAAGGCAGTTGGTGAAGGCAAATTGGTTAACATGACATACAGTAGTTAAGCCTTTCAGAGGGAGATTTCTTGCTGTGAAGTTGGGCTTATATTACTGAAAAAGCTTTCCTAAGAATTCTTAACAGGGGAATTACTTCTGAAACATTTTAATCACTATGACCAGAAAATTGACTGAGGCAGGAATTTTGCTGTTTCAAAAAAGCTTTAGTTTCTCATAAGTGTGCTATGTTAGACTGCTGGGTGATCAAGGATTGTGCTGGAGGCTCTTGAATAAACACTGTACTCCAAAGTGAACTTGCTTTAAGTTTCTAATATTTTTAATATATTTATCAAAGAGTTTTTTTCTTTCACTATGGGGATATATCATATGTCCCCTGTGTATGTACTCTATTTTACCAAACACATCATTGTGGTAGAAACAGAAAAGCTCTAATTAATTAACTAACCCATATTCAAAACTAAAGCATCCTGCACAGTGACAATTCTGAATCATCTTATAAGACCTCTAAAAACAGTAAATCAGACATGTAAGCTGCTTTAAGAAAATAGAGAGGTTTAAAAGATTCAACATCCATCATCCTCTTCCTCCTGTTTCTGAGATTTATAAATATATATACAGTAGGGTAAAGCTATACATTAGATATATGGAAGCAACCCAAGGAAAAAGCACCAAACAGTCTTAAATGTTTTCCCTCATTGGCAGAGGAGATTAAATTAAACCCTTCAGTCGTGAGGCTGTAGCTGTGGACATTTTAAAGACATTTAATTAAAAAAAGAAAAAGGTACATTTCAGCAAAGATTTTGTGTTGCTATTGTCAAGACCAGTAGCACTTTTGCTACAGGAGAAAGTTATTTTTTATTTTGAAAAATGCACACAAATGCTACCTACCCTACCTCCTCTGATAATGCTTTGAATGATGACTGTACTGTAAACGTAGTCCTAAAAGCTTCATACTGAAAAATGCCATAGTCTTTGTGTAGGGTAAGTGGATCTCTACATACTAGGCCTGTCCCTAACTTTGGATATACATAGTCAAACCCTGATTCATCAGATTTGTCTATTGTTAACTGATAGTCAAAAGTTCCTTTTTTTTGCACTCATTGATCCATATTCTCAATTGACCTTTAGATGACACTTCATAACAGCCTACAAAAGCCCATGAGAGCCTTTGTTGGAACAAGGTTCCTCCCCCCTTCCCTGTCCTGACGGCCGATTACACGCACCTGTGCCGATGACTGACATTTCTGGTAGCCTATGAAATTCCCAAATAATGGATATGCTGATTCTAACAATACTTGGGTAAAATTATGCTTGTGTTCCACCATGAGACTGGAAGTAGACTGAGGCTCTGACGAACGAGTCACCTCTAGTACGTACTTTACATTTTGTGGATGAATCAGTCTTAAAGATACAAACATATATGACAGAAGTGGTTGCAGATTGCAGAGAGAAAGTCACACTTTTTTTTTTTTTTTTACAGTGCAAGTACCAATACTAGGCCAGCTATTTAAACATTGTTACAATCGTATCTTTTACACGTACCAAATGATAGAACCATTTCAGATTATTAGACATTTCTATTGGACTTTTATCAGCATGCTCAAAGCCTTTGTGGGTGAATCCTTGGATGACCTCCATCTCCTCAGTGAGTGTGTTGGCCTGTGCACAAATTCCTGTGTATGTACCTTTTTGTGTTTGTCTTTCTATGAATATATGTTTAGCTTTTTTGTTGTTGTTGTCTGAGTTTTTCTCACAGAATTGCTCCCTGAGTGATTAATATTAATATTGACAATGGTGATAAAAGGATTGTTTTTCCAAGTAATTTCCATCTGCCCTTCAGCAGGCCCGACAGCGAGCAGCCAACACGCTGCCTAATCCCCCCGCCCCATCTCTCTGCTCAGTCCTGCTTGTTCAGGTGATGGCATTATTTAGGCTAGTTGACACGGCTTAAACATTCGGCTTCCAAATAGTACATAATAACCAGGTCGTTCCAAGGTGAGCGTGTCGGTTGTGGGTGGTGTGACAGACCTCTGAGGGGAGGATTCCACTGACCCCTGTGGCCTCGTGTTGTCACAGTTTGTTATTGAGCAGCAGGGGTATGCTGGTGTTTCCAGTCACTACAGCTGTGTAGCTAATACGAGTCATTTATTCATATAGCCACTCAAAAAATGTACCCACAATGTCTGCTGCCTCATACAGCTAATCAACTATCAATCATAAACGTATCAATCAATCCTTATTTGTATAGCACCAATTCTTAACAAGTGTTATCTCAGCACTTTACAAAAAGCAGCATTCCTATATTACAAAGACCCAGCGTTAATCCATCATGAGCGTAGCACTTAACATTTAGCAAAAGTTACAGTGGCAAGAAAAAACAGCCTTTTAATAGGCAGAAATCTTGGGCAAATCCAGGCTCATGACAAACAGCCATCTACTGAAACAGCGCCGGGATTGAAAATGGGATGGGGTAGATGGGTTAAGATGCAAGAAGAGGCGGGGGGGTTGTTTGTTCAGGCAGGCCGTCCACCAAAAGAGGAAACGATGTGGTTAGTAACTGATATTTATAGATAGCGACATTTAGTAATGCACAGTGAATGCACAGTAGAAAGGTTTTAACATTTCTACCAACACCAGCAACAGATCTTCATTAAAAAGTTGGAAAAACTAATTTAAATTGTATGACCCTGATGAAGGCCACAAGCCAAAACTTTATCGGTCTAATTTGTTAATAAAGTTGATCTTACTACTACAAGTGTTGCTGGAGCTTTTTGGCCTCTTTAAACCTTTTACTCTTAATGCACCTTGGTATCGGGTGAAAGAAACGTTAGGTCATCTCTCCCCCTTATGATAGGTGTGAGTGTTGTTGTGGTTATTGGGCCAGTTCCTTAAATTGTCATATACTGTGGGTACATCTCTGCTATTGCTATAGGAAGATTTATATTATTAAAATTTCTTATCCTTGAGTAAGGGGCCAAGGATATCAGAGTGTTCTGGATAATATTATGGTGATTGCACCCACAAATGTGTTCCATTTTTAGTTTCTTTGGTAACACTTTAAATTAAGGTCACAATATTCACCGTTAATTTGTTGCTTATTGGCATGGCATGTCATTAGTAAGCACTTATTCTACATGACCATAGTCTATAGCTAATAGGCCAAGAGACTAAGGGTTTACGCTCAATACCCTCCTAATTACTGTTTATTGATCGTAAGTTGGGAAGTTGTTGAACATGAATTATGATCTTAATATGCTTCGCTTAGTACGGCCCTTATTAGGTAGAAGTAAGAAAAAGCATATCAAGATCATAATTCATTGCTTATGTGCTTTTCTAAGACACATTTCTGTTTTATTAACTTTGCTTAAAGAGAAACCAGCAAGCAACAACAAGCCTGTTTTTCGTGTCTTTTACACCTGAAAAAAATCTCATTTCCAGCTGAGAATCACACCAGACTCTTCTCCATCACGCGGCTGTACTTGTTGAAGAGCTGACGTGGCCGTATCTGAGCCCAAGTGGATTGCTGAACCTTTCGCCAGAGAATGTTCCTGTGTGAGACAACTCTACAAGTACTAGGCCTGAAAGATGCAAGGCTGATAGGATAGTGCTTTAAATTCTCACAAACTCTAAATTTGTAGGGCTTAGATTAGTTAGTTAATTTCTTATCCACCAAAAATAGTTTTCTTTGTCACTACAGCCCAGCCAATTGTCTTAATGCATGCAACTAAGGAAGAGAAGAGAGAACATTTAATTTACTTATACAGTATAATAAATACTATTTGTGTTTATTCCTGTGTAAATAGCAATGAACCTCTCTTGTGAGATTGTGTTCAATAATAGCTGGGATAAAACAACCTAATAAACAAACCGCGGGCCAACGAGAATGAGACATTAAAGACAGCTGAGACACAGGAAACAAAACAACAAACAACAAACAAAAAAACATGATGCAGCAGTGAGACAGGACTTCCAGGCCAACTCTGCACCTGCACCCACCGCCAGCCGCCAGGTACAAACACTGCTTTGGAGCGGCATCTGAGAGGCCGTTCTAGACACACGTGCAAAAAAACACACAGCCTCCACACAGAGCCGCGTATGCACTCTTTCAAACATAGTAGATATGCGCAGGGAAGTGAACAGGTTTCTGCTTTTCTCCTGGCTTTTAACTGCTGCATATTTTTATTCTAACTTTTTTCACCCCTCTCTCCTGGTCCAAAATTCCAATCTCTCTCTAATTCCAGTTCTATTTCTGGATCATGATCTATTTTTATTTTTCATTTTGGACCTCTCCCCATTTATTATCTCTCTCTTAACGTTCCAACATGGCTGTGTGGGCGTTAGGGCTTTCAATGCGCTCTGCTGACTGCTCAGATTATTGCTATCCATCATTTGTTTATATTCTCATTTGGAAAAAGGAGGGTGCTTCCATTACTGCATTATAATTTCCTGCAGAGGTTACAGAAGGCCAGAGCCAAGTTAAGTTTCACTCTGGCTTTACTCCACACCCCTGCACTGCGAGCTTCCACTTCATAGCATAATGCCAATGCTCACATGGCTCCGGCTAAAAGTCCTGCACACAATGGGAAGCTGCTCCCCTGTCAGCACTACTCACGTTGCTTCTTTTCATTGCTCCGTGATGTCAATAACACAAAAAGCCATGCAACTGAGGCTTACAATGAGAAGAGGGAAAAGCCACACGCACAGAGGCTGCTGTTAAGATTTTCACATGTTGTTATAAAAAGCATAGCTTCTCTGGTTCTCCGAACACCAACTGTCCAGAAAGATCACTCCTCCAGAGGTCAAAGAATAAGTCAGTCCGACCAACACGGATAAAAATACTTGTGTATATATTCCCTGTTATGTTGTTTTCATGCCATCTGCCTTTTTCTCACAGTCAAAGATGTTCTATTTGGTATGAGTGTCCCTGTGTCTATGTTTTATTTTAATCTTTCAC